>CM053624.1:88891759-88950911 GCA_028646595.1 Phalanger gymnotis
CCCTAGATATTCTAGACCTCTTGTTCTTCCAGATGAATTTTGTTATTATTTTATCCAGCTCTCTAAAATAATTTTTGATAGTTCATTGGGTATGGTGCTAAATAAATTAATTTAGGTAAAATTGTCATTTTATTATATTAGCTTGGGCTAACCATGAGCAACTGATATTTTTCCATTTATTTAGATCTGACTTTATTTGTGTGAAAAGTGTTTCATAATTATGTTCATATGGGCCCTGGGTTTGTCTTGGCAGATAGACTCCCAAATACTTTATAGTGTCTACAGTAACTTTAAATGGAATTTCTCTATCTCTTGCTGTTGGGCTTTGTTAGTAATATATAGGAATGCTGAGGATTTATGTGGGTTTATTTTATATCCTGCAACTTTGCTAAAGTTGTTTATTATTTCAAGTAGTTTTTTACTTGATGGGGAGAGGACTTTTTCAAGAAGTTCACCAGCAAAGAAGAAGAGACAGGATAATAGCTTGATGGGCTAGAATGCTGCCACTAGATTTCTGCATGAATTATGAACTCTTTCTGATTCTTGAGAAATGGAGCTCATGTGCTTGTCTGTGCTCATCTGTGGCTGAAGTTTAGGCACTCTTTGCCTCCATTCATCATTTCCGATTAGTCTGGTATATTACACAGACAAATCCAAATGAAAAACACATTTATCATCATGTAAACTGTTCAGCCTCATATCTTATTCATTATTCCTTTTCCTTATTCATTAACCAGCAGAAATGGTCTAAAGATGAAGTACTAACAGAGTCCACGCAGAGGAAGCGGGAAGGGAGACCCACCTTGTCCTTGTTGCATTACTTTGTGTTAGGAAATGCCAGAAAGGGCCCAGGCACAAGTTCTAGCAGGTATTTCTTCCTTTCATTTGGAGAGCTTGAGAAATGAACTGTTGTGAACTATGTCTCACTTGTCGAGGGAGCGAGGGACCTTACAAGAGCACTGTAGATACTTAAATTAGACACCCTGAGAATAGAGAATTTGTCTTCTTTAGAATCCTCTTCTTAGCAATAGAATAGAGATGAATGTGAAGGGGTAAGTGTAGCCTCAGATCAGCTTGTTACTATATAATCAATGCTCAAATATATTCTTAGTATTAATAACCTTTTCCAAGAAAGGAAAATAACTGTGCAAATACTTGAATTTAAAGATGTGTATGTTGTGTGTATGTGTGGAGGCATTTATATGTAAATGATTATTAGAAAACAAACTTTCTGGGCTTTCCTTTGGATACTGCCTCATCAATTTCCTAGGTAAGTTAGGCAGTTTTTTCCCCTCTTGAGCAGAAGGGCTCTATTTCATGTGATCTTTTCCTTCTTGCACCAAGATGAAATTAGGGCTGTCTTTCTTCAATTGGATCATTCGTGGAAATTTTCATTTCTCTTCCTCTCTGCTCCTGAGTTTCCCTAAATGGCTCATGTGTTTCCTCTGTGATGCTTCACAAAGCTCTCCTGAGATCAGCACTTAGTGAAGTGGGCAGAGTTTACCTCTGTAGTCACTGCTCTGACGGTGTGCACACGCTACTACCAGATAGCCAAGAACAGGCCAGCAGCTTGAGCAACAATATATCAGTAAGGCAGTCAACAAGGATTATTAAAGAAGGACCAGGCTTGTTTTGATGCAAAAATTTGCTTCATCCTTCTAGTTATTTCTAAATTTCAACTCTTCTAGTATTTTAAACATGTCCATGCACTGCGCTAAGCAATAGGGACTCAAAGAAAGACAAAAACACAGCCCCTGTCCTCAAGTGACTGGGGAGATGACATACAAATACCAATAAGCACACATGCACACACACACACACGCACGCATGTTTGTGTGTATGTGTGTGTGTGTGTGTGTGTCCATAAAATCTCAGAAGGAAGGCACCAGTGGTAGCAGGGTGAAGGTTGAACAGGAGAGGCCTTCTGCAGAAGGTCATATTTGAACTGAGTCTTCAAGGAAGCCAGGAAAGCCAGCCAGGAGGTGTAGGTGAGAAGAAAGCATTACAGGCATGGGCAACAGCCAGTGCAAATGCATGGAATCTGGAGGCAGATCAAAGAGTACATGCAAAGGAGTAAGCTGTATGATACAGAAAGAAGGGAAAGGGCCAGATTGTGAAGGGTTTTAAAAGCCAAGGAGAGGATTTTATATTTGATCCTGGAGGTAGAAGGGAGTGACTACAGTTTATTGAATGTATGTGGGGGAGCAGAGGGAGGTGACATGGTTAGACCTGTGCTTAGGAAAATCACTTTGACAGCCGAGTGGAAGATGGATTGGAGTTGGAAGAAACTTGAGTCAGGGAGCCCAACCAGAAGGCTATTGCAATACTTTAGGAAAGAGGTGACGAGGGCCTAGACTAAGGTTGTGATTGTGTCAGTGGAGAGAAGGGGATGTATATGAAAGACGTGTAGAAAAGACAAGATTTGGCCAATGATTGCACATTTGGGGTGAGTGAATAAGGACCTAGCTGACTGGGGGGTAGAAGTAGCCTTGACAGAAACAGAAATGTTGAAGTGAGGATATGGAGGGAAAGATTAATTTTTTAATATGTTGAGTTTCAGATGCTTATAGGTCATCCAATTCAAGATATCCAAAAGACATTTGGCTACCTTGAACTAGAGTTTAGGAGAGAGATTAGACTTGGGTGTGTAGATCTGGGAATCAAGAATAGAGATGATCATTGAACCCACAGGGTGTGATGAAATCACCAAGTCAGATAGTATATAAAAAAGATGAGGACTCAGGACAGAGCCTCGGGGGGTACCCACGGTCAGTCAGCATACCCTGGATGAAAAGCCAACCAACAAGAAGGAAGAAGAGCACTCAGGGGACTTGGGAAGGAACATCTTAAAACTGCTTCCACCACTTCAATAGTTGGTATAAACATGGTCTTAGTATGATATGCTTTAGACCCTAAATCTGATAACCTTTCCTTCTTTGAAGTCTGTGCTATCTAACTCAAATGACATGGCATTAAACTCAAAATATTGTACCTGCATGGTTGGCAAGTCTCATTGTTTTCCCCTCCACAGTATCTCTCTCACATCCATTCACTTTTCTATCTCTCCTGCCCCTCAATAAAGCCCTTCATCTTTTCTCTCCTAGACTGCTGTAATTCAATATTGACTGGTCTTGTCTCTCATCTATGAACTTCATTGTTTGTACTGCTGAGTTTTCTCCCAAATGGCGTTGTTCAGTCACTTCAGTCCTTTACCCTATAACTTTGTTGATTCATTTACCAAAGAAAAAATAAATTGCTGATCATGGTATCCAAAACCTTCCTCCATCTGCCCCCAACTTACCTTTCCATTCTTGTCTCACACTCATAACCCTTAAAGTTCTCCACCTTAGGCTAAACAGAACTACTCTTTGACTCTTTTACTGAACCTTCCAACTACTATATCCTGCCTAACCCTGTGTCTGGAATGGAATCTCCTTTAACCTCCCATTTCTATCTACTGAAGTCCTTCTCTTCCTTCAAGACCCAACTCTAGATATGTTAAATCTTGGTTCTGTCTTATGGGTACTCTGAAGAACACTGCTATTTTATCAGTTGTTTTTTGAAAACTCTGGGGAAATGACTTTCCTAAGTTCTCTGGAATATCCTAATGTTGCTGTGTTGCTGTCTGTCCTCCAAATCTGCCACTTGGGTATTGTCTTCCAATAGTTTGGATAATTGATTTTTTGAGGCTACATTATTATCAACTTCTCTGTGTCATGTGTAATTTTGCTTTCCACTATAATAATAAGTCTGCTGTTTTTCACTTGAATGGATTTTTTAAAAAAAGGTTTTTCTATATATCAGCCATCTTCATTGTTTTCACTTCTTTTGCTTATGCCCTTTAATTCTTGACTAATTTTCTTTCATTCTTTGAGCTGATCTTCTATTTGGCTTTGTGATTTTCGTAGTATTTCCAGTGCTTAACTAATGACTGACCCTGGCTTTTAGGCATTTTTTGATAGCTCTGAGTATCTTTCCTATCCCCTGTGGGGGCTTCTGTGGGTTTCTGGTGCATCTGGTACTTCAGCTTATTTATTTGTTGTACTGTGTTTTTAAAATCACGTCAGCATCCTTTGCTTTGATCCTTTCGGGGGAGGTGTAAGAGTTTTACTATTTTCGTATATATTTTGTTTTCTGCTATTTCTTTTCAGTGTTTCTGTTTACTCTTGATCGCTGTTGTTGTTGCTGTTTAGTAGAGATGTTTCCGTGAAGCAAGTCTCTTCAAGGGCTATTTCTTGTGCTACTTCTTCTATGAAGCCTTTCCTAACCAGACACTCTTTTGCACAACTGAAAATGATACCTGTCTCATCAGATTTCTCATAGCACCTCATGCTTCTCACACTCTCCAATCTCCTGTGTGTCATTGTTATCTGCAAATGTCACTCCATCTACCCCCTCCATTAGGTTGTAAGTTCCTTGGATTCATCCTATATCAGAACAAACCCTCTATCTGTCTTGCCTAGCAGCGTCTTGCACACAGTGGACCCTCAGTAAATGTGTGGAAGTAAATGGAATAAAATAAAATAGGAAGTGTTGAATAGATAGTTGTAACAATGTCTTTTTTGCCCAAATTTAATACATTATTTTTCTAATTAACAGGCATTTATTTTCTCTCTCTTCCATTTCCTCACCATTGAATAAAAAGGAAAATAAAAACTTTATAAAAATATGTATAGTCAAAACAAATTCCTATATTTGCCTTGTCCAGAAATGTATTTCTCATTTGTCATTTTAAGTCCCTCACTTCTCTGCAGGGAGGTTGTGTAGAGGGTTTCATCTTTGGAACTCTGAGGCACTGGTGCATTGATCACAGTTCTAAAGTCTTTAAAAGCTATTTTCTACATAATGCTGTTGTCATGTTCTGGTTCTACTCACTTCACCCTGCATCAGTTCCAAAAGGTCCCCAGTTTCCTCGGAAACTGCCCAGTTCATCATTTCATGCATTTCATCATATTTTACTATATTCCTAGTTTGTTTAGTCATTTCCCACAGGTGGCTACACCTTTTAGTTTCTAAATACCACACAATGAGCTATTCAGCTCTGTTTTCTCCAATTCTTTATTGTCTATAGTCTTAGACTCTTTTTTATTTTAATATCTGTACCCTCATTTAAAAAAAAGCTTTCTCTTCCCTTTACACATATTATAATACTTTACATCAAACTTAAATTATGTCAGATCTTCAATTTTTAGGTCTATTTTCTATTCCTATGTTCAGTTCCCTTCTTAGGAAATCATTTGTTGCTGACTTGGGCATATTTCTGATTCTGTCACCCAGTAGAATTCTCTGACTCATTCCCTGGTTCCTTCCAGGTAGTAGATCTTATCTTTCTCTAATCTTTCCTAACTAAAGTGCTAATAGAAAAAACTCCCAAGTTTTTCCAACCAAAGGTATATTTTCCAGTACTTTAGAACTTGGTGTTACATCACTTCTCAGAAACTCAAAACACTGTGCCTAACTTCCCCTAATTACAGGTTGCCTTCATTTCTTTATCTGTTGCTTTTGTTTTTGTTTTTCTAGAAAGAAAAGCCACTTAACCCTTCTTATCAGAGTTCTGACCTTTTTAAAGATCTCTGATGCTAATTTGATCTGTTTTCACTCACTTGGCTTTAAGCACCCACTCATGAAATCTAGGAAAGTATAATGAAACATATCGAATGTTAGCATACTGATACTGACTTGAAAGAATATAATTCACAATATTAGAGAAAAAGTATACACTTTCTGAGAGATCAAGGAAAATGAAATATATTCCAAAATAGAACATTTAGAAAACCTAAGTCCCTTGATGATGCCTTATTGTAAGGCATAGTTCTAGGGATATATCTTCCTTTCACTAGGGCTATTTCCCTTTTCCACCTGCCCAATTGTCCTTGAGCTACACAAGGCCTTGTTTAGGGTTTAGAGGCATGTCATTTTCAACTTCCAGGAGAATTCCCATCACTAACTCCAAATTCAGGTATGTTATAAATCTTGAGGCTCTTTCTCTCTGACAATTTGAAAAAGTATCCTCTATTCTCCACATGTTCGGGGATTGACAGCACTCCCCAGTTTCTCCCTAATATTCTCTTTTAAGCCACTGGGTAGGATTGTTAGAATTATCCTCTCCATCCCCATCTGTAAAATTAGAGGGTTGGATCTCTAAGAACTTCAACAAGGAGATTTTAATACTATACTCCAAGGTGGTTAATACTGCAAGTGTCTGTTACCAACCTTGTCTAAAGTGAAGTTCTGTTGTTCTCATCTCCTCCAGCCCTGATTCTAGGACCTTCTGATCCCTTCAGCCTGGTCCATAAGTCTTTGCTCAATACTGTTTATTTTGGAAGAGACAGAAGAAGAAAGATCCTAGCACCTGATATCTCAATTTACATTTATTTCACCAGTTTCCACTAGAAACTGCTTTAAAATATTGAGAGAAAAATTCAGGGTTCTACAGCATCTTAAGTGAAAGATATTCCAATATATTGAAGGGGAATAAATCGGAATGTCTTTCACTTAAGATGCTGTATAACTCTGAGCTTTTCTCATCAACCTCAATAGAAGAAGCATTCAGTTTTTCATTATCCTGTCTTCTTATATAATCTCTTTTGTTGTTCAGTCATTTCAATTGCATCTGACTTTTGTGATCCCCATTTAGGGTTTTCTTGGTGAAGATTCTGGAGTGATTTGCTATTTCCTTCTCCAGATCATTTTACAGATGGGGAAACTGAGGCAAACAGGGTTAAGTGACTTGTCCAAGGTGACACAGCTAGTAAGTGTCTGAGGCAAGATTTGAACTCAGGGAGATAAGTCTTCCTGCTTCCAAGCCCTGTGCTCTATCTACTGAGTGACTTAGCTGCCCTTATATAGTCCCTATAGAGAAATAAGTCACTATGACTAAATGTTTTTAAACTATTCACTTAACTGTGCATTCGAATAGTACCTGTAGCATGATGATCACAGAAACAAACTTAGCCTACTTATACTAAAGGCTAAAAATGAATAATTATAAAATAAAGTTTTATTATTAAATAAGTTTCTGTATATGTAAAATGACTAGAAAATTGGGTAGATTGTTTAAATATTTATTCTAGTTAGCTCTATATAAGGCGTCCCAAAAGTTTTAGTGCAGTTTTAAGCTTTAATATCCTGACATATCAAATTTAACATATCCAAAACAGAATTACCTTTCTGCCTGGAACTGCCTTTCCTCCTAATTTCCCTATTTCTATCAGGGGTACTACCATACTTTCAGTCATACAAGTTCACCACTTATAAGTCATTCTTGTCTTTTCCCTTTCCTTCTTCTCTTGTATCAGATCAGATGTTGCGGTTCTTATCCATTCCATCTGCATAGCTTCTCTTGCATTTGCTCTCATCATCTCTCAGTAGATTACCTCCAAGCTTCCCCTTCTCTATTCCAAGTTTCTGCCTGTGCACATAAGAGATGCCTTCTTTCCCGTCTTTTTCTATTCTGTTTGTTAGCATGTCTGGTTATCTGTAAATATTTGATCTGTTTGAAAGGCTTCCCATTGGGGGTGGGGAGTCTATAGTTGGTGGTTTGGTTCCAGTTTTCCTTTCCCCAGAATTGGATTGAGAAATCACATGAAGAGTTTAGATTTACATCTTGACACCCTTTTCTGGAGAATTGGCTCAATTTGTGTTTGACTTGTAAACCCAGCTGTCAGACAGTCATCACTGTCAGTCCCATACTCAGTGGTTCCCTATTTACTCAAGAGTAAGATAATAACTGCCTCTTATTCAGTCATTTTCAGTTGTGTCCCACTCTTTGTGAACCCATTTGGGGTTTTCTTGGCAGAGATACTGGAGTGGTTTGCCATTTTCTTCTCCCCAGCTAATTTTACAGATGAGGAAACTGAGGCAAACAGGGTGAAGTGACTTTCCCAGAGTCACACAGCTTATAGGTATCTGAGGCAAGACTTGAACTTGGGAAGAGGAGTCTTCCTGACTCCAGGCCTTGCACTCTATTTACTACATCACCTAGCTTCCCTACTAGTATAACTACAAAAGTTTATTAATAATGAATGTCTGTTGAACTGAATTCAAGGCCTTTTGATATCTCAAAGCCACAGAGTCATAGAACATTGGAAATGAAAGTGACCAGATCGTCTCATTCAACTACCCCATTTTACAGGTAGAAGAATAGAAACTAAGGGGGAAACCAACCCTTTGTCCAAGGTCACATGAGCTTATTGCAAAGCAAAGGTTAGAACCAAGGTCTCAGTCCTAGTATCACCTTCTTTGGTTCTAGCTTGTAAAAACTGGTTTGTGGAATTTGAGATTAGGGAATGGGGGAAACTAAAACTTCCAGTTATTTATGTTGTCAGGTTATTTGGATTCTGGATAAATGGTAGTTTGGCAGATGATTATTGAAACAATTTAAAAGCAGTATTTTTATTGTTGGGTCATTTTTCAGTTGTGTCCTACTCTTTGTGACCCCATCTGGGGTTTTCTTGGAAGAGATACTGGAGTAATCTGCCCTTTCCTTCTCCAGCTCATTTTACGGATGAGGAAACTGAGACAAATAGGGTTAAGTGACTTGCCCAGTCACTGTCTGAGTCAGGAAGCTTGATCTTCATAAGTTCAAATCTGTCCTCAGACACTTACTAGCTGTATGGCCCTGGGCAACTCACTTCACCCTGTTTGCCTCAGTATCCTCATCTGTAAAATGAGCTGGAGAAGGAAATGGCAAACTGCTCCAGCGTCTCTGCTAAGAAAACCCCACATGGGATCACAAAGAGTCAGAAATGACTCAACGGTAACAATAATGTTCTATTACATGAATATATCACAATTTATTCAGCCTTTCTACCGTTGTTGGCCATATTGATTGTTCCCTATTAGGAGCATCATGAATATTTTACATAGATTTTTGTATGTGGAATTAAAAGTCCCTTTATTTCCTTTTTCTATTATGCTTTGCAGATGAGCAATAGCACGGTTTGATTAAAGAACAGGCCTTAGAGTCAGGAAGAGCAAAGGTCAAGTGCTGCCTCTGATAGAGAGTAACTTTGTGACTCTAGACAAGTCACGTAACTTCTCTGTGCCTTTAGGGGACTATCTTAGGACAGAAGTTCTAAAATAGTTGTTGGCATACATTGGTAGAGAGCATTTTGTCACTAAGAGTTACCTATAACCAATATAATTCTATGTATAGACCAACGTTTTGGGAATGGAATACTGGAAATGGAGCCACTGGGCCACAAGGAATTATTTTTTGTGACATTGAATATTACTCTTCAAAATTGCTCTACAAATGTTTGTGCCAGTCTGCAGTCTCAGCAGTAATCTCTTAGAGTGGATATGTCCTCATACTCCTGCCAACATTAGATTTTATCTTCTGTTTCCTGTTTTGATTTATATTTTCAGTTCTTAAGGAGTTTGAGCATCATTTCATGTGGTTATTAACAGCTTCTATTTCTTCCTAAGGAAATTATTCATGTCCTGTGACTCAAGTAGGGAGTGTGTATTTTTAGTCCTATGTGTCATTTATATATTCATTGTTGATTTTTACAAATCTTGCTAGAATTTCTTGCTAGACTGAATTTTTCCTTCATTAATTTTACTGTAGTATTATTAGGAGCAAATACTGAAGATCGATATAGTCTCATAAACTTAATAGCATAACATTATGCCCTTATCACTTTTAATATTTTCTTATTTGACTTCAGCTTTGGCTGTCTGACAGTATTAGACAGCTTTCTGTCTTGACAGAATTGGTAGCAGCAGTAAGCAGCAGTAGCAACAGCAGAAGTAGTCATAGTAGTAGTAATAATAAACTCTTATATCCATATGGAGTCATAAAGTTTATAAAATGTTCTTTTCAGAATTACACCATGAGGCAAGTGTTACAGGCACAATCACTCTGACCATTGATACGGAAACAAAGTTGTGACAAGCAAAATGATTGTTCTAGTGTCACATAAGCCATTCAGGGTTTTGGGCAAAAATCAGTAGCGTGGTAAATTTTAGGTCATTCTTTAATATTGAATCTGTTTAGATCCTTTTGGATTAAAAGTGTTTCTCATAAGCAGTATTCTTGAATTCTGCTTCTCAATCCACTCTATAACTGTTTAATTTTGTTGGAAAGTTTGTCCCACTTATATTTGATATTATAAATATTAGGTTTATGTTTTTAGAACATTGTCTCAGAAAGGAATTTAGCTTTCTTATTCATTTTATTTTCATTATTCATCTGAACAACTGAATCCTATAAACAAAGTTTCTTTGTCTCACATTAATGAATCTGTCAGTTACTTTGGGCTTCATCACTACTCGAGATAGGAGCATTGCCTGCTGTTTTTGTTTCCCAGCTTGTTTTCCCCTCCTCTCTTTCACTGAAACACTCTCATAAAATAGTGACTTAGTAAAAAGTTCTCACACCATGTTAACAACTGTTTCTCTTGATTCTTTTTAGTATTTACTTTTCTCTTGGGAGACTTTGTTGTTGAAGACTTCCTCAGAGGGATTGTATGAAGCTAACATTTGAAAGTCAGTTTCTCAAAAATATGTCTCCTATATTCATTTTTGTAACCTTGGAGTTTAATTTTGATGCGACTGAACTCAAAAAACCCAGAGTTTGTAATTGTCAGGGTCTTCTTAATTAGTTCTATTTACATCTTTCTTGTTGTTTTCACTGAGAATTTCTTTTCCCTTTGGGAGGAGGATGAATAATAACACAGTCATTTTTTTTTACCCGCTAACTTATGATTGATGCAATATATACTTTCCTCCAGGACTCTGACATGGGTATGAGTATTTTCTAATATTTTGACCAATACAGTGATTTTTTTGAGTCTGAATTTCTGACTTTGCTACATTATGTGTAATTATAGCTTCCACTGTTCTACATCTGCTGTTTTTTGCATTCATGGTTTTTTTTAAAAAAATATTTTTCATTATGTTTTCTGTGTTGATAATTTTTATTAATTTGACTTGGATTTTTAAAAAAATCTTAATGTCTTCATCTGATTTCCCACTTTCTTTAAGTTTTTTATTTGGTCTTATGATTTCCTTGACATCTCCAATTCTTGCTTGTTTTCTTTGTTTTTCTATCTTTTGGTATCTCTTGGCATACATTGTGTAGTTTCTTTTTGTACTTTCATTACCTTAGTTATTTTAGTTGATTCTCTTCTTCTAAGGCTCATTTTAAATGTGACCAAACTTTAGTTTTTGTTTTGGTTCATTGATATTTTTGTTATTTTAAGCCGTTCTGCTTCTCTTTGGTATTTTGATTGTGAAGGTTGTGAAGATTGTGTTATTATGTAGATAATCATCTGCAAAATCCTTCCTGTTCCCTTCTCAATATTCATCAAGGATATACTTGATATAGGCTATATGTAGGTCATTCTCATAAAGATTTTATGAAGTTGACAGAGATCATGTCATTACTAGTTGCTTATACCTTCTTTTGTCTTGGGGGAGATAATATGTTAACTGCTGTCATTAAAATTATTTTGGAATCTTTTAGATATTTTTAAAATTGATCCCTTACGGTCCTTACATTTATATCATCTGTAGTATGGATTCGTTCTCTCCATGGTTGGTTCTGTCATCTTTTCTGACTTCATTTTTCTGAGTTCCATTCCATATCTTCACATAATGTATTAAATACTAACTTAGGTGTCAGAGACCAAATTTAGCACTTTTACTGTCATCAGTGATGTTGGTAGACCACTGCATATATCCTGGCTGATCAGTTTCATTTCAAATATATTTGTTCTCCTTCCACTGCCATTTATAAGTATTTTGGGAATGGTCTGGATTAGATGGATCACACATTTTCCTCTACTGCTTTTTCTACTGCATTGTATAGCTCATTAAAGATTGTGATGTTGGAGTTCCAACACAGTGGATAGTGATGGAGAAAAGAGTTAGAGTTGTTATCATCATTGTCATCGTCACCATTGTTGTCATCTTGTTCTTCTCCTCCTCTTCTTCCTCCTCTCTCTTCTCCTCTTCTTTTTTCCCTTCTCCTCCCTCTCTTTTTCTTTCTCCTTCTTTTCTCCTCCTCCTTTTTCTACTTCTTGTCCTCTTCCTCCTCCTTCCTTGTATTCTACTGTCATATATTTCAAGAACTCAGGGTTACATCTAGTCTACTCTGTATTAGTAGGGTGCAACTTTGTGCAGGACAGTAAAATTTATTAAAAGTATAATTTTTTCAGAGAAGCAGCATGGCCTAGTAAATAGAGGACTGGCCTAGGAGGCAAGATGGCCTGGCTTCAAGTCCTACCTCTGACATATATTGACTGCATGACCTTCATTTAACCTCTGAGTACTTCAGGCAACTCTACAAGACTACAGGTTAGAAAGCAGTTACCCCTACCCCCAACAATGACAGGAGAAGTTCCTCACTGAGAACATCCTGCCCAAAAGAGTCAAACTTGTAGCTCCACTGTGAGACAAGTAAAACTCAAAACAGATTAAAGTGTAATTGAGAAATGTTTAACAAAATAAATAAAAGTACAATATAACCTAGATAATGTTAATTTGTGGTTTTCTAAGTGAATGGGAGGCCCCACAAGGATCCTTTCTTTTTGAGTTTGAAACTACTACCCTATTCCACTAAAGTCACAGGTCCAGCTCCTATTTTTATAATTTAATCACTTGATTATGGTGAATTTGCCAACTGGATTTGATCTTAGATGAATTTTAATTTTTGTTACAAATGGAGCTTTAAGCTGTTGAACTTTATGGAATCCATTATTCCTTAGTTTTTTGCCAACTAATGAAAAGCAGGCACAAATTTGAGGTCAGAGACACCATCAGCTTAAGAGCAAAACAAAACCATCAAGTTTCCCGCACTTCACAGTGTCAAGCAAATACACAAAAAGTCACTTTATAAAAGGAATTAAAGAGAAAAAAGAAGAATGTGGAAGGAACAAAATTCATGCATAAAACCCCAAACTTTTGCCATATAAATTAGATGAATTTTGTTTTCCTGTCAGCAGTTTCTGCTTTGTTTTTGCCATCCTTGTGAGGATTATGGAAACTGAAAACTTGAGATGAGCTTCTCTACCCTTTTGTGCATGTGTTTATTTACAGATTTGGTAAATTTCTCCATATACACATTTTGCAGAATACAGTACAGTAGATGGAAGAACTAAAAGCAGGTGAGAAGCAAGAGGAGTCCAAAGTTGTGCTGTACAAAATCCTTCCTCAATGTCACAGGTGCTCTTTACTTGGTAGAATACCAGCCTGCCATCCTGGATCAAGCAGCTAAAGAGTTTCTTTTTAGGCCACATTTTGAAAGTGCTTTCCAACACCAGTCCTCAGTATGCAATTTATTTTGTAATACGGTCCAGCACAGTGGCAGTACTATCACCACCTCCATCTCGGTCTATGCTGTCTGGCTCATATTAAGAAAGTAAATGGATAGTTGAGATCTGCAGAAGACATTCTCATTAAGTATTTTGTTTTTTCTTGGGTATCTGAGGATCTTCAGCTAACACTGCTTCTTAAATAGAAGTTTTGTTTTTCAGTAAATGATGTCAAAGAATGTCAACAGTTCACCCTACACTATTTTACTATTATCTTACTGCCACTCCTTCACACTTGTTGTCATTGAGCTGTTTTTCAGTCATGTCTATCTCTTCATGACCCTGCTTTGCCATTGCCTTCACCAATTCATTTTATACGTGAGGAAACTGAGGTGAAACAAGTTAAGTGATTTGCCCAGGGTCACACCTCTGTAAGTGTCTGAGGCCAGATTTGTACTTAGGAAAATGAATCTTCCTGACTCCAGGTCCATCACTGTGCCACTTAATTGCCCGCATCTCCTTCACACTGGGCATTCTTTATGTATTTTAAATGTTCCACAACTTTTTTCATCTTTTGGAAAGCGTCCCACTTTCATGGGATGGCCAACATTTTGCCATCCGGGGATCATTCATTCATTCTGTCCCAGCTTTTACCCAGGTTGATTGTGGTATTTGAATTGTTAGTCTACAGAGAAAATGTTTTCCTACTCCCGTTTCCTGTAGGTCATTGTGTCTTATAAGTGATTCCTCTGAAAATTATCTGTTTTTTAGTGTCTTACAATTCATCTCTCTAAAATTCATCTCTTTCCCCTTATTGTAGTACTTCAATTTAATTAAAGTGACTGTTGGAATTATCATTACCGCAAAGTTTATGCATCTGAAGGGACTTGCAAAATATACTGCTGCATTGATTCTTTCTTTCTTAAATAGTTAACTTCATTATATCTTTGCATTCTTGAATACAAAAGACATACTTGCACAAAGATTGTCTGCTGGCCAACCAGTTTGATGGGTTTTTGTAATTTAAGCACTCTTTGCCAGCATGCATTTTCAGTTATTGACAGTTGCCACCCAGTGGAGACATTTTGTCTGGAAAGAAAGGCAACATGACGTTCTATATAATAATAATAATGATAATAATACATAATAGCAACTAGCATCTATATAGTGCTTTAAGATTTGAAAAGAACTTTACAAATATTAGCTCATTTTATCCTTACAAAAACTCTGGGAGGTAGGTGTTGTTATTTTCTCCACTTTACAGATAAGGAAACTGAGGCAAACAGAAGTCTCCATCATTACTTGCAATATTTGGAAACTGGAGGGTGTTGTTGGGGCACCCCGTTGTGCTAATGATGAAGAAAGCATGAACAGGATACTTCTTACCTGAAAGAGAGTGTTTGCTCATCCTAATAACATTTGGAATTTTATGCTTCATTGGGTGGTATTTGCAAGTCACATATCTTTTTTTAACCCCTCAGAATTATTTGCATTGGAAAATTACTTCCATGTGTTATGATTTAGTCTTGATGTTTTACTGATTTAAAAAAATGTAATTTAGTGAGCAAGCAACTTGCATAGAAATACTAACTGAGAGCATGTGAAACCTCTCCTCAAATTAACTCTTTCTCAAGCCTCATCTGACTACTTGGTTAGATAATTTTGCTGTGGGGCACTGGATTGATAGGAATTCAGTTGTGACTTCATGAGTCATGAAAACTCCCTAGAGAAGCTAAAATAAAGTTTAATATTCTGAATTTAGAATAAAATTATGTCTTAAATTTCTACCAAAAGGTACAGTTTCCCCCATCTTCATCATGTTACAGGACTGAGAAGAGCTGTTTTCAAATTTCTATCTAGCTACAAAACCTTTTAACTTTGATTACTGTCAACCCCGAGCCTTAGATTCCTAGATTTAAAACTGAAAGGGAAAAACAAAACAAAACTGAAAAGGATCTTAGAGATCATCTAACCCAGCATTCTGATCTGTAGGTGAGGAAATTTAAACCCAATGATGTTAGAAGCTTTCTCCAAGGTCACGCACAGAGCCAGAATTCAAACACAGATCCTTTGACTCCACACTCAGTACTCTTCCCAATGGAAAGAGAGTTTCAACTGAAGAGAAAGAAGAGCAGTTGTCTGGAGAAATAGAAGAGAAATCTGGTTGTGGCAGATATAAAAATGTGAGACATTGAAGGAGACAGTGAAAAGGACAATGGAGTAGAGGGAATTAAAGGAAAGGAGGCTGGTCCTATAGAGGGAAAGGGAACAGGCCCCCATGAGGTGGAAGCGAATGCTTCTGTTCCAAGGGAGATGGTGCGAATCCATAAAGGGTATCACGAAAGAGATCATTTGGTAGGGACCTAAAAGAGAAGAGAGCCATGATGACTGGCGATCACCTGATAAAGAGCTGTTTTTAGTCTACCCATCAGGGACAATGTCTTTTGTGATCCTGGGGCAGATATCCAGGACGTGATAAAGAATGTCCAGCATCTTGTCAAAAGTGGTGATTGCTAGCCATCTCTGCTATTTCATGTGGGGACATAGGATCCTGTCAGAAGGAACCCAGGTACACATGGTAAAGTCCACAGCAAGGACCAAGTTTCTGTTGGTGCAAAAAAGATGCAAAGTGTAAACAGTGAAGGATAAAATCTGTTAGAAGAGACTTTGTTCAAAATAGAACTGAGGGAGGAGTGGGTCCAAAAACTTCAATGGAATAGGAAGGTGGAGGATATGAACCATTGACTGGAGAGGTTAAGGTAGATAGGGTGGAATCCCTAACTCTAACTGTGTTAGGGAGAGATAGGACAAGGAGAGGATTTTGTCTTAGCTGGTCTTGACTCTAAATCATAAGAATAGGAGGGGCAGGGAATATATTAGCTCAGCATGAAAATAGCCATCATGGTAAGACCCCTCAAGGTCCTTCAGTGATTGAACTCATAGTCAGTGAAGACCCTCAGTGTCTCTGACTCCCTGAAATCCAGGACTTTTTATATTTGGCTTATATACTGTAAAGCAGAGTTATCAGTCACCAGTTTGTGGGGCTCCAGTGCAGCAGAATCAGATTAAAACATAAGTAGGAAACATTTGACAAAATAAAAACACAATAGAACACACATGACATTAACATGTGGTTTTCTAAGTCAATATGCAAGGCTACAAGGATCCCTATGTAAGGTTTAGTGCCCTCCTTTCTATATCAGTTTGACACCACTACTATAAAGGACTCAGTTTTATTTATATCTCAGGAAATTTCCTACTGGTCATATCCATCTCAATTGCTTTTTTCTTCATAGGGAAAACCCATATTGAGTCATTTGTTATTACCTTTAGACTTTGTTTCTTTTAAATTTCATGTTTGAAGATTACTCTTTTTAACTACCATATAGAACATTCCTTCAGGCAAGAAAACCAATCATTAAATCAGTAAGCATTTATTAAACACCAGCCAAGCCTAGGAGTTTATAAGTGAGGAGGAAGAGCATGACAAGTATGGGCAACAGTCTGTGCAAAGGCATAGAATTGGGGAGCTTGTATATGAGGAACAGCAAGTTTGGCTAAAAGCAGGAGTTCTTAATCTGGGAGCTGTGGCATGTTGTTTTTTTTTTATTACACATTGGATAACTGCATTTCAATATAATTGGGGTCCTTTGTAATCCTATATATTTCATTTGAGGCATGAAAAGAATTAATAGGCTTAATCAGACAAGCAAAAGTTTCCATTACACACACACACACACACACACACACACACATGCACAAATGCAGTTAGCCTGGAAAGATAGATTGTTGCCTAATTGTGAAGAGTTTTAAATGTCAAACGGAGGAGTTAGTCTTTTTATCCCAGAAGTAATAGGGGTCAGATGTGCTTTAGGATATCTATTTGATAACTGTTTGGAGGATTGATTAGAGGAAAAATACCAGATGGAGGAACTCTAGTTAGGTGGCTGAAGGGAATGGTAAAAGTATGGACTAGTTTCTTTGTGGTATGAATAAAGAGAAGGGGGCAGATAAGAGAGATGTAAAAGTAGACTAGGAAAAATTGGCTATTGTTTGAATACGAGAGTACATCAAGGATCTTAAGTTCTGTTTTGTGTACATTGAATTTCAGATGTCTATGGGACATCTAGGTGGAGATGTCTATCAGGCAATGAGAAGCATGAGACTGGAACTCTGCAGAGAGATGAGAACTGAAGAATCATGAGACTAGAGATTAGAATTTAATTCATGGGAGCTGACAAATAAACTAAGAGAGAATGTATAGAGACAAAGAGATGAGGGCCCAGGACAGAACATTAGAAGTAATCTGTAGAAAGAGGTTGGAGCATGCGTGATAATACTTCAGAGAAAACTAAATACTGGTTCAGTAACTAGAAGGGAAGTAGAATAGAACAATGTCATGAAAATTCAGAGATGAGAGAATGTCCAAAATGATGGGGTGCCAATGTCAAAAGTGAGACAGAGAAAAAAGAGACAAAGGATAATAACCAGAGGTAATGGTAGATTCACCTGAAGGTTTTTTAATGGAAGTACTGGGCTTGTTTGAAGGCAGGAGAAAAGGAGCCTGTGGATACAGAGAGATGGAAAATTGGTGAGAGAAGAGGGATAATTGAACACGTTTGTTTCTCAGAAGCAACAAGATGACATAGGATCAAAAGTAGATGTAAAAGGCTTGGTCTGGACTTCATCCTTCAAGATTAGAGCAAAGTGGTAAAGGACAAGGGAGAGAAATGATTCTGAGGTGATTTGAAGTTTGGAATTGAGGAGGACATGGAGCTTGCTATAGGAGACCTCAGAATTTTTAGTGAAACATGAAACATGGTCCTCTGTTAAGAGAGGGGTGTTAAAATGGGAGTGTGGGTGACTTCATAAGAGAAAAGAAGGTTTGGAACAGCCGCTCTGGGGTAATGTAGTACAGGAACAATGAGGAATAAAAGGACCAGGCAATTATTTGAAATCTCAAATCCCATCTCTAGTCAATCCTCCGAATTGAGGAGTTGGGGGCCATTTGGGGGCATAGCCCTACTGCCGCAAGCCAGAGGAAGGAAGAGAAGATGGATGTAGGACATCTGGTCAGGCGTAGAGGATGCAATGCTGCCCACCTCACAGCAGTCAACATAGCAGCTTCCTGAATTTAACTCTGAGTGATAAATATAAGCAGTTATTTCTTAGAGAAATGTTTTTTGACAGTAGCAATTAATATTTCAAAATTTTAAAAATTTAAGGTTGGGAGAACATTGAGGAATTTTTCAGGGAAAATATTTTTCTTTGTTTCTTGTCTAAAGTATGGAGAGAATACGAATTCTGGGCATGGGATTGAGATGTTAAGGGAGAGGAGGTAGAATATACATAAATAATTCAGTTGTAGCCTCATATGCTGAATAATTAGGATTTTAAAAAAAAGACTGAATAGAGGCTGGCAAAAAAAAGAGACTGGCAGATGCTCTCAATTGTCCCCTACTGTGTACACTTATCAACCTTGTTACCACATTCAAATTTGTATAACTATATATATGTATATATATATATATATATATATGTATGTATATCTTCCTTCCTGGATTATAAACTCCTTGAGGACAGGGGCCAGGTATGTTTCGTCTCACCAGCACTCAGCATGTCATAAACAGTAGGTACTTTAAAGTGATTAATTAAATGTGTAAGTCCCTGTTGCACTTAACTACTTAATGTCTCTTGTGCTTGAATACAGCAGGTAGTAAATAGCAATTTTCAGTGAAGTGGAGTGGAAATGATTCATCTTTTCATTGAAATATAGGGTTGGCAGTTATCCTCTTAATTTGTTCAATGAATGAATATGGTTGAGCTGGATAATTTGTCACCAAAACTCATGTTTCTTCTAAATTATCCAGGTAATTTAATCCAAAGTAGACTTGTCTAGAAATTATAGTTTGTAAAAAATTATCTCCAAGATGATAGCTGAGTAATGGTTGAGAAATTGTTTATGTTTATATAGCAGTTTTCTTTTCCCAGCACAATCACTCCCAGTGATCTGGAAATTCTGTAAGTGTTATATCAAAGTCATATTCTCTTAAGTATTCCTGAGCTGATAATACTTTGAAAATGACAATTCATGATTAATGACTGCTCATTGCATTGTTTGTTTCTGTGTACTATAATTTCTTATCTATGAGTATATGGTTCCCATAAAGTACTGACACATATCACTTATGTATTGAAACATTGGGAGAGTATTGACATAAGTATGCAAATGTGTTGTAATGAACATTTCTTTAGACCAGGTATACCACCTCCAGAGACAGCGTGGTCCAGTTCTTCTTCTACCAACCTATCAGTCATCAGTGGAGACAAACTGACTTCTTTCCCTGCACTGTAACATGTGGAGGAGGTGAGCAGAGGCTCTTCATGAATACATTCACCCATGAATTAGAAATGGCCAGTTTGCATGTCTGAAATGGTGAAGTAAAAATTAATACAATGAAATTAATACGAATGTGAGAAACACAAATTTAGTAAAAATTAATACAATTATAAATTAATGCAACTTGTGTGAGGCGCCTTCACAGCTATGAGCTACCCTCATGGTTATTGATTCATCTGAGCTTTCAAACACCTGTGTGAGGTAGGTGATATACATATTAGCATCCTCATTTCTGTTTGAGAAAATGAAAAATCACAAAGGTTAGGTGACTCATGAAAAATCCTAGAACTACTATTTAGCAGCTGTATTTGCACCCAGGTCTTCTGATTCTAAGACCATGATGCCAAAATTCCTAATTTGTAATTGTATCATTTCTTGCTCTCATCGCTATAGATGTACTATGGGTTTTTTCTAACTCTTGAAAATGAAATTGAAGCTTAGATTCAGAAAGAACATTTTTTTTTCTGAGAGCTTGGGATCCTTTCATGCATGTGATTACTTTTTTGCTCTATGACATCTCAGTAAGGCATGAGTTCATATCTCCACATTCCCCATAGAAAAGCAGAGAAGGGAAGAGGCTTTTTCTCAAGTTAATGGATGAGTTAGGCAAAGCAGCAGATGTCCTAATGCCCTCTCCCCACCCCCACCTTATCTGCCAGTGTTCTCTCAGATAGACCATGCTGCCTCCTTGGACAAATCCTTCTAATTATAAAATAAGAGCCAACATTGCTAAAGTACTTCATAGTTACAGAATGCTTTACATCATTTATCTCATTTGATTTGCATGAGTATTATGATCCCCATTTTTATACATGAGGAAACTGAGCCTGACAAAATGTTAGTGACTTGCCTATGCTCACGTGGATCGTGTCAGAGGTCATATTCAAACCTAGGTCTTATCAAGGCCAGTGCTCTTCTACTAGACCATGCTGCCTCCATGTTTGTGCTTATTAGAAGGTAGCTTTCATTTACCTGCCTCTCGAAGAGATTTGAGTTTTGTCTTGAAAGCATTTCCGTCGCTCTCCACTCCCTCTACCCTCCTCTTCATATTTCTCTGTCTGGCAATTTAAATTAAATTAGTATAATTTCCAGCTAAGCCCTCCAAATTCTTGCTTTGGGGCCTGTCTAATAAGCTCTTGGATCTCCTTTTAGAGTTTATTCCATTAAAAGTGCCCATGGTGTGATACTCACCGTCCAGATGATGTGGAGAGCATATTCGCCATCCCTATCACGCTGAGGTGCCTTAAAATAATTTTCCAAAGCTCTTAAGTTAACCTCGTGTGCTGTAGTTTAATGGTCCGTGCTATATTTTGTAAGTTTTCTTCAACCAACTAGTGAGTTTATACTCTTTAGGTTGAGTGAAATATATTTCTCTTGAACCAAAAAGACCTTTCTTCAGAACAAAAGGCTGAAAGAAGAGTGAAGCAATCAATGACTGGAACAATTCAGGCAAAAGAATATTCATTCTGAAATGCAATTTAAAAGCAAGAGAAATAGCATGAATCTAATTTCAAAATGGGGACCATGATTTCATTCTTAGAATAATTCTTTAGGGAACATTTTTCTTTGAATTGTCTAGATGACTTCCTTTCCCTTTCCCTAAGACCGTGTGTAGGATCCATCTTATAGGTAGGCTTAGAAGACAGTCTATATTTGTTCTTGGATAGGGTCATGAGGATGGAGAGAAGAAGGTCTTTGATGCAGCCTAATTATGTCAACCCCTCGTCAAAGAAAAGGAAAAGGAGCGGGGATCTGTGCAGATAGACAGCTAGAGTGAATGGGGAGTTGTCTTGGGTTCGTGTGTGTGTGTGTATGATTCCAGCTCACTTTGTCTACCTTAATTTAAAATCTATTAGCTTCCCCTGCCCTACACACACATACGTAGTCCATCCAGGCCTGGCGAAGGCCAGCTGCTAAGCGTTTATCTACCCATGGCAAGCGAAATCGGCATTCGTTCAAATCAGATCCAAGAGGGGACTTAGTGAAAGCAGCGGGCATAGAGCTCACACCTGCCTTCCACCTTTCTGGTGGGAGTACTTATACCCACTAAGCTTCTTTGGCCTACCAGTAAACTTTGAAGTTGGATCCAGGAGCAGCCAGGTGGTACAGCAGATAGATGGGTCTGGATTCAGGAAGACCTGAGTTTCAGCCTGGCTCTGACACTTCATAGCTGTTTGACCCTGGGCAGATCTCTTAGCCCCAGTTTGCTTCAGCTTCCTCCCCTGTAGAATGAGGACGGTAGCACCTACCTCCCAGGGCTGTCGTGCGGATCAAATGAGGTGATAACTCTAAAGTGCTTAGCGCGGTGCTTGGCACATAGTAAATGCTATACAAATTTTAGCTATTATTATTTTTATTATCACCTGCTACTGTAAGTGTGAGACTGTAATAGCAAGTTTTGAATATAGAACTTTTTGGTTAGGAAAGTGCTGTATATAGGTTATCTCGTTTGATGCCCACAGTAACCTCGGGAGGTAGGTGACAGTATTATCTCCATTTTACGGATGAGGAAACAGACTGAGTGAGGTCACCCAGGATCTTACAGCTAGTGAGCCTCTAAGATAGAATTGGAACTCAGGCCTTCTGGATTCCAGATCTGCCACCTAGAGGCCTCACGGTATTCTTTGAATTCCCAAAAGCTGACTGCTATACCCGTTTTATTAAAAAACAAAAAACAAAAAAAACCTCCCACACACATATATAGTGTTTAACATTCCACTGTTAGACTTAAATTACCTTAGGTTAAGACTTTACCCTTGTCAAATATCTCCTTTCAAAATGCAGACACCCTGGGGAGGGGGAACTAATATAGTTGTACCTGAGCTCCTGAGCACCCCAACCGCCCTGACTGGAACTGTGAGTTCATTGGTCTAGAGAAATTTCAGCGAAGAAACCCTCACTGTCAACACAGATCAAGGCCTGCTCTGTAGTTTTAAAGTAGCCTGGGCTACTTTACTGGGATAAGAGGTTTGATCAGGGTCTATTCCAAGGCTTCATTCACTGTGTTTCTGCAGTTAGTAGGACCTTTTTATCAACTGGCTATATGCAGTGCAGCTTGCTAGCTTTGGACTAATTCAGGATACCTAGTGTCTGGGCTTGACTCTGCAGCTGACTCACTGCATGAGATCCTGGGCTAATGACTTTCTCTCTGGGTCTAAATTCCCTAAGTTAAAAGGGTTGGTCCAAATGGTACTAGGAACCATTCTAGTTCTGAAATTCTCGTTCAGTGGGGTGTGGCCCTTCAGCTGGAATCAGAAGCATCCAAGTTTGAATCTCGTCTCAGACACTTATTAGCTGGGTGTCCCTGGGCAAGTAGCTTAACCCGTCAGTATCAGTTTCTTCATCTGTAAGATGGAGAAAATAGTACCCAGCTATGCAGGCGAAGTGCCTTACAAAAGTGCCTTATAAAGGCAATATAAATTCAGTTGTTGCTGTTGCTGCTGTTATTCTAGCCTACATAGGAAACATCCACCTCCATCTTTCCTGTCTTTATGAGTTTGAGAATCACTTGCTCATATCACAGCGTAGCACTGGATTTGGAATCCAGGGACCTGGGTTTGGACCGCGTCTCTGCTGCTAGCCTGTGGGAAGCTTGACAGGACGTGTAACCTGTGGGCCTGTTACCTCATACCTAAAATGAGGAGGTTGAATAAGATGACTTCTAATTAGTTATAAATATATGATCAGCCAATCAATAAACATTGATTAAGGACCTACTGTGTACCAGCATTGTGTTAGGTTCTGAGGATACAAATACAATGACCTAAGGTATGAATATTTGTTTGTGGGACAAAAATTTACCTTTAGGTTATTTTTTAAACTATAGGCTCCCAAGCATGCTGCAAGGGGAGATCTTTAAAATATAGACCTCTGTCTGGACTGTTTTAGACAGCATGCTGCTTGGAGGCTGGATCAGATGAGTCCACAGATTCCCTGCTAGTTCTGTGATTCAGAAATTCTTAGGGCCAAATCTCTTCCCTGAAATTAATAGTCAGAACTTTATGTTTTCTCGTAAATGCTGATACATAGTCAGCAGATGCACAACTGACCTAATCCCCTCAGGTCCGTCCAGCTCCTGGCACTCTTCTCTGCGCCCAGGACAAGTTACCAGATGTACTTGGGTGTGACTCACTGGCCTGCCATAAAGGAATTGTTTGCATAAATTAATCATATGTACAGATTTGCATGTCCAAGCTTTGCATATAACAGAACCTCAGCATAAATCTTCTCAATGTACCATGATCCATGATCAAAGTTAAGCAAAGGAGATGATCATATCCTTTGAAAACAAAGGAATCACTGCTCTAGAGCTGAAAGAGGCTTAGGTATCAACAAGCATAGTGTCTTTTATAGGTGAGGGAATTAAGGCCTAGAAAGGTGAGATAATTTACTCAAGGCCATTATAGCTAAGGGTCAGGGGCTAGGATTTGAACCTAGGAACTGTCTGCTGCAGATGTACCATGCTACATTGTCTCATTGTGGAATGTGTGTGTATGTGTATTTATCATTCTTTTCTAGCAGGAAAACTTTTCTTCCCATTCATTGCATGAATATGCCCTAAGACCCTGCAGTCAATCAAGAAGGATTTTTAAGCACTTATTTATTATATGGCAGGATGTAACAAAAATGCTACTTGCAGCTGCTGGGGAGGTGTAAGACCAATAACATCAGCACACAGGAGGGCTGCTAGCACAAGTTCTTTGATCTGCTTTTCTAAGGAAAGCAACTTTAAGGGGTTTACAATCTCACTTTAATTAAACATACATATATCATTCACTTAGTTCAGGGGAAAAAGTCAGCACCCTGAACTTCAGAGAAAACACAAACAGAAATTACAAGCAGAAATTATAGAAACAGAGCAAACAACACAAATCAGCAGACAGGGCTTCTGTTTGTCCATAGCAATACATACATTGTTACCAGAGAGAGAGAAGCACCAACATCTGGGTTTTCAAAGCCGGAGGGGGAGGCTCCTTAACAGCTACCCAGTGTCTCATCTGGCCAAGTCTGAAGAACACTCTTCCAATGAGTGAACCCCCAAAGCAAAATGCTAACTTCCTAGTGTATATACACTTATTCAGGGTAAGAGGGCATCACAATCATGTGATTCAAACTCATGTGACTTAGGCTTTCTTATGACTTAAGCAGGTCATCAAAGATTCTTGAGTCAATCAAAGGTACTTGATTGCTTTAGTGCTGAGAACCAAAACACCAAAAGAAAAAACAGCAAAAAGTCTCACTTTGCTTGCCCTTACACAGGACCTATGCCAGGTAAGATACAGTAAATCAACAGTAACTTTCACATTTGAGAGTTGCACTTAGAAGTGGGATTTGGCTAATTACTATCAGTTTGATTCCAAAGACGGTTCCTAGATTTACTTAAGTCATAAAAAGTCAGCAAACATTACTGAAATCTTAGAAAGGAGCATAAGCATCCTCTAGGGCTCTTGCTGCAGAAGCTAGTCATCAGATGTGCTAAAAGTTATGAGATTGTTATGTTAACAGAATGGGGTTGTGGGCTACTCTCTGTACAGCTTAAGGAACATTTGTTTTTCCTTTTTTGGTAGAAGAATTTCATCTTTAATCCCTCCCATATTTGTATGGTAGCAAGATTTTAATACTATAATAGCTTACATATCTATATATTGCTTTGCTATTTCTCACATTCATATAATGCTTAAAGTTTTATTTAAAAAAACCTCTTATTGCACTAGACTGTGAGCTCCTCAAGAGTAGATATTGTCTTTTATTTTCTTTTTTCCCCCTCTGTGCTTAGCACAGAGTAGGTGCTTAATAAATGCTTGATTGACTGACCTTGTCTCATTTGATCCTTATAACAGTCCAGTAAGATAAGTCCTCTTGCTAACCCTGTTTCACAAATAAGAATACTGACAGTCAGTGAGGTAGTGACTAGTGTCAGAAGCTAATAATAATAATAATCTAGAATACCAAACTAGATATTCCTGACCCCAAGTCCAGCACCCTAGCTACTGTGTAACACTGCCTCCCACTGCTGACTTCACAACAGTCTGATAAGGGATTCAGCTCAAGTAGGAACATTCCCATTCAATAGGTGGAGAAGCTCTGGCCTTGGAAGGCTACACTAGTTTTCCATCTCCATACAGATAGTAAGTGCTAGACCTGGGACTTAGATCCAGGTCTTCTGATTCCCCAATGCAGTGCTCTTTCCATTATTCTTCGATCCTTACTTTAACTATATATTTATGTACAAATGGGAGGGCCAACAAATAGATTTCATACATATATATATAATATGTATATTATATATATGCACATACGCGTATACATACACGCATACACATATACACACATATGTGTGTGCATGTATATATGTATGTATGCATAGAATATAAACGTATATATATTAGCTATTTAACTGCTAAAACTTTAGAATTAAAGAGAAAAAGCAAAGATAATTTCTTTCCTCCAACCTCCGTGCCACTTCATAAACATACGTGCGCTCACTTTCTTGTTTTCTTATTTGTGTTTCCCTTTAGAACAAAGGTACTTTCTTTCCTGAAAGACCATAAACTCATTTAGTGCTTTGTTGTTTTGTTTTGTTTTTGAAAAAAAAACCAAGTATGATTGTTCTTGTTCTCTGGTTTACATGATTTGTACAAACGGCATTTTCTGAGTTCCTTGGATGATTAAGAAAGTTAGCTTATTTGCCTCTGAGGTGCCAGAACCATTTAACTCAATTTTATTATTCTTGCCATCCAAAAATCAATATGGGGATGCTCTTGATGAGCCAAGGAAATGGGCAGAGGTTGCCATCGATATCTGATATTTTAGTCCTTTCAGTAGATACTGGCACTAGTACCACAGTCATATTTTATTGACTCCATTTGGATTTTCATTCTTGTGGTTTCTACCTTGTTTTTTATAATGCATACCAGTGTATCCTTCTCCACTCAGTTTACATCCAAGCCATTGCTCATGAATGCCTTTCCTCTCTTTGCCAAGAAAGCAGCCCAGTTGGTTATAAAATCAAATTCACTCTCAGTAATCAATCCTTTAAATAGAATTTTAGACCAATTAGATATGTTTGGGTTTGGGGCCTTTTTGGAAGAAAAGGGGCTGAATAACTGATGATGTTCATGAAAAATTACTTTGAAAAAATGTTTAGCAACATAGCACTTGTGTAGTTGGAGACAAACTAGGCCAAACCTTCCCAGAAATAAAAGTACCACTTTTCTTCTTTTTCTCTTCATTTGCTCTCCTCTGTTTGGATTATACCTTCTAGGCATTTTCTTTTCTCATATAATTAGTTAGTTTGCAAATTATTTCCTCTTTTTAGGGTACACATCTCCAATAGCATGCTGCCAATATATTTACACCCCCCATTGGGCACTCTATTATAGTTTTTCAGTTACAGACTTGCAAGGTGAAATGATGAGAATGAAAGGCAGCATGGCCATAATGGATAGGATATTCTACTTGAAAGACACTGGGTTCAAATATACCTCCGATACACAAAGACTGAGAATGTGGAGACATCACTTAACCTATCAGCCTCCATTTCCCCATCTGTTTAGAAACAAACACACAAACAGGATAATGACATAGCTGGTAGCTCCCTCATAGAGCTGGTTTGGGGCTTAAATGAGATAACCTTTGTAAAGCACTTTGCAAACCTTAAATTGCCATAGAAATATTGTTATTGTTATCTATTATTGTTATCTACAGAGTCTGGGTAGAAGAATGGCATTGGGAAGGGGATAAAGGAGCTTTTTTGACAACTAAAACCACCCCCAGCAAAGATGACTTCTGAGACTCCTTTTAGCTCTACATCTACAGAAATGATGCCATTCTTGTATTTTTATTTTTTCCAAGGGTATCAACTCAACTCTGCTGAATGTGTGGATGTTCGCCTGAAACGTGTTGTTCCTGACCATTATTGTCACTACTACCCTGAGAACACAAAACCGAAGCCAAAACTGAAGGAATGTAGCATGGATCCTTGCCCTTCAAGGTTTGTGTGCATTGCTTGCATTTTTACTTGTTGAGGAACAAACAAACTGGTGTTAGCTGATACCGATTATTCATTTATCCTTGAACCAGCTTCTTTCTTGATTCTTGCCTTTGGAAGAAGAAATGCTGATGGTTGGCATTGTTATATTTGCAATCTAGGTCTATCTCCTTGGCCTTCAGTAAGGGAACTTAAACTGTCTACATGGCAGGTCAGCATAACCTCCTCATCTCCTAATCATGGTCTGCATCTACTTTTGATGTAGCTATTAAAACTCATGAACACATGAAACCTGGCCAGATGCCTCTGCTCAGTGAGGTGCCATATATGGTATCAAGGATTTCTTCCTCCCAAGTTTCCAACTTAATTTATCCTTCTGCCAGTCACAGACTGTGAAAGTGGGTTACTTATTAGCATGTCGTGGCTTGAAAAGTAATCATATTAAATGTGGTATGAATTGTAAATTTGTGCAAAGAACTACCAAGTGTTAATGCTGGAGTGTAGAGAAGCCCTGCAGAAACTATAATGTTGCACAATTTAGAACCAGCTTACTTTTGGACTGCTTGAAGCGGTTTCCTGGCAACATTACAGTATCTTAAAATAACATCACAATATCAAGTCCCAGAACCTCACATAAATATGCCAGCTGGCGGAGGGAGAGTTATAGGCAAGTGGAAAAGGAAACATTCTCGGTGGATTTCATTTCCTATAGCTAAACTGTCCATTTCCTTTAATCCCCGTTGGACATCACCATTAACCATGACCTTTACTGAGCACAAATACCTGAACTAAAGACCCAATTAATAGGAGAGTGTGCTATAATGGTTGTGTATTTTACCTTTACCAGAGTAACCTATAGTAGCAGGCACGTGACATGACTAAAATTTTCTCTAGAGGAGAGCCCGTTTCGCCTGCCAGAGGCCAAACACACCACCTTTTGGTCATGGAGGATAATTTGTATTTTTCATCATCTAACTTGCCCAGGATTCTGTGAAATACATTCTCATATTCGAAATGAGGTTAGGTGGTGGTTTGTGTCAGGGATGTTTCTGAAATGGAGAAAAAGCAAGAGAAAACCACAGAAGATTAAAGAGATGAAGTTGGCAGAACACTTGGGAAATAGGAATATGTCACACTGAGCTGTCATTGGAAAAAGGGGGGCTTCTCTTGGGAGGTTCATGCTACCTGAAAATGTCATGATGTCAGATATATCAGTCATCTAAAAGATAAAATAACATTGTGCTAATTATATTATTCATAGTGACGGATTTAAAGAGATAATGCCCTATGACCACTTCCAGCCTCTTCCTCGGTGAGTTCTGATTACTATTAATTTTATTTATTGCTTATTTTCATTGAGCACAAGTAGCTTGTTGGGCACTGAACAAAATGTGACCAGTACCTAATATAGGTGGTTGTTGGGATCAGGTTTGCCACTCATTCAAATGTTCTCATGTAGCTTAAACATATCTTCACCAATAAATCAGACTGATATTGATTAAATTCACTGGACATTTATAAAAACGCATTGTCTCTGTGCAGATAACTGTGTGAGATGCCAGAAGATAAACAAAGATTAAGACATGAACTCAGCCCTTTTTAACTTACAGATTAATGGGGAACATGACACATGTGAATCTGATTTCAAATAGAATGCTAAAAGTCTATATATGCTAAGTACAAATAAAACACTATATAAAGTTTGAGAAAGAAATAATTATGCTCTAGTATTAAGGGAAGCCAGGACATTAATTCAAAAATCCTAATCTCCTCAGCTCATTTTACGTTTTAGCACTCCTGATACTACTTGTACTAGTCAATGCTTCACTTTTGAATTTATCCTTTGTTGTTACTGTAGTTGTTTAGTTGTTTTGGAGTCATGCCTGACTCAGCAGTATCTTCATTGCTTCCATCTTTTGCACACCTTTTTAAAATTTGAGTTGGTAGAAGAGCTCCTCATGCATCCGCATTGGTCCATTCAATAGCTTCTACTTTCGTATTTTTCCTTGAAATTGTTTATTTTTTGTGTCTTCAGAATTTTATTTTTGAGAGCTCCCATCTTTTATAGGTTGACTTCTCCTTTAGAATTTTTGAGCATAGGATCCAATTTATCTTTTCTCCCAAATCTCGGAAATCTACTCTCTGAAAACTTAGGGTACATATCTGATTATACATGGCATTTCTTTCCTTCTTAAGGCCACTGAGTGGCACAGTGCCTAAAGTGAGGGATGTGGAATCAGAGAGATCTGAATTCAGATGCAGCCTCAGACATGTACCAACTCTGTGATCCTGGGCAAGCCACTTAACTTTTATCTGCCTCGGTTTCCTCAATTATAAAATGGCAATAATAATAGTATCTACCTCCCAGTGTGATTGTGAGGACCGGATGAAGTCATATTTGTAAAAATCATCAGCAGAGGCTGGCACATAATAAGTAATTATTAGACAGCTAGGTGGTGCAGTGGATAGAGTACCAGGTCCTAAAGTTGGGAAGACTCATCTTCCTGAGTTCAGATCTGGCCTCAGACACTAGCTGTGTGACCTTGGGCGAGTCACTTAACCTGTTTGTCTCTTGGTAAAAGGAGTTGGAGAAGGAAATGGAGAATCACTCTAGCATCTTTGCCGCGCAAACCCCAAATGGGGTCTCGAGGAGTCAGACACAATTGGAAAATGACCGAACAGCAGCAGCAACAAAACTCTTATCCTCTTCCCCTTTCTGTCCCTTTAGTTATAAATTCTAAGACAGAAAAGTCACATTCCCATTAAGCTCCCATTATTTTTATCCCAGCAACCAGTTCTTCCTTCAGGATGAGAATATGACGGAGGACAGTAATTCACTCCTATCTCCTTCACCTTTTAAAGGATAAAATTTTCATTTAAGTAAGCCAAGTCGCTGTGCTGGCAGAAAGAGTATGCTAGCTGAGTGCAGATAACTGTGTTTTCTTGTCATTGTTATATTATATCTCTGTGCCAGCTTGCGATCTGTTTCTTAAACTATTTGTCATTTTACCTGAATGGTTGATGAGCCTTTAGATAGATAGCATTTTAAGGTTTGCAGAGTGCTTTACGTGTATTATCTCACTGGATCCTTACAGTAACTCTAGAGGTAGGTTGCTAGTATTAGCCCCACTTTTTAGATGAAGACCGTGAAAATGAGGGGTAAAATGACTTTCCCAGAGGCACAGCGATAGAATCACTATCCGCTGTGCTACCTACTTGCCTAATGCTATCGTGACAACGTTACTGCCATTTTCCTTTGCATATCTTTTCTCCTGAGCTCAGATCATCCCTCTTGCTCTTGAATTTCCTCACGAGGGCATCCCTTCTTCTATTCTTTCATCACCTCTTTCAAAGGCATGGCCATGGAGTGGGGAGGAAAGCCAAGAAACTACCTTCTTCTGGCCAGGCAATTAATCAGTTTTCTCCAAATTCTTGGATTTTGCCTGGGAGAGAGTACCCAGAGTGCCTCAGACCTTAAATTTGAAGAAGCAGAGAGAGGAAATGTAGTCAGGTAACCTCCGCCAACATGCCAGTCATTTCTTGCTTGTGCCTCCACCATTCCCTCTTATGTCTGACTCTCCGATGTTTACCATATCTTCACACCACCTGAGACCCGGAGTAGCCAGGAGAGATAGAAAAGAACACCCTGGGTAGTTTTTCTTAGACCAAGTCCAAAACCACAAGAGCTTAAGGAATCTTAAGAACACCACCCATTCAGTAGGACCTCGCTTTGTGGGTAGGTGGGTGGGCGGGCCCAAAAGGCAGGTTACAGTCTTAATATGTGATGCTTTTCTGCCTCTTTACCCCTTCCTTTTAGCGTATTTTGTTCCTTTCTAAGAAAGTACACTCTCTGAGAGCCAGATATCTGTCATAGGTGAAATCCTAACACATCTCAGTGATGGTTTGAAATTGAACTTGTGATCTCCTTTTGAGACTGAAAGTCTACAACTAAGAGTCAGGAGGTGATTGCTTTGTGATAGAGGAATCATGTGCATTCCACTTAGAGCACTAGATGGATCTTCATGAAATCAGGGGGCTTAGGCTCAGATCTCAGCTGTGCCACTAACCGTGGTCAAATCACTCACTACCTCCTGGGCCTCACTTTCCTTGTCCATAAAGTAAAAGGGTTAGACTCAGTGCTTCCCAAGGTCCCTTCTACAGTTAAAGAGTTAGCCTATATTAGGTATCTGCTTGCAACACAGTTTCTGTTTCAAAGCAAAATAAATAGATAAATAAAGTGAATGAGAACTGGGTATATGGATTGGTATATGAGAGGAAGAATAATTTCCTGATTCTGCTGAGGAGGGCTAGTACACTACTTCAAATATAGTAGCTGTTCCATAAAGACTTTTCAAATTTCTTTTTCATTTTCATTAATAGTGATGTCATTTTCATGAATATTGACACTAGTGCATCGTTAATACTATTGCACTTATTGGCACTCATGGGGGGGTGGGGCTTATAGATGCAATCAGGCATCTAGTTGGTACGGTGGATAGAGCACTGGTCCTGAAGTCAGGAGGACCTGAATTCAAATCTGGCCTCAGACACTAGCTGTATGACCCTGGGCAGATCACTTAACACCATTGCATCAGTTTCCTCATCTGTAAAATGAGGTGGAGAAGGAAATGGTACACCACTCCAGCATCTTTGCCAAGAATACCTTAAGTAGAGTTGCAAAGAGTTGGACATGACCGAAATGATTGAATAAAAAAACAGCAACAGCAACAAGAAATAGATTCAGTAAAGAGAGCTAGGGGAGAAATATTTTCCTGGAGTAATTGGGGAAGAGTTTAAAGAAAAAGGGAAAGGAAGAAATGTTTAAGAAGTAGACATACCTATACACGCATATATATATATATATATATATAATGTGTGTTTATGTCTGTATTTATGTGTATATATATTACATACATATGAATTCATGGAAAGTGATGTGTTGTAGTGGATAGACAACAAGCCTTAGGGACAGGAAAAGTCTTGCCTCCGATGCATACTGACTCTTTGACCCTAGTCAAGTCACTTAACTTCTTAGTGTCCCAGGAACTTCAGTGAAGTTTTCTACAACTCAATCTATAAAATTCATTAACTCTTCTATTTTTCCTACAAAAATGTTTGACAAAGAGCCTACAAAAAGGCAAGATACACTTTTTGTGGGTAGATAATTCTCGTACCTAGAATTTTAATTTAACTATGGATGTGCTTAGAGTCGATTAGAATGTGTTAGGCAGCACTTAACAGGAAAAGCACCTGAGGTCTTAAGAATATCCTATTACTTATAAACCAGAACATGTTTTGAAACAAGTTGCATCAGTCTCGTGGTCATTCGAAGTTGGCTTAAGAGGCTTTAGCAAGCTGATTTATGTATCTTTCCATTTCATCATATGCTTGGGAATAAGTGAAGAGCCCACTTGGAATATGTTTCTCTGATCTTTAATATTAGTTTTGATGGCCTCAAGTATGAAACTACACTCTTGAGATGTTTTTTTTTTAAAAAGTAACATCTTCTTTTTAAATTGTTTTTGCTCCCGAGCTGGGAACATAATCCTTGGACAGCATGCTCGGTGTCCTGTGGTGGAGGGATCCAGAGGCGGAGCTTTGTTTGTGTAGAGGAGTCCATGCATGGAGAAATATTACAAGTAGAAGAATGGAAATGCATGTATGCCCCCAAGCCCAAAGTGATGCAAACCTGCAACCTCTTTGATTGTCCCAAGTGGATTGCCATGGAGTGGTCTCAGGTAAGATTGCACAGCATTCCTTTTCCTCCCAATAACCAGGTTTTTTTTTTTGGCTCCATAATAAGGGGAATATGAAAGTAGAATCAAGCCATGGTCTACTGCTCCCATGTAACTTACAATGTACTTGAAGAGGCAAAAAACAACTGAAATCCAAGATACTACTGAGTGCCAAAATGTGGGTGGTACAGACAGTAAGTGTTGTGTAGGTTTGGGAATGACCAGAGTTTAAGCATGAGGAAACAAGGACTGTGCCTTGGCACCTGGGAAGGATTTAGAAACATGAGGATATTATTGGCATGAGATATAGGATAAACAGAAGTATGACTGTGGGAACAAGCTTGACATTTTTGGGATAAAGAGAATAAATTGGTTAGAGGAGAAGTATGGACTTTCAAATAATAGACAATAAAACTGGACAGATAAGATAGAATCAGACTGTAGATATTTGAATATTTGGCAGGAAGATATAACAGGTTCCCCATTATTGGAGCAAAGATATGGAAGTAATATTCCTATAAGATAAAGCCGGTACCACTGTACAAGATGAATTATTGCAATATTTCAGGTGTGAGACCTTGAAAGCCTCAACCATGGAGGAAGAAGTGGGAATAAACAGAAAAGAATGAATCTGAGATAGATGGTGCAGTCGCAAAGTGCTGTATTTAGAGTCAGGGGATTTGGGTTCAAATTGCAATTCTTTATTTCTACATTTTGTAACTTTGAACACATCTCTCTCTCTCTCAAGCCCAGCCTTATTCTCCTTTTGTATAAAGTGAGAAATTTGGACTCTAAATCACCTTATGAGTCGACAAAATAGCTTAACTAATTAAATCCCTCTTTGAAATGAATTAAATATATCCACTGGCAGAATCTTTGGAGAAGTTGAAGCTCTACTAGGATTAGCAGAAATTGAAGAACATTATTTTTAAAAATGTCCTATAGGCTTTGCTCTTACTCTCACAATTCTTAAATAATTTTATATTTAATTTTTTATGGTATAATACATAATGGAATGTAGATCCTATTGTTATGTTATGTATTTGTATAGTGAATTACTATATTAATTTACTAAATATCTTACTGTCTTCTTGAATGAGATAATACATACCATATATAAAAATGGTTAAGTCTGATCCAGGCAGATTTTTTTTACCAAGAAAAAGTATTGACCATCATAATTCTTTATAAAATACAAGGACTTGCCTTCTATCTTGATTTGCTGTTTTTTTTAGTAAATGATCGATAATATTAGTTATTATTACTCTAGAGGATTTACTAAATGTAAGGTATGACTCTAAAATTCACTTTAAAATAAACATCAAAATTTACATAATCATGTGACATTCGTCCTTCAAAGTAGACACCTTAGAGGCTGTGCATGAATATGTTTGGAGTTAATTGTTTTCATGGTGGATGTTCTTACTCCAGATATTTTTAAACCCCTCTTGAGAATTACCTTCAGAGCCAATTTACAAGAAAGCCCCTCTTATTACTTCACAGACACACTTTGTTTTTGATCCAAAATTATAATAGCCAATAACTGACCTATTTGTCAGAATTGTCCTTGATTGACTTTTGGCTATTTCCAAAAAAAAAAAATCACATCCTCTTTCAAAAGACAAAGATTAATCACTGCCAGGGATATTCTAAAGGGATATTAATTCTCTCTCATAAGTTACAAATTAATGTTTTTTGTGTAACCTTTCTTTTCTTTTTTAAAGTGCACGGTGACATGTGGTCGAGGGTTAAGATATCGAGTTGTCCTTTGTATCAACCATAATGGACAACATGTTGGGGGCTGCAATCCACAACTCAAGTTACACATCAAAGAGGAATGTATCATCCCAGTCCCGTGTTATAAACCAAAAGGTAATTTTTTTCTTTTTGCTTATAATTCTCTAAACTTATTAAGTCGTGCATGAAGATACTTTGGGTTCTCTTCCAGGCTATCGTGGATAATAAAAATCATCCATGCCTTGCACCCTTTGCATAGATGTTTCTCAAGATTCTGTCCTGGACTTTCTTCCATTTTTTCTCCACATCCACACTTGTTGATCTCATAAGTTTCTAGGAGTTCAGTTATAAATCTTTTATGTAGATGACTCCCAGATCTCTCTATCCACCCCAGATATCTCTCTCTTGAGTCCCAGTTCTATATCACCAGCGCTTACTTGACATCAACAAATGGATACTTCACAGACATCTCACAATCCATATGCCAAAACAGAATTCAGCATCTTTCCCTGAAAATGCTCTCTTTTTCCTAGGTCACCTATTTCTATTAATGGCCCTGCTGCCCTTCTACTCACTTAGCTAAGTTCACAATCTCCCAAGCATCTTGGATACTTTCTTCTCCCATATTCAGTCAGTTGTTCCCTCTTATATCTTCTTCCTCCACGGCTTGCTGTGTGACTACCATTCTAGTTTAGGACTTCCTCAGTCTTCCCTGGACTATTGCAGAGCAGCCTTCTCATTGGGCTCCTGGCCTCCAGTCTCTCTTTTCTGTCTCTGATCTGTCTTCCACAGTTACCAGAATGAACTTCCTAGAGCACAAATCTGGCCATGTGATTCTCCTGCTCAGGGGCTTTTAATTACTCCTGTTGCCTCTAGAACATGATATATGCTCCTCAACTTGGCATTTAAAACCCTTTTCTAATAGCTCCAGCCTCCAGTTGCAGGCTTGATTGGCACTGCTCTTCACATAAAAAATTCTAGCCAAACTTGCCAGTTTGTGGTTTGTAGAACATAACATTCCATACCTGGCCTTCATGCCTTCCTGCATGTCTGGGATGCGCTACATCCTCACCTCAGCCCCTTACAATCTCTAGCCTCTGTCAAGGCTTAGCTCATGGTCTGCCTCCTACAAGAAGCCTTCTATGATACCCCATGCTGTTAGCGTTCTACCTCCTCGGTTAATCAGGGATAGTTTTACAAGCTTATATATTGTGTCCTCCAGAAGAGCATAAGCTTGTGGACAGGACCTGTTTTATTTAGTCTTTATATCCTCAGTACTTTATATCCTCAGCACTTACATCTTCAGTATAGTGCCTCACACAGAGTAAGTGCTTGTAGGGTTAGTTCAGATTAACCAGGGTTGGGGAACCTGCAGCCTTAAGGTCACATATGGCCCTCCAGGTCCTCAAGTGTGGCCTCTGAGTCAAAGGGTCACATGTGGCCTTGAATTTGCAGGTTCCCACCCCTGGATTAGATTTTGATTTTATCATTCAATGAGAATTCATCGGTATTCATCAACTTTCGTACTGAAGAATCCAAGTTCTCCACAGGCTTAGTATTTTTAATATACTAAAATAAATGTAATAGCAATATCAACTGAGATGCAGTTTTGAAATATACATATACATATATGTGTATGATTTACTCATTTGGGAAAAATGAGTTCATTTTAATAAGAGGAGTATATTTTCATATGGTGATTTATTGATTCTTTGATTTTGTATTCTCTGATTCTGTAGAGGACAAAAAAGGAGCATATGACAGAACTCTTTCCTTAAAGATAGTTATGATATTTGTAAGAATTAAACAAATTTTTAAAAACTTAATTTGAATGGGATCTTAGTGGCCATTCAGTCCAAATACATTAATTCATTGTACAGCCTTCCCTGCCAGAGATCATCCAGTCATTGCTTAAACACTTTGCCATTCAATTTAATTTAAATTAACAAACATTCATTGAACATCTTCTCTGAGTAAGACTCTGTGCTAAATGTTGACATGTGATGTCAAGAAGCTTGGCTCAAGACCGTGCCCTCAGGAAGCTTGCATTCTGCCGGTAGCTGAGGTGGGAGTGAAGGGCAGAATACAATATGTGTACAAATAAGTAAATACAAGATAATACAAAATAATAATATCAGATGGAAGAGAGCAGCCAGAGGGATAGGTAATAGTCAGTAAAGACTTATGAAGTGTCTACTACATACCAGGAACTGTGCTCAGTGCTGGGGATATAAATAAAAAAAGAAGACCGTCTCTGCCCCCCAAGGAGCTTATATTCTAACGGAGGGAGGGGGGAAGGTGACATATGGGGAGAGACTTTGCTTTGAAGGAAGCAGAAAGTCTATGAGGCACTGAGTGAAGTGCATTCATTCAATTGACATGCATTTATTAGGTGCTTACTATGTGCTCAGTCCTATGCTAGGTGCAGAGACAAAAATTAAATGTATCACTTGCCCTCAAGGAGCTTACTCTCTTTTGGTGGAGGGTTTGGGAGAGCAAGAAGGGGAGATGAAACACCTCCTATAGATGTAAGAATATACCAAAAGAGTCAATGCAAGGTCATTTCAGTGGAGAGGTCCTAGCAGGTAGAGAGATTAGGAAAAACTTTTGAAGAAGGCATTGCTTGAGCTGAGCTTTGAAGGAAACTAGGAATTCAAAGGAGAACATTCCAAGCCTGGGGTGAAGAGGAATGGGGAGATAGCCTATCCAAAGGCTTAGAGAGATGAGATGGAATGTCAGTTGTGAGGAGCAACAAGGAGGCTAGTTGGATTAGAGTGAATCATGGGAAGGGAGTAATATGTAATACACCTAGAGATGTGATCTGGAGCCAGCTGGTGAAAAATGCCAAACCAGAGTAGATATTTGATCCCAGAGGAAATAGAGATCCAATGGAGATGGTCTAAGGGGGGAGTTACATGATATGACGTGTACTTCAGATGTCCCTTTGGCAACTGGATGGAGGATGGAACAGACATGGATATGATCTTACAAAGGCATGGAGGTGAAGGTTGAATGTTGGAGAAGGTAACAACCAGCTGGACAGTGTGACCAGAAAAGTGAATGCCAGTAGGAGAGTAATACAAAATAATACTAAAAAAGCAGCCGAGGGTCATATTGTGGAGGCCTTTTAATACCATCCTGAAGAGTCTGTAATTTTCCTTTTAGTTAATAAGGAACTACTGAAAATTTTTGATAAAAGGAGTGATATGGTCAGAACTGTGCTTCAGAGGCATCAGCTTAGTAGTATTTTTAATGATAGGGAGCTCAGACCCTTAGGAGGGTACTTATTCTGTTCTGGGGTATTGGGATCATGGGTAAAGCCCTGGATTTGGAGTCAATGGACCCAGATGTGCTCATCATAGTTAACTACCTCTGGGCAAATTACTCAACATCTTTGGGCCCCAGTTTTGTTGTCTGTAAAATGAGGGTGAGGGCTGAGATGAACTTGAAGCTCAGAATCACTGATCCTTCCTAATTATTACTTTGAGTAGTAATAACTAAAACCCTACTTCTCCACTGGTCTACTTGTACTTACTGAAGCAGCAGGAACAAGCCCTACTTCCTGTTGCCTATCACCTTTCTTAAAATGTATGTGTGAGACAGCTCAGCTAGACTAGAGAGTTAGTGTGGGGCAAGTCTCCTCCAAGTCCTGGTCTTGCCAGGAAGTTCACTGATAAGGGAAAGGGGCCAGTGATAAGTATCAAGAAGGGAGCAAGTGGAGCATTACCGAATCTGAGTGAGAAGCTTTTGCTGGATTCAGTCCATAGCATCAGCTGGGGAATAGTTACGTGTCAAGCCAAGAAGATTAGACCAGGAGTGTGAACTGATTTGCCAGACAAAAGTAAAAAAAAAACCCAGAGATAGAGCAGAGGAGAGACTGCAAAGGTACAGGAACTGAGAAGATAATTGCTCACTCATGTATCCCTGGGAGGAATATCTTCTTCAAGCCCACCTCACCTACAGAGGACTGATGGACATCAATGGTTAGGGATATTGTAGGAAAGTTAAATGCTATTGTTCAAGCCTATGCCTAACAGTTTCTTATTTTCTTACTTTTTGCTCCCAAAAAACTCCTTGGTTCCCCCCTGTTCTATTTCCCATCTTCCATTTGATTTATCCTGCTGATTATGGGCCATATAGGGACTGGACCTGCTGATTATGGGCCATAGAGGGACTGGAAACTCCCTCTGTAAATGCAAGTCAGCACCTTCTTTGCAACTTAGGGTCTTAGAGAGTTGCCTAGAGCACGGAGAGATTAAATAACTTGCCCAGAGTCACACACATAGTAAGCATCACAAACACAATTTGAGCCCACATCCTTTGATCCCAGAGACAGTGGTCTTTCCATGGTACCAGCTACACAAGATCTTTGTCTATAAGATTACAGCAGTGTCACACTCAAATAGAAATAGATCTTTATAGGCCACATATTGACTTAGAAAACCACAAATTAACATTATCTATGTTTTATTGTATTTTTACTTTTTTGTTGTTGCTATTAAACATTTCCCAATTGCATTTTAATTTGGTTCCCTGCACTTGGGAGTTTTGCAGGCTGATTGCAGCCGTGACTGTGAGTATGACACTTCTGTCTAAGAAGATGGTCCTTGTAAGTTACTATTGTTTTTTTTTTAAATCGTCATCTAGGAGCCAGCCTTCTAGTAGGAAAATGAGCTTTTGCTTTCTAAACTTAGCTAAACTGGTCCTTGGATGACAGACACAAAGTCCATTGCTGAGCCCATATTCAAAGCTTTTCCAGCTTGGTGGAACTTGCCAAAGCATACAATCTTCTGGCATAGCCTTTGAGAATCCAGAGTCTTCCATACACCACAGTGAATGCCCCATCAGACTTTGGTGGGGAAATGATCCTGAATAACTAACTGAAAATGCAAATGTTGGAAACAATACCAAGAGCTGATATCACATTTTAGAAGACGTTTTATGGTAATTTAGGGAGTATATCTAAATATTCGCCAGAGATTTTTCTTCCCTGTTTTGCTAATTTGTTGTTTAAAAAAAATACAACTGAATAGAATTTGAGCTAATTTTTACTCCAGAAACCACTTGATGAGCTGTGTTTAAGTGAAACCACTTGAGTCTACACCACTTAACCTCTTCTGGTGAAAAAATTAATAGAAAACTTGTGTATATTTAATATGAATCCTTAATGAATTAACAATAACCAAAGATTGTTCCTATCCTAGAAAAAAATCCAGTGGAAGCCAAATTACCGTGGTTTAAACAAGCGCAGGAGCTGGAAGAAACCAGAACAGCAGCATCAGAAGAACCAACGTGAGTTCATCATCTTTTATGAGCCTAATAGGGAAGCAAGCCCTTCAGTGGGCCTCTATCAGTTTTTTTTTCTCATTTGGGAATCTTTTGCAAGAGTAATCTGAACTTTTCAGACTCAAAAGATATATCAGTTGTTGTCAACTCTCCTCTTTTCACAACCCCTCGACATGCTGGTTTGGGCATCTGTCTAGGGGAGCACAGGAGACAGCAGTTTGTTTATCCTAGGGCAGGCCAAATGTCAAATTATGGTTGAAACTTGGTTTGCCTGATAGATTATTATATATTCCTTGGCCACAGGCAGTCCCATTGTTTCTTAAATAAGCTGATCATATCAAGGTCGGTTCTTTTAAAAAAAAAACTAAAGTAATGGCTGATCATCACATAGTCAGTATAATTCAAATATTTAAAAAGCTGAAATAATTTGAACCTGAATACTTTGAATTTATGTATGTACATAAACAGTGGAGAAATCTAAAATTATGTCCAGACATGGTGACACACAGCCGTAGTCGCTGCTGTTGGGGCAGCTAAGGCTAGTGGAATGTTTGCACTCAGGAATACTGAACTGTAGGGAGGACTAAAGCCAGTTAGGTGTCTCTACCAAGTCCAACACCAATATGGTGAGCCCCCAGGAGCAGCAGAACACCAGCATCCTTAAGGAGGGGCAGATGGACCATGTCTCATGGTCTCTGTGCCAATCAGCAATGAAATTGAGGCCATAAGAGGCTGCTGGACTTCCAGCCTGGGCAAGATAGGGAAACCCAGTCTTCTCCTTTCCACCTAAAAACAAATATGTAAATCATGGATTTTTGAAAATTTACATACAAGTCTATTTAAAATGGAAAAAATGAGTCACCAAGGAATTGGAGAGGGAGGGATGTTTTTTCATGGCAGAGAACTAGTTTAGAAACAAGGGAGAAAAGGGTTGGGATAAATCGCCACTTTTGTGGGGGAACATGAATGATGAGGTCACCTAGTGGTTGTCGTTAGGACCAATTTTGTTTAAGGTTTTAAAAAATTATCTACTTTTACAAGAATCCTTTTCTGATGTCTTTTCATGAAAAAGAAGAGACCTTGGGTTCTAAACAACCCTACTTGCCAGAAACATAATATTATATTGGGTGACCCATTAGGTTAGCTTTTAATTTCTTATGGATTATGCATACAGAGTTTTCAGTGATTAAGAAACTCTCCCAGACTATAATCTCCAGCATCATTGCCAATTTGCATTGCCTCCTTTTGTATTCCCAGCTCTCAACACAGTGCCTGGCACATAGTAGGTACACAATAAATATCAATCAATTGATCAGTAGTAGAAGGGGTTTCCTCACCAAAAAACACAGGTCCAGACCCACCCTCACCAATACCTCTCCCCTTGTCCCTTCAAAAAAAATTATATCAGTGAGAATATGTCACTACAAATCTTGGAAAAGTATGATATCACAAGAATTATATGTACATGTGACCCAAAGAGGAATGTCAAGACATATGGTACGTGTAAACAAGCTATAACATGTTGATAATGTTGATAATTTACATGTGAGAAGAAGTAAAAGATGAGAAAATAACAGAGACCAGTTAGGGGCCTGATAACATGATAGGCCAAATGTGATACTGCTATTCCCAAAATATTAAAATAACCAGAGGAAGGCCTCCTGTGCTTTAGGCAGATCCTTAAGGGAGGATTTACAGAAAGATGCTGATCAGAAAAGGCAAAGTTGAGGAGACATGGGTGGCTTATTCTCAGTCCCGCTGGAGGGAATAATCATACCAATGTGGTCATGGATCCACTGACTTGTCAGAGAGATGGAAGGAAGGAAGGAAGGAAGGAAGGAAGGAAGGAAGGAAGGAAGGAAGGAAGGAAGGAAGGAAGGAAGGAAGGAAGGAAGGAAGGAAGGAAGGAAGGAAGCATTTATTAAGTGCCTTTTATATGCCAGGTACTGTGCTAAGCACCTTACGGATATCATCTCATGTCCTTATAGCAACCCTGGGAAGTAGGTGCTATTATTATCCTCATTTTACAGTTGAGAAAACTGAGGTAGACAGAAGTTTAAGTGACTTGCCCAGAGTCCCCTGGCTAGTAAGTGCATGAGGTCAAATTTGAACTCGGGTCTTCGTGACTGCAGGCCTAGTGCTCTCTCCACTGCATCACCGAGCTGCCATGTTAATGACCCTACTGGATCAAAGCTGTGATGATTATAGACAGTGAGGTGATACATTGGATAGAGCAGGGCTGTCCAAAATGTGTAGAAATTTACATAACTGCTTTAGTAAACCAAGCCGCACTACCGCAGAGCTCTCGCTAAAATGGCAAATCAAAATATATTGTCTATCGTTTCAATAAAAACCTACGGTTGGACAGCCCTGGGATAGAGCACAGGGTTTGGAGTCAGGAAGACCTGAGTTCAAATCCCACCTCAGATACTCCCTATCTGGGCAAATCAGTCTCTCTGTGCCTCATCTGTAAAATGAGGATATTAATAGCACCAGTTTTACATCATCGAAAGAGTTAACATATGTAAAGTAGTCTATAAACCATAAAGCTCTCTATAATAGCTATTAGCTATTTAACATGCAAACTGCCACTATATTAAGAAAAATGGGTAATGGTGAAATGTTTTGTGTTATATAGACACAAACCATATCTTGATGTCTCTGCGAGTGAAACAACAATGCTCAAAATTCTATCTTCTTAGGGGTAATCACTTGTATGAAAGAAACTTTGGGGAATCCCATGGATTACGTGCTCAATATAACTTAACAGTCTGACATGAGAGATTAAAAAAAAATGAATTCAGTCCTAATCTACATTACATAAGACAGAACAAGGATAGTGATCAATTTTGAGCAGTCCTGTATACCACATTGTAAGAAATAAGGCTAGAGACCAGATCAAGTTGGAACTAGGGATGTTTACCTTGGACAAGAGGATTGGGGGTAAAGGATGTGATAATTTATCTTCAAGTATTTGAGAGGGATGTCATGTGGAAGGGGAAAGAATTAGATTTGTTCTACTAGTCTTAGAGGACAGAGTTAGGAGGAAAGAGTGGAACTAATGGAGATGTGGGCTAGACAATAATACTTTAGTTGCATTCAGAACTAGTCGAATCACAGATATGAAATAAATGTTAATAAATGTTTCAGAATCTAATTAAAATAATGGTTCCATGGCTTATTTGGAAGGATTGTAGTGGGGTGTCCCAAGGCTATGTACTTAGTCTTGTGCTACATATTTAAAAAAATTTTTATTAAGTTTGATTAAAGGCATAAGTCACATGCTTATCACATTTTTCAGAGAACCCAAAGGTAGGAGCAATAGCTAACATATCAATGATAGAACTAGGTTGCACAAAAGATCCTAGCAGACTAGGATGTTAGGCCAAATTGAATGAGATGGATAAATGTGAAGTCTTATAATTGGATTCAAAAAATTAATGTCAAAAGTACAAGATGAGGGCCGATTCACTCAAGATGAGCCAACAGTACAACGTGACATCTAGACAAGCCAGCACCATTTTGGCCTGCATTCGGAGAGTACCATGGTCCAACAGCAGGAAAGTGATAGGCCTTTTCTCTTATGCCCTGGTTAGAGCACAGCTACAGAACTGTGTACAGGTCACCTTTTAGAGCATGGAGAGGAGGGCAGCCAGGATAGTGAACAACTTCGGGATCATACACCATTGAGATTGAAGGAATTAGGGATGTTTAGTTTTTAAGAATATTAAGAATAAAAGTGCTTGAAGGACTGTCATTTGGGAAACATCTATTCTGTTTGGCCCCAGAGGGAAGAACCAGAAGTAATGAATAGAAGTTACCAAGAGGCATATTTAGGCTTGATTTAAGTACAAAGTTCCTGACAATTCGAGTTTTTTAAGAGTAGGAGAGGCTGCAACGGTAGAAAATAGATTTCCCCCTCCTGGGAGATCTTTAAGCTCAGGCTGACTGAGGCTCACTTTGGGAGCATATTGTAAAAGGGAACAGGTTGAACACTCTGGAGAGCTCCTAAGATCCTCACCCTCTTTGGGCATCACTTTCCTCATCTACAACATGAAGGAGCTGGACTAAGTGATTTCCGGGGTTTCTGACCCCTCTTGGAGCTGTAATCCTCTGGTCTTTTCCATCTCTGAGTTTCTCTGATTCTCTCAAGTTGCAAAGACTTTGTGCTTGGTTTCAGAGCCAACTTCCCAACATGGAAGCTCTTAGTGTAACAGACTTCCCTGGGAGGGAGCGGGTGTTCCCTCACTGGAAGAATTGCAGCAGAAGCAGAATGATCACTTTTCAGAGAGATTGTTAAAGCAATTTTTAGATGAAGGAGACAGGAAGCCACATTGAGAAGTTTATCTTGGGGTGTTCTAGAATTACACGGATAGAGAAACGAACTGTGGCAGTCTGCTGTGCACTCAGATTTTGTAATGCTTCTTTTTTTACCTTGGTCGCAGTTAGCTGGTACAGTGGATAGAGCAGTGGGCCTGGAGTCAGAAAGATATGGCTTCAGATCCAGCCTCATTCACTTGCTAGCTGTGTAACCTGGGGCAAGTCACTCAACCTTAATCTGCCTCAGTTTCTTCATCTGTAAAATTCGGGTGAGAATAACACCACCTTCCCAGGGTCATTGCAAGGATAAAATATTTACAAAATGCTTTGCAAATCTGAAAGTACTCTAGAAATGTCAACTATCATTATTATTTTTATTGTATTATTATTTATAGATTGCAACCCATCCACATCTTTTTGTCCTTTGAGATTCTTATCTATATCTTCTCAAAAATCCTTTTGTTGTTGTTTAGTTATTTTCAGTCACGTCCAACTCTTTGTGATCCCATTTGGGATTTTCTCATAGAGATTATGGAGTGGTTTGCTATTTCTTTCTCCAGCTCATTTTTATAGATGAGGAAACAGAGGCAAACAGCGTTAAGTGATTTGTCCAGGGTCACACCGATAGTCAATATCTGAGGTTGGATTTGAACTCAGGAAGATGAGTCTACCTGACTCCAGGCCTGGTGCTCTATCCACTACACCTATCCACCTAGCTGCCCCTATAAATCCTTTATAGATCGATTTCATGTAATAGAGGCCTTCCTTTAGGCTTTCTAACATTTCCAGGGTCACTAGTTTAGCACACAGACTGTATGTTCTTGCTCTCACTGCAGACTTCTTGCCTCCTCTTCTGATCATATGTATGCTGAATGATATATCCCTGTGCTATTTTGTCACAGAATCACATAGTCTCAGAGTTAGAAGTGACCTCAAAGGCACCTAGAACAACTCATACCTGTATAATTATCCCCTCTACAATATCCACTAAAAGTATTCATCAGACCTTCATTGGAACATCTCTGGAGAGGGTTAGCCCACTTCCCAATCAGCCCATCCTACTTTTGGATAACTCTGATTTTTAACAAATTTTTCCTAGTATCAAGCCTTTTTGCCTTTTCTCATATTCCTATTATCATTGGCGATTTTGTAACCAGCTTTATCCTCCCAGATGCCGTTTCATTCCCCTTTGGTTCATCTACAACTTTTATTCTTTGGAAATTGCGATGTTTAATGATGTGGCACTGCCAGGAGTATATTAGTGTTCTTAAAAATTTCAAGGAGTTGTTTGGGGATCATTGAAAGCACTGGGAAGGTTCCCAACTGTTCTCATGGCCCTCTTTAAATGATGTGAGTATGGTTTACCCAGAGGCCTTTTTAAATGGATAAATTGGACATAGCTCTTTAGATGTGGCCTCATCAACACAAAGTACAGTGGGATCACTACTTCAGGTATCTAGAAATTAATGCTATTGATGTAGCCTAAAATTGGATTAGTTTTTTGGACAGCCACATCATCCTGACAGCTCGTGTTTAGCCTGTTGTCAGCTAAAATTCTCAAGTCTTTTCCACATGATCCTCTGCCAAGCTAGGTTTCTTCCATCTTGTATTTATATAATTGATTTTTTAAAAAAATACCTAAATACAAAACGTGTACTTGTTGCTGTCCAGTTTCATTTCACTAATTTCTGCCCATGGTTCCAACCTGTCAAGATTATTTTTAATCTGGATTTTGTCACATATGGTAGATGAGCTGTTCTTACTTTGATAAGTAGGCTTTCTCTGTCTTTAAGGATACCATATTTTTCCCAATGTGCGTTTTTCCCCAAATTAAACTTATTTTGAAAGGCTTCCAGGTATGAAAGGGATTTTTGCTCCTGAGGGCAGCATTAAGACATGTGACCAAGACTTTTAAGGAAAGAAATTTCGGAATAACATAAGAAAGAACTTTCTAACAACATCTGTTGCTGTTCAACTATAGAACAAGATGTTTCATCACGTTGAGAGGTCTGCTGCATTGAATGCGCTGAAGTGTTATTCCTGATTTATGAGAGGTTGTAATAGATTACCTCTGAAATTCCTTCTGGCTCTTAGGATTCCATAGTTGGATACTCAAATATTCAAGAGAATCTGGGATCTCATTGATTTGGCTTGCTCATCCTGTGTAACTCTTGTCCACTCCTTTAGTCAGCCAAGAGCATTACAGTGGAGCACTCTGGCAATCTACCTGTGCCTTCACCCTTGCCATGTGACAAGCCCTTCTTCCCTTCCTGTCATACAATTTATTGATGATGCCCGTTACTCCTATTCTTGACAGTTCCTCATTAGTTATATGTTGCAACCAGCTCCCACCTCCCACATCTTTCTTTTTATTATTATTTTCTCCAGATGTATTTAACATATGCATTTTGAAGTGAAAAAGTTTTCTAAGTGTTATATGCCCTTAAAGGGCCCTTTTCCTGGGCCTTTCTACTTTTTTTCCTGTTCAGTATCCTTGGTTTAGACATAAAAGCATTAGTTGTTGAGTCATTTCAGTTGTGTCTACTCTTCGTGACTATATGTAGAGTTTTCTTGGCAAAGATACTGGAGTGGTTTGCCATTTCCTTCTCTAGCTCATTTTACAGCTGAGGAAACTGAGGCAAACAGTGTTAAGTGATTTGCCCAACATCACACAGGTACTGAGTGCCTGATGCTAGATTTGAACTCAGGAAGATAAGGCTTCCTACAGTAATAGGTAGAGTGTGATAAAAATCACAACACCTCTCCTGAGTTACACAAGAAACCTCCTGCCCCACAGATGTTATACAATTCTTCAAGCAGCTACCAGACTGATGAGTACATCCGAATGTCATCCCTCTTGTGAGAAACAGCCTAAAGTACTAGATTGAGGGATGTCAGTGTAGAAAGATCAGGTGTTGCCAAAACAGACCATGCCCATCTGTGAGATGGCACAGCTCTAGCTGGCATTCATGCCATCTTTTGTGCTGCTCTCCCTCGCCTTTCAATAAAAAATATAGCTTACTTTCGCATCCTTAAGGCAAAAAAATGAATATTGCCCCATCCAAGGAAAGTCCAAATTATTCAGTAAGTTTACAGTTAGTCAAATCTTTGTGTTACTTAAAGTAATTCCTTAACAGCCTCTTACATTTGTATAGAATTTTAATTTAATTTAATAGATATATTTTATTTTTACATCACCCTTATTTCCCAATATATTCTTCCCACTGACAGAAAAATCTCATAATAAGGAATAAAAAGAGAAAAAAATCAATTCAGAAAAACTAATAAATATATTGAAAAGGTGTGACATAGCATGTCACAGAGCTCTAGTGCCCTAACTCTGCAAAGAAACAGGGGGAGGTACTTTGTCATATCGCTAGGGCAAAGTTCTCTTAAAATTTTCACAGTATTCAGTTTCAATTTTTTGTTCTGCCTTGCATTTATCTTTTTATAATCCTTGAAGATATAGATGGTTTCCTTTTATTTTATCTGCACAGCCAGTGCCTCACACAGTGACTGGCTCATAATAGGCACTTAATAAATACATATGGGTTAATGGAATTTACTTGATTGACAGTCATTGTATGTATCTCTTTCCTAATTTTGTTTATTTCACTTTGTATCTGATTGTATCTTCTCACACTTCTCTATCTTATATTCATCATTTCTTATAACATTGTAATATTCCATTGCATTCATCTACCACAATTTATTTATACATTTCCCAATTGTTGGCATCTGTTTTGTTTCCATTTCTTTGCTACTGAAGAGAAGGAGGACTTTAATTTTTAAAAGAACTTCCAAACACTTAACTCATTGGATTCTATGAGCTCTGTGAAGTATGTAATCTGAGCATTAATTGGAATCCAAATACTAATTTTAGTTGAGGAGTATGGTATCTGTACCTGTGGCTTTATTAGTAGACAGATCTCCTTGAATGAAAACTTCCTCAATCTGTAATTAGAGGATTGACTGATGGAGAGATTTAATGGCTTGTCCAGGGTCAGTCAACTAGTATTTAATAAGTGCATTCTATGTGTGAGGTACTGTGCTATGCCTTGGGTAGCTCATTTATTATGTGTCCAAGGTAGGATTAAAACCCAAGTCTTTCTGATTGCAAGATTTATCCTTTGTCCACTGTGCCATTATGTTTCTCTTCTCATTTTACAGAGAAGGAAATCTTTAGGGGTTAAATAACTCGACCACTCTCTCATGGTGGGTAAATGGTGGTAGTAGGACTGAATGAAGGAATGAATGAATAAATAAATAGAGCATTTATTAAGCCCTTATTATGTACAAAGCACTGTTCCTTGGTGGGACGCAAAGATAGGTCTTCTGATTCCCAAGTCCAGGACTCTTTTTCCTGTACCAACTTGGCTCCATAAACTTTTCTGTGACTCCTTAGGAGTGCCAAAGCAATTTTGTAGACATGATTTCTTTTAATTGTTATGTAGTAAAAAGATCCCTAAATTTCATCAGGACTTAGATGCTAGAATAGCCCCAGCCCTACTCCATACTAGCTGTGTGACTACAGGCAAGTCATTCTCCCTCCCTGGCTTCAGTCTGTGCATCTGAACTATTAAAGAGTTGAGCTTGAAGACCTCAAGCTCTCAGGTCCTTTCCCACTCTGAAGAGTATATAAGTAATAAAATTCAGGTCTGGTTGAAATTTCTGTGCCCTCATGTACTGCTTTACCTCCTGAGATTTTTTCTGTTGAAAGTCACCTAAACTTTCTTGCCTTTTTTTCCCTTCCCTTATGCATATAAGCAAGCAGAGCAGCCATTCTCTTTGGTCCTTTAAGGATTCAGCATCTTTGCTAGAAAGCCATGTAATATAGTGGGAAAAGCACTGGCTAGGGCAAATCTGGGTTGAAATAACTCTTCTGCAATTGATTATCTGTGTGGCTTTGGTCAAACCACTTAACCTTTCCAAGCCTCAGTTCCTTCATCTGTGAAATAAGGCAGTTGGACTAGATGAACTCTGAGACCTTCTCATCTCTCAAATCTAAAGACCCTGCTACCTCTAGTCATAAGAAGAAAAAAGCAATACTCCTCCATCTGAGGCAGCTGGATGGCATGGTGGATAGAGTGCTGCCATGGAATCAGGAAGCATGAAATTGACTAGCTTTTTGACTCTGGGCAAATCGGTTTGCTTGTCTGTGTGTCAGTTTCCTCATCTGTCCAAGGGGGATAATAATAGCACCTACCTCATAGGGTTGTTATGAGATTCAGCTGAGATAATATATGCAAAGTACTTTGCAAACTTTGAAGTTATATAATATACACATATACACACATGTGTGTATCTATATGTATATATACATACATATAGCTACACATATGTTGTTGTTTTATTTGATTAGTCATGTTCAACTCTTTGTGAGCCCGTTTGAGTTTTTCCTGGCAAAGATACTGGAGTGGTTTGCCATTTCCTTCTCTAGCTTGTTTTACAGGTGAGAAAACTGAGGCAAACAGGGTTAAGTGACTTTTGCCTAGGGTCACAGATCTAGTACGTATCTGAGGTCAGATTTGATCTCAGGTCCTCCTGAGGCTCAGCACTCTATTACCGCACCCAATATGAGTGTATGTGAATATGTATGTATACATATATGTACATACACATACATATATACACATATATACATATAGCATCTTTTATCTTTATCATCCTCATCTTTGGGTAAGGAGATAGGGGAGTTCAGAAGATGATCAACCATGTATAGTAAGAAACTGTTCCTCTCCAACAAATGTAGACTCTCTCCTATCCTGGCATGTATTTGATTTTCCTTTTGTAATTCATGTTGCCTAACAGTCTCTGGCCCACTTCTGGTTAGTGTGGAGTTTACAGTTTCTTTGGCAGGCTGTCACAACGTTTGACTTTATTCATTTCCTAGTTTTCCAAACAAAACCACAACATATCTCAGCTTCTAGTTCATCCTTTTATTACAACTGTCTTCTGTGGCTCTGAGCTGCGTGTTAGTTGATAATGAATAAGGGAATAAGTGTAGCTGTGTTTCAAAACCCCTGAACACAGGCATGCCAAACCAGTTTGTGGAAGATAAATATTTCAGCCTCTGTGGTCTACCATGGCTGGGGTTCTGAATTTACATAGAGGGTGAATGTTCAAAAGACATTTTTTTTATTAGGAAAATAAAAAATTACAGCTTGTCAAGCTAAGCCAAGAAAAATGTAGGTTTGGCCTTTTGAGTTTTCAGTTGTGGAATGTGATGACAGTTGATACGCATCATCATTTTAAAAGTTCCTCCCTGGAGCCATCTGAATTTCTCTGGGATTCTCAAAACTTCAGCAAGGTTTTACATCACCATTGCCATCTTCTCCTTTCTTCCTTACCTTTTCCTTTTTGTTTTCATCAAAGGACCAAAGAAATTTTATGAATTTAGAATGCTTGGTATGTTTACTGTAGCTGACACTTAAGCCTTTTCCATTTATGGACATTTAATTTGTTAAAACCAAGTTGAAGTATGATATTTCAGAGATTCGAAACCAGGGTATTTCTGACCAGTTTTCTCAAGAACCATATAACAATGAAAAATTATGTTCAGTTCTTCATCTTACAGTTTACAAAGCTCTTCCTGAAAATGTTGTGAGATAGGTAATGGAAAAGTAATCTCACTTATTTTACAGAAGAAGAAACTGAGTTTCAGAGACATTAAGAAGTTACCCATGAGTACATAGATAATAAAAGTCAGAGCCAGAATTCAGAACAGTCTCCTGACCCTGACTAACACTGACTGATTCTAATGCTCCACTAACTCTTGGATTACTCTTCCCCATTCCATTTAATACATCCATTTCTGATTTTACTACAGTTCTATGCTGTTTTCTATTGGTACAATGCGAAGCTGGTGGTCTTTTCAGAACCCACATGAGAGCCTGGGCTTGGTGAGCTTCTTTTAGTGCCAGAGTTGAGGAGGCCAGGAGACCCCTTTGGGGCCATCGAAAATGCATCTCCCTTCACACAGCCCACCATGAGAGTTAGCTGCTTCATAGGATTCCCTAGGCATCTTTCTGAGCCTCTGTTCCATCCTGGTCCATATTCCTTTATGACCCATGTCTATCCTGACTTAATGTTTCATACCTCAATTCTCTGCTTTGGCATCCTGTCCTTCTTCTGACCTGACCCCTTGCCTTCCTAAAAATGGGCTGATGGCTAGATTCTGCTTTACTTAACCCTTATTTAAACTTATATTCCTCACCTCTCTTTGAGTTTTCCACCGTTTTTAGTCCTCAGCCTTCAGGAGTGACAATAGCCTCACATGTCCGCTGACCCTAGCAGTCACCTAGTCATCATGGCCCCTTCATTACTAGCCTCATTTAACCTCTTGGATCCCAGCTTCTCTTTGCTTTACAGTTGGTCTTTCCTTACTTTTTCAATGTTATTGATACAGTTTTAGATAGCTGTCATTACTCAATATACTTGTAATAAATAATTTTTTAGAAAGTTCAGCAAAGCCAATCAACACTTCCACTCACTTTAACAGAGTATATAATATCCCACACTCATAGTCACCTGCCCATGTAAAAGAGAGAGGAAAGTGTTTTCTCATCTTTTCTCTGGAGCCAGACTTGGTCATCATAGATTTTGTTTGTTTCCGTTTATATTGTTGTCATTGTGTACTTTGTTTTCCTGGTTCTCGTTACTTCATTCTTCCTCAGTTCATATAAATCTTTCTATGCTTCTCTATTCTCTTCAACATTTCTTATGCTATATTCCATTATATTCATATACTGCAAATTAGCTTAACCATTTCCCAGTGAATGGATATCAACATTGTTTTGCTACCACAAAATATATTGCTATGTATATTTTGGTATGTTGGAGACCTTTTTTGTCTTTGACCTCCTTGAGGGATACCCCTAGCATTGGCATCTGTGGCTCAAACCTAGGTTTTTCTTCATGATAGAATTGGTTTTTAACGATATTTGAAGTTCTGGTATGGTCCATCTTTCTTCATAATTATTCGTCATTGAACAAGAGCAAATATTAAGGACCTTTTTTCATAGTATGTGTGGAGCACTCTACTACACATTCAGAAGTGATGGAATTTAGATTGTCCCTGCGCTTAAGGAGCACAGAGTCTAACAAAGTGATAAGACATGAATACAAATATTCATAATATTCATTATAACCTGATAAGTTACATCAAAGAGGTACAAAACAAAAGGCTATGTGTGGCTGGAGGGCTATGATCATTAACCAGAGAAGGAGACCTTGATGGCAATTGAAGGATGTCATTGGAGTTCAGATGGATAGAAACTCAACTAAGCATTCCAGTAGGGAGCAGTCCAAACTAAATAAGAAATGCAACATATACCATTTAATGGTTATAACCATTGTTCCTCATACTTATGAAGAATATGCCCATTAGCTTCTTGAACCTGTATTCCAAGTTTTCTTTTTATTTTCAATTATTACAGATTTAGAGAGGTAGAAATGAGGTAAGAGGTATTTCCAGTAAACCAAATGACTATATTAAAAGTGCCAAGTTGGGAAAGTGGAAGGCATGCTAGAGATACCATAAGAAAACCAGTTTGAGCAGAATTTATAAAGAATAGTGGGAGTGAAGTCCTGTCAAATTCTGATTGTTATAATCTGGAAATAAGTTTTTAGGAATCTTCATTAGTTCAGAGCAGATTATATTGCCTTGATTTTTTTCTGCCTAGCTCATGACTCTTCCTTTTTTTCTCTGTTTCTTCTCCATTTTACTGGGATGTAAATCCTTCCTAGTTTCTAGTTTCCTGGGTATGGCTAGAGCTCCCCACTAAATTCCTTTCCCAGCTTATTTTTAAATTTTATATCCATCACCAAAATGTCTTTCTCTGATGCCGGTTCTCATGAACAGGAAAGGAAAGAGGAAATATATGATGAGGTGGTAAGATCACTGAATTGAGCATAATGAGACTGAGGTGAGAGGTGGTAAAGGCCTGAGCTAGAGGGGTGGGGGTGGCAGTGGGAATGGAAAGGAAGACTTTTTTATGGATTCTGCCCATAAAAAAGGATAATATAATTTTCTTCGGAGACTGCCACATATACACACTATACTCTCTCGTATCATAAAAATGAAATACTTTGGGACAGGCTCTATCTTGAGCCTTCTTGAGTTCTCTACTGTTTTGTTTGGTACCAGGAATTCACTTATCATTGATATGAAGACCACTCCCACATTTGCATATCTATCCCTAATCTCTTGAACTCTAGTCCCCCATTATGCCATCTCAACCTACGTGCCCTGTAAGTATATTAATCTCAACATATCTAAAATAGAACTCATTTCTCCCCAAATCTGCCCCTCCTCTAAATTTTGCCATTTTATCTGCTGGCATCTTGCCAGTCAACCAGTTTTACAACCTTTGACGTGTCTTTGTCTCTCAACGTCCATATCCAATCAGTTGCTAAATCTCGTAGCTCCAATCGCCACATCTCTCAAATCTCTTCTCTATGCCCATGTGGCCTCCACTGTAGTTAAACTTACCATATCTAACCTGGACTACAAAGTAGCCTTCTGATTGACCTCCCTATCTCTCCTTTCTGACCTATCCTTTGCACAGTTGACAAATTGATATTGCTAAGACTCAAATCTGACCCCATCATTCCTACTCAGACATCCTCAATGGCTTCCTCCTTATGCAAAGGACAAAATATAAAACTTAGCCTGGCATAAGAGTCTTCTACCTACCTTTCCAAGTATTAGTTCATAGTTTTCCATTTCATGCAAACTCTATTCCAGTTAAAATAGCCAAATAGCTGCTCCCCATACATGATATTCCATCTCCCACCTTCATGCTTTTGTATAAATTTTTGGAATGCACTCCTCATTTCTAGCTTATAGAATTCCTCCAAAGCACAGCTGAGGTACCATCTCCCTACATGCAACCTTTCCTGATTCTTCAGTTACTAGTATTTGTTTCCTTTTAAAATTATATTGTTTTTTGTTTACTAATGTATATGTTGTATCCTCAATCTACCTACCTTATCCCCCCAGTAGCACATAAGCTCCTTGAAAGCAGGGATCATTGAGGTTTTGCCTTTGTATTCCCAGAGTCTAGCATAATGCTGAACTTATAGTAAGCATTCAGGAAAAGTTTGTCAAATTGATTTAGGACCTCTTCACAAATAATTAAGTGAGCAGGTGAGTTACTTGGTAGATATCTTTTATTGGGTTCGACAAACAGTAATTAAAAACCTGTGTGCTTATTGGGTTCGACAAACAGTAATTAAAAACCTGTGTGCAAAGCACTGTGGTAGGCACTGGGAGAGCTAGAAAGTTTAGATAAAACTGTGGTTTCATAGAATTTACAGTTGAGTGAAAAAGGTAAGACACAAAAGAAGAAAAATATGTGGCACATTATTTTATAAGAAGTATATTGGAGTGGTACAGAAAAAAAGTATTATGTGAAGTCCAAGGAGAAAGGGAGTTACTGGCAGGTGGCATAAAGGCAGACTTTATGGAAGAAGTATTTGAGTTAGATTTTTAAAAATGGGTAGGAATCCAGCCTGTAAAAAGAGATAGGGTAGATATTCTAGGCACAGAGAGCAGTAGAAGCAAAAGTACAGAGACACAAAATCACACACTATATTTGGGGGAAAGTCCAGTTTGGTTGGAGCAGAGGAATAATATTAAATGAAGCTGGAAAGATAGAGTGGTATGTATCATGTAGCCGTTAAAGTACTGGAATTGGAATCATTAAGACCTGGATTAAAATTATACCTCTGAAAACTTAGTATTAGTGTGATCCTAAGCAAATCAATTAACCTCTTTGTGACTCAGTTTTCTTATCTGTAAAGTGAGGAGGCTAAATTATGTAACTTCTAAGTTCTCTTCCATCTCTAAGTCTGTGAGTCCATGATCCTGTGAAATTGCGAAGGGCCTTGAACACTAGGCAAAGAGTTTGAAATTTATTTATTTGGTAGGAAAGAGATGTTGAAGATGTGAACAGAAGAGTGATGTGATCAGATTGGTAGATAAGGAAGATTAATCTGTCGTTGGTATGAAGGCTGGATTGGAGTGGGGAAAAAGTAGTAATGAGAAGACCTACTAAGCTATTGTAAAAGTGGCCATGAGGACAGAGAAGATGATCAACACAAGAGATGCTTCAGGAGTAAAATTGATAAGATTTGAGAACCGGATATGAGAGGTCAAGATGAGGGAACTGTCCAAGGTAATCTTAAAGTTTTGAACATAGGAGGTTGAGTCTCACTGATAGAAATTGTGAAATTGGAAAGAGGAGCACATGGGGTAAGATAATACAATCGCTTTCAGATGCGGTATATTTCAGGTGATGACACTGACATCCACATGAAGAGATACTGGAGGCAGTTGGGTAAATGGGTTTGGAGCTCAGAAGAGGCTAGGGCTACAGACAAGATTTGGGAGTCATTTGCACACAGGTGGTCCATGCAAGGGAATGAGGTTACCAAGAGAAGGAGGAAAGAAAAGGCTGAGAACAGGGCCCTGAGCAGCGGTTGAAAAAAGGAGGCAAGCTTAGTTTTCTCACTTGTAAAATGGAATTTTTGGATTAGAAGACTTCTGATATACCCTCCAGCTCTAAATCTGTGATCCTATAAGGACAGTATATGTGAAATACACAGTAAATTGTAAAACATTATAAAAAGAGGAGGCAAGGCCAGCAGTGGAGACAAATAAGAAGCAGTTAGAGAAATAGGAAAATAATTCAGAGAGTGCAGTATCACTGAAGCCAAGGGAGGAGTTAACCAGTAGGTGAGAACATCAAATGGTTTCCGAGGGGTCAAGAAAGATGAGGTTCTGAAACAGAGCTCATCAGATTTGGATGTCAGGATGATAGTGGCTTGTGACGACACATTTTAAGCATCCTCTGGTGATTTGGAAGAGTTAATTGACCTCCAGGTGAGTACCGAGCTATCTCTAATTTTTAGGATCAGCCTTAGGTTCCCCTATCCCTTCTTAATAGCCAATGTCAATGATTCACTGGAACTCAAGAAAGATTTTCTCTAGAGAAGAAAGCAAATAAATTGGGCCTGGAAAGTGCATTTAATTTTGAGAAATAGAGCAACATCAATTTCTGGTTTTTTTGTGTTTTCATCCTTGGATTTAAACTCTGTTTCAAGGTCAATTTTCCATTCCTCTAAAGCCATTTGGGACATTGGAATTGATCAGAGGACTAAAAGATCCAAGTATTCTGTGGATTCTAATGCTTTAAGGAAATAATAAAATATCTTGTATCGTTGTGCTCTGAATGGTATTCTGTGAGCCAGCAACTGGAGAAACTATGGCAAAAGTCTTCTTCCCACACCAGTGTTTCTTTCTTTTCATTGCTTGCCTCCTGTTACTACGTGCTGCTGCCTTTTTGGGGAATAGGAAAGGATATAGTAAAAAGAGCAAATAAAAACATCCTGAAGTTACATAATTCAAATTCCTAGGAGATAGGTGTCAAGTCCCAGTTCTGTCCCTAGCCATTGGTATGACTGGCATGTACAGGGAGTCCCTAAAGTCTGGACACATAGGCAAAAAATGCATATTTTGAAATATCTGGAATAAAAATAGACCTTACCCCCTTGATGTCTTTTTCTGGGGGTATGCTAAAGGAGAAAGTATATTCAATGAAAATCACAGATGCAACACACTTGATTGAATGCATAAAGAGTGAATGTGCTAAAATTGACAGCAGTATGGAGTCTTTGCATCAAGTTCATGTGAATCTTGCAAAGCGCATCAACCTTTGCATCACAAGTGATGGAAATCATATTGAAGATGTTATTTGTTAATATTTCAATTAAATAAAATGTTGTTGAAAATTTCATTCATTTCATTTCTTGAAAATAGGCATTTTTGCCTATGTGTCCAGACTAAAGGGAGCAACACCCTGTAGTTTCTATAGGCCATAGTTTCTCCTTAGCTATAAGATGCAAGAATTGGGCTAACATTTTTCAGTAATTTTCTGTGTTTTCTTTATAGATGAGCATATTACACTTTATAAGAGTAATAATAGCTTAATGTTATTGTTACTGGTAATATTTGCATTATAATTTAAATTGAAAGTGACTGAAAGTTGTCGACTGTCTTACAAAGCACACAACAAATACCCACTTTTTTAGCACACTTATTCATTTACATATTTATTGAGGAAGTAAGTGCTTATGCTGTAAGTTGTGTGAAAATAAAAAATTAATAAGATTCAAGACTCCGACCTCAAGGAACAGGAGATAAGGAATGCATGGGATAGAATGTGATAAATGCCACAAGAATGCTACGGGAGTTCAAAGAAAAGCAAAGTCAGGTCTGGTGAGAGGATCAAGGGATGCTTTCTGGAAGAGGAAGCACTTGACTTTGATAATCTTGAGCAATGGGTAGAATTTCAGTAAGCACACCCCATTTATGGTCTGGAAAAACTCTCACCTAATCTTTGCCTCTTTCCTCAACACCTTGGAGAGTGCTTTTCACGTGATAAGCATTTTTAAAAAATGGATTGAATTGGGAAGGAAAGAAATCTCAAGAAGGAAATGTATGAGCAAAGGCTAGTAGGAAGAGGAGCTTATGAGCTGCCTAATGTGATTAAGTTTTGTAATGCATAAGCAGATGATATTGTTTATTATAACTGTCTGTGTGTGTGGCATGTATCTTCATTAAAATGTAAATTTGTTGAAGACAGGGACCATGTCATATCTACCCCTAGTGCTTAGCATAGAAGGCAATGAATAAATGGTTGTTGAATGAATTAGTATTTCTTTACCAATTTCTCACTTATGAAAATAGCACACAACTGCTAATAGAAAATGTAGGAAAAAAACACTTTATAACATAAAAATGCTGTTTTCTGTATTCCTCTATTGACTGGGTATATAGCACTTCTTTGATTTTAGTGTTGTCTGGTCCCTACTAGTGTTGTTTATAGCTCTATATGAAAAACAACAAAAAACTTCCACAATAATCAGTTGTATAATAATGATGATGATAATAATTTGTCAACGGATTAGACATATATCCAGAAAGTGAGGAATTAAGGATGACAATACAGGTACAAATCTGAGAGACTAGACAGATGGAGTGCCTTTTTTCTTATGTAATATTTTATTTTTCCCAATTACATGTAAAAACAATTTTAACATTCTTTTTTTCTCAAATTTTGAGTTCCAAATTCTCTCCTTCCTTCTTTTTTTCCCTCCATTGAAAAGGCAAACAATTTAACATTGATTATGCACGTGTAGTTATGAAAAACACATTTCCATGTAAGTTATTCTGTTAAAGAAAACATAGACCAAAAAAATCGCAAGAAAAACAAAGAAAGTAAAGAAAAAGTATCTTTGATCTGAATTCAGGTTCTATTGGTTCTTTCTCTGGAAATGGACAGCACCTTTCATCCTAAGTCCTACAGAATCGTCTTGGATCATTGTGTTGCTGAGAACAGCCAAGTTATTCATAGTAGAT
>CM053624.1:88951411-88986957 GCA_028646595.1 Phalanger gymnotis
GCTTGGGTGGATGCGCTGCTTCACCAGCACTCCCTCACCAGCACTCCTCCTTCCCCAAGGACCCCCTACCCTGGACTGGGCTTAGATCTTCAGCAGGCTCTTCACTCCTGCTCTGATCCACCACTTAATTCCTCCCACCAGGTGGGCCTGGGGCCAGAAGCTACTGCAGCTGTAGTTCTAAAGCTGCCCCACCTCCGCTGCCCCAGGGGGGGTGGCCGAACCGTAAACTCAGTCCCACAGCTTTTCCCACTAACCTTCTCTGTTGTCTTTGCTGTTTGTGGGTTGTGAGGTCTGGTAGATGCCACAGCTCACTGATTCAGGACTCTAGGGCACTCTCCGCTCGGCTCCTGGTCTGGTCGATCCGCGCTGCACACACTGGGAGGAGACTCCGCGCAGCTCCGCTCCCCTCAGCTCCCAATTCCGTGCAGGATAGACCTTACCCCGAAACCATCCAGGCTGTCCTGGACTGGAGCCCTGCTTCCTTCTGCCACTTTGTGGGATCTGCAGTTCTAGAATTGGTTCAGAGCCATTTTTTTATAGGTTTTTGGAGGGACTTGGTGGGGAGCTCAGGCCAGTCCCTGCTTTCCAGCCGCCATCTTGGCTCCGCCCTGTAGTATCAAATCTGGTGAATTCTATAAACACTTTCTCAGAAAAAATATTTTAAATGCATAAAAGAAAACAAGTAGGATTAGAAAGGAAATCAATTAATTAAAATATAGTAATCAAAATGAAAAAAATAAGTTCACGGACTCCACATTAAGAAGCCCTGTTCTAGTTGGTGAACTATATGATTGCAAATTCAGTGTATTATATTCAGTGTTCCCCAGAGCCTAACAGATAGTAGGCACTTAATAAATATTGTCTTTTATTAACATTTTTTCACTACCAAGCAGAAATGCAACTTCATACTGCTCTACTAAGTTGTTTAATTAATAAGACTTTCTTTTCAAGGGCGTTTAGTTTTTAATCTCTTGTCTGATTTAATTTTTTTCACAGCAAGTTCCTTTATTTCATTTATGGTTTGGAAATTTTTTTTAAACTAGGCAAACGAGAAGCCATAGCTCGGTGTCTACACATCCAGACGCAGCAAGCCGTTAACGACACACTGTGTGACGAGGCCCATCGTCCCCCTGCAATGATTCAGGGTTGCAACACCGATCCCTGTCCTCCAAGGTATGTGTAGGACGTGGTGCTCCTGGGACTGATATGTCTGGGCCTTAATCTTTTGCTGTCATCAGCCCTCAGAAGCTTCTGAAAGCAGTAGTAATGGAGCTGGGGTTTGGGTGCCTGCATACAAAAGCCAACAGAAAGTCTCACTGAGAAAGCCAAGCCAGTCTGACTGTTTTAGTCTCTGGTCTAGGGTCTTGTGCTTCCTGCTTGCCTTATTGGCACCTAGAACTGATTGAAAGGTACGGCGAACACACATGGTCAGCTTTTTGTACTGCACACACAGAGCTACACAAGACACGAAGTACTTTTTATACCTGATTTCTGTTTACTCCTATAGCAGATAGAGGTAAACAGGGCAGATCTGAGATAAAATTATAAAGCCAGTATTTCCCATCTCCCTTTTTACTCCTCCCATCCCCCCTTTTAGGTATATCTTCTTTCCCTTCAGCCTTCTTAGGCTCCCTGTACTTTCATGTTCTCTACCTCCACATCCTTATTAAAATAGGAACATCTCTGATGTTGTGGTTTTTAATCTGAAACTCATCTGTACGCTTACTAAACTCTCCCATTGTAAATCCAATAAATGGCTTTCTCTACTGCTGGATGAAGTTTAGACATCATTGAACAGATAGATAGGGAAAGCATCAGTTTGAGAAAGAGACCTTTCTTCTGACCCTAAAATCATAATCTCTTCCTAAGCCTAATTGGAAAGGTAGCCTGCCTTGGTGAATTTAGGGAGCATGGGTCGTGGGAAAAGCTGGGTAAGAAGGGAAGGTAGGAGGGGTTCCCTCACTCCATCACATCATAAAATCATCATCCACAGTCACATATTCTCTGTGTTCTCAGAGAAATCAAGAATTCTCTTTCCTAAGCTAAACTACGAAAAAGCTTAGAAAATACCTCCTTTTAGATGCGTTGTAGCCTTTTCTCAATATTCTTTCTGATGGTACTTGTGCTGAAGGGAAGAAGGGATCCCTAATACCCTTAATAGATACAGCGAGAGTCTAACCATCACTCCTACCTCCCTTGAAGATGAGAGCATACACCTGTCCCTCCTTTCTCATTCAGCCCTATAGCATCCTCAGGATCTGATACCCTAATACTGGATCACTAGATGGCATGGCATATATATGCCTGGCTCAAAGGCAAGAAGATGAGATTGAATACTGCCTTAGGCACTTGCTAGCTGTGTGACCCTGAGCAAGTCATTTAACTTTCCTTAGCCTGCTTCACTTTGCTCATCATTAAAATATGAAGAATAGTAATATTTAGCCTCACAGGGTTATAAGAATCAAGTGAGGTAACAATGTAAAGCACTTCATGAGCTTTAAAGTAATATCTCAGTGCCAGCTACTACTGTCATTATTACTTCCTCACTGCCCAAGGGAGACTGGAGTCAGTCTGCAGCCTGCAGAGAAATGTACAATAATCCTGGAAAAGTAGACTGGCATCAGATGGTGAGGAACTCTGCATTACAAACAGAGAAGTTTGTACTCTATTTTAGAGGCAGGGAATTGCTGAAACTTTTTTAGCAGGGAAGTGACATGGTCACAACTGTTCTTTATGAATATCAAGCTGGTAACTGCATATAAGATGGAGTAGTGAGGAAAGAGCCTGGAGGGTAGGCAAAGGGTGATGATCACTTGAACTAGGTTGGTTTCCATGTGAGTGGACAGAGGAGAACCCACATCAGAAGGGTGGTGGAGGTAGAATTGATGAGAATGGACTGGGATTTTGGAGGTGGGAAGAGGGACAAGTTTGAAGTTAGTAAATAGGGAAGTTAGAAAAAGGAGCAGATTTGTGAGGAGAGATGATTTCTGTTTTGGATAAGCTGAGTTTAGACGACTACAGGATATTCAACTGGAAATGTTGGAAATATCTAGTAGGTAGTTGGTGATATAGAAGTGAAGTTTAAGAGATTACTTTGAGAGCATGATGAGAAAAGGCCCACAACAGAGGCTTAGAGGTACACAATGTGTGTGTGGGGGAGAGGGGGTAATGGGACATGGATGATGATCCATCTAAGGAGACTGAGAAGGAATGACTATACAATTAAGAGGAGAACAAGGATAGAACAGTGTTAGAAAAACCCAAGGGGGTGAGACTTTCTGGAAGGAGAGAAAAATCAAATCAAACACTTCAGAGAAGTCAAGAAGGATGAGGACTAATAAAAGACCATTCTGTTTAGCAGCTAGATTAGTAATCCTTGAGAGAGCAGATTCTCTTGAGTGATGAGGTTGCATTGCAAGAGCTTGAGAACCCTGTGTGAGGTAAGAAAGTAGATGTTGTGAGAGTGCACAACTCACAACTTTATCTGAGTCTGGCTATAAAAAAAGAAGAGAGGTATAAGATGATAGCATGATGAGTTGATAGGGGTCAAGGGAAGGATTTTGTTTGTTTTGGGGGCAAGAAAGATGTGGGCACATTTACAGGGATCAGGGAAGGAAGCAAGAGATAGAGATCAAAAATTAGAGAGAGATACAGGGGGAACAATTGTGAGGACAAGGTGCTATTGCTGGATCAAGAGAACAAGGAGAGAAAAGTTGGCTTTGGCAAGGAAAAGGGGTCACTTTATTCATCGAAGATTAGAGGAAAGTAGGAAAGGACAAACTTGAAACAATATGGCCAAGACCACCTGTAACTGTAGTTTAATGGATCATCCTCACCCTGGCCAAGATGGCCAGTGGGCTCCTGCAAGCTAGATGGTTCACAATAGAAGTTGTTAGGTCTCTAAGTCTTCTTATAAAAAAGCAGAAATGAAGCTTAAAATTCATGTCCTCCTTCCATACACCCAGGCATAATTTTTCTGAACTGTATTTCACTCCTTTATATTTCACCACTGCCAGCGTTTTATAGGATTCTCTCTGTTCCCTAGCCCTTCCAAGAATAGTTAACTCAATCCACCCACCTGTGTTTCCATACCTATGGAACAAACCAAGATGTGGTCACCTTCCCAAAATAGAATTAGGTGGTCATTGAGGAGAGTACTCATTCCCAACTTAGATTCTTTATTGCCTAGTATTGCCATAAATCTTTTCTTTCTGCCTTATGAAATCGTGTAGATTTGTTCCTTGTTTAGTTTAGTAGGCAATCCTTATCCCCTCATGACCAGATTTTCTTTCATCATCTGGTATATTAAGTATGTACTAATACCTCATAGATCAAAAGGGTTATAGTGATAAGAAGAGAGGTCTGGTGGGTAAGAGTGCATGGGCAAAGATTAGGGAGACAGCCTTGAGATGTGGATAGGGAAAAGTGTTTGGGAGCAAAGGAAACTTAGTTGTTAAAGACAAGGTCCAGAACTATTGGTTTTTAAATGTATATCTGTGTTTATGTTCTTATGTATGCACACATTCACAGTGATGGAGATGATAATTAAAAGGTATTAGGAAAAACTCATTATTGATATAGATTCTACATGCTGGAGAGCCAAGATAATTAAGAGTGAAAAACTAAGAATTTGTTGAGTGAGTTTGAGTTGTTCATATCTGTTTCTTATTTTGAGAATTTTAGGGTAAAGATCCAGAAGGGTTGAAATCCAGTGCAGGGTTGAACTTAGTCTACACTGTGGGTCTTTGCTCACCAAGTCAAATCCGGATTTAATAAAGAGCCAGGAAATTGTTTCCTAATGATGCTGAAGAACGTTTTCATTCTGTCCCTTGTAATAACTTGTTGGTTTCCTCTTGTAGTAGCCTATGTGGAGTATCCACCTCAATACATCTCAGCACTACACCTTCTAAGTTATCCTTCTCAGGAATTCCATACCCTGGAGCCCCGGAGCTAGGAATAATTGGGCAGTCAGAATGTGTTGATTTCTTTGGGAAACTGATACTTTGTTTTTGTACAGAGGGAAATATTATGCCTCATTTCAATGATGCAGATTTAATAAACTTTTTCAAAGAGTAGGGATTCGGCTGGAAAAAAAAGACATAGTAGAGACAAAGGTTGAAGCCAAAACAAAGGTAAGTTTATGGAAATGTTTGAGGTTCTAAAAACTTGTGGTTGTAGAAATAACAGGAACAGGGTGTTGGATAATATTTTCCATACAAATATTGACTGGCTCCAAGGGCAGTGGCTCTAAAACATCACCCAAGGGTAGGGCTTCTTGCTGAGATTGTGTTGCACATCCAGTGGGGCTGTTTTTTACCCAAAGGCAGCTTTCTTTGGTTTCTTTGCTTCAGCTTTGCAGGGTTGAGTGCTGCATGTTTGATTCACCCTTGCGGGTTCTCTCCTGATGGATGAAGACCATCACTGCCAAGTTTCTGCCTCTTCCTGGGTTACTGTCTCTGGGATGGAGTCAACTGCTTATAAAAACTTGTAGGTGATGTGGTATATGATGATTTCCGAGGGTCTTGGAGGAGCCCTTTTCTCAAACAATCTCAGAAAAGGGATAGAGAAAGTCATTTGCCAGGTAGGAGGAGAACAAGAGGACCGGAATCTTCCCTGGTATTGCATATTAGTGTCTTGAACCACTTGGACCAGTAAGCCAATAATAATAAAAAAATTATTACCAGTTTCCCAAATAAAAGAGCTCCCTTACTTGGTCTAGTGTTGCTGTAGAGATTCTTCTGGCTGCCCTCTTTCTAGAAAAAAAATGAATGCTCTGCAAACACTCAAAATTGAAAAGATAAATTTAAACTGGATTGCCTAAGTGTGTAACACAATCTTCCAGTGAATTTATTTATAATCCAACTTCTATTAACATACCCTCGATTGCCTTAGAATGAGAATTTCCAAGGCAACAAGTCAGGTAGGCAGGTGAAGATAGGGGTTTGATGTGGTTGTAGATGAAAATGATGTACCATGTGAGCTCAGGTAGGCTGTATGTGAAGTAATGGTCCTTCCTCTCTGCCATATTTCTCTTTCTTCATCACCTGTCAGATGCTTTGGATATAATAACTACTGAATGAGTAGTTTTGGAATAAATTGAGAAAATGTTTTGATCAAGGTATAGTTCTTATCAGTCTTTATAGGATTTCTGCAGTTGATCTAGAGTACACCTTCATCCAGTTCACCTCTTGGTTCTAGTTAAAGACCTAGAGGGAGGGAAAAAAACCAAACAAACTAGTATTGTCAAATACAAAGGATGTTGGAACATACATTCCAACCCCTTCTTTTTATGGACAAGGAAATTTAAATCTAGAATGACCAGGTGACTAGTTAAAAGTCGTACATTATGTTAATGGTAGTAGCAGGACTAGAACTCAGTCCCTCTGGCTCCTTATCCAAGGACATAACCACTTTTGTATTGTAGAATCATAGCATTTTAGCGTTTTAAATGACTTTAGAGACCATCTAGTTCAATGCCCTCTTTTTTGCAGATGAAGAAGCTAAAACCCATAGAGGTTAAGTGACTTATCCAAGGTCAGATGGATAGCAAAGGGCAGGACTGGGTCAGAGTCAAATGTTCTGACTCCAAACCCAGCACCCTTCCCCTTGCACCAAATGGTCTCCAAGTCCCTAATGTGACTCTAAAAGTAGCTTGTTTCCTCAAACATCCCCAAGAGTACCTTTAGGAAAAGCAGTATGATAGTCTGAGTACTTCAACCATTTCTTGATAGCATTCACATCAGTAACTTAAGTAACATGGAAATAAGCAAGACATCTGAAATTTTTTCAGCATTGAGAACTATTCATGTAAGCACTCTCCATCAAAGCAGATCTCAGCCCTTGCAAACTTCATAGGAAAATCCTAGAGAGTTTCTGGAGTCAGGGGTAAAGGTTATGGTCGTATAGCAAGTAAATGTCAAAAGCCATGGCTTGACCCCAGGTCTCCCTGATTCCAACCCCAGCACTGTGTCTACTGCACCATTTTTCCTCTTCCAAACAAAGACACTGATATTGAAACAATAATTGAGGCTGACATTTATATAATATTTAAAATTTTACAGAGAGCTTTAAACTATATTGTTTCTCTTGGTATGTCACAAATGTATTTCAGAAGCACTGTTAAAGAATAAGTTTGCTTTCGTAAGAGCTTATATTCTTGAAAGTTCCATTCGAGAGAACTGGCATTCTCGACAAAAATTCTAGGAATCCAGAGGCTCCTCAGAAATATGAGGGTCACGTTTTCTGCCTGACCCTCTCGGTGATGTGGGACTTAAATCTTTGCTGATAAAGATCCTCATGCCAGTCATGTGTAATGACCTATTCATGTGATGTTAGGTACCAGAAAAACAGCAATCAGGTTCCATTGGGGTAGATCCATAAGTATGTACAATTACTCTTCTTATACAGCTACAGATATAGCCCTAATTTCTTTTTTTCTTCTTGATCTGCCCTATTACTATAGCTTATTCCTAACCTTTCTCAAAAGCCACTCTCATAAACAGGAGTGATTCCTACTGCATGAGATAGACATCCAAAAAAAGATACTGATATTGAAATAATCTGAAATAAAGCTGAAATCTCATTGAGGGAGCTAGGTAGCACAGTGGATAGAGCTCCAGACCTGGAGTCAGAAAGACTCCTCTTCCTGAGTTTAAATCTGGCCTCAGATACTTACTAGCTATGTGACCCTGAGCAAGTCACTTAACCCTGCTTGCCTCAGTTCCTCATCTGTAAAATGAGCCGGAGAAGGAAATGGCAAACGCTACTCCAGTATCTTTGCCAAGAAAACCCCAAATGGAACCACGAAGAGTTGGACACTTGTGATACAGACTGAACTTGTTACCAGGAGTCAAATATAAACCAGACTCATTTAATCTAGTAAAAGACTGAGCAAAGACTCTAGGGTTTTTGCCTTTGGGTGCTGTTGCTTAGTTTTGTGCTCTTTATATGCCCAAATGTGTGTGGAATACTCGACCTTAGAAATCGTAGCTTTAATAATCTGCCTCTCAGATTGTTGAATGTCCATTTGACTAAGCTTGTTTGTGATTTTACTGGCCTGCTGTCAAGCTAGAGAAGAACATGTGCCTAACAGGGAAGCCTGTTTTGTTTTGTATTACATATGCTATGTTTCTGAACAGAAATTCAGAGGGTGGAATGTCCTTACTTTTACAAATTGCTTTAAATTTCTATCCTAACATTATTTTATTAAAAGTATTTTGTTATTTGAGTGTAGGATATTTAGGCTGCAAAGGCCAGATCATAACTCTTGTTACTCAACTGGATATGAAATTACCATTCAGATGCCTAATAGCTTGGTTAAAGTTTTCTTCATCTTCAGAGGTTTAAAAATGACTCCATCAAATCATAAAATCTCAGACTTAGAAGTAACATTAGAGGGTTTACCTAGTCTGACCTCTTCAGCAGTGTATGAATCCTTTCTGTGATGTCCACAATCAATAATAACCAATAAGCATTGTTAAGTGCCTGTTATGTGCCAGGTACTGTGATGGGTGTGGGATGTAGATATGGGGAAGGGAGTTGGAAAAACTATTCCTTCCTCTCAAGGACCTTTCATTCTTAGAAAGAATCATCCAGTCTTTCTCCAGCAACTCCATTGTTGCTCTATTATCTCACGAGGCATCCCGTTCCATTCTTGGAATATCTTCCCTGTTTGGAGATAAAAATCTTCCTTCCAATTATTTTTGTCCATTGGTTCCAGTTCTGCCCTCTGGAACTCCACAGAGTAAGTTTCATCTACCACTACTTCATTATTTGAAGACAGCTATTCTGTCCCCACCTGTTAGAGCCTTCCTCCCCACTCCAAGCTAATGTTCCTCTGTTCCTTCAGCCCATCTTACATCTCGTAGCCTCACCACCTTGGCTGCACTCCTTTGGACATCCTTCAGTCTGTCAGTGTTCTTCCTATAATGTGGCACTCAAAGCTAAATATGTAATCTAATTAAAGTCCATCCTCCCTCATCCTAGATGCAGCTTTTGTTCTTGCAGCCTAACATCTCAATTACTTTTTTTGAAAGTTTTGCCCCTTTGATGAGTCAATGTTTAGCTCAAATTCAACTAAAGCCCCCAGATCTTTTTCCCATCTGGTACTAATGATATCCAGCCACCTGACCTCCTTGTCTCATACTTATCTTGGTCACATACATCCTCATCAGATATCTTTTCTTTATCCTACAGCCAGCATATATGGAATTGCACACATACCTCATTTAAGAGTGTTTTCAAGTCATTTTCCCTCTCAGAAAAAAAATCTTCCCTATCTAGAAGTTTGTCTCCCAAGCCAGAAATAATCTCTCCCTCATTTGAACTCCAATAATGTTTTGTTGGCATGCCTTAAGCACTTTTTTCCACATTTTACCTTTTATTCTAGTTATTTGTAAATATATCTTATATATATATGCTAGACTGTAAGCTCCTAGAGGGCAGGAATTATATCTAATTTATTTACGCTTGTCCCTTAATGTCTAAGGAAATATCTTATTCATTGCAGATACATAATGAATGTTTCTTAAACTAAATTTGTAGAAATTATGTCAAGGCTAAAGTGTCTTTCCCTCCCAGATTGATTCTTTTATGAAGGCAAACTAGGCCATCTTTTGCCTCAATTCTTACTTATCTTTTAATTATTGAATGGGCATTACCTCAGACAAACCAAGACATGGGAAAGACCTTAATTTAAAAAGGCTGAGGTCCCTCCTGCATCCTGGGCCATCACTAGTTATCTTGATCTAAGTCTTGCCACCAGACTCTGATGACTCTGGAGGAGAGAGTGAGGCTGACGACTTTGTGGAGTTCTGTGTCACTGAAATCCAGTTCACTTGCAAGTCAAGACAACACCCTCTTGATGTCATTGGTCCTTTTTGAGAATGAAGGATAAGAAACAACAACAAAGTATAGCAAGTACAAATTTAGCAGAGCTCTTTATTTTAGTTACCTGCAAACAGCTTTCTAATTCTATAAGCTTCCCTTCCCTATGACTATTAGGTACACAATTTTGACATAAAACATTAGAGAAATTCTATTATACTTTGCATTGAACATGAAAATATGTTCATCCAACCAAAATATAGTTTAGCATTTTGAATCTAGATACATATAAGTTTCTGCTTTGTTTGTTCCTAATAGAGAAATATATTTTCTTGCAGTTCATTTGTGAATCTCAAGGTCAAAGAACTAGGAAGATGTTAGGATTCTAGGATTTAGAGCTAGAAAGGGCTTTAGTTGACATCTAGTTGAACCTTTCCATTTTATAGAAAACAAAACTAAGGAAGTAGACTAAGGAAAACTAAGGAAGTAGACCCTTTTTCTCCAAAACCCTCTCTGCCCTGATGCATTTTAGCAAGCAGCATAATGAAAGAAATATGCTGATAATATCTACGAAGATGAATGAATGCTACTGCCAATCTCTTCAACGCTCCCAGCCTATGGAAGCTTAGTTGGGAAGATGAAAACCTCTAGATTATAAATCACCAAAAGGATTCTCACAAACCAGGGCAGCACTGCATCTTTCTTTCTCTTGTGAGAATGACCCTGTAGTGGAGGTCAAAATGCATCCTGCTTTAGAACAGGGCCTGTCCAAAGTGTGCAGAAATTGTGATTGTGAAAATTATGAAAACTAGCTTTCCATCAAAATCATACTCATTGCATAGTATTTAGAATTTGTTTGGGGGAGTAAATATTAGACCAAATATATATGAATGCCATTCCTTAAAATCTTATTTATCAGTCTAAAAATTAACACTACAACATTTTTTGGGGAAACGAGAGTCCTTGGGAAATGACAGAAAAAAAACAAACTGTTTTTTCCCGAATCTTTCCGTTTGTTTTTTTTTCCCCAGGCCTTCACATCTCTATTGCCAGTTTCCCCTCCTTGGATTATGCTTGGTAAGCAGCTGTCCTGGTTTTTCTGTTTATTTGCAAATATTTTTAAAATATATATTTCATAAGAAAATTTCATTCACCCAAAGTTTTACCTGAAGTAAATCACATTGACCTAATTAATGCTTTACATATGGTCTTACCATAGGAGGAGAATAGTTTTGGAGTAAGCTAAGTGAATTAAGACATATGCCTGGAAGATTTCCTGAAATGGGCTTTTTAAGCAGTTAAAATTGATTTTAACAATCATACACATCATCCTTATCTTTGTGTTCTTTTCAAAAGGAAACAAAAGCTTCATTAATTATAGGCTAGCCAATCAGGACTTGGCGTTTTTCTTGTGTTTTTCTTTTGTCTTTCGGAAGGGCCCTCCTAAATGGATGGGATTCTTCATTGAGAAGCATCATGGACATTTCTTGTATTAAAAACAATCATTCTGTATTTTGTGTGTGTGTGTGCGTTACTTTTATTTATTGAAATTTTTGTGGCTCTTGAGATTTTGCCCTGAGGATGAAGTGTGTCAGACAGGTAAAGAGAGCTCTGAAATCAGGAGGAAAAACTCCCATTCACTGTTGCCCCTGTCATCTGAACATCATTTCCTAGAACATGCCTGTATCCCTTTATGTTTTGGCACAGGTGGCAAACAGGGTCGTGGAGGCCATGCTCCGCAACTTGCGGTGTGGGAATACAGACCAGAGACGTGTACTGCCTGCAGCCCGGGGAGCCCATCGTCCCTTCTGAAGAGTGCAAAGATGAAAAGCCTCATGTTTTGCAAGCTTGCAACCAGTTCGACTGTCCCCCTGGCTGGCACATAGAAGAGTGGCAACAGGTACAGCAGCAGAGCCTTCTCAATATGCAGGGTGGTTACCCGACATGAGAAGACAAATGCAAAGTCAGTGATGCCGGCCTTACCCATTTCCCCTGCCCCTCTCTCTCAGTGTTCTAGGACCTGTGGCGGAGGAACTCAGTATCGGAGGGTGACCTGTAGGCAGCTGCTGACGGATGGCAGCTTTCTGAACCTGTCAGATGAGTTGTGCCAAGAACCTAAAGCGTCATCCCATAAGTCTTGTGCCAGAACCGACTGTCCACCTCGGTTAGTTTTAGGAGATTGGTCCAAGGTTAGTGACCTATACATAGTAAGAAGATTTTTCATACTGTATTTTTGCATGAATATTCCAAGGAACTTCTAAAAACAAACTAAAAAGGCTTGGTAGTGTTTTGTACAAAGAGGAATTCTACTTCATGATATTAAATTAAGTATGTTTATCACTTTGAGATTGGCATATCATATTTCTTTCAACTACGTGGTGAGGTTGGCAGTGGAAATATTATTATTTCTTTATACAGGTGGGGAAACTGAGGCCCATAGTTGTCCAGGGTCACAAAGCTAGTAAGCGTCCTAGATGGGATTTGAACTTTGATGTTCCTAGAGCAGGGCACTGAGAGAGTTGGGAGACAAGGCAGGGCTTATCTCCCCAGGGTAGTAAGGCCTTTGAGAAGATGCTGGAGAATCATGTCTCCGGATGCTATTTCAGGAAAGTCTGTTCAGGTATGGCTTAGAGGAGATCACTTCTGAGATCCTTCCAGACTGCGTGGTTCCATGATTTAGTGATTTTTCCACCAGCTGGTTCTCTGGCTTTGTTTTAAGGGTCTCCCCAGCTCCTTTCTAATTACCTCCCTTAGGCAGTATCTGAATGAGAGACTCGGGAAGACTCAGTAACCTGATTTTTCAAAGGCAGCAGATTATTTTACAGTACACAAAATGTTCACTCACTCTATATCATAAATTTAAGAAAAACTGGCAGATGCCGTGAAATACCTCTAGGCACTGGATTAGGAGGTAAGAAACATGTGTTCTAGTCCCATCCCAGTGCTTACCACTGATTAGCTTTGTGGACGTTGGGCATGGTATTTTATTCATGTAGGCCTCAGTTTCTCCTGTAAAATAAGGGAGTTTAGATGGCCTTTAAGGTTCTTTGCAGTGTTAATGTTGAGTGATCTGAGACCTCATTCTGTATCATTCCATAGCATTCCATTTGTGTGACATCATTCTCCCCAACTAATTCCTCTTGTCTATTTAAATCTGACTTTTCTTTGAAGGCCCAACTTAAGTACCATTTCCCCTGAACGGTTTTCTGTGATTGCTCTAACTCTAACTGTCCTCATTTTAGCACTCATAGTGTATAATCTAAATTGGAAGCTACTCCCTTGAGTGTATGTTTTGTCTTCCCAACTAGACTGTAAGTACTGATAGAGTAGAGAGCATGCCTTTCCCTTCTTTTGTGGCCAACACAATAACTTGTACAGCGCTGGACGAGTTACAGGTACTTCAACAAGGAAATGCTGAATTAAACTGCATTTTATCAGGTGGAAGTGAAACCTGTCTAGACGTCTCATGAGCCACTTAGGAAAAGGAGATTTCATGCACAGAGGCAAAGTGACCTAATGGCCTGGGCTTTTGTGGTCTCAGTTCATGGGCTTCAATTTCCACATTGACCAAGAAATCAGGAAATGTACTGGAGTCATTTGTGAAGTCCTCTCCAGGTGCAAAGTGTATCCTAAACATAAGCTAAGAAGAAGGTATATCTGGGACAGAGCTCCAACCTGCTCATGCAAAGGAGTTAAGTCACTTTTGGTGTGGAATGTAGGCTACACACATTTATATTGAAAGAAGCAATTGAAAGCAAACCAAAAAAGGCTCTTAACCTACCTGAGTTTTTGGTTAGGATAGGCTGGTTGCCAAGGCAACAAAATTCATTAAGGTGCAAAGTGAGCACCCAAGTGAGCCTAACCCCATCAAGACACTCAACCAGGCAGACCACATTTCTATGTGAGACCATTAATAGGGTGTGAGCAAGGGAATCGTATACACATGATTTCAATTTCAATCTCTCTTTCAAAAACAAAATCCTTACTGGGGTTCAGAAACAACAGGATGCATATGCAGCTGGTAGGAAAGTAATTTAACATTTTTGTAGCATTCTTGTTTTTTCTTTTCTGCTGAAATTTCCTCTCACTTTGAAGTCATTTTTCTTCTTCTTTCTTTGGCATAGAGCTTGACACCTAATTGCTGCCTGTGTCTAAGGCCGGGTGGGTGCCTGCCAAATCCATGTGCCAAGAGAGTTCTCACCTTAAAGGCAGCTAGCTATTCACTGTAGCTTCTGAATAGCTCCATTGCAAGATTATAGTAAACAGTTTAGACCTGTGCATTCAAAGGTTAGGAAACAGGTCATGATTGTCTACCCTTCTAGCCCCGACCCTTCCCCAGCCTGTGATCGCCCTACACTCACTGAAATTGGCTTCATATATGAAAAGTTTCTTAGAATGCTAGCATTAGAAAGGCCCTTACAGAGCATCTAACTAAGCCTCCTCATCATTCAGCCAAGTAAACTTCATCCCAGGAAGAGACAGGGGAGTGAATAATATACCCAAGGCCATACATGTCAACTCTGTTTCTTCCAGCATTGGTAACTTGAACCAGTACTAATAATAACTCCTATTTCTTTAGTACTTTACAGATTATAAAGTTTCTATCCAACAAACTGGTGAGATAGGTAAGGCAAGTGGTGTTATTTTCACTTTACTGATGAGTAAACTGGAGGTCAAATTAGTTAACTGATTTAAGCAAGCTCATAGAGGCAAGATGGAATGCCAGGTCTTCCACCTCTAAAGACAGTAATTTTTTTTCCACTGAATTTTGTATATCTTACAGAAAAGAGGAATAAATGTCACTATCACATTTCTAGATTCCTTTTTGGAGTTAATAGTTGAATACCTTTGTTCACTGCATTTATTTCCTCACCATCTATGAGAGGCAGTGTGGTATTGTAGAAGGTGTTCTGGATTTGAAATCCAATGACAGGTTTGAATCCCAACTCTACCCCTCACTGCCTGTGTGACCCCGGGTAAGTCACTTCTCTAGGTCTCAGTTCTTCATCTGTAAAAGTAGGGGGTTGGACTGAATGGTCACCGAGGTTCCTTCCAGCTCTAAATCTAATCTGACCATCTTCTCCCTTGACATCTGTACCTTCTACTCGCATCCTAATGAAACTCTCACTTCATTTTTTTCACCTCTAGTGAATTTGCTCTTCTCTCCAATTGCCTTTTCTCAGTCTTCATCTCCATTACTTTTCTGCAGAATTTGACGTTGCTGACTACTTCCCACCGGCTGCTCTTGCTCTCTCTTCTCTAACCTTCTGTGTCTTCTTTTCAAGCTGCTCCTGTTCACTCCTGGAGGTTTCCCAGAGGCTCAGTCTTTGCACTCTTCCTGAGTCAACTCTCATGGCAGTTGCTGTCACTTCTGTGCTTATTGTCCCTATCTCTGATTTAAATAGAGACCACTTGTCACTGTTCCTGGCTTTTTCATATGTATATGTCCAGACAGGAAACTCCCAGAGATCATAGACCATGACTTACATTTACTTTATATGTTCCTCATTGCCCAGCAAGGTATTAAACACATATTTGGAACAGGGTCTGGACCAATGATTTTATTGGTATAGGGAACAACCAGAAAGAAAATTCCATTTACCTATACAGGTCTGCACTTAGAGAACTCCCTGATTAGAGCAGCAGTTCTTAAAATGAAACCTACATTTCTTTCTCTCTCTCTCTCTCTCTCTCTCTCTCTCTCTCTCTCTCTCTCTCTCTCACACACACACACACACACACACACACACAAACACACATACACACACACACACACTCACACACACACACACCCCTCTTTCAGGGACCCATGGATTTAAAACCATTTCCATAACAACACTAAGACATTTTAACATCTAATGTAGTAAATGTTGATAAATTCCACATAAACAAAAGCTCTTCGGAATCATCAATAATTTTTAAGAATGTAAAGAGACTCAAAAGTTAAAGTTTGTGAATGTGTGGCATAGAGCCCTGAGAGAATAATAATGGTAATTAAAAGACTATAACAATAACTATAATAATTATAACAATAAATAGTAATAATAATAAACATATAATGTGTTAATATTTGTGGAACACTTTCTGTGTATTATCTCGTTGGATTGTTACAGCACTCTGAGTGTCATTGTCCTTATTCTGTAGATAAGGAAGCTGAGTCTGACAGAGGTTAAGTGCAGCTAGGATCTGAGACAAGATTTGAACTCAGGCTTTCCTCACTCCAAGTCTGGCGTGCTATGCATTGTACCACATAGCTGCCTCACAGGCTAAGTGATTTTGCCTAGGGTCTCACAGCCAGTAAATGCCAGAGCTGGTACTTGAGCCCAGGTGGGTGTAAGACCTGATCTTTATCTGCTGCTCACTGCTACTAAAAAGTTGAATTGTTACTGAGCAGATGCTGAGACTTATAAAAGTCACTCAGTTCTTTATAGTCTACTTTTTCCTATACTTTCATTGATGAAAGAATCACAAACTTTTAGGTTGAAAAAGATTTTAAAAATCATCCGATTCGACCCCTTTGTCTTACAGTCATAGAGACTATAGCCCAGAGGTGAAATGATGGTGTGTAATTTGGGGTCAGGACAATTCGAGTTTAAATCCCTACTTAGGCACTTCCTGTCTTTGTGACCCTGGACTATCAGCCTCTCTTGTTTAAACGCTCTCAACCTCAGTTTCTTTCCTTATCTATGAAATGAGAGGAGTAATAGTATTATTACAGGGTCAGTGAGGCTATTGTGTGGGGTAAGTGAAGCTCAAATGAGATAATATATGTAAAGCAATTTGCAAAGCTTAAAGTGCTATGTAAACTCAACTATCATTATTATTATTATTATTATCATAACTACTGCTGCTATTTCACCAGTTACCTTAATAGTGACACACAGAGGCAGAGCTAAGACCAGAACCAAAGTCTCCTAACTGCCCATCCATTGATCCTGATACCATTCTGTCTACATAAGAAAAAAGTAAAACCCTTTGGTTGCCATGTTGAGTAAAATGACCCTTCAGTTACTCGAATGCACTTACTTTAAAAATAATTAGAAGCCAATTATTACTATATACAAGGTAATTCCCATGACAGAAGCCATTACAAGAAAAAAAATTGTGAATTCTGAATAACAAAAATTCAGGAAGTGGCCCACTCACTTGAAACCTTACGTTTGTGAAATTCCTATGCATCTCTAGAGTTGTATACCTCCCATAGAATTCACTGTAATTGGGTTTGACATGGACCAGATTAGAATCTTATTTGACTCCATTGCCTCATCCCTTTTCCAGTGTTCTGTAAGTTGTGGTGTTGGGATTCAGAGAAGGAAGCCTATCTGTCAAAAGCTCACCTCCAAAGGTCGCAACATCACGCTCAGTGGGTCACTGTGCAGGGGCCGGCTGCATGCCCCTCTTGTAAGATCTTGCCGGATGGCGATGTGTAATAGTAAGTATGGTACTATCATGCCTTCGAATGAAATGTGTAGCCTATCGCTCTGAATTATTATCTGAATATTAAAGTATAGAACTTGTATAACTACCAAATGATTTTTTTTCTCCTCATATCAGCATATTTCTAATCAGTGGGTAAACCAAGCCCATTAAAGCTGAGAGCATTCACAGAGATATTCCATGCTAATGAAGTCTATAATGCTATAGTCTATTATTAGCTTTCTTGTCTTTTCTTGCATTTATAGTGGCTGCCTTTTGGATTTTGTTATTTTTTCCAAGTTTTAGATTTGTTCTCACCCCTGCCCCTGAATGATTCCTTTCTTCCTGGTTTTCTAATCTTTGGTGTTTATGAATGCTAATTATGTAACTGATGTTGAAATTTTTCCTATTTTACTTCATAGGATTTAGTGCTGGAAGGGACCTAGAGAGTATCTAGTCCAACTCTCATTTTGTAGAAGAGGCCGAGAGGAACAGAATCACTTACCCAAACCCCACAGGGAATAAAGAGCAAAGCTGGGATTAGAACTCAGTTCCTTTTACTCCAAATCTAATGTTTTTTACCACTGTGCTCATAACATCATTATATTTGTGCTATGAAGGGAAGAGCAAAAGTTTAGTGTTTTTATTAACAATGGACCAAAGTCAGAATTGAGTTAAAAAGTGAAATGTTCCTACATTTAAAAAAATACAACATTTAGTTTGAACAGCTCTTCAGTTAAATAAGATAATAAACTCGTTATAAATTATTAGAGAGATATAAAGTACTGCTCCTTCCAAACGCTCAAAACAATAACAAAACTCTAAATACACATATATTTCAAGTGAGGTTATTTGAGTTTAATGCCTAGAATTTAATAATGAAGAAACAGGATGATCCTGGGAATATATTACTCTGCTGAAAGTCAACAGTTTCTCAGATCTCTTCCTCACTCTCCTACTTCTTGATACCTTTATATCTTAATCTGCGAAAAAAAAAAATGGGTTTAATTATATTAAGGTCCCTTGTGGAGGATACTGTTAAGAAAAAAATCATTATAAAGAAAAATTTAGTCTTATAAGATGATGGTTAATGCTATCTAAAATCATCTGCTTATACATAGCTTTCTCAGTCACTCAAAAAAACAAAATAAGAAATATAGTAATTATTGGTTCATGCATCATTTGAAACTTCTTTTACTGCATGTCTTTTAAGTTGACATTCCAAAAGTCTGAGGTTCCAAACATCACTTAAATAAAGCTCCATGGAATTCTGGAATGTCCTTGGCATGTGGTATAATAAAATATTTTGAGCTGCATATTTATCTGAATTTTATTAATTGTGGATAGTTACATAGCTGTGCGGCTAGTCTGTAAACTGCTTAGAGGAGAGTCCTGTTAAAGTAACACTGGCAGCTTCCACTAAAATAATATCAAGACAACATGTGGGAATCTGTAGTAGTTATTAGGGCATGAAATGGGGTACAGGGAGAAATTATAAGTTAGCAAAAAAAAAGCCTAAGTAAATGCCTACACAGATTGTAAGCCTTCTTCAGCTTTGCTAACCATCCTTATCATGGAATCAGACAAAAATGGGCAGTCTGTGTCCAGAGAGAACTCCATGCTGCTGTTGTCATCCCCTCAACACTGCTCCAATTTCTCTGGCAGATCAGACTTGACCAACAGACCCTCATCTTGCGCAGACAGAGCAGCTCCACTAAAATCAGCTTTGTGGGTCACAACCAGATGGAGTGGACACCTTGAAAAGCTTTAGGGCTTATTTCCTTGTCAAATATTTGATATAAAGAAAGCTATACCAAAAGATAATAAACTCTTTAAATCTGAGAGATCACAATTCCTCTACTACTTTTTTTTTCCTGAGGAGGGTACTTTTCTTTCCCAAAAACCTGTCATAGGATTTAGAGCTAGGAGGGACCTTAGAAATTCATCTTCTCCAACCCTTTCATTGTACAAATGGAGAAACTAAAGCCCACAGATGGAAGTGATACGTCCTAAGTCCGTCAGGATTCAAGCTGATGCCAGCACCCACTGCTATTTCCACCCCACCACACTGTCTCCTATGGGGCAATACCTGGGCCTGAAATTAAAGTATCTAAAGGACAGTAAAGGATGGGATCCTGTCAGCAAGGTTCTTGGGCTAGAGCAGGGGTGCCAGCTGTTCGTACTCCTTTCTGCAGGGAATTTTAGCAAACTGTGGCAGAAAAGGAAGTGAAGACTCAGCTTTGCAGAACTCTTTTGAAAAACTTTGTAACTCTCCTGAGACTTACATGAACTGATGCATAGTGAAGTGAACAGAACCAGGAGAATGTTGTACACAGAAACAGCAATATTGTGCAATGAAGAACTGTGAATGACTTAGCTATTCTTAGCAATACAATGATCCAAATGGTCCCAAAGGACTAATGATGAAGCATACTGTCTAACTCCAGAAAATGAACTGATATTGTTTGAATACAGACTGAAGCATGCTATTTTTCACTTTCCTTCTTTCATTTTTTCCCTTTCATTCAAATCTTCTTGTACAAAATGATTAATATGGAAATGTTTTACATAACTGTACATGTATAGCCTATATCTGATTGCTTACTGTCTCAGGGAGGTCAGAGGGGAGGGGAAGGATAGAACCTGAAACTCAAACCGTTAAATAAAAATGTTTTTAAAAATTTCCTGATTGATCCCAAGTATCAGTTGAGCAGCACCCCTATTCTGCCATAATCAGGATTTCAAATATTTTAGCGCTGAGACACTTTCATTGCAACAAATGTACTGGACCGTAATTAAAAAGAAAACAAAACAAAAATTACCATATCAGTACCTACTCTAATTTGTATTTTATAAAATGATTAATTTGAAAGTCATGCAAGTGGATAGAACTGTTTACTTAGGAGCTGGGTAATTGAGGCCAAGATAATCCCATGAGTCAGAATGAATTTCCCCTAACCATAAAATAACCACTGTAAGCATTTCGTATCTACTGAGCCCTAGAGGCATTTAGCTTCCTGTCTCCTCCACCCAGTGTTTTGCAGTATCACTTGCATGTGTTCAGTGTGTCTTCTAACTTGGGTTTTCTACTGCTGAAGTAGTGCATAGGGCTTGAAATGTATCCAGACTCTGTAGAGGTGTACACTTAGCCTGGAGGTTATGCCAACTGTCTTTGTGTATTTGCAGGGTTGTCATGTGGGAGATGGATTACCTTTGTTCTGCTTGGCCCCAGGGCACAGAACCAGGAATAGTGGGTGGAAGTGGCCGGAAGCAGATTTGGGCCTGATGTAAGAAAAATCTTCCCGACATTTAGAGCTGCCCCAAAGTGGAATTAGGCTGCCCTAGGAAGCAGTGAATTCTGTACACTGTTTTTAAGCAGATGCAAGATGACTACTTGTTGAGGATGATAAAGAGGAAAGGCTGAGGTTCCTTAAAACCCTGAGATTCTGTGGTTTTATGATTCACCAGTGTTTTTATCCATGTACTTTAAAAAAGTAAACTAAAAAATTAAATACATATGTAAAAATTGATAAGAATACTTCTGCTTTTAAAAAGTTTTGTTAATTTTTTCTATTGGTTTTTGGGTTGGGTTTTTTTTTTGCAGTGATAAAGCCAGAGGTTATACCAAAATATGGTGGCCAAGGTCCTCAGATCCTTGGTATCCAAAGAGTCTACATTCAGACAAGAGAAGAAAAACGTATTAATTTCACAATAGGTGGAAGGGCCTATCTACTTCCCAAAACATCTGTGGTCATCAAGTGTCCAGTAAGAAGGTTCCAAAAATCTCTCATCCAGTGGGAAAAAGATGGACAGCATTTGCAGAACTCCAAAAGACTTGGCATAACCAAGTCAGGTTCAATGAAGATTCATAGTCTTGAAGCTAGCGATATTGGATTGTACCGGTGTATTGCAGGGCCTGTGCATGAAACATTTGTTCTCAAGCTAATTGGCACTGACAACCGACTCATAGAGCCCCCGGCCTTCCGAGATCAGCCCTCTGAACATGGCAGAATAGAACCTAATGAAGCCAATAGTTTGGGAGCCACATGGCATAAAATGAGACAAATATGGAATCAACAAAATGAACTCTTCCTGGATGATGGTCAAGTTAGTGACCAGCCACTTTTGAGAGCTCTCGTACACCATGGCGGTAATCCAGCAGAAACTCCCAACTCCTTGGAATTCAAGGATAAGTGCTTAGAAGCAGCAGTCCAACAAGGATCCTACAGTATGGACACTGTACAGTTTGAAGAACTAATAAAGAATATGAGTCAGCTTATTGAAACTGGAGAGGTGAATGATGACATTGCCTCCCAAGTGATCTATGAGGTGGTTGCCGAGTTAGCAAAGGTACAACCTACAAGGGAGAAATGGAAAGGAGCCCAAGTGGAATCTTCCACCACAAAATTGAATATGAAAACTCAAAATGTGTCTAGAGGTTTCAACTCAAAAAACCCAAACAGGCCAACCATCAAGCAAAAAGGACTTGCTCTTATGAAACAAAGCAAATTACCCCCAATTTCATTGAATAAAACAATAAATTCGAGGATTGGAAGTCCAGTTTTTATTACCCAAAGTACTGAAGTCATCAACTTGTTCTGTGACTTTGTTAAAACTAATGATGCTAAATATGAATGGACCAAAGATGGAGCAGCGCTACAACCTTCAGAAAAGTAAGTAAAATGTAGATCTTAATTTAAATAACATGCTACTAATGATGCTTCAGATAGTTTTGACACACTTTCACATTCCTTCATCTGAGTTTAGGTTGCCAGTAGGAGAAAAGATGGTACTATCAGTTCTGTTTTTAATATATGTCAGTATCAAAGAGTTCTTTATGTTGTCAGATCCAAGGGTGGAAAATGTTCTTTGAGCAAGGCAGTGGGGGAGATGCAAAGGTAAACTGTGGTTCCTATTCTCAAGGATCAAGATAAAATATGTCCCCCAATAAATATATAGCACAAATTCCAGGGTGATATGTGCACATAAGAAGTACAAGAATTGTGTGGAAGAAATCACTTCGGGGTAGGAGAAAGACTGTGTATAAGCAATTGCCTTTGAACTAGGCCTTGAGGAATGGGTGGATGGTTACCAGGTCGAAGTGGTTGGAGTGAGTACTCTAGGCATACATAAATATGCCAATGGTCTGTGATTTTGTCCATCAGTGTTAGAGAGCAACACTTTTATGGCTTAGTAGATCAGTTGGAGGGAGTTGCCTGAGGTTCTCATAGACTTTTAGAGTTAGAGACAAGTTAGAGAGTTAGGAGACGTCAGAGACAGAATTTGAATCCAGATCTTTCTGACTCCAAGCCCAACACTCTACCTGTTCTGTCATTCTGTCTTAATTACTCAGGGCACAGAGTAGAGTATTAATCAAGTGCCCTCATTGGTGTGGCATCATATAAAAATGGAGCTTCAACAGGTTGAATCTCTCTACTTTTAGAGCCTAGATTCCAAAACCCTTATAAAATGGTCACCGTCTCTAGTTTTGTGCCTTTGTTCTAATAGATAAATTATGTAGGTGATATTAGCCCCTCTAAGGCTGTCTTACTAAGATGAGAATTAGATCCAAACTTGGAGAAATGTCTCAATTTTCAAAAGTGAGAATAGTTTGCAACTAGAAGCCATTAGTTCTATGATACATTTTCAAACAGGAAAAAAAAATTAGACCCAAACATATAGCAAAGATATTCCTATTCTAGCAGCATCTTCAAAGTCCCTTATCAGACCAATGAATGTGAGTCTTGATAGCCTCGGGGGAGATTAGTGGAAGTTGGAAATCAAGAGTTCCAGGCACTCTCCTAATCTTAGGGGAAGTGTATCCCTTTGGTGGAGAGACTTCTGGGAAATTCTTGAGGAGGAGGCTTCCAAACTCCCAAGAAGCTTAGCCCTGTGGAAACTGTATGTGTGTTATAAATTAGTACCATTCACCCATAAATACCTTTTCCTTGTAGTATTAGTGGTTTATGGCTTATATCTCAATAGATTCCAAGCCCCTTGGGGGTCATGCACACATTAGACATTTAATGCATATTTATTGATTGATTAATTGCATATGAATGATAAATTTAACATGTAACTTCTAATAAAATTTAAAAAATAATTGCCCATTTGGTCACTTAGTTGCCTTTTTAAAAAATACTAAATGATTTTTCCCTTTATCTTGGAATCTGTGGTAAGTATGAAAGTGCTTATCGGTATTTCAAAATCCTCCTTAAACGTATTGTACTGTTATTGTTACTGTGTGCTCATAATCCCTTCCAGTGACAGTGCAGAAAGTAATTTAGAGCTTTCTCTTACAGTACTATGCCCAATTATTCAGCATAAAAAAACCCTAAAGGTTTGTGAAATTTTTTATATTGTTTAATATCTCTAGCTCTTGACATTTGTGAATAAAAGATTATAGACTACATACTTAGCATAAGTTATGCTCAGAATATTTCACATGGAAAGAAAAAGAACAATGATTATTTTTTAGGAATTAAAAGAAAGGAATATGTCAGTCCCTTGCCATCCCTTCAGGCTATCCTCTTATATCTCTCCTCCCATAGCCAAACTTCTAAAAAAAACAAAAAACAAAAAAACTGTCTCCACTGCATTTTCTTACCTTGCACTCACTTCTCAATCCTTTGAAGTCTGGCTTGTGTTCCTACCACTCAGATTAAATTTTCTCTTTGATGTCACCAATGTTCTGTTAGTGCTAAACCCAGTGGCCTTTTCTCATTCCTCTTTGTAGCATTTGATGCTGTAAACACCTCCTGAATTTTCATGATACTGTACAGTCATGGTTTTCTGCCCTTCTGGCTAACTTTTCTTAGTCTCCTTTGCTCAGTCATTATCCTTGTCTCACCGCCTCTGTGTACCTACCCCAGGACTGTATTCTAGTTGATATTTCTGTACCTCCGTCTATTTCTCTCTGTCTCTGTGTTTCTATCTGTCTCTGTCACTTTCTCTTTCTTTTTTTTTCTTTCTCCTCCTCCTCCTTCTTCTCCCTCCTTGTCTCTCTCTGTCTCTGTGTCTCTGTCTCTGTCTCTCTGTGTCTCTGTCTCTGTGTGTGTCTCTGTCTCTCTCTCTCTTCCTTCCATAGCCCCCATCTCTCTCATTAGCTTCAGAGCTGCATTTTAAATAGTTATCTTCACTTAGATATCCCACAGGTATTTTAAACTCAACTACATTTAAAACTAAACTCATCTTTCACCATAAACCCAGCTGTCCTCTCAATTTCACTATTTCTGTTGAGCACTCTACCATCTTTCTGTAACTCAGTTTCATAAACCTGGAGGTTTTCTCAGCTCTTTACTCAGTCACCTTACGCAGCCCCATCTGGTCAGTTGCAAAATCTTCTTATTTCAACCTCCATAATAGCTCTCCCATTTGTCCCCATCTCCCCAGTTACTCCACAGCAGCTCTTGTTCGGGGCTTGTCACCTCCACTCACTGTTGAGGTTGTCTCCTAAAATCCAGCTCCTTGATCCACCCTCTTCACAGCTGCCGAATTGATTTTCCCAATGCCCAAGTCTGAGCGCATCTGACCCCTGACCCAGAAACTTCATTGTCTCCCTCTTGCCTCTAAGGATACTCAGACTTATATTGAAAGCCTTTCACAGTCTGACTCCAGCCTAGCTTTTTGAGCTAATTACACATTATTCCCTCTCCCAAGCTCTGTGTTCCAGCCAAAGTGGCTCTGTGTGGTTCTCCATTCTGTTCCCCATCCCTTGCCTTGGCTGTTCTTCATGCACATGTAACAGACGTGTGGGGTTTTGACACGCTTCCCTCCCCCACCACTCGGTAGGGCCTCACTTCTCACATGCAGACACCTGCTCCCTCTCTAGGCTGGTTCACTCACTCCATCCTGCCGGCATCTCGCTGAGAAGTATGTTTCATGTAGAGCCCTGAGCAGACAACTCAGCACCAGGCTATTCCAGGTAAAATGGCAAATATGTTAATGAATGGTACTTTACACCTGGAATCCTCCTCTTCCTCACCTTGGCCTCTTAAAATCCTCAGCTCTCATCTCGTGCGAGGGTTCTTTTCTGATTCTACACTTGCCCCCTGCCTGAAATCACTTTGTATTGATTTCACATATGTCTTATGTGTATTTTTTCTGTACATAATGAATCCCTACAGTAGAATTTAAGCTCCTTGAGGGGAAGGATGGTCTTGTTTTTGCCTTTGTATGGCTGGCACCTAGCATAGTACCTGGGATATAGTAGATGGTTAATAAATACTTGTGGAATTGAATTTAATTGAACAGGGAATATGGAAAAAAATGTTTTTTCCCATCTTTTGATTTCCTCATGCTAGACATGTATTAAGAAAATACGGTGCTTCAAATAAAGGATTAGAATTGTAGAGATAGAAAGGACCTTCTACATCCAGTTTCTCATTTCATTAATGGGGGAAACTGAGGCCCTGAGAGGTAAAGTGACTTATCATCTGGCTAACAGGCACTCAACAAATACTTGCTAATAGGATTTGATTTGCTGGCCTTAGGAAACTGCCAGGATTGAATTAAAATTAACTTCCCAGGCTGGAGTCTCAAGGAATTTTGATTTGGCCTTGAATTTTGAAAGAGAGTTTCTGAGATTATAATGGCTTATTTGGATGTGACTCTACATACTTCAATGATTAGCACCTTTGCCAAAAAATAAGGTCTTTCTGTGTGGCTATCAAAGTGTTTTAAATAACATCCTTACAAGAATTTGGAGTGATTTTGAACTCTCTCTTACTACTGCCAGTTATTGGTATTATATAGAACATACTTAATTTGCCATTAACTGGTTTAAACTGGTAGTTTTCCATCATTATAATCTCAGTTCTTATCTTTAAATCTGCTTTTTCTGAATTACTTAAATCTTTCAGGTCAAAGAAAATAAAAATTACTTAATTTTGAAACTGAGAGAAGTGTTGGTCATTATCTAATCCAATCTCCTCGTTTATAGGAGAGGACACTAATGTACCTGCCAAAGGTCACACAGCTAGTTAGTTTAGTTGCTGGGAAAGGCAGAGCCAGATCTCCTGTTTCCGATTTCCCAAGTTCTGGGGTCTTACAACTGACATTTTCCCTTTTATAATCCAGCAAGCTAGAGAGAGTGAGCTAGAAAAAGGTTGTAATAATGCCTCACTTATCTGAAATAGATTCGTCTTACAAATGCAATTATTTAGAATAAAATCAAGAATCAGTAATTAAACAATGAAAAAGTCCAAATATATAACATAAAATTCATACACTAACATTCATGCACTGAGCTCCTCACTCAGTACATATTTATTGCTATTTTACAAAAAAAAATCTGGATTATCAGGTACCTTGCTCTACGATAAAAACAGTAATTCACATTTCTATTGAATTTTACAGTTCATAAAGCACCACCTATCAAAAATCGCTCTAATTAGCTATTTTTTCATTTTGTTTGTCACATGTATTGATCATAAGCTCCTTTGAGAATCAAGAATCAAGTAACCAGACAGCCAGTGTACGTGCTCTAAATTTTCAATAAAATTAATGCATGTGCTTGATTTCAGTTCAATTGAATGCTACAAGCATTAAAACTCCTACTATGTGCAAGGCACCAGAATTTTAAACAAAAACCAAAAACCATTTTTGCCCTCAACCAGGGTCCCTGCCCTCAAGTGGGCCCTCTGCCTACATTTTCTTGGAAGACATAATGTATACACAAATAAGTAAATTCAAAATATACAAAGTAATTTCAAGAGCAGGAGAGTGCTAATATTCTCTCAGGAAAAGCCTTGTGCAGAAGGTGTCGCTTGAGCTTTAGGGGAAAGAGTGAGGAGAGAGTGCATTCCAGACATAGGATACCACTAGTATGAAGACACAAAAGAGGAACATGGATTCATAGACAGAAAATGGCCAGCGAATCTGTTTGACTGGAACAGAGAATGCAGAAAGGAGAGTGATATGAAATAGGATTTTGAAAAATATGGTGGAAACTGTGTCCTGGGAAACTTTAAATGCTAGATTGAGGAGTCGTCCCAGAGGCAAAGGAGAGCTACAGAAAAATTTTGAGTAGGAAAATGACATCTTTAGATCTGTGTCTTAAGAGTATCAATTCTGCAGCTACATGGGTGGGGCGGGGTGTGGATCTGAGGTAGGAGAGATTAAAAGCAGGCAAACCAATTAGGAAGCCTTTGTAATAGTGCAGGAGAGAACTGGTTAAGAGTCCGGACTAGAGTGGTGGTTTAGGTATTTTTGTCTGGCCAGTGAGATGGCTGCAGTATTGAGCAAAAACTTCAGCTAAAACCCAGGACTCTTCTTTCTTCTTCCTTTTCTCACTCCACTCGGATACAACCTCGACCTTTTATTTTGAAAGGATGGGCTTGCTTTAATATAAATGATGAAACAAGAAATCTAGTTGTGTCCAGGGAGAAATTATATAACCACTGGGGGGGAAAAAAAACATTGAAATGACTTTCTGCTAGAAACTCAGATTTGCTAAGAAGGCATCTAATGTAATTCTACATCTCTTAGAACTAGAGTAATTGTCAAGCCTGATTTTTAAAGATTGAGCAATTATTTGTACTTCAGAGAAATTTTTGACATTATTCCATTTCTGGAGTACTAGGAGTGAGGGAGAAACAGCAGCCTGTTATGCCAGAAATTCCATCTACTGTCCAGGATCATGGGAATGTATCTGATGTATTGTAATAACCGATTGAATTTTTTAGATAGATAAGATTAACATGCAATAAATGAGTGGGCAAGAGTTGATAGGTTTTAAAATGATGGCAGTAGCCGGGCAGAAGAGGCCTTGTTTAGAGATGGTCATCAGCTGGTTACCCTCAGCTGTGGCCAGAGTTGCACGTTGGGTATGAGGGAGGGAGAGATAAGAGAGAGAGAAACCACATGAAGATAGAGGCACCTAGAATCTAGCCAAAGGGAGGGAGGCACTTGACAAGTGTCTGAGGTCGAGGTAGAGTACCGAGTCAGCTGGGCTTAGCAGGAGTAAGTCGTAGAGCAGAATGAAGAATAGGTCAAAGGTCAGTCTACCAATTTGCAATTCAGTCTGTAGGGTGTGAGTACAAACGAAGGCATCCCTATAACATGTCAGAGACAAATCGAAGACTGAAAGGGATGGTCTAGGACTCTGGTTAAAAAGCAAACAAAAAAACAAAAATTTACTTTAGAAAAAGGAAGCCTAGACACCCCAGAATAAATTGGGTCCAGGAGAAGATGAGAGATAATATGACATATTGGACATACTGCGGGACGCGGAGTCAAAAGATTGGAATTCATATCCCTTTTCAGACATTTATTCGCTGTGTAGCACTGGGTGAGTAGCTTATCAGAGCCTCAGTTTCTTTGTCTGTAAAATAGGAATGTTAATACTTATATTTCCATGGTAAAAGTTGTCTGACGGATCATCGATTAAGTAACGCTATCAGTCACCAAATCGGTGATTCAGAGATAGTTATCTGCAGAGTTTTATGAGCAGTGGCTCATCTTGTGTATGTAATAATAAAAAGTCAGAGAGCCCAGGGCATCAGCTCCAGCAACTTTATGTAGAGTGGGAATATGTATACGACATAGAAAAATGGAAATTTACAGAAATCAGGAGGGGAAGATAAGAGTGTACGTGTCCAGAAACAAGTAACAGAAGGGGGAAGATAGGGTCACCTGCCAGGCTAGTCAAAGCAGGAGCTGTAGCTTCTTTCCCAGCTTTGATTCTCTAGGTTTTGTGACCTTCAAACATCCAGGAACAATGTCTGGAAGCTCAAAATTGCGACTGGACAGTAACCTCTTCTCATGGTAATGGCAAGTATGAGCCTGGGTCTGTTTCATTATCACAGGTTTTCTCTTCTTCCAGTGGCAGCAAGAAGCCTGAGCCCCCAGTTCTCTAGCCACACTTTAGGTACAATATAAATGTGAGCTGTTAGGTTAGATATTAGAAAAGGAAAACATTGGAATATGCAAAAGATAGAAAAATAAAAGAATTGTACTTAACAATCAACCAGTAAGCATTTTACTAAGAGGCCAAATGCTACACAAGGTGCTTGAACTCAATACACAGTGATTACCTTAAAGCTCCTTTGGTCAACCTTTAATTATCATATCATATAATATAATTTTTGTGCATTTAATTTTAAAACACAAACAAAAATAACTAAACATACATTCACAACTTATTGACATTTAAAAAATTCAGTATACAAATTGTAAGTTTGATATTTCCTCTATTTTCCTTTCTTTTTATATATTCACCTCTGTATTTGTGTATAGATTTCTCTTTTTCCTAGCAGCTATATAATCTTTTAGTTCTTTTCTCATTTTATAGTTTTGTTGTTTGGTTATTTCACTCGTATTGACTCTTCATGAACCCATTTGAGGTTGTCTTGGCAAAGATACTGGAGTGGTTTGCCATTTCCTTCTCTAGTTCATTTTACGGAAGAGGAAACTGAGGCAAACAGGGCGAAGTGACTTACCTGGAGTCCCACAGCAAGTAAATGTCTGAGGCTAGATTTGAACTCAGGAAGATGAGTCTTCCTGACTCCAGACCCAGCACTCTATCTATTATGCCATCTGGCTACCCATTTTATACTACTTAGTTGTCAACATATTACATTTTTAAAATTTCCCCTACATTCTCGATATTCGTCATTTTAATAACAGTATTATGTTCTATCATGTAAATCATTTACAGACTTAGATATGGAAAAAAAAACCTTCTAAACTCCTTAGTATAACTCCTTCCTTTGACAGATGAGTAAGTGAGGCCCAGAGAAGATAAGTGGCACTTATCCAGGGTTACACAGGTAGTGAAGTAATAGAAGCAGAATTCAAATATGTGTCCTCCGACTCATTCAATGTTCTTTCCACTATATCATTTTTTCATACCAACAGTTGAGTATTTCCATTTCTTTGCAATCACAAATAATGCTGCTATACATGGCTTTTAACAAATAGCTTTGATTTTTATGTTTATTCCTAATAAGGGGATTTAGGGGACAGAAGATTTGTTTATATGTGTTATTCTTGTTGCATATTTCTGAGTTGCCCTCCAAAAAGGTCCTACCAACTTTCAGTTCCACCAAGAATGTATGAGCAAACTTGTTTTTCCACAACTTCAGTAGCTCAGAATTTTATCACATTTACTTTTAGTACCTGTTTGATAAGTATAAAATAGTGCCTCAACTTTTTTTGATTTACATCTTTATTATTCTGATTATTTAAAATATTTTAAAGTAATTCTTTACAACATGAATATCTTCTTTTGTAAATTGTCTGTTAATATCCTTTGGCCATTTATCCAACGAGTAGCAAGTATTCTTCTCCCTTTATTTTTTACTTGATTACAAATATTAGATGTTAGGTTTGCATATGTTGACCACAAATATTTTTTCCTAATTTGTCAATTTTCTTTTTATCTTGAATCATTTTTATTATGCAGAACTACATTTTATATAATCAAATTCATCTGCCTTATGCTCATGATTTTCTCCTGTTTGATTAAGAGAAAATAGAACTTCCCTCTATAATAAAAAGGAATGTATACAATTTTCTTCTGACTTTTTATATTTCAACTTTTACATTTGATTCTATGATCCAGGTGGAATTTATTATGATATATTAATGTAATATAAGGGCCTACATTTATTTTGGCATATCATCTTACAGCTTCTCCAAACAATATTTTGTATTGTAATGAATCCTTTCCCAATGATTTATTTTTTATAAGTTTATCAAACAGCCTTCTTTTGTATATATTTGATTCTATTTCTGGTATATCTATTCTATTTCACTTGTCTATTTTTTAACCTAGTTATCAATATTTTTATAATAATTACCGTATAATACATTTTAAAGTCTAGGAATGTGAGAATACTTTGATCGACCTTTTTTCAAATTAACAGTTGATATTGTTGACAGTTTTACATGTAAATTTTGTCATTTTATTTATTTTTATAAAGAAATTCATTGAAACTATTGTAGACTCATTTGTTCTAACTTACTCCTTAAGCTCTGGGTTCACTTGGACTCTTTTTCTCCCAGTTTTCCCTATGATACATTCTCCATAATCTTGCCAATCGGGTCCTCAGCAATGTGCCATTCACTTGTCCAGAAGAAATCAGCCTCTCTTATCATTTCTCCACCCAAACTAGTATTATTATCTGGGTGGACACTAGGACCCAGAGTGCCCATCACAGACTGGACTGGACGGGATACATTATATCAATCTCAGCTATGTCCAAGTACCCACTTTCTCCCTATTCCCTAAATCAAGCCACATGTACAGCTTTGAAGGGCTTCAGTTCCTGGACACATCCATACCTTGGTCCTTCTTTTCCTACACTCCCACTATTATTCTCATTCTAGCCCCTGTTCGCTGTGTTTGCTGCTGGTCTCCCTTCCCTTCTCACTCATACTTCTGCTTTTTCACTAAGTTATTTTGGCCACAATACCAACTTGTCATCCCCTCATTTCTTTACCATAGCCTGGGGCTAATTTCTCCTAGTCATGGCTTCTAAAGCATCACTGTCAAAAAGAATATCTCAACACTACTAAATTAGCTCACAGTATTGTATGTGGCCATAATTGTAACATGGCTTCCTGGGCAGAGGTTTCTGACCTTTCAACCTTGAGTATCCCCAGAGTATAAGAGGTACTTTTACTCATGTCGCATTCAATCTGTAAATTAATCCAGTGTATATTGTCATCTTTTACTCCTATTTTTCTTCAAGGTTCCTCATTGATTATGTTTCAGCCTACTCAAATCCACCATGCATCTCTCCATTGCTTTCCGTGAGATCCTTCTGAGACTATTTATCCTATGTCTCACTGCCAGATAGAAACACTGTTCCAATATTGGTAAAAAGACAAAAGCTTTAAATGTCAAGCTGGAATTTATATTTTATCCTGAAGGATAGGATCTTAGGGAACCAATGGAGCAAATTAAGTACCGGAGTCACATAGTCATACCTGTGCTTTAGTCAAATCACCTTGATGACTCAATGGATGAGAGAATAGAAGGGGAAAAGATTAGAGGTAAGGAAACGAGTCTCTCTCTACTCTAATCCATCCAATGTTTAGATTTCAAGGTAATTAGTTGGAGCCTATTATAATGGTCCAGGCAAGAGGTGATGAGGACCTGGACCAGAGATGTAGCTGTGTGAATGGAAAGAAGGGAACATATAAGACATCACTAAGGGAGCTTTGTGCCTTCCCAAAGGCAATCCTGTCCTCTCTCCCCATCTCCTCATCAACTTTGGGCCCAACTTGTCATTATGTGCTATCTTTCTCAAGTGTAAAAAGCGATGGATGTGTTCCATAAGTTGGCTGTCCAGTTGCATGTTGTAATCTGGCAATAGACATTCTTCATCTTTTTTTGCTCTTTCCTGTATGGTTGGGCTAAAGTCCTTTGAGTGATTATGAATCTCTTCCAGGAAGCTCTAAAATATTCTAGGGCTTGATGCATTCCGTGCAATGTCGTTCATAAATAGGAGCATCTGAAGGACCTCATCAATCATAGGGAATCCTTCTTCAACTTGGATGATCTGAATCTATCCCATTATTGTGGCAAATGCCTTTGGCAAGCATAGAGAATGCGGTGTTGTGTCATGGAAAGAATGTCGGACCTGGAATCAGGAGAGACTGTGTTCTAATCCTATCTGGGATATGACACTGGGCAAGTTGTTTAACATCTCTGAGTCTCAGTTTCCTCATCTGTAATACGGGAATGGTGCCTATAAGTACTTCACAGAGTTACTGTGAGGATCAAATTTATATGTGTGTGCATGTATGTGTGTAGCAGGCCTGCACAACTGGTGGCCTGAGAGCCAATTATCGCCTTCTGGCTGCTTGCAGTGTGCCAAAGGATTTTGGGCAGTCTGTGAAAAAATGTAGAGGAAAATATCCTTGTATGTAGAGGAAATCCTTTGGTGCGCTGCAAGCGGCCTCTGGGCTGCAAGTTGTGCATGACTGATGTATATACACACACATATGTATATTTATAGCATTTTGTGAACCTTAAAGTATAATACAAATGTCAATTGTTATTGTTAATGGCTGAACAATGTGTGGCATATTAATGATATGAGGTATTTTTTATACTGTAAGGAATGCGAATATAAGAAATTCATAGAAACACAGGAAGATATATGAAACAGATACAGATCAAACAAATTATAACCAGGAGGAAAATAAACACAACTGTAGTGATATAAATCAGAGATGTCAAACTACACACCACGACACTCCCAAATGTTTCGGAACCAGATTAAAATGTAACTGGGCAATGCTTAACAAAATATACAAAATTACAATAAAACATAGGTAGTGTGAATTTGTGGTTTTCTAAGTCAGTATGCAGCCTGGCAAGATCTGTTTCTGTTTGAGTTTGTTACCACTGTTATAAATGATGTAACAATGATCAATGTTGACTCTAGAGAAGTGCTGTTGGAAAATACGTCTTTCCAGTCTTTAGAAAAGGAATGAACTATAGTTGTGGAATGTTAGTTATTCTTGTTACCTGTGATCACTGTATCACACAGTTTTTGTAACCATTTTTAGCTTGTTTAATTTTGTTGTTGTTTTGTTTTATAAGGAAAAGTATGGGAGTGATATTGGGAGGTGAGTGTGGTCTAAAAAGGTACATTTAGAAGATGTATTTTATCTTTTATTTCAAATTTTACCAAAGAGGAGAATAAGCTTAAGAGAAAAAAGGGCAAAGGACAGAACCTTAGAGAATGCCTGTGTTTAAAGGGCAAGAGAAGAAGAACCAATGTAGTTTTCAGAGGAAAAGAACAATCTAGAGGATGGTGTTAGGGAAATAGCGAAGGAGAGAAATTTCAAGAAGCAAGGACTAATTGAATATCAAATGGCACAGATATTGAGAAAGATAATGGAGAAAAGGTTAATAGATTTGACAGCCAGAAAGTCACTAGTGACCTTAGAAAAAGCAATTCCAGTAAGTTGGTGAAAGTAAAAGCCTGAATGTGCAAGGCTGAGATATAAGTAAACTAATACTTTTAGCATTTCGCAGTGAAAGGAAGGTGAGATTTGGGACATTTTCTAGGGAGGATCAAGTCTGGGGCCAGGTCAAGAGTCCCAGAGACTCACTGGGGTTGGTCCATGACAAACAAGCATGGTAGAAAAGTGCCAGGAGAGTTACAAGCAGAACAGTGTCATAAGTGGTTCAGCCAGGGCTCTGAAGGCCAGGGGGCTGGAATGCTAGGAGGGTGCCAAATGAAGCTATCTAAGGGTGAGTCAAGAGAACCATAGAAAGGCAAGCTGGCATCCCAAAAGGGGTTGGTAGATTGTGGAAACAGAAACCCAAGAGACAGGCAGAGTGATTCAGGAACTGATAGTTAATCATCTGCTCCCCTTTTTGTATAGCTACACCTCCCCCATCTAATCTTCATTTGATTTTTAAAGGCATAAGCAATGGGATAGAAACCTGAGAGTAAAGGGGGCAGAGAGAAGTGTTGCTGTTATGGCTGTTGGTTAGGAAAGCAGAGACTTAAACATCTTTGTAGGCAACGGGGAAAGGAGCTAGTGGGAAGGAAGAAACTGAGTATATAAGAGAAAGGAAATTAATGAAATAAGAGCTTAATGAAAGTGTGAGGAAGTGGTCAAGGGTAGAGGCAGAGATTATTGTTGAAATGAAGGATGATTCCATCCAGGGCTTACAACTTCAGAATGACCCTCTATCCCGCTCTCTCTCCTTCATTCTTCATGTCCGACCACAGTTGCCAAGTATTGTAGATTCTACCACAACATCTGTCCACCCTTGCACCCATTACTCAAGTTCAGGTCCTTATCACCTCTCTCCTAGACTGTGGCAACAATCTTCTAATTAATCTTGCTTCTAGCCATGCCCTCCTCTAATTCATCCTCTATCACTACTAAATTAATAGCCTTAAACTGTAGTCGATTATATCCTTACTCAGAAATCTTTTGTGGCTTCCTAGAAACTCCTAAGCCTGGCATTTAAGGCCCTCCAGAATATGGTTCTCCTACATTTCCAGAATTCTTGCTCATTAGTATCCTTCATGCCCTCTGTGTTGTCATCAAATTAACTATCTATTCTCTTAACTTGACAGTTCCATCTCTTTCCCCCAGATAAGTCATGTCCTCCATGCCTAGAATTCTGGGGCACTTCTTTCAATCCCTAACATTTTTCAACACCCAGTGTCCCCTCCTAGGGAAGCATTTCCACCCTACTGCCCCATTGCAATTGTTAGTTCCCTCTACTTCCTAAAATTCCTTCTTATTTACCTGTCTATGAAAAATTAGTATCTTCTCATTAGAATATAATCTCCTGGAGGGCAGGGAGATTGAACTGTTTTTTT
>CM053624.1:88987057-89021815 GCA_028646595.1 Phalanger gymnotis
TGCAATTGTTAGTTCCCTCTACTTCCTAAAATTCCTTCTTATTTACCTGTCTATGAAAAATTAGTATCTTCTCATTAGAATATAATCTCCTGGAGGGCAGGGAGATTGAACTGTTTTTTTGTTTTTGTATTACCAGCATCTAGCACTTGGTTAATGCTTAATAAATGTTTCTTAATTTGAATTAAACTGTTTAGGCAAGAGGTTGATGACAGCCTGAATTAGGGTGAGTGAATGAATGAATGAATGAACAAATGAATTAAAAAAAAATGACCAAGTATTTACCATGTGCCAAGCACTGTGCTAAATGCAAAGGATAAAGATAGAAAAGCAATGTGTTCACTTCAAGTTCAGTAAATTCACATTCTAAGTGGGAGAGATAACCAGTATAGGATGGCTAAGCTTCAGGGCAGATGAAAAGGTCCAGTGTCCCTAAAGGTACAGCTATAGAGGAGAGACGGCCACCCAGAGTTCTTTAAATTTAATTGTCAAGTAAAGATGTCAGTGCCTTAGAATCTGGAGGGCAGAGTTGTAGGACAGGTGGTAAATTTCTTTTCCCCCACCCATCTCCTTTCTTATGAGAAAGATCCCAGATTCCCTGCTTTGGCAGAAAAGTGAGGGGGCACGATAAAGAGGCAACTTCAGATGCCCAATTCCCATTAGGCCCACAGAGGCCCACATTACTGACTCAGTAAGAAACAGTGTGGCTTAAGCACAATGATCGTGGAGGGGAAAAGCAGTTTAAAGAAAGTTTGGAGAGGGAGGACGAAAATTTGGAACTCAATTTTTTTTAAAGTTAAAAATTATTTTTGTATGGAATTGGAGAAAAATAAAATATTATTTTAAAAAAAGAAAGTTTCATAAGAGATACTCCCTCCAACTAAAGTCATCCCAAGGATATTTAAGGATGAAATTGGAAAGCAGACAGCAAAACTGATGAAAAGTGAAAAAGGCGTACAAATATTTTTACAACAAATTCTCTTCACCGTAAAATGAAATCACTCATTTAGATTCTAAGAACCCAATCCCAAATGAGCTCATAGGGCTAATGTAAATGGCTTTGAGATCAATAAACAATGATAGGAAAAGCAACTGGACACAACCAAATATAACAGGGAGGAGCTACATTCTGGGGGCGACAGTCTTCATCATATTGAGGGATAATTTCTCAAGGTATCTGAAGAGGAAGATACCAGAAGTTTTGAAAAGAAAAATATAAAATTCTTTTCAAAAAGGCAATGTAGAGAATAACAATTACAAATCCATATGCCTAGTTTCCCATCACATAATTTTTGAGAATAATTTGCACACGTTTTTAGAGCATCCTTGATGCAAGTATTAGAAGGGAATATGCAGGCTTTCGAAAGGATATTCTACAGCAGACTATATATTGACGTATCACAACTGATTGAAGAAATAGACAATACAAGATGCCACTGTGATTATTGCTTATTAACTACAAAATTCATTAGAGCAAAATGCTGCCTTAAAATTTCCCCTCCAACATGTTTCTCATGATATGCTAAAATAATATAGAATTCCGTGAAAAATATGACAACAGAACTATTTGCTTCTCTTTTTCCAGATTGTCCTTCTCTTTTGTGTATTTGCATTCCCAATAACTTAATTCTCTCTTTAGTTTCTTTGGTGAAATTTGCCACTGTGGATTCAGGTGTTTTTTTAGTCTGCCAATTATTTCTGCTATGCAATTCATAAATTCTGCTTTTGTAATTCTCATTTCTCTTTTAAACTATTTGAAAATATCCATGATTTCTTGAGAATACACAGGGTCCTCTACCTCATCAAGTGTTGATTCATTTTCCTTTGTCTTGAAATATTTATTTGCAGAAATCTGGACTTTTAAAATTGATGTGGAGGTCTTATTCCCTTTTGTTTTTAATATCTTCCCTATTGGATTATTTTCTTATGTTCAAAATCTTTAATCTCCTCCTGACATCTTTGGCAATTTCAGTCTTTTTTTTCTCCTTTGATAACGGTTTTTGTGGGCAGGAGACCTCAAAGCCATCTCAGTCTCATTCCATATCAGGCAGTTCAGATTTCACTAGCTTGGTCTCTGACTCAGATGACTTTGGGGGAGGAGAGGAAGTGGAGAGAACTGGCCCCAGGTGGATACTGGGCTCTTTCCATTAAACTTAACATGGTGCCATGCAGCCATATATGAGTGTTGCCTCCTTGCCCATTGTTCCTGTTCTCTGCTGCAGCACAGAGCTGCTATCCCACCCCAAGACAGCTTCTGCTTTTTGTTTTTTCACAGTTAAAATGAGTTTATTTGCAAGTCCATGGGTCAGCTTGTGCAGTCCTGCTATAGGAACCCAATGAGCAGTAGGAAATAGGATGCTGAGTGAACATGTTAAGCATTAAGGATTAGCCTTCTCTGTTGTTAATTCATCAGAGTTAGGGAGCTCTTGGTGTCCTAGATTGTGGAGAGAGCTAAAATTGTTTTAGCACTTGTATATAATTCCTTTTCTGGACAAGTTTGAGAGGTTTAGGGGATAAGAAAAAATGTCTGGTCCTCCGTCTTGTTGAAGATAGAAGTTCATTATAAGATGAGCTATCCTTCTTTGAATACCTTTTGATCATAAACATCAACTGAACCATTTAAGAGAGAAACATAAGAGCCAAAAGTGTTTGCTACTCATTAAAAAAAACTCTACAGAGTCCACGTCAGGGAGAAATTCCCCAAAGATAGTGAGATTCTTAAGATGTTTCATATATGGGGTTGAACTAATTGAATTAAGGAACATTGGAACTGTGTAGCCCCTAAATGAGGTCCATAATTACTCAGATGAGTTTGGCCAAACTATCCACATAGAATAAATCAAGTTGATAAAAAAAAATGTTTGTCTTTGAGACTGATATGCAATTGCACCAGAAAACCTAGATATAGTGAAAGGTACACGTATATCTTGTTCAGACATTGCATGTTGACAGCATGTTGAGCCCAAAATTTAACAGGAACAGGAGAGTAGGCGGATTACCTTTGAGGAATTTCAAAACTCTTCTCTTGACCACAAGCTCCTCCCGGAAATAAAGAACCATCTTTTAAATATTAGTAATCTTCTGGCATCGTTGTATGGCTACAAGTTATGGAAGACTATAATCGATGAAGAATTTAAGTTGAGGATTACCCAAAGGGTAATGGAAATACACAGAGTAGGCATCAGCAGACTGAAACCCCATACAAAGAAGGAGTGGAGAAGGAGAAATAGAATAAATAAACGTTAAATTATGTTAAATAAATATATGACTTAAAAAGATAGACTGGTGACTTGACCAAAGTAAAGGACAGCTAACAGATAGCCCCTGCGTTCCACTGGCATTTTCACAATGTCAAAAGAAAGTAAGGAATGCTCCTGCCATATTGGATGGACATCCTGTGATGTGCTAATGGGACAACATGGACTAGGAGTCAGCAAACTCAAATTTTGGTCTTTGTTCTGATATTCATTTCTTCTGTGACCCTGGGAATATAATTTCACTTTTATGAGACTCCATTTGATTAACGATAGAACTGAACTAGATCAGAGATTGAGAATTGGAAGGGAGCCTTAAAAGTCATTTAGTCTAACTATCTTATTTTTCAGGTGAGAAAACAAGCCCAGAAAGGTAAAATTATTTGCCCATGGGACACAGATGGTAAATGGCAGATGGATGATCTCTTAGGTCCCTTAGAGTTTTAAAAAGCCTGTGATCCTCCAACTATAAGGAAAGGAAGGGGAGGTTCAGGCAGGGACCACAGAGAAGGTAATCCCTTGAGGACTTTTCTCAGAGTCATAAGCAGAATAAATAGGGCTTTGCTCCAGGGTACCAAATTTAGAGGGTGATGACAAGTGCCTGATTAGAAACAAAAGTTAATTAAAATATTAAGCTACCAGATGGAGGACTGGAGTAAGCCCCTTCCTCACCTCCCAGCAGTGGTTCTCACACTAGTGTCCCAGGGGGCTTTGTCTCTCACCACATTGTACCATTTCCTTTACCACAGTTTGTGGTACTTGCAACAGACTCAAAAATTCCTGGTCATAGGCTCTTTTATTGGCCTTAAAATTCCATAGTCCCACATTCTTAAGTGTTATATATGGCTTTCCTTAGTAAATATATTTATTGAGTGAATACACCATGTTTCTTACTGTTCTACAGAATAATACTGGATGGCACCAGAAAAGTACAAATTCGGAATCCTACAAGGGAAGAACAAGGTGTATATGGATGTACTGTGGTTAATCATCTTGATTCAGAAACAAAAACTTCCTCAGTGTTGTATGCAGGTAATGCCTAGTGAAGAATTTGGAATTTTTTTCCATCTACATATCTTGCTTCCTATGGAAATACGAAATCGTTAGAGTTGTTTAACATGGCTGCGCTCAAAGGTGGTCTCTGAAGCAGCCTTCATCCTAATTATGGATATTTATTTCCTACATTGCTGACTTCATACTTAAAATCCCACTAAGCCAAAGAAGGGGATATTTTTAAGACTTGTCTTTTTTTAATACCATAATATATAACTATCTGCCTCATTAAAAACACTTCGAAGAAGCTTGAACTTCATATAGCTATGCAGATGTTTTATGATTTCATAAATCAAATCATATGAGGCAGCTGGGTAGCAAAATGAGTAGAACACTGGACCCAGAGTCATAAAGACCTGAGTTCAAATCCAGCCCCAGGTATTTACCAGGCAAGTCATTTAACTTTTCTGCCTATTTCCTCAACTGTAAAATGGGAGTAATAATTATCAAGATAAAATGAGATTATTTGTAAAGTGGTGGTGGTGGTCAGATTGTCCAACTCTTTGTGACTCCATTTGGATTTTTCTTGGCAAAGATACTGGAGTGATTTGCCATTTCCTTCTCCAGCTCATTTTGCACATGAGGAAACTGAAGCAGGGAGAATTAAATGACTTACCCAGGGTGACACAGCTAGTAAGTGTCTGAGGCCAGTTTTGAACTCAGGACTTTCTGACTGCCGGCCCAGAGCTCCATTCATTGTGCCACTTAGCTAAAACATCATATAAATGCTGGCTATTATTGTTTCACATGCACATATAAAACACTCAGGGAAGGGGAGTGGGAACTGTATTATTTTAAGTAAAAGTATTTTAAGGGAATATTCTAAAGCATTATTGTTTTATCGGATAGTTATCGGATAGTTGCCTGGCTTTGGAGTCGGTAAGACCTGAGTTTCCACCCTGCCTCTCATACAAAGTAAATCTTCGACACACTTAACCCATCGCTGTCCGTAGCCAACTCTCTAAAACTATAAATTACTGGAGAATTGCATTGGTGGGTGAAGTCTCTGCTCCGGGAATTCATTGTGCTAGTGAAATCACAGAGGAGAGAAAATGTTTTGTTAAAGTCTTTCTTATTTCAAGCATGCAGAGATGAAAGGAATTACCACCAGCACCAGCAGTGGTTTCTGTTACTGCTTCCCCAAACCACAAGTGAGAATCAGATGTAGGGATTCCAGGGTGGGTGGGAGGGTGGGAAATGTTTGCAAAATTGCTCTTTGGGGAAAGGTCACAGCCAAGTGCAATAAGTTGAGAAGCAAAATGGTAAAGGAGAAAAAACATCATCTTTGGAGTGAAGAGCATTGGTTCTGGTTCTGGCTGTGTAGCTAACGAGCTGTATGACTTTGGGCAAATCTCTTTATCTCTCCAGGTCTCAGTTTCTTCATCTGTAAAATGAAGACCTTAGATTCAATGATCTCTGAGTCGCTTCCAGTTCTAAAATTACATGGTTCTAAATATTCCTTGAATGCCCTTTTAAGCGTTCAACCCTCATCTTAGTACTGTAGGGGATGGAAGAGAAATGTGAGACATGCCTTTTAGCCACAAAGAATTTACATTCCCCTAGGGGGAATAAGACAATATGTAACAGTGAGCTGAAGGGCTAGCATAGTTAGGAATGAGAGGGCTTGAGTAGTCCGGGCTCCACCACTGATTGTTTGACTTAGAGAAAATCACATCATCTCTGTGGGCCTGGGCTCCTCACCTGTATAATGAAGTAATTGGTCTAGTGTTCCCAAAGGCTTCTTTCCATGCTGAAGTTCTAAGATGCTAAACTCCCCACTCTGATGTGTTACCAGTTCTGTTGGATTTCATCTTTATTCTTCACAGCCTCACGTTAGATTATTTTTAATAAGCATAAAGGCTTTCCGGAGGCATCTGCTCCTATTGGCAATAACTTTGAGGGTGACAGTTTATTCTAGAAAAGTATCTTAGACTAATATGGAAGTGTTTTACATGACTAGACATGTATAGTCTGTGTCAAATTGCTTGCCTTCTCAAGAAAGGGGAGGAGAGGGAGGAAGTAGAGAATGTGAAACAAAAAAAAACTTTAAATGAATGTTAAAAATGTTTGTTTACATGTGATCGAGAAAAAATAAAGTAAAAATTATGTGTAAAAAAAAAAAAAGAAAAAAGTATCCTACAGGAGTAAAAAAGCTACTTTCCTTTTTGGGCTCCCAGAATTATAAAACCCTAGAAGTAGAAAAGAACATGAGGCCATCTAGTCCAAACTGTATATACCTGAACAGAATCCCAGAGTTCAAAAGTTGGACCAGGGGCCCAACCTATACCTGAATAAATTCTCACTACATACCCGAAAAATGATAATATAGTCTTTAGTTAAAAATGTCCAATGGAAAGGAACCAACGCTGCCCAAATTATTAGGAAGTTTTCCCCTACATCTACCTAGCTCTGGAACCAAGAAAAACAAATTTAATGTTTAGGATTAAAATCTTTGTTTAGGATTTTAACATATAAGAATACATGTATAAGAATATGCTATATAGATATAATAATAAAATTCTTGTTTAGTATTAGACTAAACCAGGGGTGGAGAACCTGAAGTCTTGAGGTCACATGTGGCCCTCTAGGTCCTCAAGTGCAGCCCTTTGACTGAACCCAAATTTCACAGAACAAAAATTTGGATTCAGTCAAGGGGCTTCTCTTAAGGACCTAGAGGGCCATGTGTGGCCTCGAGTCCACAGGTTCCCCACCCCTGAACTAAAAGATTCCCTCTTCCCTTCCTTTCTTTGCCAGGTTAGGCATCTTCAACCAGTATGTCACGATTTCAACACTCTTAATCATCCTATTCACCTTCCCTTAGATGCATTCCAGCTTACCATTGTCTTTTCTCAAATAGAGAAAGAGACACACTATTCAACATACCCATTGATCAGGACAAACCCCGTCCCTGAGTCCTAGACCCCATGGCTCCTCTAATGCTACGCAAGATGAGCCGTCTCCCCTGAATTGCACTGAACTTGCTGTCCACCAACACTCCCCAGATCTTTTTCCCCCATCACAAATTGATGTCTAGCCATGCTTCTCTGGTTTTGTGCTTGTGAGGCTGATTTTCTTAACCAAAGGTAAAACTTTAAATCTATCCCTATTAAATTTCATCTAATCATAGTTGGCCCAGTGTTCTATCCTCACAAGATTTTTTTGGCTCCTAACTCTGTCATAACGATTTGTTAGCTGGCTTTCTGTCACCTGCAAATTAAATAAGCACAGCGGCTGTACTGTGATCCAAGTCACTGATAAAAATTGTTAAATGGTCCAAGGCCAAAGCCAAATGCCTGAGGCGTTTCCTGGGAGTGCCAGATTCACCAGGAACCTGCCATTCAGCATTTGTAACTTGGTCATTGAGGCCTTGCAAGATCTTCAATGAGTCCTTTGCTTTTCTTTCACCTCCAAGTGAAGGACTGTTGTCTCAGCTTAGTTTCTCTTAGCTTCAGGCCAAAGCAATTATCCCGGCATCTGCTATCCTGCATCATCATTTGAGTTGATAAATATCAACTATTTTGTTGATATCAACTATTTAGTTGATAAATATCGACTAAATTCAGGCTGTTCTTATAGGTCAGGGATTCTTAACCTTGTTCGTCTCATAGACCCCTTTGGCAATCTGGTGAAGCCTATGGATCCCTTCTCAGAATCATATTCTTCAATGCATAAAATAAAATATGTAGAATTACAAAGGAATCCAATTATGTTGAAATATAGATATCAAATATATATATATACATATACATATACACACATATATATATATACATACACACACACACATTAGAAGTTCATAGACCCCATCTTAAGAAACCCTATCCTGGGACTATCAATAAAATATCAATAGATATCAATAAAACTATCATATCAATATATATTATATATCAATGTCATATATCAATAAAATATTATTTAAGAGTGTAAAAAACATTCTTAGTTCATGGAAAACAAGTGACTGGCAGAATTTGGACCCCAGGTTATAGTTTACTGATTCCTTTTTTCTCCTAGCCTTGGGTATTCAGACCCCATCTTGATTTCTCATAATGAATTGCCCATCTTCATCAGCACATTCCTACCAACTTGTCCCTTCCTGTTTTCGGAAAGTGCCATGTGGTGGGTCTAGACTGGCCTTGGGAGGGGAAGTCTTGTTTACTTTGTGTACTTGGCTCTTAGCCTGTCACCATCCCTAGGGGAGCATTTTTCTTTAGGCAGGAAATGTTAGTGTGAAACCAGAGTTGTCACTGACCAACACATTCTTTATTCTTTCCAAACTTGAAATATTTTTTCTAGTATTGAATTTTTCCACTTAATCTGTTATGCAAACACTTGTTTCAGAATAATCAGATACTAACTTTTAGTTTTATTTCACCATTGTTGGCCATTTTTTATTAAATTAAACAGTTTTATTGGTCACAGCCACATGTAACTTTGCTATTGGAGAGCTATGTTAGAGTTGGCCAATTGAGGTTCATGTTGCATTTTAAGACTTTCTACAATTTAAATGAGTTCTTAGTTTTATAAGTTATTTCAAGAGCAGCTCTTCAATCTGAATTGAAATTTGTATTAGATGAACTTAAAACACGTGAACCTGAACAAGGTCAGATAGCACAGACAATCACAGAATCTGAAATCTAGAATGCTTGGAGAAGATCAAGTCTCCTCACAGAATCCCTGAATTTTAGACTTATAAGGGCCCCCAGAGGTCATCTGGTCCAACTCATCTATGGAAAAGAATCTCCACTATAAAATTCCTAATAGAGTTCCATTCAGCCTTTTCTAGAAAAACTCCAGGGGGACAGGGGGACCCACAACCTCAGGAGGCTACATCTTAGGAAGTTTTTCCTGACATCAAGCCTAAATGCGACTCCTTACAACTTCCACCTGTGTCTCTTGGTTCTTGGGGCCAAACAGAACAAATCTAATAAATTTTCTGAATGTCCTTCAAATTCTCAGAAATCATTATTATGCCCCTCCCTGAGCCTTCCCATCTCTAGATTAAATGTCCTTAGTTCCTTCAATTAATTCTTCTATATGTTAATTTGTCTGTATTTTGTACACACTTATATGTGTATATGTTATTTTTCTCTTTTTTTTGTAACATAAGCTCTCTGAGGGTTAGGAAGATGTCATTTTTGTCTTTATATTCCGATTACCTAGCACAGTTCCTGACACATAATAGATGCTTGATAAATATTGTTCATTGATTGGTTAATCGACATGGTATAGACTCAAGGCCTTTCAGCATCCTCATTTTTCAGATGAGGAAACTGAAGCCTAGAGAGATGAGTGGTTGTGCACAACATTTCAAATGATTCATAGTATAATCAGCCAGCCAGCAGACATTAATTAAGTCCCTACTACGTGCCAGGCATTGCTAAACACTGGAGGCACTGTTCTAAGTCAGGCTTAGAACACAAGTCGCCTGATTGACAGTCTATTCCAGTATTTTTTTTTGGCCTTTCTTTGTATCCCCAGGGCTTAGCACAGTGACTGGCACATAGTAGGGGCTTAATAAATGCTTATTGAATAACTAACTACACTGCTCAAACCCATGATTCCAAGAATTATATTTTCTTGGTATTTATGGTAAAAAGTATGTAAAAGTAGACATTAGAAAAAAATTAAGTAGAAGAATTACTTCTTTCTCTATTTAGGGTTGATATATGAGTAGCACCTGGGTTCAGGCATTACTTCTGATACACACTGGCTGTCTCATAACCTTTTGGTACCTCAGGCAGCTCTCTAAGATTGTAGACTGTGGAACAGTTGCTCATATGTATTGATAGAGTTTACTTGTATTCCAGTGGAATTACAGGCCCAGACATCCTGATCACTCCCACTCCCAATCGCCAATTAAACTTTGGTGCCAAAATTGTAGTAACTAAAACTTTGCGGTGCACGTTTGCTTGATATCCATCTGCCTACCACCTTTGGTCATTGCCCTGCTACTTTGTTAGCTATCTGGAGAAAAGAAAAAAAAAGACTTTAACCTAACCCAGCTCTATATTTCTTTTTAATTAAGAGGTGCCTGTCATCTTGACTGTTGCAAGAAATTTCACAGAATTGGAACATGGCCGTCTGACTCTGATTATTGGTGGCACTGCCAAGGCAAGAGTGGGAGCCAACATCACCATTAGGTGTCCAGCAAAAGGTAAGTAAGAGCATCCATTTCTGGCTTGAATCTTAGGATAAGCTTAGATGTGACCTGAACAACCAAAAGAACTATGAAAACGATTGTGGCCGTGCTTAGTCATAGAATGAAGGCCACGCTTTTTTCCCCTAGGGCTTGGGATTAGTCTTCCGTCTGGGGCACACCCCGGTATAGGCATCCAACATGGAAATGTCTTCCTTCTTGTAATGGCCTATCGCCAACCATTCCTCCAAGCTGCAAGGGAGCACTCTCTTGGCTTCTCAACCAGTTGACCTATTGGTCTGGAAATCTGCAAACCCACAATGAGTTGTTTTTCACCCCCTTTGAAGTTCTTAGGCCATCTGGCCTTCATAGACCTAGACTTGTAAAAGACATCTCCAGCAACTAACTCGATTCCACCACTGCCCTTGCCCCTAAGGGGGTGGAAAAAAACCCAACACAAGTTTGAGCCTTTTGGCAGTACAAACCTACCCATTATAGTCCGGACCAGCATTCTGTGGCTACAGCAAGGAGACGAGCGGGATTACACTTCTCAGATGCCAAGCCACAACTGTCTGGAGCTTCTGCCATCCCGCACCTGCAGAGAGGGACTTGTATATAACAGAACCAATGCTTATTAAGGGGAACCTCATCGTTTTGCCTTCATTTTGATTTTTGATTCGTGCAGTATTTTTAAGTTGCAATTTCATGATGTGATCGATTTAGAGGTTACATTTTTAGATAGACTTTGGGGAGAATGACAGATGAATAATTGGCATCAGTGGCAATTTTGTCTGAGAAAAGGCTGGATGATTGGCCCAGGTTTGGATATCTGCTGTCATTAACAGTTTCTATAAAAAGCTGTTCAAGTATTGGGTCCAAATTTTATTCTTTTGCTGGCACAGCTTGTGTTGGAACTGGGTCCACGTGAGACACACAGGCTTAAACAACCCCTACCCTTGCAATATCTGAAAACTTCTTTTAGTGTCCCATTTGCACAAACAATGCCAGCCCTGTTCATTTCTGAAGGTACCAGCATCAAGCTCCCATATAGCCTTAAAGCTACCACAGGCCAGGCTTCTGGTTTTATTAGAACTCAGGAAATTTGGTCATATTATTACCATCCATCCCCTGCCTCTTGTCCAAGAGAGATAATGAGAAATATGCTTTAAGATTGAATTCTATCCCCAGATGAATGAGAGCGTTCAGAGGATCATAGATATATAGGGGGAAGGGACTGCACAGGTCATCCAATCCACCAAAACCACCACCAACCTGCCCCTTTACCCCACCCTAGTTTTATAGATGAGGACATTCAGGTCCAACCATGTTAAGTTGCTTGCCCAAGGTCACACGTGGTAAAAAGTCATAGGTGAGACTTAAACCCAGGTCCTCTGGGAGACAGCATGGCGTAGTAGCTAAAGAACGGATTTTAAAGCCAGTAGGATGTGGGTTCAAGTCCTACCACTGACATAGTGACTGTGTGAAATTGGACAAGTTACTCAACTTTCCAAGAATCTAAGTTGTAGAGAAGGTGGTGACCTGCATTGGTAGAGTTTCTTCACTTGGCACTTCCCTATTCCAATGAAATCGCAAGTTCAGTCCCTATCCTGGAGTCAAGAACTCCCACACCACACCACACTGAAGGAGCACCTCAGCACAGACATCTCTTTTTTGGCTGCGCTATTTTGGGACTTCTCCACCGAGTCCCTTCCTCAAGTACCTTCCTCCCAGCTTCCTTTTGTGTGAGGTCTTCCACCACTAGATTGTGAGTACAGCGCCTAGCCCCTAATGGGTGCGTAATACATGTCTATTGACCAACTTATTGACTATATTGATCTATAGCCAATACTCTTGAGTTGTTTACATTGTGTATCTTGAATAAACCAGTATAGAATTAATATCTCTGTATATAATATATAGATATATATAATGTATAATAACATAATTGATATATGGAGAATAGATTTTTTTCCATAGGTAATTCCTTTATGTAACTGAACATTTTTTTGGAGTGGGGAGGGCAGGGCAGTTGGGGTTAAGTGACTTGCCCAAGGTCACACAGCTAGTAAGTGTCAAGTGTCTGAGGACAGATTTGAACTCAGGTTCTCCTGACTCCAGGGCTGGGGCTCTATTTACTGTGCCACCTAGCTGCGCTGTAACTGAATTTTTAATGTAAGACCATCTCTATAGGAAATGATATAATGAAAAGGTAACAGAACCTGGAATCCTGTATTCTTGTCTCAGTTTTGCCTGTGACCACCTGTGTAACTTTGAGCAACTGCTCACCCACTCTGAGCCAGAATTTCTTCATTTTTCAGATAGGGCTAAAATATTCACCCTCATTTACCTTGAAGATTTGTTTTAAGGCTTGAATGAGATAATGTATGTGAAAGCATTTTTAATACTGTGAAGGGCTACACAAATGGGAGAAGAGAGAAGGGAACAAGCACCTACTGTGTGCCAAGCACTGTGCTAAGTGCTTTCCAAGTATTATCCCATTTGATCCTTACAACAACCTCTCGAGGGAGGTGTTACATGTCTTTGTTTTATAGATGAGGAAACTAAGACAGAGAGAAGTAAAGTGACTTACCGAGGGCCACACAGCTAGTATGTGTCTGAGGCTGGATTTGAACTCAGGTCTTCCTGACTTCAGCCTCAGCACTCTAATAATGCTAACATTTTCAGATAGTACTGGAAAGGAGGTAAACATTCAAATGAAAGAATATGATTAATGTGGTAATAATAATAGAGACCTACCATTCAAAGGACCTTATTGTGGCCCCTAAAGATTCTTCTAGGTTTCGATCAGGGGTTGTACCTGCAACAGTACGAAATTACCAACAGGTAAAAAGTATATACATACACACATATATACATATGCTTATATACATATATGTATGTGTGTATATATATATGTGTACATATATATGTGTATATACACATACAAACACTCACACATACACACAGTAGAAAAAACACAGGTCTTGGAGTCAGGACACCTGGGTTGAATTCCCGGCTCTGAGTCTTTCTAGCTGTACGACCCTAGATAAGTCATTCTCTGAACTTCAGTTTCCTCATTTATGAATTGGGTATAATGTAGTGCTTGAACTCTCTCTCACAGGGCTGCTATAAGGAAAGTATTTTGTAAACCTCACATTGCTATAAAATCATAGACTATTATTATTATTTTAAACAATGAAGTTAAAATATGTGTTGACTTTTTTTTTACAGTCACAATTTTAATCGTTGCTGCTTTTGAACTTTGACACTTCCATCTTATTACCTGTAGTGAATCATTGGTTTGGTTAAGTGTCTGTCTGTCCACACATATGTTGCTAGATAATCTGTCCACAGATCAGCCTAGGTCAGCGTGATGTGTGTTGTAATTCAGTCCCTCACTGAGGAGTATTTAGCCATCACACCAGGAAGTCCTTGGGTAATGGTCTAGATAGATGTTATTCATTTTATTAACTGCAAATCACCATGCAAAATGATCACCATAGTTTGACATATGTGAATAAACATCTGGAATTGTCCTTTCTGAGGACTGGAAGTGTTGGTTTGTAAGCAGAACTCAGAAGGGGAACCATGGTCCATGGGTGGTTAAATGAGTAACTGGACTAAAATGCAATATTAGAGATAGACATTCCAGGTATATTCTAGTTCAACCTTGCTCATTATTTTGAAGATAGCACTGGAGTTGAGAGGTGATGTGACTTTCCCAGAGATTCCACTCTGTACTTGAGATCACCCGCTCACCATGCTGATGTATTCCGTGGTGTGAATAGGGTATGCTCCCCAGCAGTTCCTAGCGGGCAGGTAACAGTGATGACTTTAACTTTTCTTAATTGCCTTAGAACTTACAAAGAACTTCACATTAATTATTAAATAAAGTCTGTTGGATTGTTAGTTTCTTGGAAGCAAGTTTATAAACCCCAGTGTTTACTTAGCACAGTCCCTGGCACATAGTAGCTGCTTAGTAAATACGAGCTGACTAACTGAAAATCCTATGATATAGGCAGGGAAAGTGTACTATACTCATTTTGTGAGGATGATGAGGAAATGGCTGCCCAGAACAACTAAATAGCTTGGTCTAGATCACACAACTAGGGCTTCTGACTCCTCAGTCCAGTGTTCTTTCCATTATGCCATAAACTATTCCTGAGTTTCAGAGATGGAAGGGGCCTTAGAGGCCATCTAATCCAACCCATAGCCTGAAGGAGAACCCTCCCTACAAAATTCTCAACAAGTCGTCCTCCAATTTTCGCTGACTTAGAGTAAAGAAAACTCACTACTTCCCAAGCAAGCCGTTGTTCTCTGGGATAGAATTAATTGTAATGAAATTTTTCCTTATGTCAAGTCTTAATATGCCTTTTTTCAACTTCTACCCCTTGCTCCTAGTTCTGGCTTCTAAGCAAAACAGGTTCAGTCTCTTTTCCACGTAATAGCCCTTCAAAAGCCCCTAGACAGCTATCATGTATTCCCCTCTATACCTACTCAAGTCTTCTAGTCTCCAGGCTCAATATCTCAAGTTTCTTCTACTATTCTTACATGAAATGACCTCCAGGATAACTCTCCTTGTTGTCTCCCACCCCCTTTGAATGCTCTCCAGCTAATCCGTGTCTTCCTAAAATATAGCACCTAGAAGTGAACTCAGTATATACAAGGTGTAGTCTGACTAGAGCAGATGTGTATCCTTTTAAGTAATATAATTCATGCCCTGTAATCTTCCGCAGTCTTTTATGCTGCATAATGCCATAGGCTGTTAAATTAACTATAGCTTACTTGTGCTAACTTTACTTAATATCATCAAAGCAAAAATGTAGCCATGTGTTTAAAATTAATCAACACAACACATTCTTTTTCCTATCCAACAGTTTTATTTCCTGGATTTTCCTACCGCACTCACATAAATGTTTCCATTTTCTAATCATCAGCTTCATATTATAAAATTTACAAAATAAAATATCCTAATGAGTAACATATATGGAGAGGTTGAGAAGTGGAATGCTTATTTATATTAATTCATTGGAAGCCACTGGTATAAATGCCTATTTTCATTTTAGTTAACTCTTAAAACATTTTCCAATTAATTATAATAAAATCATATTTATGAGATTTTATTACGTTCAGGAGAGACCCATATTTTCATGTCGTGGACAACTACTGTTCAGTCAATACCTATAGTATAAACGTCCGTAACAGTTGTTTCTAATTGCTCTTGAATAAAATTTACTGCATTTGCAACCATCTTTTTAAAATTATTATATTAAATAAATAGGACATCTTGAACTCTATGTACTCTTAAGGCTCCAGAGTTCTAGGACTTAGTAAAACAATGGCTTTGTCCAGTTATTTGCCTAAAATAATTTATGTCAGAGAGGTAAAGTCCCGGATTTGGCATTAAAAGACCTGAGTTCAAACTCCACGTCTGCTGTTTATTTACTGTTTAATCTTGGGCATGTTGTTGTATCTCTTGGTCCTCGGATTGCTCTTCTCTAAAATGAGGGGATTGGATTAGGTGATCTCTGGGGTCCTTTCCAGCTCTAATTCCTAGGATCCTGGAAGTGAGGGGAAAATGAGTGTTTTCTGCCACCTTCTGGTAAGAAAGCAAAACTCATCAGAAGAAAATGGGCAATTGCTGTAAGTTGTTTAATCGCTTTGATTTGATTCTTATGTTTCTCAAAGTACAGGCTAGTGATGGACATTTTTCTGTTGAGTATATGCCCTGTCCTTCCTTTTCCTTAAACAGATATTATGACTGCAGGTAGCAGTCAATCAACATGTATTTATTAAGCAACTACAGCGTGCCAAGAGCTGTGCTAAAAACACTGGGGATACAAAGAAAGGCAGATAACAGTCCCTGCTCTCAAGGCGTTCACAGTCTAATGGGGAAGGGAGCATGTAAACAACTATGTGCAAAGCTAAGTGGCTCGACAGATAGAGTGCCAGGCCTACAGTCAGGAAGAGTTGTCCACCTGAGATCAAATCTGGTCCTAGACGTTTAGTAGCTGTGTGACCCTGGGCAAATCACTTAACCCTGTTTACCTCAGTTTCCTCGTCTGTAAAATGAGCTGGATAAAGGCATGGCAAACTACTCCAGTATCTTTGCTAAGAAAATCTCAAATGGGGTCCAGTGAACAATCAGACATGACTGAAAAACGGCTGAACAACAAATATACAATGGAGATATAGATAGGATAAATTAGAAACAATCAACAGAGGGAAGGCACTAGAATTAAGGGGGATCAGGAGAGGCTTCCTGTGGAAGGGATATTAGCTGGGAATTGAAAGAAATCAGGAAAAACCAGGAGGAAGATGAGCATTTGAGGTATGAGAGACACCCAGTGAAAATGTCCAGAATGTTGGAGTGTTTTGTTTGAGGAACAAGGAGGCCACTGTCATTGGACTGCAGACTGTGGGGAGGGGTGGTGTATGTAAAAATGTAAGATCATAATATCTTAGGGGCATAGATGAGCACTCTCTTTAGGTCTCTTCATTCTCTGGAGTAGGAGTCAGGAGACCCAAGTCTTTTTAGTCTTGCCCTTGCTAATTCTGTAATTCCCTGACTTAGTACTTCCCTTCTCTGCCTTAGTTTTCTGTATGTCTTCCATTATCCTGCTTCTGTCACATTAGGACAAAATATCAGCTTCCAGGATATACGTGGAACCTTTTGGTGAGGTTGGAACTGAACAGCTGATAGAGACTTCAAGGTGAAAATGTCAGGACTTAGGAAAAAATGCCTCAGCTTAATTAATGAATTTCCTGACAAAATACAGGACTTTAAGCACAACACCTGATCTCTCTAAGTTGTAGTTTCTTATCTGTCAACTGGAGAAGCCAAATGAGGTGATCTCTTAGGTCTTCAGATTCCAGAACTTCTCCTTTAATTAACTTATAATTTTCTGCCATTGTGATTGCTTAGCTCCATCAAAGATAAGATCTTTCATGGCCATGGACCCTTACCTCTAAATCCAAGAACTGTCCTAAACCAGCATTTTAAAAATGTTTTGCTCTTGCAGAAAAAACTGGGTCCCTTTCTCTTACGTAGAGTGGAAGCTCTGGGGCCCTTCATAGGCATGGTCTCACTCCCATTAACATGAGATTTTTGACCACAGCTAGTTTGTCCCTTCTCAGGCAACCTGTTGGCCCTCCATTCCTAAGGGTTCACTCTACCAACACAGAACTTAGTGCAGGCACTGAATCTGTGTAGCTCACTACAATTCTGGAGTCCAAAGCTCGAGAGATCCAGTAGCCTCAGCCTCCCTGATAGCAGAGACCACAAGAATCTGCCACGACTTCTGGCTTAAACAAACATTATTTTGTTAACCAACCATAGACTTCATCAGAGTGAAGGTGGCTCAGCTCAGCCCACCTTTACAACAACAACAAAAAAGGCATTCATTCTAATGATTCTGGTTCTGGTGCCTGTCGTCCTCCTGGCTGACAAAGAAAGCCTCTTCCCTTAATCGCATTAAATCCGGTTTCTCTAAGACAGGATTCTAGGACATAAATGGCATTGAGGTAGAGAGAAAGAATGGATTAAAAAGGGACAGATAACCAATTGGAGTTTGGTTTGGGTACCAAGAAAAGAGTCCCTAGGTAATAACAAGAAAACAGGTCAGGTGAAGAGGTTTGGAGCAGTATGTATCAGTCAGTCAGTAAACATTTAAGTGCCTACTATGTGTCAGGCACTGTATGTAACACCCAACAAAGGGAAGTTTCTCTAAAGTAATGATAGTGTATTATAAATAGTAATTGACATTCGTTTGACACTTTAATGTTTGAAATGCACTTTTTATAAATAACCCCATTTGATTCTCATAACAACCATATGATATTGGTACTATAGGTATTATCATCTTCATTTTTTGTAGATGAAGAAACTGAGAGGTCAGAGGAATCAAGTGTCAGTGGATGAATTCAAATCCTACTCTCTTGTTCTTTCTAGGGTATCTTATTGCGGCCCCATAGTGTCTGATTCTTTAAAGCTAAGCTTTTCCTCCAGACACTTACAGCTCCTACAACATAACTGGGTGTGGGAGAGGAAAAATACTGCCCTTTCAGCCGGAGAAGTTAATTTGTCCTTGGTCATTTTGAGAATAGTGTGAAAGAAGGCAGTGGGCCAGGATTGAGTTACCAAAGTGGCTTACGAGGCAACCTGTAATTTTTGTAACACTTGAGGTCTGGGTGAGGAAGCAGCAGTGGTTCTTTCCCTCCCCACAAAACTCTTAGAAATTGGCATCAAAATTGGTCTGTTTGAATGAAAGCAATCAAATACTGTGGGAGGCCAAAGAAAGAAAGAATTTGGTTTCAGAGAATCTCAGAATTTTAGAGTGAAAGGGATTGGTCAGGAGAGTTTCTGGTCAATTTGATGACTTCCTCCAGTCAATTTATAGGTTCTGCACCCCTGTTTTAATGCGTCTAAGCCACTGGTGACTTGGTGATGAGACCAAAGATGATCAGTAGACTGAGGTCCACGATGACAGACTCCTGCAGGAGGAGTCAGCTTCCCTGTGTGGTCTATTAAACTGAGCTAAAAGACTAGCTTTGTCTCTCACCATCTTTTGGACTTTTAGGCAGCCAGTGGATAACAGAATGGACCTCCCTTCTGGGAGGAGCAAAGATGAAGGGAGAAAAGTGGAGGAGACTTGTGTCTATGTACATTTTCATCGTCCCAAGAGCAGTGACTTATATCAGAAATACACAGTAGAAAGTACATGTGTACTTACACATAGCTTGAGCATAGAGCTACTAAGAGTGGACTTTCCCCACTCGATTGATGGTAGCAATGCTGCCACTTACAGATTTCCTTCAGAAGCACACGGAAGAGGTAGAAGTGTATAACTGTTCATTAACAGTGTTTGTCCTGTATGCAGGAGGGAATATTTTAAATTTCCTACACAGGGTGACCCCAAAATCGAACCTTCTAACCAAAGCAAAGACAATGCCTAAGTACAACCTTTGGACAATCCTAAATATGAGACTTCCCAAGTTTGCATTTGGGGATAGGGCTTTCTAGAAAGAGATAGACGTTTCCTGATGAAGTATGCTCATTGGATAGAGAAAAAGATCATATACATAGTTCCTGTATTGTATCTTCCTTAGAGGTTAATACCAGTTAGTTGCAGGTTTTATGGGCGAGGGATTTCTTTTTCTTCAATCTCTCCCCCAAAGTATGTTTACTTTTGAGGGGAGACCCACAGGGTGTTGTTGGGGACTATAGAATTCTATGAGAAAGAGACTCACTAGAATGTTAAGGGGTGACTTTGAACACCCCAAGTTTACTTTCCTTTTTGAGGGAGGGGCAAAGTATTCTTAGCAAAATCCTTAGTGGAGTAGATGCTTAATATGCCACATAAGATGCCTAGTTTATGTTGGTTGGCTGAATCATTGTACTATAGAAGCAAAATTTATAGTGAAAAGAGCACTCTCTTTGGAGTCTCCCAAGGGTTACCTTTGCCTTTTACCTTTGGTGTTGAGGCATTTTTCTCAACCTCCCTGACTTACCTGCAGTATTTGTTACTGAGCACCCTCAGTTTTTGAATATTCTCCCTCTCCTAAGCTTGAGATGCCACACGTTTGGTTCTCCTGCCTCTGTTCTTTCTTTGTCTCTTTGTCTTCTTCCCACCTTCCTAGGATGGAATTTCTCTACATTGGTTCTCACTTCTTTATATTCCCTGGACATGGAAGTGAAGTTTCCCTTTTGGTTTTTCTCATGGAATTAATTTCTAAGTTTAGTGGGTAGTAGGGAAGGCACCGAACATGGGAGGAAGTCTAATTTCACCCCTTTCTGTACTCATATCAATCTGTGACCTCCCTGATGTAGGTATTTGCTCTGGTACTGCAGATTGAAACTCATGCATGCCTGCCATCCTATGCAACTCTTATCCAGGCACATCAGTGTATTCATCATATGGCATGCATCCAGTTTAACCTCCCTTTCTTTCTCTTGACTTGGAAGGATACAAGTAGCGCATACCCGGGCTGGCCTTTGCTTTGCCCCTGTATTCACCATATTGCTAGTTCATCTTCTTTTTTGGCTCGTACATTTCTTTAAGGACACGTTTTAGGTAGCTCAGTGGATAGAGTATTGAACTTGGAGTCAGGAAGACCTGAGTTCAAATCTTGCCTCAGAAACTCATTACTCTATGACCATAGGCAAGTTGCTTAACTCTGCCTTAGTTTCCTCACCTGTAAAATGGTGATGGTAATTGCACCTACCTCCCAGGGTTATTGTAAGGATAAAATGAGATGGTATTTGAAGCTCTTTGAAAACCTTAAAGTGCTATATACATGCTAACTAGAATTATTCTTATTATTACTATTCTATGTGTCCTTCATAATTCCTAGTTTATAAGGCCAGTCAGTCAATAAGCATTTATTTATTTTAATAGATTTTTATTGATATCTTTTTATATCACTTTTACAACAGATTTCTACTTATATTCCCCTCTTTTCCCATAGAGCTGTCCTTAGAACAAGAACTTTTTAGATGATGATTAAAAAAATCAACAAAACCAGTTTATATATCTAAAAAGCCTGACGTTATTTGCAGGGTTCCACATAGGTGGCCTCCCGGTTCTGCAAAGGAGCAGGAGGTATCATCTCAAATCTCTTCCTTGGGAACAAGCTTGGTCATTATAATTTTGCAACACTCGTTTTCAATTTCTGGGTAATTATCCATTTACATTGTTATGACCATTGTATATGTTGTTTTTCTTGCTTACTTCATTTTTCTTTGACTCATATAAGTCTTCCTATTCATCTCTGTAATCATATTTGTCAGTTCTTTTATAACATTTTTAAAATTTTTATTTTTATTTTTTTCTTCTCGATTTTCTCCCTCTCCTTCATCTGTTGAGAAGGCAAGAAATACCATTCCCGTTATACATATGAAACCATGCAAAGCATTTCTACATTGATCATATTGAGGGGGATGGAGCAAGAAAAATATGAGAAAAATATGCTTAAGTCAGCACCCAGAGCTCATCATTTGTCTCTCTGGTGGTGAACAGCATCTTTTATCATTAGTCCTCTGAAATTGTCATGTATTACTGTATTGACCAGTGTAGCTAAGTCTTTAACAGATGACTATCATTACAGTATTGCTATTACTGTTTACAGTGTTCCTTTAGTGAAATTGCTACACTAATGCACTGTTGGTAGAGTTGTGGACTGATCCAACCATTCTGGAGAACAATTTGGAACTATGTCCAAAGGGTGATAAAATTGTGCACACCCTTTGACCCAACAATATCACTACTATGTCCATATCCCAAATAGATTTTAAAAGGCGGAGGAGGGAGAGAGAACCTATTTGTACAAAAAAGTATGTATAATAACTCTTTTTGTCATGGCGGCTAAGAAATAGAAATTGAGAGGATGTCCATCAATTGGGGAGTGGCTGAACAAGCTGTGGTATATGATTGTAATGGCAATACTGTTGTGCTATAAAAATGACAAGTAGAAAACCTGGAAAGATTTATGTGAACTGATGCAAAGTGAATTGAGCAAACCAGGAGAACATTGTACATAGGAATTACAATATCGTACAATGATCAACTGTGAACAACTTAGCTATTCTCAGCAATACAGTGATCCAAGACACTTGCAAAGGACTCACGATGAAAAATGCTATCTACTTCCAGAGAAAGAATGTATAGAATCTGAATGCAGTTTGAGGCATACTATTTTTCACTTTCTTTATTTTTTCTTGGTTCTTTTTGTCTGTTTTCTTTCACAACATGACTAATATGGAAATATATTTTGCATGATCACACATATATAACCTATATCAAATTGCTACCATTGGGGGGTAGAGGAGGAAAGGAGTCCTCCTATGTGGAACATTGCAAATAATGTCAGACTTTTTAGATATATAAACTGGTTTTGTTGATTTGGAACTCAAAATTTAAAAAAAAAAACACAAATATTGAAAATCGTTTTTACATGCAATTGGGAAAAAATAAAATATTATTTTTAAAAATGTTTCCCTAGTTTTGTTCACTTCACTTTTCATTGATTCATATGTCTTCCCAGGTTTTTCTGAAACCATCCTGCTTGTCATTTCTTATAGCGTAATAGCATTCCTTCACAATCATGTATCTCAGCTTGTTCAGCCATTCCCAATTGATGAGCATCCCCTCAGTTTCTAATTCTTTGCCACCACAGAAAGAGCTGCTATAAATATTTTTGTACATGTAGATTCTTTTTCTTTAGTGTCTTTAGGATATGCACCGAGTAGCAGTATTGCTGGGTCAGAGATACACACAGTCTTTTGGGCATCGTTCCAAATTGTTCTTTAGAATGTTTGAACCAGTTCACAGCTCCACCAACAGTGCCTTAGCGCACCTATTTTTCCACATCCCTTCCAGTGTTTGTCATTCAATAAGCCTTTGTTAAGTGCCTACTGTGTTGCAGGCACAGTTACTGCTTGCTCACATAAATCATGTACCTCTCCATTACCCTCTAAGTTATTCTCATTTTCACTTCATCAGAGACTCTAATGTTCCATGTAACATATACCACAGCCATTCAATAACACTGGCAGAATTTTGCTGTTAAAAAAATGGAACTTTGTTTCAGGGAGAAATTGGGGGTCATTAAAAGAGTTTTGTAATTTCCCAAAGGTGAGTGAAACTGCTCAATCCTATCCTCCTCCTGTCCAATTCTGGACCCAACTCCTTGTCCATTTGTGGGGGGTTGGTGGCACAACAATATAGTTCCTATAGTTCTACTTTTCCCATTTTGGGAAAATTTGTTGGGGTTGTTTCCATGGCGCACCAAAAAATAAGTACATGGGAAAACAAAGCACAGAGGGTAAAGGATGAGGCATCAAAAGAAAGGCAAAATATTAGAACAACAGATCCTATGTCTGTAGCTCTTTAGGACTTATACACTGTCTTCCTCACAACAATCTCATGGGATAGTTGTACAAGTATTAATATCTATATTTTACATTCCTTACAACTGATGCAGCTGAGGGCCATAGAAGTGAAATGGCTTACCCCACAATCACACTGCTGGCATGTGTTGGAGCAGGGATTTGAACCGAGGCTCACATTAAGAAAGAACAGCTAAAGAGCTGGAAGGAGAAGCAGAAGAATGTTCTCTGAACCCTGGGAGAGGAAGAGAACTTAAGAGTTAAGGGCACTCAGCAAGACAAAATACCATAGGTCAGTTAGGAATGTTGAGAAAATGCCTGGTCACCAAAGGCAAAGGTGACCTTTGACGGAGAACTTTATGAACTCTGTTGCTAACAGTTCTGTTATAAGGGGCCAAGGAGGCAATGAATAGTGAGGAAGTAGAAGCATTGCATGTAACTGGTTTTCCAAGAGTTTATTAGGGAAAAGGAGGAGAAAGACCTGACAGTCATCAGTAATCAATCAACAGACATTTGTTAAAGTGGCTGCTATGTATCAGGCACTGTGCTTAATGTTAGAGATACAAAAAGAGACAAAAGATAGTTCCTGCCTTCCAGAAGATTGTAATCTAATGGGGGAGACAACATGCAAACAAATATAGACAAAGCAAGCTATATACAGGATAAATAGGAGCTAATTAACAGAGGGAAGGCACTAGATTTGAGAGGGGTTGGGGAAGGCTTCCTGTAGAAGGTGGGGTTTTAGTTGGGACTTAACCAGGGAGGTCAGTACTCTGAGTGGAGGAGCAAGATCATTCCAGGCATGAGAGACAGCCAGAGAGAATGCCCCAAGCTGAAAGATGGGGTGTCTTGTTGGTAGAACATCTTGGAGGCCAGTGTTGCTAGTGTGAAGAAGGGTCAAGACGGAAGAAGGCTTTTTAGGATTTAGAGCTGAGCATATTAGTGAGCAAACAGAAAGTGGCCAGTGGAGAGGGAGCAGCTGTAAATGCATGAGAGAGGGAAGAGGAATGGCAGAGTCCGAGTCCTGGAGGAGTTGGGAGGGAAGAGGATTCAGGGCCCAGGAAAGGGATCACGTGATCCTTAGCAAAGGGCAGGGGCCCATCCCCCTGAGCCAGGTGGGAAGGAGGAGACAATGAGGAGTGAGGTTGTGAGGCTTTTGGGGTGCTCACGTGCAGGGACCTTAATTCTTCATAGTAAATTATGGAGGACAAATCATCTGCCTTAAGTGTAAGAAGGAGCTAGGAATGTGGTGGGGCAAGAAGAAAGATTTCTATTGCTAATGTATTGCTTATTGGTCTAATGTTATGAACGATTTCACTGGCAAAGGGAACTTCTGGTGAGGAAAGCCCCCTCTGTGAATGCAGATGGGCACTTCCTTGGACTTTGAGTATTGCTTAGAGCACTGGAAGCCTTGCCCAGCATGTGAGACTCGAACCCAGGTCTTCCTGACCATAAGGCTGTTCTCTTTCTACTGTATCTTGCTGCTTCATAATTCCTTGAATAATAATCACTGACATTTATATAGCACTTTAAAGTCTACAGGACATTTTACATAAGTGTTCTCATTGGAGCCTCCCAACACCCCCATGAGGCGAAGCATGACAAGTATTATTGTCTTCACTTTAGAGATGTGGAAACCGAGGCGTAGAGAGGGTAAGTGATGACCTTGGCCACACAGTATCAGAGGCCAGATTTGCACCCCAAAGGCCAATCCACTGTCTTCTGCGTCACCAACGAGTGTTGGGGTTTTATGGTTACGGTCACAGTGGCCATTACATTTGTCTCCGGCAGGCAACAACCCCTACAGGTGAGTCATTCGGGCATTCTAGGGCGCTTATTTTACAGATGAGGAAATTGGAGCCTAGAGATGTTAAATGTCTTGTCTAGAGTCAGAAAACCTGGGAGTTGTAGTTCCAGAACTCGAACCCAAGGTCTTCTGACTCTAGTCCAATGCTGTCAGCAGATGATGATACAGTGTTTTGGACACATTCTAATGGATTAGAGCACTTTGAGCTCGCTCTCTCTCTCTCTCTCTTTCTCTGTCACACACACACACACACACACACACACACACACACACACACACCATTAAAAAGATTTGCATCATCAGATTTATTTCAGGATTTGCAAGCTGTGGAATATATCCATGAATTCTGTTGAAGACTTATTGGATTCTATTCATTATTAACTTCCTCCACTGGTTTTCATCATTTTCTCCCTTTCGATGTGGTCTTGAGAAAACATTTATGGTAAAGCAGAATTCTATGTGGTTAAATTCCTAAACCTGAATCTTTTCTCCTTCTACTTTCCACCCTTTTCTCCATGAACTCTCTTGGTTCATATTATATAGAAGAGAGGACTAAGGTTTGAGTCTTTGGGGCTCTGGACTACATCCCAAACAAAAGGTCACTCCTTATTCTTAACTTGTTATTCCAGAAAGATACTGCTTAATCTATGTGCCTTGACTCTTATTAAAATCTTAATCTGCTCTTTGAACCTGATTAAAATTAATGGAACAATCAAAATAGACTTTTAAAAATACTATGTTTTCCTTAACATATCTAAAACCAAATTTATAATCTTTTAAAACTAACTAACCTTCCTGACTTTCTCGTTTTTCTTAATGCTATCAGTGTTTTTCTTCCTCCAGGCTTAGGGGTGATCTCTGATTCCTTGTCCCTTTCCCCAAGCCTCTGCTCAGCCACCAAATCCTGTGCATTTCTTCCTTCCTTCATATCTCTTGCTTTCTTTTCTTTGTTTTTATTTCCATTGCCATCGGGTCATTATGGTCTCACATCTGGACCCTTGCTCCCTAATTGATCTCCCCACAGCTAGTCTCTCTCCATACCAGTTAATTCTGTGCACCACCAATGGATTTATCTCCCTAAAATGCCTCTTCTGTATCAGTTAGATTGTGTGACAAGTGTGTACAGGACAAGGTTTGGAAGGATGATAGTGTGGCCTGTCAGAGGACAGTGCTACGTGCGCTGATCTTCGTGATGAACTATCTCAACGGGTCAATATATGGGGGAGGGGATGTATATGTATATGTGTATATATGTATGTACATATTCATGTATATATGTGTGCATATTATATCTATATCTATATCTATATATCTATATCCAGACATAGAGATGAAGATAGAGATGATAGAGATAGATGGTGTGCAGTAGATAAAGTGCTGTGCCTGAAGTCAGGAAGACTCATCTTCATGAATTCGAATCTAGCTTCAGACACTAGCGATGTTACCCTGGGCAAGTCACTTAACCTTGTTGGCTTTAGTTTCCTCATCTGTTAAAAAAAAATGAGCCTGAGAAGGAAACAGTAAACCACTCCAGTATTTTTGCCAAGAAAACCCCTAACGAGATCGTGAAAATTCAGACGCCACTGAAAAACATCCTCTGGAATGCTTGGGTAAGCAGGGGAACCTATGTCACTATCATGTCAGACGGCTTAAACATCAAGAATATTATCGGTTTTACCTGGGACGTGGCCTCTGCCGCTGCAACATGGCTTCCGTCTTACATAATTCACCTCCCTTCTCCACTGGCCTGGCCTATACCCCAGAAATTCCACTTTCTCTTTCTCTAACATTTTCCTGAGCATAAAGTTGTTGGTAGGACCAAAGGACAGGACACACATGAAGTGCTGCAAACCCAAAAGCCGTACAGAAATGCTAGCTCATGTTGATTGTTGCTGTTGTTGTTATTTCCAGTCTGTCAAATAACTGGTAATGATCCGGGCAATGGAGGACAGCTCAGACTGAGTAGGGGTGCAGGGCAGGAGTCCAGGAGTAGATGGTGGTATTATGGAGATAAAGGACTGCTTCCTAGTAGATTGGATTGAGGAACCACTAAATTCATGAACCTGTGCAGACTGTAGAGGCCTTCACAATCCCCGAGGATAGAGCTGGTTATTTATATAGGTTGTGCTCAGTCTAGGAGGTGATAACCATCCCTTTACCTTTATACCTAGCTCCCATTGTATGTTTGCTAGAGGTCCAGTTTGGTTACCATCACCATCCCTTTCCCACTGGTCCAACTAAGCTGGTATCAAAGAGGGGGGTGAGTGGATACAAATTCTGGATAATTATTAAATTCAGGATTTTACAATATAATTGCAGAGTTGTAACTCTTCATTTTTCTTTTTACTAAATAGAATTAAGGCTCTGACAGAGATGGTGAAGTTCCTTTTGTTTCAGAGGTTTTTCCACCCAGGAACTCCCAAAGGGCTGCCCTCTCTGCACTTATCAACTAGTTTAAACTGACTGAGATTGAGGCACCCCAGACTTAGGTGGATTACGTAGCCAAACAGCTTTCATGGGGGCAAGTTCTCTGCTTCAAATATTTTAAATACATCCTGATAGTCTTCCTACTGGAGCAAGAGCTTTGTCTAAGGGTTATCCCTGGGGTTGTGGCTGAAATAGATTTTCCATGGATCTGAAAGTTCTTTTGACCTTTTTCAAATTCTGTTGTATTATTTATTTCCAGATAACCAATCACAAATATTTCTGTATTAATCTCCCTCTCCCATCAGAAGCTCTCAACGACTCCCTATTGACTCTAGGTTTAAATACAGATTCTTTCACCTTACATTTAAGGTCCTATGTAATCTGGTTCCAATCTACTTTTCACGCTTATTTCATATTGTTTTTCATTCATTTAGTTTAATGCTAGATTAGATTACATTATTACTTAACTTTGTATTTTCATGTGTGTTTGCCTTGTCTTTTCAACAGGATTGAGTTCTCTGTGATTCCCAGATTTCCCCCTACCAAGCAACTAGCACCCTGATAAATGCTCAGGATGCATCTGTGTAATACGGACATAAGGCTCAGGAAACATAAACTGTGACTTCACATACCTCTTGGACTTTCTTGTCGAAAGTGGCTATGCCTCAGGTTTAACGACGCATATTCATATATAAGTGGCCCCTCATTTCACATATAAAGAAAAATGCAGGCATCATAATGAAAGGAAATCATCACTGAATGTATCCAAAACCAGTTTATTTCCATCATCATTGTTATATGGGAATGCAAGGTCATTGATAGACAGTCATCATTCCCCTGGGAAGATGGAAGGACCAGCCATATACATTGGCCTTTTTCAAGTTACTTGTACGTGCGCTCTCTCTCCCTCCCTCCCTCCTTCCCTCTCTCTCTCTTCTCCTTCTCTCCTCTCTCTTTCTCTCTCTCTCTCTCTCTCTCTCTCATTATTCTTTACAAAGGCCTAACGATCACAGATAAGGGAGACATCTGAAGGAAAGGTATTCCAACATCATCTGCAGGACTCATTAATCAAAAACCAACTTTTGGGTAGGCAAAAATGGATATTTTCTTGAAAACATGGAAATTCTTCAGAGGCCCACACTTACCTGACCATATGATCTCAGGGGTGTCAGGAATACAAAGGAGGCTACTTCAGCTAATCTAAGTGTGATGAGTCAACAGTGTCTCAGCAGTATTCTGAATCTCATTATTTCTATTTCATCCATGTCATACTGGGTTGCTTCAATTCTTATGAAATCACATTTTTTTCAAATATTCAAACAAGATACAACTGATAGAAGTATCAGTCTCCACTGTCTTCAGTGAGAAATACAGACAACTTTGTGAGCCTACACAGCTGAAGGGGGAAAAAACTCTGTCAAAAAAACATCCAGTATTTTAGAGCAGTCTGTGAGTAGGCCAAGATTTTTTTATAGTGTGGAATATTTCATGGGCCTTTCAAGGTTGGAGGAAATTTGTTTTTAAACACTGAATATTTTAAAGGCACCCTATAGTGCAGATTTTTTTAAACACATGTTTTGCAGCCCCTCCAGACCTGAACTTTTTTTCCATAACATTTGCTGTCCAAAAGCTACTTTAGGATTGTGGAAATTGAACACTGGATATTTCAGAACTGCTGTAAGGCTGGAAAAATAGTCTACCTTTTAAGGTCAAATAAATAAATTTAAACTATTTTTGACATTTTGTGGTTGTTTCAACATGGAGCAAACATTTATATTTTCAGTTGCTTTCAATGCACCAAACAAACTGTGATCATTGGTAGAAAAAACATTTGACTGAACTTCTTTTATATTTTCTGATCTTTTGAAAGCATAAAATTCTGCCTCCTTGTCTCTGTAGCATCTGAATGATGAGTCTTAAAGTCAGTTTCTATCTATCCATGGTGGAATTTACCTTAAAGTTTTATCAGATATGTAACTGGCCCACTTTTCTTTCAGGAGTTCAGTGTATACTAGATAATATCAGTCACTCAGTAAGCATTTATTAAGTACCTACTGTGTGCCATGCACTGGGCTAGGTGCTGGGAATACAAATGCAAAAAGTGAAACAATCCCTGTATCATCTAGTTTATGTCAGTGGCCTAGTACTGAGTCAACTAAAATAAGTTTGCCACAAGGGCTCTACCCAATATGTTGTGAGCCTTCTTTTTGTCCTTTTGACATCGCAGAGGTGCCAGTGGGCTGTCCGTTGATCACCTTTGCTCTTTCCTATTTCATCTTTCAGTTCACTTCATCTTTGTATTTCATCGATGGCCTCCTTTATGCCGTTTCTCGTTCATCTTTCCTTGTTGGTAACATCTTGCAGCTCCTCCCATTCGTGAGAGGCCTCTCTGTCATCCTTTGAGGGTTTGTTCATTCTTATTAAATTCACATATCAGATGTTTGTATGTTCTTATTGCATTTTCTCCCCGAGCAAAGGCCTGACGCTGTACACACTTTTTAGCTGGGACTTGATGGAAGCCAGAAGGCAGACACAAGGAAGGAGAGTATTCCAGAGCTAGGGGATAGCCAGTGAAAATGCCAGGAGTCGGGGAGATGGAGTGCTTTGTTTAAGGAATATCAAGGAGGCCAGTGTTGCCAGATTGCAGAATATGTGGAGGTGGGGGTGAGGTGAAGGTTAGAGGATGGGGGAGGGGAGAGTGTAAGGTATAAGAAGGCAGGAAAGGGGAGGGGGTTGGAGTGTGAGGAGAGTATGAAGGGCTTTGAAACAACAGAGCTTAGAAACTAGTTAGCAAGAAGAATTTATTTATATAATAGGCTACTAGGTGGTAGATGAGAGTGCACTCTTCTCTTCCCCCATTCTATTCCCTTATCTCCCAGCCACTGATCGTCTGCACAGTAACTTTGAGCCAGTTTTCGGCGATCCGTGTCTCTGTCCCAGATCAATGTTCTGCCCTCCCACATCTGAGAGTGTTCTTTCTTCCATTTGCCCTGAGGTGGAGAGACATGGAGATGTGGGGAGGTAATAGCCCTGTAGGCCTAGGCCCAGACAAAATAAAGTTTATGATCAGAGCCCAGGGTGCAAGGAGAGGGAACTGGAGTTCTAGAGTAGAGGTTGAAGCCAGGCCTTAGGTACAGTGAGAGAACTGGAAAGGATCATAGAGACCATTGTATCCAGCCCTCTCATTTTAAGGATGAGGAGCAACAGACCCAAACAAGATAAAATGACTCTCCCAAGTCCCATAGTTAGTGGTTGAGCCAAGACCAGAATCCCTCTCTCCCAACACTCACTTCATTGTCCTTTCTGCTACATAGAGAAGGGCCTGCCACAAGTTTCTTGTGATTTGGTTGAAAAGACAAGTACAAATGAAGCAATTAGCGAACATGACAGTATGATCATTATACTTACTGAGTACAATACAGTTCCTGTTTGCGAAATACCCTTGGGAAATGGTAATTCGATTCTCTTAACCAGCTAATTGGATGGAAAAAGACACCTATGAAAAGTGAAGTTTGGGTGAACAAACTTCTGAATCTCTGTTCTTCGGTTTGGACTGAAATGGGTATTGAATCCCCCAGAAACTTGCCTATAATTTACTGTGATTATCCTTTGTTAAATCAGCAAGCCCAGAGCCCCAGATACTTGCTGCTTAATCTCTTGGGAGGCCAAGTCCTTAGTAGACTTAGCTCAAGTGGGCACTTAAGCGTAAGTAGGGCTTTTAGAGGTCTGCCCTAGAAATTCTAAGAAGGGGGGAAAAAGTGAGAGTGTTAATAAGCAGGTTGTTCAGAAAATGATAGGAAACGCTCCTTCTAATTAAATAGAGATTGAACACTTTGGGGTGGGGGGGAATCATTACATCATAGACATGCTTGAGTCTGACCTCCTCATCATTTACTTTTCGTTTTGGTTTGGGTTTTTTGTTTTGTTTTGTTTTTTGCACTGTGGTGTTTATGTAAACATAAAAATGTCAATGGAAAACTCAAGTAGTGTTTAATTAACACTTTCACTGACTCTAAAATCTGACATCTTTGGAAAGAGCTATTAACTTCAGGGCCTTGGGTGAGTGAAAACCCCTTTGAATCTCAGTTTTCCCATCTGCATAATGGGGACAATAACACTCATCTTCCTGTTATAAGAATTCAGATCCATGTCCTTTCAGCTTCAGATCAAGTGCTCTTTCCACTATACTCTGCCTTCTACCCAAACATGGAAACTGACAGTTCAGCTACACTCTATATGCTATTAAAAAAATTATCAGGAGTTGAAATAAATAGCACATCACAGGAATATCAGAGTTCCCATTAAACATTTGTGGGCAATTTCATATCCTCACAATTTAACAGTTTGCTGACTAAAATGTTGTCAGTGAGATCTGCCAAGTCATTGGCTCAGTCCATAGTATTATTAGTTATTATTAAGCCTTAATTGAGATTATCATTTTGAAAATGCACAGAAGGTTCCCACTACCACCATGTGTCAAAATCTTAGTTCTTCAGCTTCTCACCTCCTCAGGGGCTTCAAAAAGTGAGATCTTCCCTAACAAGAATGACACATTCCTTTAACAGCAGAGAAAAGGAGGCAAATCCAGAGCCGTTTTTGAGATGCTGCACCCTGTGGTTATCCACACATGGCACTAGATCAAAGAGACTATCCCACTCAGGCCCTCGCGGGGAAAGAGAACAAAGCAATGCCCCATCCTTCAAAAATGTCGATTCTGAATAGTGGGAAAAGTTGAGATTGCCCTTACTGCCAAGTACCTTTACTTCTCTACTATCATATCCAGGGGCAACCTCTAAGTGTTTGTGAGCCTAGAGGCACTATTTGGGATTTGTCCTTCAGTACCTCACATGTAGTAGGCACTTGATAAAAGTATGTTGACCAAATTATGGAATGTGATTAGAAATCTACAACTATACTGCTATATCATACTATTACCAGTTCAGTGCCATTCTGTTCTAACACTGAAGCTACATACAACTGTTGCTCACAACAAATCCTAATACCTCATTGATTTTTTGATTCAATTCAATTCAGTTTGATTCAATTCAATCAATTTTGAATTTATGATTCAATTAGGCATCATTTTATCATCTTAAATATCCTACTTTTCTAAGATTCTCTATCTCCCAACTCCAGGTGTTTTCACTGTCTCTTGCTGTCTGGAATTCTCTCCTTCCTCACCTCTACCTTCTGGTTTCTCTTGCTTCCTTCAAGGCTGAGTGAAAATCTCACCTTCTACAAGAAGCCTTTCCCAAACCCCATTAATGCTGGTGCCTACCTCTCTCAATTATATCCAATGTATCCTGTTTACACATAGTTGTTTACATGTTGTCTGCAGCATCGGACCATGAACTCCTTGAGAGCAAGGACTATCTTTTGCCTTCCTTTGTATCCCTAGCACTTAGCACAGTGCTGGCATGTGGTGTTGTTGTTTTTGTTCAGTCATTTCAGTTGTGTTTAACTCTTCATGACCCCATTTGGGGTTTTCTTGGCAAAGACACTGGAATGGTTTGCCATTTGCCATTTCCTTCTTCAGCTCATTTTACAGATGAGAAAACTGAGGCAAACAGGATAAAGTGACTTGCCTAGGTTCATACAGATAGTAAGTGTCTGAGGCAAGATTTGAACTCAGGAGGATGAGTCTTCCTGACTCCAGGCCTGGCACTCTATCCACTGGCCACCTAGCTGCCTAGAATAGGAGTGGACTTTTCTGACCACCCTGAGGCTCAGTTTCTTCATTTGTAAAAGGAGAAATAATAATACTTTAATTACCAATCTTTCAGAGTTGTTGTGAGAAAAATGCTTTGTAAACCTAAAGTGCTAAATAAATGAGATAAATTCTAATGACTATAATTAACACAATTAAACTATGGGAAAATTAAATGAGAATATTTTTGCTTTCAAGTACATTTAATGAGAACAAGAAATAACAGATTGTCACTCTGAGTACCACATTGGTGCCTACCAAATGTTAAAAAGCCTAGAAGAAGGTCTCTAGAATAGCGGAAGGGCATAGTCAGAACTTTTCCTAGGATAAAAGAATCTTGGATGGGTTATATATGTTCTGTACCCATGGCAGAAGTGGCCACATCAGTGAGATCACAGATCCATTGGAATCCATGTGGAATCAGACTTCATTACTGGAACTTGGTTAACCAAATATGGGTCCCACTCTTGTTGATAGATAAATGCTTTAATAATGACATATTAATTTTTACATGTTTGGGAAAGAGTTGAGTGGTTTGTAAAAGCTCCCATAAGAGAGTTTGCTTTCGCAATTAACTTGTTTGACAGATCCTTTCTTCACAAATAGTCAATGTGACCACAGATTCTGAAATAGGAATAAATGAAGGGACTTTTGCCAAAATGCTATTATCTTTGCTGTAGGAATGTCAGTGTATACCATAAAGACATGTAGATTTGTCATTGGGATATAGCATTGTTCTTTTCCATTAGGTTTGCATTATTAATTACAGGTTGTAGAAGGTCATAGGAGAACTAGTCATGAATTTCTCAGTAGATGCTGCTGGTCAGTGGGAGAAAGTAGCCCAAGAAAAGACTACATAAAGCAAGAGTGGCTGGCTTTGGATTGAAAGTGTATCCTTGGATAATATAGGAAGGAGATAAAACCAAATACCTATATGTAGCCCTGAGCTGAAAGGGATCTCAAGATCTCATTTAATCAAGCCCAGTACACTTAAAATTTAGAGTTTAGAGCAGGGGTAGGAAACCTGTGACCTCGAGGCCACATGTATCCTCTATGACCTCAAGTGAAATTTATTCTGTGAAGTTTGGATTCTATCAAAGGGCCGTACTTGAGAACCTAGAGGGCTACAGATTTCCCCCCCCCCCCAGGTTTTAGACAAAGCTAGTACTAGTATCTCTTTTTTTCCCCTTGGCAGCTGAAACCCAGAGAGGCCACGTGATATGCATGTATAACTAGCCAGAGGTGAAGTGAGCACTGCCCCAGGTCCCTTCCCTTTTAATTAAGAGTAAACCGGATTTGGGTTTTGAAGTACAAGCTGCTGTTTGGGATTTCCACATTGGGGGGGGGGGGCGGGGATTTGTACCTTTCTTGTGGGAAAAAAAAAGCTATGAATTGTTTCTACAATGCAGAGTAAGCATTTGGCAGTTGATAATCATTTTTAGTACCATAAAACTACGTAAACATAACACACGTGTATATGTGGGTATATAT
>CM053624.1:89021915-89032562 GCA_028646595.1 Phalanger gymnotis
CTTTCTTGTGGGAAAAAAAAAGCTATGAATTGTTTCTACAATGCAGAGTAAGCATTTGGCAGTTGATAATCATTTTTAGTACCATAAAACTACGTAAACATAACACACGTGTATATGTGGGTGTATATGTATATGTATGTATATACGTGTATACATATGTATGTGTAAATTTGACTAAGCCATGAAAATCATGACTTTTTTTCATTATTCTAAACCAGAGGTTGGCAAACTCCAACGTGCACACCAAATCTAGCCACTCAGATCACGGGCCATACAAAAGCTGATGACTCATGAGGGCTGTAGTTTGCTGACCCCTGTTCGAAACTATTTTATAAACAAATACCTAGAGAAAAGAGGTCTCTGCTGCTCAGACTCAATCCTTAAATGTCTATGGACTTTTAGCCATAATACCTAATAGTCCAGGAAATATGGAAACACATTTGGCTCAGTCATTACCTTCAAAAGGACAGCAGAATGAACCAAGAATGAACCAGAAAATGGCCTGCATTGGTTTCATCCACATCCGCCCATCGTAGAACAATAATGAAGTGCCCGGAAAGATGGGGCAGAAGTTTCCAAGTCTGCAATACTTCTTGTAGAGATCTACTCATCAGAATGTTGACCTCAATGAAGAGCAATGGATAAAAGCTGATGGTCACTCCACATAGAATCCTCTGGTATAGTCCCATGACACAAATGTAGAGCTCTGCAAAAAAAAAAAAAGTCCATGGGTGGCAGATGAATTACAGATGCTGAGTAGCTTTGGACAGATCATATGTCAAGGATGAGAAACAATAAATGGACCATCTGACTTACAGACTGGATCCCATGGGAACACAGCCTCCCAACAAAGGAGCTAAAAAGTTGGTAGAATGAGCCAGTGGTCTGGTTGTTTGGACATAAGGAGAAATGGCAAACACAAGCTCCTAAGTTATGGAATCAATCCATCAACAAGGATTTGTTAAGTACCTACTACTAACTTGCCTGTGTCTCCTTGAGCAAGTTACTTTACTTGGGCCTGACTTTCTTCATCTGTGACATGAGAGGGTCTGGCTAAAGTATCTCTAAATCCGATTTTATTGCCCTACATGCTAGGCACTGGGGTGTTTGGTAGATCTGCACTCTCATTGTGTCAGTGACAGTGATTGAATGATTTGGCACATTATGGTTGTTGATCATTAAAGGGATATTTTGGGCTTGTTTATTTTTGTTTTTAAGGTGTTCCTCAGCCTAATATTACTTGGTTAAAAAGAGGAGGATCCCTGAGTGACAATGCTTTCTTACTTTTCAATGGGTCCCTATTGCTGAAGAATGTTTCACTTGAAGATGAAGGGACATATGTGTGCACAGCCACCAATGCCCTTGGAAAAGCAGTGGCATCATCTGTTCTTCACTTGTCAGGTAAGTGTGTCATTTTCATTGTTTTTCATGCTTGCATGACGCTTAGGATTTTTTTTTTACTATTAGGGGAAGTCGTATTCAGTTTTTATCCAGAAGTTTGGGAGTAAGAATCTAAAGGCATTTTATTATTGCAGTCCTTGCCAAATAACCCACTTAGCTCTTATGCAGTGTCTGAGTAGCATTTCCTATGGACATTTTACCTGCTCTCTTACAGGATGATGCTTTTAGCATGTTGCTCCTCTGCTTCTTGCTTACCGAATCAAGTCTAAAACTCCTCTGTCTGGTTCTCCAGACCTTTCATGATCTGTATCTATCCTAGCTCTCCTGCTTCATTTGCCCCTACTCTCCAAAACAGAAGCTCTACTCCATTTAGGCTCTTTACTCTGGTGCACACACTGTATACTAATGCATAACTTTGAGTTTCCCTAACCTAGACTGTTTCCCCTGCTTCCCTTTCTGTCTTGAAGTCCTAGCCTGATTCCCCTCTCTTCTATGAAAACTTTCCTGACCACTCTTGTCTCTTTTGATCTCTAATCTCTAACGGCACTTCTATTTTAACATTTCATTATCTCCTTCCATCAATATGTGTCAAATATTTTGCAAAGTACTATAAAATGGTAGCCGTGACAATAATAATTGTTTTTATTGTTACTGTGTGTTAGTATCACCACCCCAATTAGATTGTCACCTCCTTGAGGTCAAAGACCTGTTCTCAGTCAACAGTCAGGAAGCATTTATTAACTAAACAATCAATCAATATTTATTAAGTACCAGGCAGTGTGCTAAGTGTTAGGGACACAGGGTGTGGGAAGATAAGTGCCTGATCTTAAGGAGTATACATTTGAATGGGAGGAACAACTAATAACTAACTATATAGATGGAGTGGGAGAGAGAGAGAGAGAATGAGAATAGAAAGTGATTTGAAAAGAGAAGGCATCAGCATCTGAGACGACTGAGAAAGGCGCTTTATACAAGGGAGGCTTTGAGCTAAGTCTTGAAGGAAACCAAGGAAGCCGGGAGGCAGAACGCAAGAAAGCAGACCATTACAGACATAGAGGACAGTTAGCAGGCAAAATTCTTCTTGTATCCTTTAGAACACTTAATATAAAATAGGTCCTGAATAAATACAGATTAAATCTTCAAACCTCCTTAATGTTCGTGGCAGAACTATTATCTGTATTTTACACATGAAGAAATAGAGATAGGAGAAAACACCAGGATGGGTCACTTTTTGAAAGAGTGACTTAAGGCAGCATTAAATCTCAAGGCTGATAAGTTGAATGGAGTGTAGTGTGAATTACCAGACCAAATTGCTTTCATTTATGACTGCAGGCTAAGCTTAGGATACAGAGAGGATGAGAGACAGGTAAATTGTGATAAGAAGAGGAAAGAAGAAATGTTCAAATCATAGAATGTTGGTTTGGGGAAGGGGGAAGCCTGAGGAGAGCTTGAGGGGTGCTTCAGAGAGGCAGAGGACAAAGTACTAACTAGCTAGGTACTTGAGGTAGGAGAAGGAAGGAGACAGATCATTAAGGCTGTATGTAGCCAAAAGGGAATGTGAGAAGGGGCCCCCAAAGACCTGTAGCCAGCTTCATAGATTGGCCAAGGACCTTTCCTGTCCCTGATTTTGTTGTTTCACCTTTGTTATACTGCCTTTTCGTGTAGGTCCATCTTCATAGAGGGTCTCTTTTCTCTTCAGACAACCTTGTTTTCTCTGTATATATGGGTGTACTTCTTATAATCTCAGGCAAGCAAAATATATTTTGTAAATATTTATACTTTGTAAATACTTAGACTGATTCCTTACTCCACTTAAGGAAAATGGGTGTGTGGGCTGAGATGCCAAATATTCTCCATTTCCCCAGTCTATACATAACCAATAATAACAGCCCACATTGGCATTTAAATAGTGGTTTAAAGTGTACCTTATAACTATTAACACTTTTGAACCTCAAAATAAACCTTTAAGGTAGGTACTACAGGTATTATTCTCTGCATTTTATAGATGATGAAATTGATACTCCAAGAAGTTAAGTGACTTGTCTTTGGTCACACGATTGGTGAAAGTCTGAGACAGAATTTGAACTCTGATCTTCCTGATTCCAAGTGTAGCTGTCTACACACGATCCAATACTGACTCTTAGACAAGTCAAAGTATTAGACAATGTGCTGTGATCCATTGCAGGGGCTCTCATGTTCAGCCATGGATGCATGTACATTTACATGGTGCATGTACATTTATAGCAGTTTTCCCATACAAACCACTCTACCCCACTTGCTGAGGACAGGGATTATTTCATTTTTATTTCTGTATCCCTAGCACATAGCATGGTGCCTTGCATGTAATAGGCACATAATAAAATGCTTGTTGAATTCAATTGAAATAAAATTCCCAATGTGTATAAGATCCTATACTAAGGATACGAAAGGGGACAGAAAAGGAAAAATCTGTTGCCTAAAGGAACTTGAACTCCATTGGGAAGAATACTTGGAAAATATACAATATTCTGCTGCCAGAGTCAGCATCTAACCCACATTGTATATCCTTTATCATGCCTAGTGTATATGGCACCATGAGCTAATGGGTGAGTTTTCTGTAAATGTTCAGAATAGTGAGTAAAGGTGGTTATCCAGCAAGTAAGTAGAGTAAGAATTTCAAGCTAGAATATAATACGTTAGCAACATTTCTAGTAAAAAGTACATTTTATTCTTCAGAACCAAGGTATCCAGACATGAAAGTTAATTTGCCCAAAGGGAACAAGAAACATGTTCTAATGGCATCCAACATCAGTACAACTATCAGTGTGACAACTGGACAGGTGCTCCATATAGGTGAGTTATTTTTATTCTTAGCTCTTTTCAGCAGGGTGTTTTCAACCAAAATTACATTTGGCTAAAAGACCCTCATGAGTATTCAGCTTTTAACACTGATTAAATAATAACAGAAAGTGTGGAATAGTGGATATAGAGCTGGCCTTTGGAGCTGAGAAGACCTAAGTTCAAGTGTCATCTCTAACACATTCTGGCAGTGTGACCCTAGACCAGTCATTTTAACTTCTCAGAGCTCTAGGCAAGTCTCTAGAGCTGTAACTTACAGAAGAGGTACTGTCCTGAATTGATTGTTTCCTCGCCCAAATCATAGGTCTAATCTCAATCCCTACCCCTAAGTAATAATTAATATGATATAGTGCTTTATAATTACAAAGAGCTTTCATACCCATTCTCCCATTTGATCTTCACAACAGTCTGTGAGGACATAAGGGTAAGTTTATTTGTACTATTATACAAATGAGGAAATGGAAGCTCAGAGAAATAAACAGGTAATAACTGGTGGGGCCAGGACTCACATGCAGGTCTTCTGATCTCAAGGCCAACGTAGATGTATTGAAGTTGACTCTAAACCTTGATTGGCTTTCCGTCCATCAAAATCTAACTCTTCAGCCTGATTTTCTAGGCTGAAGTTTTGGACCCGATCAGCAATATCTTTATAGCAAATTTCAGCAAACAAGTGATTTTCCCAATAAATGAGACTACTCACAATGAAGGACAAGATTCACAATGAAGTGTTTGCCCACTGATTTCAGGTTAAATAAGCCTACTGTGGAAGTGGAATTTTCTTATAAATTTTGATGTGAATTGGTGATGGATACAGTCTTTAACAACATGTACTATCTGCATACTTCTACATCTCCTTGGTTGGAAAGCTATATTATGATGTGTCAATTGCATGAGAGCATATTGATGGCATGGTAGGACAGGGCCAAGTAAAGGCATTAGTTTCCAGCTGACTGTGGAGAAGGACACTTCTTATAGCACTCTTAGTGATACTGGTAAGGCACTAGAAAGCGGATAGAGCTCAGGGATGTGCAGAGCGTTAGGGGGTAACTTGGAAAAAGAGAGCCATAAGATGCCTTTCTCTTAAACAAATATAGAGGTCTAGTCTCAAAAAGACTAGATCCTCTCCCCAGCTTGATTCAAGATGAGACAATTAGCAATTAAGTACTCAGATTTCTTGTGCCTCATTTTACATGTTGTAGACTTTACTCTCCCACCTTGCAAAGGAAACACAGACATGTGGTTTGGCAGCAAGGACCTGGATAGTACAAGGAGAATAAGAATGTGAAAGGGTGTCAAGCTATAAGGGTAGTCAGTTCAGTAGGGCTTTGGGTCACATACGATGTCATAAAGTCTTTTGGGAGCTATGGATTCAGTGGGATTTGGGGGGTCATGTATATTGATCGAAAGCAAAAGGAGTAAAACAGTGTCTCTAGTGACCATTTTATGAATGATAGAAACAACTGTCGAACATCTCTATTCTATGAAAAATTTAGGTTTCTGTGTGGAAGAATGCATTGCACTAAAAGAGAAGAGGAAGAGGATGTCTGGAATAGCGACCACAATCATAAATATCTTGTAATATTGTTGGTTTTTGAGGCAGTCACATCAAAGAAGCACCATTTGTTGGTTCTTCGAAGACTAACCCATTGAGAACATCAGGGACATGAGGGAAAGTCCCTTGGCTAGGGTTCGGCCCTAGGAGTGACTTTTGTCTCTCGATAATTCACTGGACAGCGCAAATGTTGGTTGTTCAATGGCTCAAAGCCATCCTCTGCTTACAGAAATGTCAGCATTGAAGGTTTACTAAGAGATGCATGCCCTGTTCTTTTACTTCTTTTATTAATAGTTTTTCCCCAAACGCTTCCAATTTCCTGCTATTATTTAAGGAATGATGGATTTTATAAGTACCTTTATTTTCTCCTCTGAACATAATTAGAACGACCCAGATGGGTGACATAGGATGGGTTAGTTTGCTTCTCTGGCTATTATTCTATTATGTAAAAAATCAGGATGACGGCTGTTTAATAAATGTTTGTTGAATTGAATTGCATACTTTATGGTATGCAAAAGACCCATTCCATTAGCTCATTTCATCCTCACTATGATGCCAGGTGAATTAGGCAAATGTTTCTATTTTTCAGGTGAGGAAGTAGGAACTCAGAGAAATTTTGACTTGCCCAAAGTCACAAAGCTAAGAAATAGTGGAACTGAGGATTTGTTCATTCATTCACTAAGCATTCACCCATTATGTGCTAGGCACCCAGCATGCAAAGATGATAAAGAAGCAACCTCTGTCCTCAAGGAGTTTATATTCTAAAGGGGGAAATAATAGATAAGTCCGTACAATTGGTTGGTTAATACAGAGTTAATACAAAATAATTTCATTGGTTGGGGGAGGGCAGTAGCAAGTGGAGGAATCAGAAAAGGAGGTAGCACTTAGTTGAAAGAATAGCTGGGTGAACTCCAAGCTTTTCCACTATCATAGCTTGCCTTCTCCGCGCGATTGTTGTGAGGATCAAATGAGATTGCGTATAAAATGTTTTGTAACCATAGTTGTATCATATATGTCAGTTGATATTATTACTACTACCACTATTGCTTATTAAGAAGTGGAGAGAGGGGAAAACCCACCTCAGTCCATTTGGATTGTTAGTATCTCTGGTAAGAGGTTTGAGATTTGAAATCTCTTGGGTACTCTGAAGATTCTAGTTATTTGGGTATTAAATTTGTTTGTTTTGCCAAATAAATAAAGAAAGAGGGGTAACTGTTCTTTGCACAAGCTCAGCATCCCATACATGTGTATCTCTTATGAAATGTAAACACCTTTTGGGTACCTTGGAGCTTTTAAATGATAAGAATACCTTTTGTTTTCCATGACTATTTTAATCAAAAGGTTAAAAAAATTTTAAAGGCACTATGGCTAGTGCAACTGTGCTCTCTAATGATGCCTCTTGGGCATACGCTAGTAAGGTAGTTCAGAACACAGCAATCTTCAGAGGCCTGCTTCCATGAGCTTGAATTCTGAAGCTGTCCTCGATAGCTCAAAAATTCCCTTAGGAACTATTTACCAAAAGTAGAAGAAAATATGCAGTTGTGTTCCACCTTACTCTCCCTCTGGCCATGTCCACACTGGACCCTCGTGTGTACAGCCCCTGTAAATTAGGTATTTCCTACCCCCCAATACTTCTGAAAGGGGCCCCTCATTGTCATCCCTGCTGCCTTCTCCAGATATAAGAGAAGGTTGAATTGGAAAGCCTTTACAATCATAGAGATCCCGGTAAATATCTGTCTCCATAATGAAGATGGAGTTAGAGTGAGAATGAATAAGAAGATGATGGTTTAGTCCAAGCTGGCACATAGCTCCAAGGTCTCCTCTTTCTATCCTCTCCTGATACTCCAGCTGGGCAGTCCCAGTATTCCAGTGGAGAACATCAAAAAGCATGCAGTAGTCCATTTATTAAATTCACCACATAGGACTTCTGCAAGCTCCCCTCACCTTCTTGTTCTTGCTAAGTTTCTAATTCTTTGGAGCATTAGACCCTGGCTTCAGCTACCCTGGTGATGATGATTGAATTCTTGCTGTCAGCAGCCCTCCCTTGTTGTTGTCCCCACCACCACCACCACCACACAGATATACCCCTTCCCCCATCTCCTTATTAATAATCACTAACCTCTGAACTGAACCCAATCCCAAGACACTCTGTCAACTGAAGCAAGCAACGCTTACCCCCTCTCCTCACCCGCACCTCCAGAACAACTCCCCTTCATTGAGACTTCTCAACTAGGTATTGATCTGATTAAAGCAGCCTTGACTCTAAGGTGAGAATGATACATAGATATGACACTCCAATTTAGTTGATCCCAATTAACCTTCAGTTGGTAGAATGTGCTAGGGAGATGATTTTGATCAGAGGCTCCTGCAAGTCCCTGCCTCCTCCTTCACACCACACCCCCTGCTTTCCTTCCCTCCCCAAACCAAATACCAAAAGTCCCAAACCTAATCCTCCTGGGAGTCAAATCCTGGAATGTTTGTTGCAGGTTCTTGCCCCTCCCACCCCTAATGTCCAAAGACAAACAGCTAGGTTGCAGAGATCTCCAGATTCTCATTCTAATACTATATTGATGGGTAATTTTAATAAAAATCCTTGGGTTATTAATACTTATAATGATATACTCTGACCTCTCAAATGGCTCATCATTTAAGAATTTTTAAAGAGATGAGGAAACCAGAGAGGGCCTTGCCGAAAGTGGGCAAGGCAAAGGGACTGCCCTGTCGGAACCCAGGTGCTGCTGTATTTAAATAAACAATCTCCAGGCCACAGTGACAGTCAATAAATTTAACTGTTTCTACTTTGCAAATAGCCTTTTGTGCAGCTTAAAACAAAAAACTCAGAACTAAGAAGGAAAGCCTGAAAAACAATAAGCTAAAGAATTCATTATGTGCTGCTTGAGAGAGACTGTGGACACAGCTGGTAGCTATCAATTATTTTGGGTTATTACAGCTAAATCTGGCTCCTTCTGTGATCACATAAAAGTCTGTCAGCATCATGTAGTACCTCATCTGTTACCAAGTGTCAGAAGAGAAGGGAAAAATCATTTGGAATGGTGACTGACTATAAGAACTATAATTATTAGAAGTGATTAGCATCTAATTTCTAAAGAAAATCCCCATTTTCACCTCATTTTGCTCAATGTTCTCCATGGCAAATTATTTAGACACTTTAAGGCACAAAATCTGTCGTTTAGATTAGGAGTGGCTGGACTGATCTGGCAAAAGTAAGATTTGAATTGTATTTCTGCATATCCCTGGAGTCACCCTAATTATCTGGTCCTTCTTTCTCTGACTAAACTCTCATCTTATGAAATTAATGATGTCAACATGAGCACTACAAAGTAGAATGGAAACTCTTTGAACCTAGGAGCTGTCTTTGTATGCTGGGTGCCTGGCACAGTGGCAGGCTAGACGTTTCATCGATGCTTTTTGATTCATGGGTCTCGAGAGGGTGTTAACACCAACCACTCCAACCACCGTGGACACTCATTCTGGTTTTCAAAGATCCATTAGCCAGCATTCAGCTGCTAACTTAGAGACTTTATCAGTCTGAAAATATATGAGCCTTTCTTAGTTTGAATATATACGTGTATACTTGTGATGTCACATACAGACGTACCTAAGCTCACAGAGTCACTGCATTCATTCGTATGAAGTCCATTAGTTTGAGATGGGTGGGGAGAATACATATTCCTGGGCATATCAAGGAAAAGTGGATATAACTAATTTTTAACAAAATGCTTCTGGGGGTAGGCCACTTTCTCTGAGTCTTTCTAAGGTTAAATGAAGCTTGAACATCCCCAACAATGAGGAATACTTACACCACTTCTGTTTCTTCTGTGCTAGAGTTAGCTTTAAAAACCTTAAAATCCTCTTAAAAATAGGAACTGTTGTTCTTTCAGTTAGTTTTTCTCTCTCTGTCTTACTTGCTTATGGGCCTAGTACCCAGTGAGTCTTGGCCTTGCTGCAGTCTCCTGTTCCTCATATCTCTTCTGATGTTCATCAGCGGTCCCTGATCTTAACAGCTGCTCTCCATGTCCAGCTCTTTATCTGTTACTAAGCTGGGGGGCACAGTGGCTAGAGTCCTAGGCCTGGAGTCAGGAAGACCTAAGTTCAAATGCAGCCTCAAAGACTCACTAGATGCATGACCCTGGGCAAGTCACTTAACCCTGATGGCCTCAGTTTCCTCATCTGTAAAATGAACTGGAGAAGGAAACGGCAAACCACTCCAGTATTTTTGCCAGGAAAACCCCAATTGGGGTCATGAAGAGTCAGATACAATTGAAAAATGACTAAACAACAACAAACTTCCAGTAGACTTTTCATGTAAGTTCGCTACCATAAACAACACAAAATTCACATGGTCTTTTTTATTCCTGCTTATTACTTCAATAGGAGTTCACTTGTTTTAAAAATTTGTTCCTATAATTATTTTTCAATCCATTAATATGAAGCTCATTTTAGTTCAATATTAAAGGAAGTAAAATTTCTAAATAACCCCATCTTAGAAAAAGAAATTGAGCAAGCCATCAATGAACTCCCTAGGAAAAAATCTCCAGGTTTTTTTCTCCAGATGGTTTTACATGTGAATTCTATCGAACATTTAAAGAACAACTAATTCCTATATTTTATAGACTATTTGGGAAAATAGGTGAAGGAGTCCTACCAAATTCGTTTTATGACACAAATATGGTACTAATACCCAAACCATGTAGAGTCAAAACAGAGAAAGAAAATTATAGACCAATTTCCCTAATGAATATTGATGTAAAAATTTTAAATAAAATATTAGCAAAAAGATTGCAGCAACTTATCACCAGAATAATACACTATGACCAGGTAGGATTTATTCCAGG
>CM053624.1:89033062-89077818 GCA_028646595.1 Phalanger gymnotis
AAATCCCAGTACATAGTTACCAGAGTTCAACAAAGTCTCAGCATCTGGGTTTACAAGCTGGAGGGCTCCTTAGCTACAGCTGCCCAGAGTCTCCTCATCAACACCATCTCAAGAGCTCTTAAACAAATTACAAACAGACAGACCCAATTCAATTCATAGTTACCAACATCTAGGTTCAGCCCAGGAGCTCAGAACAAGGGCTGGCCTAGAGTCACGCGCCACCACTGCTGCAGCAAAGAGCTCCAAGGAAGCTGAGGCCAACCCCTGGTTTTTATATCTTTTTCAGCATCAGGGGTGAATCACACATGCGACTCACCCACGTGACCTAAAATCATCACAAAGAGGTGACTTAAAACCACATGGTCTAAGAGCCTCTGCTGTCCCAGACATGTATACTAGGCCCTCCCTGCAGTTAGCCCCACCTTGGGCCCCACCTTAGTGGACAATCCACACCCACACAGGATTTACACCTAATAGGGGTTTGGGCCTGGGGCTTAGCACTTAGTAAGGCTCAATGAAATACACTGAATTACTCAAACAAAACAAAGGCCATTTTGCTCACCAACACAGCCGTACATACCTGTGTACTGCATTTAACAATCTTCAGGTGTTTATTAAGCACCTAATATATTCCGAGCACTGTGCTAAGCACTGCCAAGACAAAGAAGAAATAATCACAGTCCTGAACCTCAAGGACCTCATATTTTAATCTCCTCTATCTTTGAATCCCTTGTTCCTTTGTCCCATCATCATTTATAGTCAGCTAAACTTCAAACCTGGGTTCATTGGAGTAGGGAAGGACTAGGTATTGCCTTCACATATGACATTAGGTTCTGAGACAAGAGGCTTCCACATCCATTATCTGAAAGAGACTGGGGTTAGGAGCACACCCTTGCTACTTGAGCAGGAGCCTTGGTGTCCAAGTTAGCCTCTCCGTAGGCACTTGGTAATAGAACACTGAGGCGTTGTTTTCTCAGGAAGTTTTGTTAAGATGAATGTACACTCTTTGAGAAGGAGGACTCTTTCATTTTTGTCTTGTATCCCTAGCACAGTACCTTGCACATAGTAGGCACTTAATAAATGTTGATTGGCTCCAGTAAGAGTAGGTGTAGCCTCCATGCATGGAAGTAGATTCTGAGGTGAGGAAGGCTCCAAGTCTTAGTCTTTGAGGCCTGTGGCAATGGATAGAGGGTTAGACTTGGAGACCTGAGTTTGACTTTGGCCTCAGGTATTTACTAGCTACATGACCCTAAGCAAGTTATTCAAACTCTCTGAGACTGTTCTATCGTCTATAAAATGGGAATAATAGTACCAACCTCCAAAGCTGTGAGGTTCGAGGGAGCTAACACTTATAAAAGGCTTTCCAAACCTTAAAGTACCATATACATGTACTTTATACATATTATTATCTTCTCTAGTTGGTTCATCTGGGCCATTCCTGCCAGGATCTTCTATCCCCAAATAGATAAGCTGAAGAAATATGTCCTGGACGATAGGACACTTGTGAACTTATCTAAAGACTGGTGTCAGCTTGAATGGAAATCCTGAGTAGCATGCTGCAAGCACTGAATGAGAAATCAGAAGGGAAAGCCAAGAGGATGCATTGCAGAATCAAGAATCAAAATGTTCTCTGGGCTGAAGCCAACAGTCAATCAATGAATAAGAATTTATTAAGCACCTACTATGATTAAATGCCAACAAGAAGAAGCTTACTTGTGCAGCATCCCCCCCAACTCACACCTGGATCCCCAGATTCAACATACTTGATGGGTCTGCATCAACTCAAACTCATAGTTTATGAGTCCCCACCAATGTGTTTGCCTTTATTACTGGTCCAGAGGATGCGATTCAAATCAAAAAGCATTTAATGATGTAGAGCAGTAAGAAAAGTAGCAATAAAACATCACCTGTACAGATCCAACTCATAGTTTATGAGTCCCCACCAATGTGTTTGCCTTTATTACTGGTCCAGAGGATGCGATTCAAATCAAAAAGCATTTAATGATGTAGAGCAGTAAGAAAAGTAGCAATAAAACATCACCTGTACAGATCCTGGGCACAGCATCCCACAAATAGTTCATCTCCATGCACAAGGTCACCGAGGCCTTCAGGTGATATCATCACCTTGCCCTGCTGGACTTGCTCCACTAAGGGTTCTAATAGCTTATAATCTCACACACACACACACATGCATACATGTGTATATGTATGCATATATATATACGTACACATATCTGTGTATATACATATATCCACATACCCCAAAACACACATGCATACATATATGTGTATGTATGTGTATGTATGTATGTATGGCACAAGTATGGTATGCAAAAAGACCTATCTTGGGAGTAGTTCATGTGAAAAAAACCTGAGAAATTTAACCACAAGTTCAACATAAACAGAAAGTATGATGTGGCTGCTTTAAAAAAAAAAAAAGAGGGGTAGCTAGGTGGCGCAGTGAATAGAGCACTGGCCATGGAGTCAGGAGGACCTGAGATCAAATCTGGCCTCAGACACTTGATACATTTGCTACTGTGACCTTGGGCAAGTCACTTAACTCCAGTTGCCCTGCCTTCTCCCCTCCAACCCCCCCCCAAAAAAAGCCCACACTGTCTCAAACTGCGTTAATGGCAGCATCCACATCTTGGCAATGATCCCTGTATTCTGCATCGATATGACCGCATCTGAAGTATTAGGTTCTGGTTGGACACCAGATTTCAAGAAGGGAGAGATTCGCATTTAGAAAGAGCCTACCTTGTGCCAGGCACCACGCTATGCACTTTTCCATACATCATCTCCTTTGCCCCTCACAACAACCCTGGGAGACAGCTTCTATTATCATCCTCATTTTACAGTTGAGAAACCTGAGGCTCTGCAGAGGTTAAGTGACTTGCCCGGGGTCACAAAGCTCCTAAGTATTTGCTGGATTTGAATTCTGGTCTTCCTGACTCTAAGTACAGCACTCTATCCACAGTACAGTTGGCTGCTAGAAGAATATGAATAAATAAACAGAAAGACATCCAGAATCCAGGAGAGAAACTGCGTGATATAGGTTATGGATGACATCATGCAGTATTTTGCTTGGATAAGAGAAAGACAGACATGATAACCGTCTCAGGATACTTGATGGGCTTAGGAGGAAGAAGTAAAACGCTTCTGCATCGTTCCAGTGAGTCGAATCCCTTGGGTAGAAGGCCTGTGATAACTTTGACTGAAGAGCTCCATAGAAAGCTCTCCCCACTCACCAAATGTGCTGCCTCACATGGAGGAGGCATTTGGGAAGGGGAGCTAGAAGACCTCAAAGGCCTCTTCCAACTTCCAAATTTCCTGATTCTCCAACTAGCAAAATTCAAACAAAGAGGATCTTGACTACAATGATTAGAAGATCCAGGCTAATTAAGGGCTTTCCATGGCTGAACTGGCTCAGAGCAGAAAGTTTTGGTGCCAAGCCCTGATTGTTCAAAGCTTCAGAGCAGGCAAAGCAAGAATGGGAAACAAAGAGTCCACAAGCCACCCTGAAACTTGAACTAAGCAACACCCAAAAAGGTATCAGTTAAAAGGTGTCTTGAGAAAAGGAAGAAGCAGTTAAAATAAACTTAAGCAGTAATTACTACAAAATTGAGTTCAGCAAGAAAAGATACCAAATACCCCTATGTGTTGTATTTTTTTAAACTGTGCCTTCTATGAGTTAGAAAATAAAGTAATTAGCATTTAATTAATTGTGCGGGGCTTTTTTTTAATAAAGAAAATGCTTTAAAAACAACGTCATGTTCCCTTAATTCTTCCTTTCTCTTAGTTATCCAGAGAGGAGGTGCAGTGCAATGGGTGGAGAGCCGGTTTGATGCCTGGAAGATCTGGGTTTTAAGCCCCTCCTCTGATATAGACTGGCTATGTGACCTTGGGCAAATCACTTACTCTCTCAAGGCTCTAAACAGTTCTGAAAGTTGCTGAGAAGGTGCTGATCTTCATTGATAGGGAGAATTTTCTTGACTGGGAGTACTCTATGCAAATGAAATGAAAGGCCCAATACCTTTCTTAGGATATGTCTTTATTATATGTTTGGAAATGCCAAATGATTACTATCACTAGTGATCATTGAACATACAAAATTAGATCGCAGGCACCACCTTGTGGCATGTGTTGGAATTACAAGTCTAGTGCTTAGTAAAAATGGTAGGTCTTTGCTATAGAGTTGGATTTGCATTTCCATACCTAATTACTCAATGAAAACTTCACAGCTTCAGTCTCAGAGAAGCACATTTTCCATCTTTATCCCCAGCTTATTTCAGGGATTTGGATTTCTTTGCCCTCTGGATATCAGTGAGTTGGACTTTGTTCATTTTCCGGCATCTAAGGAGAGCCGAAGTATGGCTGACTTAGACCGTTATATTCCCTCTGACTCCCCCATGTCCTTTCTCCTCACAAGGCTGCGGCAGACAAAGAACAATTGCAACCACATAAGGTACCTCTACACTCTGACACAGAATCTCAGAATTTCTAGTCAGAAAGAAGTAACTTTCCATTCCAAAGATAAAGAAACAGGAAAGAAATATCCCTTCTTGAAAATAGTGTTTTCAAACAGTTTGAAGCATCATTTATGAAATTTAACTTAACAGTCAAAGCTGCCCATGAAAAATTTGTATCATTTACAGATGAGGTTTTGAATCACAGAATGTCAAAATTAAAAGGAAACTCTGAGGCCCTCAAACCCAGACTACACTAGAGAGACAGCCTGGTGTAGTGGCCAAGGCAGTAAACCTGGAATCGAGAGTATTTTGGGGCAAATCACTTTAACCTCATAGTGTCTTAGTTTCCTCTTCTGTGACATCTTTGACAAGTTATCATTTGGCTTTTGCTTAGAGATCTCTAGTAAAAGGGAACCCATCTCATTACCTCTCAATGCCCTGTTTCATTTCATTTTTGGATAGTTCTAATTATTAAGAAGTTTTCCTTACCATTGTTCTTGGATCTATAATCTGTGGCCAAGCAGAAAATGTCAAATCCCTCTCCCACATGACAGCCCTCCAAACATTTAAAGGCAGTTTTCATGGCTTCCCCTCTCCCCAACCCCCTTCTCTTCTCCAGGCCAAACATGCCTAATTCCTTCTATTCATTTTCATATGTCATGATCTCAAGGCCTTTCACTATCATTTTTGAAATAGTCTTTTGTTCATAGAGCTTTCAATTATAAATAATAGTTTTCACCAGGCAGTAAGTCAGCAAGTACTTATTTTTTTCAGCTTGAACAAGTTGTGGTATATGATCACGGTGGAATACTCTTATGCTATAAGAAATAATGAGCTCCATAATCTTAGAAAAAGATGGATAGACTTGCATGGAATAATGAAGAGCAAATGAGTAGAACAAAGGGAACATTGTATACAGTAACAGCAATATTCTTTTAAGAACAACTTTGAGCAAATAAGTCATTTTGACTGGTATAAATACCTGAATTAACTACAAAGGTCGTAAGAAGGAAAATGCTATCTGCATCCAGCAAAGAACTGGTAAGTAGAAATATGTGTGTGTGTGTGTGTGTGTGTGTGTATATATACACACACACACACATATATGCATATTTGTGTCTAGCCATTTGTGGTAGCCATCTCTAGAGTGGGGAGAGTAGAAAAAAGTAATTTACATGATAACTTTAATATATATATATCGAATAGCAAATTGTACATAATAGATTTGCAGTTTCTTGTGCAATCATCTTTATTATTATACTATGTTATAAAAATGCTTGTTTTTATCCCATAAATTAAAAATGAAATTAAGTATTTTTTAAAAGTACTTATTACTTTCTTACTATATGGCAGGCATTGCAGTAAGCACTCAGGCTCATACCCTAGTGTGGAAGACGACGTATAAGTAATTAGGTGCATACAACATACCTACAGAGTAGATAAATGTAATCTGAAAGGGAAGGGCATTAATTAGTGGCTGTGAAGGAGCAGAAAAATCCTCCTACAGATGTTGGGATTTGAGGTGAGTCCTGAATGAAGTCTAGGAAACTAAAAGTCAGAGAGAGGTGAAGGGTGAAGAGTGTGCTAGGCCTGAGAAGGAACAAGAATCCGAAGGCATGGAGACAAGAGATAGAGGGTCATGTTGGAGGGAGCAGCAGGCTGGTCAAGGTACTGAGATCATAGAGTGCATGGAGGGGAGTAAGTTATAGAAAGACTGGAATGGTGTGAAGGCGCCAGGCTCTGAAGAGCTTTATTTAATCCCAAGCCATTAAAGCTCATTGAATGGAGGAGCTGCTGGGGCATGACATACTTTAGAAAAATCCCTTTGGCAGCTGAGTGAATAACAGGCAGGGAGACCAATTAGAGGACTATTATTGTAGTCCAGGTAAGAGATGACAAAGCCCTGAAACTGGGTTGGTGGGGGGGGCAGGGGGGGGTGGCGGGGGATGGGATATGTATACGAGATGTTGGTAGGTAGAAATGACCACATTAAACAATAGACTAGATGAATAGGAGTGAGGAGTCATGTAAACAAGAGGTCTTGGGCCTGGGTGTAAGTAAGTAAGAGGGAAGATTGGAAGAAGGAGGGTTTGAGGGGAAAATAGTTTTGTTTTGGACATACTGAGTTTGAGATGCCTATGGAACATCCAATTCAAGATGTCCAAGAATCAGTTGGAGATACTTGACTACAGCTCAGCAGACAAAATGGAGCTAGATCTATCGATCTGGGAATCATCTGTGTAGAAATAATTGAACCCATGGGAAGTGATGAACCCATGTCACCCCTCCCTCCCCCACGCAGACACATACACACGCAGTGACTCCCTATTTTCTCCAGGATCAAATGCAAAACCCTTCATAACTACTCCACCCCCCACCTTTCTGGTCATCTTTCACTTTCCTCCCCAGCACATATCTTCTGTCCAGTGACAGCCATGGCCTCCTTGCTGTTCCTCAAACAAGACATCCCGTCTCTCAGCTCCAGGCATTTTCTCTGGCTATCTCCCATCTTGCTTCTCTTCTCTGTCTACTCTCTTCCCTGGCTTCCTTCAAGTCCTAACTAAAATTCCAGGGCATAGGGTGTGTTCAGGGAAGACTAGCAACTATGGTGTGATGGCCGCCAAGCCTTTTTCAGGACTGGCTTCCACCTTTGGTTGTCCACCTGTTCCACCCAGCTCTCAGCTGTGGCTCCAAGAAGCTGTGGCATGTGCAGCAGCCACACTGCAGTAAACCATTTAGGCAGAAGGGCTGAAACAGGTCGAGGGTAACAGGGATCTCAAACCCGTCTGTGAGTTAGTTACCTCAAGCGTGTGAAGACTTCCCCAAGTGGGATGGGCAGATGAGAACACTTTGTTCTAACTGCCATGAAGTTGGCTGAAGTGGGTGCTGTGGAGCCCTTAGAGCGTGGTCAGGCATCAAAGACACCAAGGTCATCCACTGCATCTCGAGCAGTCAGCAGTTGTCTTGACCGTCTAACCACAAGATTGTGATGACTCTGGAGGGGAGAGTGAGGCTAGTGGCTCCATGCAACGCTGCCTCATTTAAATCCTATTTATGTAGTAAGCAAAAGACATCACCCATGCCATTTTAAACCCAACTAAAATTCCATCTTCTACAGGAAGCCTTTCCCAGCCCCTCTTAATTCTAGTGTTTTCTTCCTTCTGTTAATTATTTCCTATTTTCCCTGTATGTAGCTTGTTTGCACACATCTGTTTGCTTGTTTTCTCCCTTATTAGAGAGTGAGTTCCTTGAAGACAGGACTGGTCTTTTGCCTCTTTTTGTATTCCCAGCGCTAGGCACAGTGCCTGGAGCATAGTAGGCACTTAAATGTTTGTTGACTGACTGAGATCCCCTAGTAAACTTTCTCTGACCCTCAGTTTCCTTACTAATAATATAAGGATAATAATATCTACAGGACCTATCTTAGAGGGTTGTGATGGGGCTCAAGCACCATGATCTATGTAAAGTACGTTGAAAATTTGAAAGCGCTATACAGACGTCAGCTATTTTTATGAACACATGATCACCACTCAGAAATGAGTCTCTTAGATGCTGCAAGTCTGTTCAAGGAGAAATGTGGTTACATACGGGTGGGCACGCGCACACGTGTGTATGTGCATGTGTTTAAAGCAGTTCCACTAACCCAGGAAGTCATCTTAAGTAACATTTTTTCTGACTATACTATGTGTCTTAAGTTTTTGTTCACAGCATTACAGCTTCAGACATGAAAGAGAAACAGTTAGCCCTGAGTCACACAACTAGGAAGTCGAATCACAGGATTTGGACTCCAGCCCTCTGAACCACACTACCTCTTACTCTTAAAAGAAAAAGTAATGGGAACATGAAGTTGACTACAGTGCTTAAAAGGGGGTCATTATATTTTCCACCTGAGAATAGATATGAAGGATTACCCTTTCTATTTGTAAATCATCTACATGGTGACTTCTGGTAAGCATTAACACTTATAGAGCCTCTAAGACCACCCTCCATCTACTTCAGAGGTATCCAAGCCACACACGAAACTAGATTAAAATGTAATTGGGAAATGTTAACAAAAATAAATAAAAATACCATTCAACATAGGTAATGTTATTTTGTGGCTTCCAAGGTCAATGTGAGGCCCACAGGGATCCACTTCTATCTGTGTTCAACACTACTGATCTACTCCATTGATTTGTACATTCCTATTTATTTTTTTAGAATGTAAGCTCCTTTGTCAACGGGCAATCACAATTTCACAAAACTTACATGAAAACTAGGTTTATTGCAAGAGAAATGAACATGCGTGTAGAACTCAAAGAGTTCACAATCCATATCGAAGTTTGCATTTTTATAACAGCAGGACAAAGGAAGGAGGAGATATCAGAAATCTCTGCCTAAAGGGGCATGGCATGAGAGGGGGAAAGGTGCAGTAAAGGTGGAAAAAGGATAAAACCCCTCCCAAAGGGGAGGAGCAAGGCCATGGCAAAAACCACATTCTTTTCCCTTGGGAACTACTAGGCCCTGAAGATATGATGGTCTCCTTATCTGTAAGGGTCCCACCTGCACAAGCACAGACTGACGGGTGCCAGTCTTGACTCCCAAGGACACGCAAGGAGTCCAGTTTGGGAGGCAAACAACAAATTATGTCAGCTTCAGGGGAGCTAGTGTTTGTCCTTGACACATTCAGGCCTCCTGTATGCCCTGGGTCCAGTGTTCTTGGAAAATATGGCAACTCAAAAAGACAGATTCAGGAGATCCCTTAATAGTCTTTAGTACTTATGGGCAGGAATTTATTATTATTATTATTATTATTTTGGTATTTTCGCCAACTAGCCCAGCCCAGTGCTTGGAATATAGCAAGAACTTAATAAATATATGTTGATTGATTGTACTGGTATTACTGAGAAATAGAAAAAAACAAAGTTGATCTGAGGTAAAGGAAACTCATATGATTTTAGTTTGAGACTTTATTCAGGTGAAGTTGGAAATGAGAGGCAAGACTGGAGAACATGAGACACTGGGACTGAAGAGAGAGATTTGTAATCCATCCACTTTAAAGGGTGATGGATGAAACCAAGGGAATGAATGGGATTACTAGCAAAGATGCTTAGAAAGAAAAAAAATGCTAAAGACAAGAGCTTGGGAAAATCTTATAAAGGGTGAGAAGGGAAAAAAGACCCAGTGAAGGAAACAGGACAATAGAGGGGTAAGAAGAGAATCAGAATAGTGAGAGGAATGAAAACCCTGAGACAGAGTTTCTGGGTAATTAATAATCAATGTATTAATTAGGGTAGCCTGCAATCAACAAATTGATGGTCAGTGGTTTCCTTAAGTAACCAAAGACTTCAAGGGAGACCCTGAAATGCCTTAAATCCCTTTTGAAAGGGAATTCCCTCACAAGTAAAAATCAATATTGATTGGTGGATGCTTAATGAGGAGGCGGGCTAAAAGTCTTCAGCTCCTCTTGCTGAGAACCTGGCTTGACCTGAGACTCAGCAGCCTCCAGCAACCTGGGCAAGGGAAATCCATCTCCATCCAGACCTCTCTGGCTAGTTTTCTCCTTCATAAGCTGGATCACCCTAAACTCTAATGGAAGAGATCAAGGACAGAGGTTTCTTCTCTCAGGGTAAGGGCTCAACCAGATTGGATTCTGTTTATATGCTAAATAAACAGAATTTAGGATTTGTGACTTTTAAAAAGTTTGAGAAATATAGTTTCTGGGTAATTAATCATTTTATTAATAAAAGAGGTCAGTGGCACTCTCAAATGCCAAATACAGCCCTGGCTGCCGGCTCACCCCTTGGAAGAGGAGTGTTCCTGAGGGTGGCAATCAGCTCTGATTGGAATGAATTTTACAATGAGGGGCTGGACCTATTCTAATGAACTTTGATTTTGTTATTTACTTCTCAATTGCCCCCACCTTGAGCAATCTATTCATAGAATTTATCCCCATCAGAACCTGTGTAGAACACGATGGGCTTCTCCACCTTAGAATAAATTCCTTGTAAGGTTGGGGGAGGGGGGTCTGACCAGGATTGAGGAGAGAGTTAATTCAGCCTTCAGAGACTGAGCTTTTGAAATGACTTTAGAAAAAGGGGAGAACTCTGGATCTCCCCAAATCACTGGTTACTAATAATTTCTCTTAAGATTGCTAATTGGGTGGAGTCTCACCCCAAATTAACAAGCACGTTCTTTGAGGGCTAGGAGAAATCTCATCCATCAGCCATGCCCTTCGGAGACTGACTGACCTTAACAGGAGTTGGGCTTTTGCAGAGAATAGAAAGAAAAAGGATGGATCTTGATTAATAATTACTATAATAGTACAATAATTTCTTTCAATAGTATAGACTCATGGAAGCCAGTGTAGAAAAGGGTAGAGGTCTTTTGTACCTCTTTAGAGCAAGCCTTCAGAAGCCCTCTTCCTCATTTCCTCTATCTGGAACCCTGCTTTTGACTTCCCTAGATGCCTAGCCAGTAATCCATGGAGGTCTCCATGCCTCATTCTGATGTCTGTACAGGACTGGGCAGAAGATGCTTGCCCCTCATCCTCAATCCCTACCTTGAAATGGATACAAGTGATGTCCACTTCCAAGGTGTTCATTAAGCCTGCTTTGTTTTGCCCTCCTTACCTCTCTCCATCTCTTCTTCCTTTGAATCTTTGATAGTTTTGTTAGATTTTATTATTTTTCCTTTTCCTTTGCCCAACTACATCATGTTGTTTTATCTGAGGAAGCTGGAGGTGAATTGGGTAGAATATGGTAAATGCAGGAGATTTGAAAACAAAGTTTTGTTTCTTTCAGTAGAAAAAACACCTGAAATTTCATTTCCTTATCAAACGCTTATTTTTTTCATAGGCAGCAAGGCAAATGTCAGCTGAATTCCTATCTTAATTATCCCAACTTTTAAAAAAAATTGGTGAGGGGTGAGTTAAATGTCTCGATTACTGAATAGTTTTAAGGTGAAACAGTATTCCAGAAAGTGCTTTTCCTTCTCTGCCAAATCTCCCTAATTCTTCTACTTTTTCTTCCCTCTAGATCCAACCTGAGGAGAAACTGTTCCTCTGAGCCATGCGATGTATATTGGCACACTGGCCCTTGGAGGCCCTGCACAGCAGCCTGTGGCAATGGGTTTCAGTCCCGGAAAGTGGAATGCATACACCGGAAAAGTAGTCGACCGGTGGCGGTTCACCACTGTGGTACTAGACAGAGGCCAGTGACCTGGAAGCACTGTAATGTCACTTCCTGCGGTAGTATGTACCCATTTTAAGTACTTTTTATGGTGTTTCTCAGCATGGCGTAGTGAGTGTGACCAAGACCCAACTTGTCACTAAGTTGTTCTGGGTGTTGATTCCTACTTGCTGCCATATGATTCTTATTGCAGTTGGCTTTTGGGGTTTAAGATGATCTGAGTGGCTCGATAGAAAGTAGCGCCTTTTCTCTCTATAAGGGACTCCCAAGAAAATGTACAACATATCTTATATCCGCTGCGCTCTAAGGCTACCATCCATCTACTGTTTTTGAATCTCTTGTCGGTCTATGGATTTACTTGTTGTTGCTTCTCCGTTAAAATCTAATGAGGGGAACTGACTATTTTTGGCTATGGGCCAGACTTCAAACTCTTTGGAGGAAAAAATCCTGATAAACCCTCAAGTCGTGTCTAGTTCACTAGCCTGACTGCTGTTATTCTGTGATCTTTGGTTTTACTACCAACAATGGCCAGGCTTTCCAAAAACCTCCATTCCCAGCACTGAGAAGGTGCTTCAGCTTTGAAGAGACTGCTGCAAGTGCCGGTATAAATAATTATTCCATGCAGCAACCGAAGAAGTAAGATGTGGCCGTTAAACGTGACCTTCTTTAACCAAAAAGAGGCCCGGAATTCAGGTCACTGCAGAGGTGTAGTACTTCTTCAGTACTTGAAAGTACCAATGACCACCATGTGGACTAGTAACTAGAGAGTTTTAATTATGTTTGTTTCGTGTTGACTAGTTAGATGAAAGGTTTATAGAAATACCACCCTTTAGAACTAGAATTTTTAAATGTCTGGCTTATCCATCAATTATGCATTTATTATTTAATAATAAATCACATTACTAAATGCACACAGGGATAGGGATAGGGATAGGGATAGGAATATGAACCAGACTTGTGATTTCACTGACTTGGGGAAGTCTCAGGTTAAGAAACCGCCTCATCCAATGGAGGCCTACACCTTCTCTGAAATGTTTGGTTTAAGTGAGTTGCCTAGAGTGCTGAGTCCAGGGTCATAGTCAGAATGTATCAGAGGCAGAATTTGAACCTGGGTCTCTCTGGATTCAAATCTAGCTCCCTATCCATTGTGCCACATTGCCTATTAATAACTTTAACTGTTCATGAAAATGTTTCCCATTGAGAGGTAGTGTGTTATAATAGAAGACCCACGTTTAAGCCTTTCTTCTGACACATACTGACCCTAAGTAGGTCAGTTAGCCTCTAGAATTCCAAGATGATTAAGATTGTAAATTAGTCGTTGCCAGTCTGCATCCCTGAAGAGAGCTTCTACGTTGGGAATTCCTGATGCTGCTGAGAACATAGGCCTGGGCCCAAAATAAAATAAAATTTTAATACAGTTAATTAATCAATTGTTATTTTTACAGAAGGAGAATGCAAGGACACAACTCACTACTGTACATTTGTAAAACATCTAAACTTGTGCTCGATAGACCTCTACAAACAAAGGTGTTGCCAGTCTTGTCAAGAAGCATAGTTCTGTGCAGAGTTCATGGTGCTGCTGTGAAGAGGAGGAGGAAGTTCTTTGCATGTAGCTGGTTCCAAAGTATGTATTCAGTGTAAGACTCCAGGCTTAAAAGTAAAATGGATGTTGATGCAGAAACACCACAGTTAGAATTATATAGAGTGGAATTTTTTCCTCAATTTTTGGTTTTTTTTTTTTTTGCCTTGATCAACATTTCCATAGCGAACTTTTAACACTTGAGATTTTTGTTGTTGTTACTGTTCCAGATTAAAATACCATAGCACATAATCCATTGAACTGAATAGGCCCTTGTCACATGATTGTAATCAGGAAAACACTATTATCACCTGTCCATCAAATACTGCTCACTTCCTGTGATTTATAGGAAATCATAGTAGATTAATACATCCTGAAGACTTGGGAAGTGCAGCAACTGATGACTGTTTCTCAGCTTCCTGTTTGTAGTGTTTTTTGGAATTTACAAGGTACTGAAATTTCAGATGCTCTGGCCAGTCGCTATTAGGGTGGTGGTTGTGTCATTGATTGTATTTTTCATAGCTGGCTTTAAGCTTGGACTACGAGGCAAACTCTCAGGACGAGTTTTCTCAAGATTGGCCGGTGGCTGGAGACACAGTGTGGGAGCGCATCTCACATCCATCCCTCACCAGTGTTTATGCACCAAATGGGAAAGAGCATTCTTGACAGTCTTGCCATTTTCCATCGTAGAAATCTGTATTTTTTTTTCATCAGAGGGGAGGCACTGCTTGCCTTGGTTCCTATCCTCTTCCACTCAGATTGAGATGTGATCAGAGGGAAGCTCTGCTTAGTTTTTTCTACTGACTTTGAATTAGATTCAACACTTCCTTAGAAGAGCTGTGAATGACACTTTGGTAAGCACTATTCTCTTGCACATGACCAAATAGGAAATCTGGGCTTTATCTGGCCCAGTCAGTCTGTGTCAAATATCATTCCTCAGTATTTTATTTTTTTTCAATCCTGAATCAAAATAATAAGGAAGTGGTATTCTAAGTAGGCATCTTAATAGTGAAGCCATTAGTTATTTTCATATACATTGAGCTTCTATCACTCAAAAAAGGAACTCAAACTTGCACATTATAAATTCTAAAACTAACATTGAAAGAGCCTTCTCTACCATCTTCCTATATATATTGCCAATTCTAAGCCTGGTTGACCAAAAAAAAAAGTTGGGGGAGAGGGTTTGCTGGGAGAGAAAAAGAGAGTTAAGGATTCAGCATTTGGCTGTCTTGGCAGTCTGAGGAAGGTACCCCAGCTGCTCTGTTTATTTACAATATTTTCCCCAGTTGTATCAATGATGAAGTCAGAGGAGGAAGCACATACATCTCATTGTGTCTTGCCTCAGTGCCCAACAGGGGACGTACATTTTGGCTTTTGATTTCTTGGAGGACAGGAGCAGTCCATAAACTTGGCACATTGTAATTTGGAAAGCCACAGGTCTCCTAGGCCATAATTTTTAGAATCACTGAAACTGAGATAAGCACTACTGTATCCCAAGGACTTAGAAGGCACAGCATTTGGTGGCTGTGTGGGAGAGGATATTCCAGATGACAAGCTTTTTTTTAAATCAGTAATGGGTCTTGACTGTTGAAACAGGTTTTTAAATTAAAAAGGACAAAGAACATTTGTAAGATAACTTTTGTATATATTTATTGTATGATTCTTAAAGTGCAATATTTTGTTTTGTACAGTGTGTAATAAAGATTATGGAACATATATTTTTCTTATTACCAAGAATTCATATTAAATTACTTCATATTTGTATTTAAACTTTAAGAGTTAACATTAAGCATTTCTTGTTTTCTATCATACCCTTTGGGTTGGGTTAAGTATATTCTTGCAATAAGGAAGTTGTGTTTATTACCATCAAAATGACATGCCTGTGTAGTGTATTGACTACTGTTACAGTAACAAGAAGTGTTCACTATATATCTTTCATAAAAACCGCCTCAGTAATTCAGAAATAAAATTGACTTTGGTTATTCAGCTGCACCATCATTTATGGAAAGCATTTCTTTTTGTGGCTTCTCTTATGGCCTCTCTGTATGGGAATATTCAGGCCATCCCTGTGGTGTTCAGTGCCCCAGACCCTCGGGGGGAGGGAAGGGCAGTCTCAGAGCAAATCATAATGTGCGCCTCTGACTCTCTATCTCCCCCATCCATCCAAAGCATCTTTAATACAGATGAAATGGTATTAAAATGAATATCCAATGCAACTGGGAAGTGGCAAAAAGAAGTTACAGATACCATACAACCTGGGTTGAGGGTAGGACATGTGGAAGGAAGGAGGGGCCTTGACAAGATGGAAGATGTGGAAAGTTACGCACACACACACACACACACACACAGAGATATGTCTATATCTATACATGTATGTAAGCCTCAGGATACCTTTTGTCCAAACTAGGGGAGCCATCTTCCCCTGGCTAATTACATTTGTTGTCTGTTGAAAAACACTCCAGTGCCTAGGGTCAGAGTAATGACCACATTTGCCATGCCCTGGGAATGGCTTAGTTTTTGTGATGTCTTTCTTTGTAACTAGGTGCATTATGGCTCTATTATAACTATGTATTAAAGGACTGCTGTACATAAAACCAGTTGTCACTCATTTGGGGAAGGCTTTGATTTTGAACCTAAAGCCTATTCCCAACTGTATACTGAAAGTGGAAAGATAATACTATAGTTTAGGTAGGCTTCCAAAAATGCATATACTTCATCAATGATAATCCAGGCCGTAACTGCACAAACACTATCTTACCATTTTATAAGGTCTGTTAATGATGGAGAGAAATACCCTTGATCCATGGAATGTTAAGCAAAAAGAGATCTTAGAAATTATCTAGTCCAACCTTTTTATTTTACAGGTAATGGAAGTAAGACTCAGAAAGGCAAAGTGATCTGTCTACCATAACACCAAAAGTCAATGGAAGAGTTAGCTGGATGAGAACCCATTTCTCCTGATTCCTCAGTTGTTGGACAGTGATATATGGTTTCATTTCTGTGGCATTTTACATAATGTTTCACAGACATTATTTCCAGGAGTGCTTTTTTAAAACTACTAGGACCATCTGTTATGTTGAGGATAATCCTATTATCCAATTTGAGTATTATTCTTCATTCCCCTCCTGCTTTGTTAAAATGCGTCCCGGAGCACTAAAAATATAATTTTATGAAATTAACACCAACATGCTTCCATATATCAGTGCATCTCTGATCTCATCCATGCTAGGTATTCCTTCTTTCACTACAGATGGCAGTCCATCCACATCTTCTCATTTGATCTTTTTCCATGATTTTCCAATATGAGAGATTAAAACAGTCTGTGTACACCAAATAGATACATTAATGAAACCATATTGATAAAAGTGAAGTTGTAGGAAACTTGATAAAAAGACTTGGTCTCTCTTCTGTTCTCTGAGCTGTTAAATATGTCATGCGAAACATTCAAAAAGAGAGGCATGAACAGATTACCAAAGACATATTCAAACCTCAAAATGGGAAAAATAGAGGTTTTTCAATTCTTTCTGACTCACATAGAATTCATATAGAAAAGAGAAAAGGCTACTCACTTCCAATATAGAGTCAGCTACTTGACATCATTTCCCCCAAAAATGGGCCTGATTTTTTAGGGAAAGATGGAAGTCTAAGTCCTTTGTTATTCTTTGATCATCTGATACTACATAAAGTTAAGTGCCATTTATAATTTTGCAATCATGTATGCAAATTTAAATTCATGTTAGTAAAATTAATCACAATAATTTAATAGCAAATTTTCAATCCAAAAATTATGTGACTGGTTCATTCTAAGCCTCAAGTGACACACATTTAATATAGATTTAATCTAGATACAATAAAAGAAGGCTAAAATTCACTCCATATTAAACATATTTACTTAAAAAAATATTTTTAGTAACTTTTATATTTCTATAGGAAATTATGGAAATATCCACTACCAATTTCTTGCTACTCTATTTACTACCAGAATCCTTTTCCTTTCCTTTTTTTAGCATATGTTTTATTGCTAAACTGGAGGAGGAAGAGAGTGGGAGGAAAATGATGTACAGGCATAATCCTAGATTTTATGACTCTGAGTCTGTCATTATGACTGTACATTACATCTGGCTACTGTTGTTATTTATGGGGGAACCTGGGAACTCCCACCAGTCCAACCAGAACATATCTAACTCCATCTCCCCAAGAACCCTGAAGACTTTGAGCAATTAGTCTTTGTTGATACATCTTTTATAATTTTTCATAATAATCATAACCATAACGACTGACACTTCTATACCAGCCATTAAGATTTACAGGGAAACCTTGCAACATTTTTTCATTTGAGCTTTATAACAACTCTGTGTGCTAAATGTGACCGCTATTATCCTCATTTTTATAGTTATATGAGGCACAGAGACTCTCACACATGGTCACACAGCTAGTTGGAGTTAAGAGGCAAGATACAAACTCAGGTCTCCCCTTGGTTCCAAGTCCTATACACTTTCAATGCCTCAATTCATCATGCTTCACTTTGTCTTCAGCAAACAGTATCATGCAGACTTTTTTCACTGCTTAGTCTCCTACACTCCCTGTAAAATACTTTTCTTAAGCAACTTTTGAATTTCGGGAAGGCAAAAGCATTCTCTCACTCTATGCTCAGAAGTGTCCTGTTTGGGAAATCAAGGAAAACTTGGACCATTGCTCTACAATCTTTGTGATGTACTTTAAAAGTAGAAAGGAGACAGCATTATCAACCCCTGTCTTAAGGATAAGAAAACATGAAAGAACACCTCCCTCAACCCAAGTCAAAGCAATCTCTCCCTCAGCACATTTCTCAGTCCTTTTCCTAGACTTTCCCCTTGCATCTGTCTCACACCCCTTTGTTTCACAATTCACAGAATCATACATTTAGAACTGGGATTTTAGAGATCTGCTACTAGCCCAAACTCTTCATTTTACAGATAACAAAAGACCTTTTGCAGGAAACAAGGGCCTTTGTGGAAGAGGTGAGGCACCATGGGAAGAACACTGGTTTGGAGTCTGAGGACCTAGATACAAATTCCACCAGCCACACCATCTGTATGATTTACCACTTAACCTCCTCCGGCCTCAGTCTCATCATCTATAAAATAAAGAAGTTGGACTAACTAGATATATCTTTTATTGTTCAGTCCTGCCCCACTCTTCATGACCCCATTTGGGTTTTTTGTGGGTTTTTTGTTTGTTTTTTTGACAAAGATACTTGAGATTTCTTCTCCAGCTCATTTTACAGATGAGGAAACTGAGGCAAATATGGTTAAGTGACTTGCACAGCGTCACACAGATAGTATGTGTCTGAGGCAGGATTTGAATTTAGGAAGATGAGTCTTCTTGACTCCAGGCCTGGCACTGAATCCACTGAGCCACTTAGAAGTCCCTTCTATCTCTAGGCCTATGATCTAACAACCCAGGGAGACTAAATATATTGTCCAAAATCACACAAATAATTGTGATTTTCTCTTATGAGATTGTAAGCAGCTTGAAAGCAGGGTCTATATAAAATTTATATTTGTATCCCCACCAACAATACATTAACAGATCTCTTTAAAGTTTGGACCTGTGGAGTACTTGTTGAGCATTTGTTAAATTGAACTGAATGAATGTGGAATAGAGATAGTGCAATTTAATGCCTTACACGTTTTTCCTCCACAGAGGTGCTCCACAGTTTCATCATGGAGTAGATGAGACCCCGTTAGATTGTAAGCTCCTTGAAGGCAAGGATTGTCTTTTGCCCGTTTTTGTATCCCTCAGCTCTTAGCACAGTACTGGATGCATAGCAGGCACTTAATAAATGTTTATTGAATTGAATTGAATGTCTGAATTCTCAAAGTCTGTGAAGCAAAACCCAAACTCTGATAGGTCATGCCAAAATGTATGAGCCTCTCAATGTACTGTATGCCTGTCACCTAGCAGTCGGATTAAGTAATCTAGGAAAGGCTGACCACCGATAGGCTGGCCACCAGTTAAGGCATTTGTTTGCCCACTGCTGCTCCTGAAGACTGCTTACTCTTGTTTATAGGGGCTCCGATCTGCTGTGGTAGAGAGATCCTTGAAATACAATTGTAGCATTTCACATCCATTTTTTTCACTTGGTCCTTAAAAAAACCTGGTGAGGTAGTCAGGGCTGGTAACAGTTTCTCTATTTTATACATAAACAAAGACTCCAATATGTTAAATGACTTGACCAGAGGCATATGGCTCCTATGCATTAGATGTGGGACTACAATTGAATGCTTGTCCATTGTGCCCTACTTCATTCTGCCCTAGTGAAGAGAGTGAATCATTAATTAAGCACTTCTCTTATGTCCCCGGCAGATTCTATGCCTTAGGTTACGTTAGTTTTCATTAATTACTCTGGAAAGAACTTGTATGGTGCTCTGGTAAAAATGAACACTACAGCATTTCAGAAGCTGTATTCAAGATTCTTTGGTATTCAAATACACTATGCCTTAATGTCACTTGTTCACTCTTTCCCCTTAAAAACAAAAACTGGGGGTAGTTAGTTCCATAGAAGGAGAACTAAGTGGAATCTAAGCTGCTGGAGTAGAGTGGGCTGAGCCTCCTGAGTAAGGGAAGGAGAGCAGGAGCCATCCAAGGCAGAGGCCAGGTTGATTTTGGCACAGATTAGATATCTGGGATGGTAAGGTGGCATGTGGTTATACTGTCAACATGAGAGGCAATAGAATGGTAAGAGCACCAGTTTTAGAATCAGTAGACTTGGGTTTGTTCCTCTGGCTCCAACATTCAATAAAAGGAATGTTTATTTAGCACCTGTTGGGTGCAGGGTATTGTGCTAGATGCCAGGGGAGGTAAAAGTGTAGATAAAAAATAATTCTTAAGCCCATGAAAATTACATTCTAATAGGAAGATAAGGACTTTAACCCAGATGGTCCATAATGCATGAGAGGACTGCACAACAGTATTATGGGAATGTTGAGAAGGGAAAGTTATTGCCAGATTTGTTCAATCAGCATAAATTTCTTGGATGATGTGGCATTTTGTGAGGGTATGCAGAGGTGGTTAGTTCAAAAGGCAAACATGGGAAAGGAGGTCATTTCAGGCATAAGAAACAGCCTGAGCAAAGATACAAAGGTGAGAGAGTTCAGTAGCTGTAACCTCTCTGCACCTTGGTTTCTTTATCTGTAAAATAGAGATAATAATAATGTCATACTATATAATTAACAGGATTGTTATAAAATACTTTGTACATTGTAAAGCACTATACTTAGTCATTCGATAAGTATTTAGCATCTGCTATATATAAAATGTAAGTTATTATTATTGCAACATGATATTAGTTGGGTCAAAATTATGTGGGATATGCCTGTATTTGAAAAAAATCTAAAAATAATAAATAAGCACAAGCATATGAATGACCATGAACTGCTTGAGTCCCCACAAGCATAATTTATATTAAGAATCATACTTTATATGCCAAATTTGATCTGGGTTTCATTTACTGTTTGCTGAATTACTATATTTCATAAGCAGAGTGACATTAATGACTAAACAGTTGGACACCTGACTATATCATTTACACATAAAAATGTCATAATTATATAGGACCACAGAATGAGGACCAGTTGTCAAACTGTATGTTAGGAATAATAAGTTACGTTGGGAATACACATAGTAAAATTGTTACAAGTGCATTGTCAAGAAAAATGGGCTAAAAATGTCGATGTTGATTGCATTAGGCTCTTTTAGTACCCTACTCTTAATGCCTCTTGATGTCAAGGAAGTGATCTTGAGTTCTTGGAAGCTATGCCAGCAAAACATAGGCTTTGGCAGGTGTCACCACGCTGGAAAGTCTATGAGTACAAGCCTGTCAATGATCTGCCTGTCTTCTAAGTATCAGCCTGGCTAAGTTCAAAAACGCTCATTAACAGAGTGCTGGTAACTTACTGATGATTTTTTTGAGCATAGCAACTTATGAAGAATTGTCTCTTGAGGCACGGAGGGGTTGTGATTAGCTTTGGTGGAAGGAATGTCCATACTGGTTTGATCATAGACCTGTTGAAGTAATTGCATCAGCAGACATATTGATCTCTCTCAGTAGATCTTCAAATTTCCTTAGGTTAAAAAAAATCCAGTTCAAACATTTTACTATGAATCCTTCAAAAGATAAATCTTACACAAAGATTTTTCTCTTTATCACCTAATTAAAATGTACTGATTCTCATAGATCTATCAGCCTAGGAAATCTGGTTTCTCACAAAATCCATTTATTTGGAAACCTTATCAGTTAATGGGGAAAAGTTCTTTCCTGAAGGAATATCCTTGCGGAATAATCTGTGACCATGGGAATTGGTAGTTTCAAATGTATATCCTGGAAGAGAAGTATAGCTAGCTGGACATGTCTCTTGTATCTTTGCTGTATACTGTGTAGAGTACACTGTTTTATCATCAAATGGTTCAGAGCTGTGACAAACAATGGGGACGGGTTTGAAACTCAGTGTTGGAATTAACTCATGTGGTATATAATGAGATCTAAAAGTGGTCAAGCCTTCAAACTTCCCAGATGGATTGGGAATCTGATTGCTGGGCTTAATCATTCCTAGATGACATGGTTTGTCCCATAGTTTGAAATCATCCTTTGTGGTGCTTCTTGCTTGAAAAGGAAACTTAGTGATACGTGAATAAATTTGCTTTTTGGGAGCTCCTGTGGTCATATGAGTTGAAATATAATCTTGATGGATCTTGCTACTTTGTTCCATGTGACCTGCTGAGGGGATATACTCTGTTAACTTTCGAACCTTGGGCAATGGAACTTCCCATGACTGAAATTTATTGTGGAATTCTGTGTTTTCCCTAAATGGAGCATTTTTTGTCACCTTGGTAATTGCCGGTCTACAAATCTTTGCAGGTTCTCCAAAAAGGCCTTTGTAGGCATGGCGGTGGGTTGTTAAATCATCAAAAGGTTCGTTGTTTGGCTTGTAAACTTCTTTTGGTCTTATAAATTTGGGTTCTAGCTGGTGAGGCACATATGATGAGCGATGGCTTGTAATAGCATTAAAGGGAATAGCAGAATGAGAGAGTAGGTTCACAGGTTTAAAGTTTGACCCAGGACGAAGCTTTTGAGTACTTAAGTCATTCTGAAATGTAGATTTCTCAGGACGCAGATGTTTAGCAAGTTCACTTTTCTCAGTATTCCAAGGTCTGAAATCATCTTTAAGATAAGAAAGCCTTTAAGCACAAAATGAAAATTCAAAGACTTATTGATTCTTAAACAGTTATTCTATTAATATTACTCCCTTCTGTCACTGCCAATAATCCTCCTATCTTTAGAAATCTAAACAACTTCTAGCTCCTGTTCCCTGGAGCATTTATTCATTTGGCAGCTAATCACAAATTGCCTTGTGACATCACCTAGCTTATTGGACTAAATCTTTTTCTTTTATTATTTAACTTTGCATATGTATGCCTGCATGTCTTGTCTTCCCAACCCAATAATAAGCTCCTTGCGGGTAATGGAAATGTTATTGTACATATTCGTATTCTCCATAATGCCTAACTTTAAATATAGTAGGTACTCAGCAAATATTTGTTGGGTGATTAATTATTATCCACTATGTCTAGAAATTAATAGTTTCTTCAAACTATAGATCTGGAATTGGGATTCATACTAAGAACAAGCCTGCCCATGAAACAGGAAGGCAGGGAACTTGAAGGGAACCTCGCCTTTAAGAAATTAAATCCAAAACCTTTGCTTTCTATCAAACGTGTCAAAGAAAATGTATGTATGTGTGTTTGAGAGAGAGAGAAAGAGAGAGAGAGAGAAAGAGAAGGAGGAGGAGGATCTAACTGTACATGGCATCATGAAAACTCAACACTGATGGTATTTATATATATAGGTCCTAGAAAATTCAACAAAGAGAAAAATCACAACAAAATGTTGAGCATTGCGATGGTGCGGGGGAGGGGGAAAGCTTTCTGCTTGAAATCGGAAGAGCCAGGTTTATCCTTCCACGTGCTCTCTGTGTTTCCCTGGGTCATGATTCACTGACTCTCCCTGAGCTCCTCAGTTTCCTTAGCAATAAACCCAGGTTACTGATTATTGTACTACCTGCTACCTCACAAGGGGGTTGTAAAGAGCTGTATAAATGAATTAGTATTAGTATTCAATTCTGAAAATGCCCCATGAGAAGCTCTAGTATTACATATTCTATTACTAATAGAAGATATCTAGATGGGACCTTGATGTTTTGATAAATAGATATGTATCATATTTTCTTTCTAAATATATGCATATATAATTATAATGTTAATAAGAAATAACAAATGGCCGATTTAACACTAAATAAGCCATTTCTACTTCTAGATCTCTACCCATGTAAAATGATTTTGCATTCACTTGCATTTTTAACCACTCATAGTGTAATATCTTTGCCTGAAAGGAGAAGGGGGAGGTAGGAAGGTGAATGGGGGAATGTGACTAAAAATTGCTGACTAGTATGAAATATGGTACAATTAGGATAAAATTTATGCCAATTTTCTACTTATTGATTCTCTATCTCATTTCCCCTTTGTCACAACTATTACAAACCTTTTCTCTCTCATTAGGCACCTAAATGTGCCAGATCAGATGGCCTAGCCCCCTACTTCCCTGAGATTTAAAATGAAATGGAAACTCTCTCAACTATCTTTCTCAGAACTTCTCCACATGGTCATTCATTTCCATCTCCTTCCCTCCTGTCTCAGAGAAAGAAGCAATCTAGCTTATTTTGTCTCTGCCCTTGGTCTCAGCCTTCCTGCCTCCTCCAAGACATTGACTCATCCAATCATGCCTTCTCTTTCATGCATCTTGACTCCTTCTTATTGGCTCCCTTATATCTGCCTACAAACATGCTCAGGTTTCCCCAGTCCTAAAAAAACACAACAGAACAGTACAAAACAAAACAAAACAAAACAAAATAAAAACACCTCCCCTTGAACTTTCTACCTTACCCAGATCTCCTTTACTGCTAAACTTTACGAAACTAGAGAACAGAGATGTCCAGAAGTCACTTGGAGATGTGGGTCTGGGGCTCAAAAGGCAGGTGAAGCCTAGATATGTAGATCAGTTTTTTCTGCTTATTTCTCTAACTGCTCCTTCTCCATCTGTTTCTCTAACTCTTCCTCGTAGACCCTAGTACAAGCCCTCATTACTATTTTCCTGGGCTACTATATCTTCTTCCCTTCTCCTCTCTAACCATTCTTCACCTGGCTTATTTTCTTCATATACAGATAAATTCATGTTATGTTTTTGCTCAATGATTCTCTTGCCTCTCAAATAAAATCTGGGATTCAAGGCCTTCTACAACATTTCTAGTATCTTTCTCCTTCACTTTACCCCTTAGGCACCATCTTCATTGAGGTTCTCTCAAAATCTTGCTCACTTTGTTTATCATAATAGCATCCAAACCGGCCTTCCTACTTGCATTCTCCCCTCTCCCAAATCCATCCACCACACAGCTGCCAAAGCAACTTTTCTTTCTAAGGTGCAGATATGACTAGGTCACTCTCCTCCTATACAAAGATGAGCTGCCAAAAAGTCTTTGAAAGCATGTATATGGTGGTAGCTAGGTGGCATAGTGGATAGAGTACTGGCCCTGAAGTCAGAAGGACCTGAGTTCAAATCTGGCCTCACACATTTGACACATATATTAGTTGTGTGATCATGGGCAAATTACTTAACCCTGCCTCACCAAAAAAAATCATATATGTGTGTTACATATATATTACATATATCTGTTACATATACATACACACACATGCATACACACCCCTATGTATACGTGCATAATCTTGGTTACAGGATATATGTAGTATGTTTATATGTACAGATATATACATACACATATATGTATATATGCATATATATCTACATATATATTTCCTTTCAAAGGCATTTGAGAAGCTCATATTTGACCCAACAAAGTTTATGAAAATTACTTAAAAAATCACTATAATACAACACTAAAAGTAAGTGCTAGTTACATGTTACGCCTTTGAAAAATGTGTGACATTACCTTTATAGGTAGGAAGAGTATCCAGCTTTTCTTTTTTAATAAGATGTCTGTCCAGAGGCCTCATTGTTTCAGCAGGTTGTAATGGGTAAAAATTAAAATCCTGCTTATAGGTGGTTGTCATATCAGTATCCACCATTTTTGTCTTATATTCTTCTGGTGCATGAACCATTTCTTGAAATGTGTCACAGGGAAGGAATTCAGACCTGAAATAACATAACATGGGACATTCCATAAAGAATATGTATTTTTCACTTCATGAAATATAGGTACTAAGGGTATTTGGGATTTGAAACATAAAACATGAAACCAAGCACTATTATAAGAAGTTCAGAGTTAGAGGTAACACTTGGACCATGTATAGCACCTTTTCCTGGTCTCCACAAGCTCTCAAAGATCATGAGTAGTGGCCCTACAATCATTTCCACTGTGTTTCTTGCTACTTGATGTCCCTCAGAGTTGAAAATGAACAACTAAGTCCTATGTGTTCAGTGCAGACTTCCTCTGAACTTTAGAAATATGTTAACTCCTGGAGGAGATAAAGAAAATTCAACATCTACCCAGTTAGTGGTGTTTTTGAGAGATATATGGTACCATAGAAAGTACACTATCTTTAGAGTCAAATGTCCTGGATTCACATCTTGCTTCTGTCCTTAAGTACTTGTGCAACCTAGGGCATGTTAGCTTATCTCTCTGGGCCTTAGTTTCCTCATCCCTAAAATGAGGGGATTGGGCTAGATGGACTCTAAGTTCCCTTCCATCTCCTAATCTGCCATTATGGGTCTTCCTGCCATGAAAGGAAGGTCCTAAGGGGGAAGGGAATATACTTGGGAGCCATGAGAACAGAATTCTAGTCCAAGCTCTTCCACTAAGTGGCTAGTCAAGTCACTCAGCCTTTCTAGATCCCATTTTTCTCATTTGTAAATAAGATCAAACCTAGTCTAACGCCCTTTTCAGTTCCAACAATCTATGTACCATTTCACTGATAGAACCAGTGGACTGTCCCAAGTCTAGGTATATGTATCTCCACATAGGTACTGTAGATAGCCTATTTCTACTAAGCCTGTTCCTCTTCTGTGGAAAGAAATTAAATTAGCCTGATAAGCTAGATTAGACAATTGTTTTACCTTCTGTCTTGCTGGGTGTTTATTATAGGAATTTAAATTTAGTACTGGAAGGGATGTCAGAATTCATCTTTTGTAACATCATTTTTACACATGAAGAAATTGAGGTTCAAAAAAGTTTAGTCAAGTCAGCAAGTATGTATTAAATACCAACTATGTGCAAAGTACTATGCTAGGCACTGGGGATATAAAGAAAAGCAAAAAACAAACAAAAAAACCAGTTCCTGCTCTCAAGGAGCTCACAGTCTACTGGAGTTGTGATTTGACTGAAATCACACAGATAAAAAATGAAAGAACCAGGCTTCAGAACCAGAGTCTTTGACTCTAAATCCACAGCTCTTTCTATTATACCATGATGGTGCCATGTCTTACCCCTCATAAGGTCAAGCTGATTACTATTTTTTAACTTCCTACCTAGGATTAGCCAGGCAGGATGACTACAAATTATGGAGTAAAATCCTGTTTCTTACTCAGCTATGAATATGGTTCACTTACCTTTGTGTGCGAAGTCATCAGCCTCCTTGGGTTTTAATAGTCTAGGTTAGGTTGCTTGGCAGGGACCCAAATTGTGGCTTTACAACTGAAAACTGGCAAATTTTGGAGTAAGTCAATGCTATTCAGACTACTGCCCACTGTTCATCTTCTCTTTTTTATTCTTAAACCTTCAGAAATTCAACTCTTAATTGGAAATCCATAGATACTCACTTGAGGGAAGTTTTTCTCTGAAATATAGTGTCTAAGACTAAATGAAGTCAAGGGCTGCATTCAGCCTAAGGGCTACAGCAAGTTCTCCATCACTGCTACACACAAGTAGATTGGGCTCTACCTGAATCAAAAGGATACCGGGATGCTGGCATAAACAAATGCAAAATATGATGGAGCAATGTAAAAATAAAAGTTGAAGAAAGCTGATGCATGGAAAAGTAGGACAATATCAGAGAAGATAAAACAGATGATCAACCAAACAAGTATGGATACTAGCAAAAAAAATCCCCATCAAATGTGAGCTTCAGAATAACTTTGCCTATTCTCCCCTCTACTTCTTTTTACTTTCTTCACTATTCCTTATCTTCAATCTTATTTTTAAACGTTTTTTTCTGAGCCTCAAAATTAAATGGTCAGGTTTCTTCTTAGGTCATCTCTACTTCAGCAGAAGTTACTAGTTTAATATAAAAACGAAAATCCCACTTCCAGCAAGGATGCTGATATGAAATATTCAGCTAAGTCTGGCCTTCTCAAGAAACTGACATAGAATGTGAAAAAGTGGCACGTGGAGCAAAGGAGAAACCATCAGAAGAGGTAAAGCTAAGAGGGACATCAATTAATTTACTCTCACAAAGACAGGGCAAGAGATAACAAAGAGCCAATTAATGAGCTCTAGACCCGAGCCTACTCCAGAATAATAAAGGACTCCAATCCTCCCCAACTATGAGAGAGGATGGGGCACAGATAGCTTGATTCTTCCATTTTTGTTTCAATCCACAGCTCCCTCAAATTGATCCTAACTGTAGCAGGCAGTAAATTTTGGCCTGGTGTAGTATCAGGGCAGAGTGTGGGAAGAAGGTGAATAGGTGCTGTTGATGGAGCTGTCAATTAGCCTGTTATGAGAAATAGTTTAGAATAATATTTATAGTCATTAAACTATACATAGCCTTTGGTCTGAGTGATGCCGCTACTAGGCATATACCCCAAGAAGGTCAAAGACTGAAGGAAAAGTCCCGTATATGGAAAAAATACTGTAATAGCAAAAACATAGAAGGGAAGTATGGAGTCCATTGATTTGGAGGGATAACTGACCAAAATGTGAATTATAATGTAATGCAAGAAGTAACGAACATGAAGAATTCAAAGGAACTTGGGGAGACTTATATGATCTGATGCAAAGCAACGTATGCAGAATCAGAAAAAGATAAGCACATTAAAACTCTTATCAGAGTATTGTCTAATTGTGACAAATGGTGACTACCTGTGACCAAGACAACATGAAAATGAAGTGTGCCTCGGGACACTTAGCAAAAGGATAGTGGATAATAGGTGCAGAATAAACTATACATTTTCAAACGTGGTCAATGTGTTGATTTGCTTTACTCTGCAGAACTTGTTTGTTGTAAGAGAGAGTTCTATTGGATGGGAAGAGTCATCAGGAAGGGACAATGATGTCATTAAAAATAAAACACATCGATAAAACATTTTTAAAGGCTAGAAACAGCTTTACCCCCATTGCATATAAAGTGCAATGTGGACTATTTACTTAAATTCTGTTATTTCTTACGTTCTGCCACCATCGGCTCGATGTTTATGCTTCAAAGATTTAATATTTTGTGGAGGAATAACATTTTCAAAGCTGGTATATTTTTCTGAATATTCAGTCGTCGGGCAACTCAAATCTAATTCTTCATAAATCCTTGTAGGCCTCCGAGGACAGCGATGGAGCCTGTGTAAACACAAATAAATGAACTGAAATGTGGTTTCAACTTTCAAAAATGTTTCACATATCCTGAAATCACTGTACTGTATTTCATGATACTTTTACCCAGAAATCCCTGACATACTTAGGGATCTTTACTTCAGAGCAGCTTCTGACATGCCAAGCTGGTCTTAGATTACCTATACAAGAAAGACAAACCTGGGGTGTGGGTCTGAAATCTTGCCCCCTGCCAGAGCTAGAATAAAACAGATTAGGTGCCACACAGGGAAAGGCAGATACCTTGAAAGAAGATACCCGTGCTCTTTAAGAGACTATCTGACTTATAGACTCACAGGATCTCAGAACTAGAACTTATCCAATCCATACCTAAACCAGAATCCACTCTACAATATGCCCCTTCAACAAAGGGCTTTCGCCTGAGGACCTCTCAAAGTAACCATTCTAGTTTGAGATAGTTCTTAATTGCTGATTGAATTCAATACAAGTTTAAGTGCCTACTGTGCTCAGGGCAATGTGATAGGGACAGAAGGAAAAAAATGAAACTGCCATTACCCTCAGGGAGCTAATGTTTTCAGAAAGAGAATTTCTCCTTATATGAAGCCCAACATTTTCCTCTTTTAAGTTCCACCCTTTACTCCTAGTTCTGCCCGCTGGGATCAAGTAGAGTTCCATCTTCCATAATGGCAGCCCTTCAAATGTTTGAAGACAGTTATCTGAGGCACCTTCCAGCTGCAAAGCTTGGGATATTATGACATAAATGTTTTATCTGTCCCAGTGCTTAGCATTGTTCCCTTCATTGGGGAAGCCCTTAGTTAACGTGCTGAATTAATTATTCCCCTGCTCTCTTATGCTCCATGATTTCTCCTAAATTAACCAATATCTATAGTGTGTGTAGCCAAATCAATTCATTATGTTTTGTGTTAGACTCTGGGGAATTCAGACTTGAAAGATGAGTGTGTTGAAGGCAAAAGGGATTATAAGCTATTCACGGTTGTCTCTCTGCACCCCCGGAACATAAGGGAATAGTGAGATATAGGAGTGCCCATGGGTTTTTGGGAATGTGTTGGAAATATTAAGGATATGGAGATCAGTTGTGCAGCCACAAGCATATAAATGAACATTAGTGGGAGACTGTGATGAGAGATATTGATTGGAGAGTTAAAAGTCTGTAGAGAAGCACTGAGTCAGTGTAAATGGTTTGTGGGTGTTTTTGGCTGTGGTTCCCTGGCAGACTGTGGATGAATCTGGCTGTAGATCCCTGGAGGGCTGACTTTGGAGTATGGGGATGATATTGATTTAGGGTAGCTGGCAACATTTCCCCAGCTTGTGAAGTTAGCTGATAATATGTGTTCTGTGTTCTAGTTCTAGGTTCTTTGCATAGAGTAATTTCAATTTTCTGGGAACAATCATGAAAGAGCTCTGTTAGATGTGTCATGTCTTACTGGCATAATTCTGAATCCTTGATAGTCCCCCAGATGGAAAAATAATCATTATTGGAGTGTAAATGGGTCCACAACCTGGAGTATAAACAATATCATAATCTTGTTCTACAGTAGTTTGTTCTGAATAATATTTATGTCACTTAACAGATGCAAAGTGTTTTCTCTGTTGGAAAGATATTTTCTAATTACTCTATATTCTCTGGACATTCTCTGCCTTTTTCTGCACAATGAAGAAACATAGTAATAACTTCTCTAATTCTATGTTCATCTAAAAAGCAGAACATGTTATAACACCCAGAATGGGTATTTCTTATTAGACTACATAATTCTGAGGTCCCTTTTCATTTGGAGAAACTGTAATTCTCAGATGACATAAAGATTTAACATATTTATGTAGCACCTGGAGGTACCCAAACTCACAGGATTGATGCCCTGGAGCAGTGGTGTCAAAGTCAAATAGAAACAGATCCCAGAAGGCTGACTATAGATTTAGAAAACCACAAATTAACATTATCTAGGTTGTATTACATTTTTATTTATTTATTTTGTTAAACATTTCTCAATTACATTTTAATTTGGTTTGGGCCCTACTCAGGAGTTTTCCAGGGCACTTGATACAGCAGGCTGGGAGTCTAACTCCTTTGCCACGGAGCAGAGCCACCCTAGGTTTAAGGTACTTTGTGTGGATCTGCACCCTTAAAGCTGTAGCTCGCAAGTCCCTCACTGATCTGTTTACCTTTCAGTAATTAGCCAGAAGACAGTATTAGCTCAAAGTGAAGATATTTACTGAAATGGCATTATAATACAAGTAACAAAAAAAAATTCCTTCATAAAGCTAGGACACGCTCTCTGGTAAATAAACCCAGCATCAGCAGGAAGAGCAGAGACGCATAGAAATTATAAGTAGAGAGTCAGACACTTAAGGAACATGTGCTTTGGGGTTTGCGAAGTGCTTTATAGCCTCAGCGAAAAGAAGCGAAGAGCTTCTTTTATCCTCACAACAATCCTGCGAGGTAGGTGTTATCATCCCCATTTTACAGATGAAGAAACTGAGGCAGACAGACATTGAGTGACTTGTTCAGGGATACATAGCAAAGTGGCTGAAGCTGGAAGTGAACTCAGGTCTTCCTGATTCTCATTCTAGCACCCTTTCTCCTCTGCCATCTAGCAGTGGTCTAGACAAAATGTTGCCTTTTGGGTCCCTGTAACTGCACTGGACATGCCAAATGGAGGTTCAGACTTATACCATGCTAGGCCAGGCAGGCAGAAAAGCTCCAAAGAGCTGTAAGTTTGAGCACTCGAGATTCTAGGCTATTGGGAAACCTCATCCTATGACTTCGTGATAGCATAAGGATCTCAGAAAAGCTCTCTTGTACCACAATAGGGCAAACAGTCTACATCTGCTCCAAAATTAACTCCTCAACATAGTGTGGATGAGCACCACTGGGGGTGCGCTCAGCATAGTTATTTCTGAAATCATGAGGCACTCCTTTAGCTAAGTAAGAGCCCTATCAGTGGCTTGAGGTACATTGCCAGGCACAAGTATTTTAGGGACACAGAATCCATATTATTTATAATTTACATTAACCACTTTAGATTTTTCTTGAAAACTTTTTCAAGTCCTTTTCATAGGAGAATGAACCAAATTTGTCTGTAATTCCCACAAAGTTTTCCGCCTAATATTGCTTATGATAAGAGATTCTAACCCCTTTTTTATCTATTTCAGATACTATAGAAGCTTCTCTTATTCTAATTTTTCTAACTTAATTTAATAATTATTTTTCTAATTTAATTCTAATAATTCTCTAATTTCTCACATTATTTGGCCTAGTGGTACCTACTTTGACTATATTCATAGCCCCCTAATTAATCTTCCTTCAGCCTTTCTTTCAATCAAATCCAACCTATCCACCTTTGACAATGTAGTATTAGCTTTCTTTGCATCACTTCCCTATCTTGGGTCATGTACTCAGAAATAGGCCAGTTGTTCCTCAGGGAGTTGTTTATAAAGTGCTCAGGATCTCTCCTTTTACTTAGCAGTATTTCAGGAGACTCTTCCTCTGCTTTCACCAACCCTGCCTCCAAACTAATTAGTGGTCAAGCGCTACTGTTTCTGCCCTCATAACATCTTTCTTACATCCCCTGCTCCCCTCTGAGCCCTCATCACCTTAGACCTGGCATATTGTAATACCTGCGGTGAGGTGAGGTGGGGAGCCTGCCACAAGTCTCTTCTTCTCCATCTAATCCATCTTCTACTCAGGTATCAAATTCATCTTCCTAAAAAGCAGGTCTGACCATGTCACACACACCCACTCCCTTTTAATTCTAGTGCCTTTTTTCTGTTAATTATTTCCTATTTATCCTGTGTATGCCTTGTTCACACATATTAGCTCGCTTATTGTCTCCCCCTTGGACTAGAAGCTCCTTGGGGACAGGCGCTGTTTTGTCTCTTTTTGAATCCTCAGCACTTAGCACAGTGCTAGGCACATAATAGGCTCTTAATAAATGTTTACGGACTACTGACTAAATTACATTCATCATGCCTCCCTGGAATATAATCAATAGGATCATCTGTCTGAGCAAATTCATGAAACTGTGGTCCTAGTGTCTGGTATTTCCAATAGAGCTATAACCCTTACATCTGCACCCCTCCCTCCTCACCCCCCTCAATAGTTCTTTAAGGTTGTGGCAGGCTGTGATCACAAGCTCAATTATATTGCAAAGTAGAAAGTACTTTTCTGTTGTCTCTTAACCTTAGTGTACCTGAGCTGGCCTAAATGTGATAGTGGTGGCACGTTGTAAATTAGGACATATTGCCATTGCAAGAACCTTGTCTGCCCACATTAGTAACAAGTTTTCTTTGAGAATGTAACTGACTCGCTTTTGGAAGTAACTGGTTACCACTGGCATTTTCTTTTCTTCTTAGTTATATGAAGTCATAGGATCCTAGTTCTAGACTTGGAAGGTACCCCTTTAAGGCCTTCCAGTCCAACCTTCTGATGATCTAGATGAAGGAGCTTGAAACCCAAGAAAGTTAAGTAACTTACCAAGAGTCATATGGGTAGTAAACATCCCAGCTGTGATTAGAACATAGTACCTTTGACTCGGGTCTGTGCTCTTCCCTTTGTCTCCTTCCCAAGTAGATTTTACTACCTCTGTTGACAAGGAAATTTTATAGCCATAGTTCATACTGTAAGCTTATCAGTTAATTATGTCACTTGGTCTGCTGATCCTTTGTACCTTGTTTTCATGCTTACTTGGAAATTATGTAGCAGAATTAGTCTGGGCTAAATCATCAGGCATCTATTTAGGGGCACCCTCCACCTACATCATTACTATTTCCATTAACTTCAATTTGGGTTATAAATTCACTTTGGAAAGAGGCAGAGGAGGTTTAGTTTTTGATTTTTTTTTTAAATAAGAAGGATCCAATATAGATATTTATGTATAACTCAAGAAATAGCCCCCTTTACCTCCCGACATTGTTTTATATACTTCAGGTAATTTGATTGTGACTATGCTCAGACTATAGGAAATCTTGCTTGGGGATACCGCAAGCTTGGAGATACCTTTTAGGTTGGTTGCTTGAATGGCTATAGGAGGATGAAAATTTCTGGGGTAGTCTTGAGTGGTTTTTGCTGCTTTTGCCATAGTATTTCTGTCTCGCGCTCTGTGTGTCTCATTTCACGCTCATAACGTGTGTTCTTAAACTTACATTGGTCCTCTTCACATTGGTACTGATCCTTTTGACTTTGAAGTTGCACATGGAACCACATCCCATCTATACAACCTTGTTTCCTGTTGTTCTCCAATGTATCCTGTGCTGTGCTCATTCAGGTCTCCTTACCATGCCATGGAGGATCCACGTTCAGTGACACTTCAGAGTCTTTATTTAGATTGTTCCTTTCATCTGGAAAGGTCTTCCTGATTCTCTATGTAGGCAAATCCTACTTAGAGCTGAAAAAGCCAGCTCAAGACTTCTTTCTCTATGAAGCATCGTCTACTTCAGACTTCATTATTTTCCTCATCCTCTCATCTTAAAAAGCATTTATAGTTGGTTTATCCAATTTTATATCTGTAGGGTTATATAGTATAGAGCTGGAAGGGAACTTAGAAATTATCCAGTCCAGGTGGCAGCTAGGTGGCACAGTGAGTAGAGCACTGGCCCTGGAGAGGAAGGCTTGAGTTCATCAAATGCAGCCTCAGACACTTGACACTCTTACTGGCTATGTGACCTTGGTCAAATCACTTAACCCCCAATTGCCTTGCCTTCCCCCCTCCAAAAAAAAGAAAGAAATTATCCAGTCCAGACTCATATTTTACAGAGGAAGAAACTGAGGGTGGTGAAGGTCACTTATAGTAGTATAGCTGAGGCTAGTTAGTCTTGTGTTTTTTTTTAACTTGTTGTTTTGGATATATAGGTTTTCTCTTCCCAACTAGATTGTAAGCTCCTAGGAGGTAGGGACTACATATGTTTATATGCTTCCCAGGATCTGCTATAGTTCTCACAACATAAGGTAAACTAAATCAGAATTTGTTGGTTGATTGAGTCTGAGTTATTCCATATGACAGAAAAACATCTGGATGAAAAGTAGAAAACTCAGTTAATCTCCAGATGTTTAGCCAAACATATAGATATTTGGACTCATTCAGATATCTGGTACTCTGCAGAAAAAAAACACATCTGGATATTTAATTGCCATTTTTATTTTTCAATCAGATATTCTGGCATTACGTCTACAGCCCAGATCTGATTAATATTATTTCCTTCTTATGCTTCTGTTGGCTGTTGCATATGTATTCAAAATCTCCCAGGAAAATGAAGCAACTAAATGAAAGAGATTATAAATGGCATCAACTCAATCTCACTTGTTTAAATCAACTAAATATTCAATTCCTTCAGTATCTTGAGAAAACTTCTCAGTTGTCACCACTAAGCTCTAGTATAATTCAAAAGGCAAAAACCATTATTTAAATGTATTCTGCATATTTTACTTAAATCTTCTCTAAATCTAAGTTTTGGTGTTAACTTCCCTATTTTAATTGATCTCACAAACCCGGTTCTGGTAATAAGGATGCATATGTTCTACGTTAGTAAGTAACTGCTTCTACCAAAACCCGGCCCCAAAACCCAGCACTGGAGTATTCTTATACTTGGTAAAAAAACAAAAACCAAAAAAAACCAACAACAACAACAACAACAACAACAAAAACAAAATTGTTTTCATGTTATTTGAATTGGCCATAGTTATTTAAGTAGTTTTCTGTCATCTTCAAATTTGATAAACATAATATCCATGCCCTTAAGTCAATGATAAAGTTAAACAGGGAGCAAACTACATTAAGTTATTACCTTAATCATCAAACTAACTAAACAGAGACTTTATACAACATCTAGATAAATACACTAATCGAGTAACCAGATTTGCTTAAATCAGTAATGGTAAAACTCTGAGGCCTGCTTTGGAAACATAAACAAAACCAAAACACCCTCAGGCCCATGTGGCCCCCTTTGGCATCTGCTGTGACCTTGGCAAATGGTAGAAAGCAGGCCAGAAAATGCTATGAATCATAGTTCTTAAGACTTTCTATAAAACAAGAATTTAATTGTTGGCACTATGAATGATAGTTCAGTTCTTGTATGCTGACCAACAAATGAACCTATTACTGGAAAAACTAAAACTTGTCAATCTTGACATTCTTGCTACCAGTGAAACCAGAAGATAAAAAGTGAAAGAGTAGTTTGCAGGTTCTCCTATTGAATAAGAAATCAGGGAATGAGCCCAGGATTACTTTTAGTGTCTGCCCAAAAGCAACAAGAAGCATCATGTTATGGGATACTTGGTTATTTCATATATCAGGATTCAAGATGAACATCTAGAAAAAGACTACTATAAAGATAATAGAGGGTAATGTACCATGATCTTTTGCAGAGAATAAGGAGAGAGAAAATGTTTTAAGCATTCGATAAAAATCTCTAGATTAAAATAACATATAATTTTAATTTATTGGTTTTGATGTAAATAATAAAGGTGGGCATAAAGACACTGAAAATATATTGGAAAACATGACTCAGGAACAAGAAATGAAATATGCCAAAGGCTTATCATTTACATAGAAGCCTTATACCCATAAATTATGAATTCCTTATTCAAGAAGAAAGAAGGAAGGTGCTGGACACTGAACCAGAATTTTAGAGTTGGAAGGGACATGAAAGGCCTTAAGATATATGGAGCCATCTAGTCTATCCTGTATCAATCAGAACAAGTTAAACTGATCCTCCAAGAAACGACCCTTCAAATACCTGAAGATGGCTGTTACATCCTCAACAACCCTCTCCCACCCTCAAGTCTTCTCTTCTGCAGGCAAAGCATCCTTCAACCAATCCTAGATAGGGCATGACTTTGAGTACCTTCACTATTCTGACTGTTCTCTTCTTAATAGTCTCAAACAAATCAATCTCCTTAAAAGTTGGTGCCCAGAATTAAACACAATACCTTATTTTTATACTTATTTTTGCATTTATTTTTAGTTTTCAACATTAGCTTCCACAAGATTTTGAGCTCCAAATTTTCTCCGCATCTCTCCCCTTCCCTACCCCAAGACAAAGTGCATTCTGATTACCCCTACCCCCAATCTGCCTTCCCTTCTGTCACCAATCCCTTCTCTTATCTCCTTCCTTTCTATTTTCCTGTAGGGCAAGATAAATTTCTATACCCCATTGCCTGTATATCTTATTTCCCAGTTCCATGTAGAAACAATTCTCTCCCTTCCTCCCCACACCCTCAATGAGAAGGTAAGCAATTCGATATACGTTATACATGTAAACACAATATTTTAAATATGGTCTGACCAAGGCAGAAAACAGGATTATTACCACCTTAGTCATGGACATATACACATACACATGCACATGCACATACACACACATATTAGTAGAAAGGAAGAAAAACACTTCTAGATGGTGGTGATTAAAAGTAAATTTTAAAAAGTATGGTAAATAATTCACAGGGATAATCCACATGTAAATAATTAAGATGTGACCTTTCTAAACCTAAGACATCATATTTTATATAATCAGTGATAAGTAAAATAAATGAGTCTCTAATTCTCACTTGACAGTCATGTTGCTCCTTACAAAGGGAAAAGGACACGGGAAGGAATTTTGATAATATTAATTTTCATAATGAGACACAAGAAGCAAATAGTCACAGGACAAGTCTAGAATGGAAATGTGTTGTAATAACAATGGGGGACTTCAATTATCTGTAGATATGTAGACATGCATAACTCTATCTTTCTGCCAAAATCAGAACAGTTAATAATTTCTTGACTTGGCTGAATGATAATTACAATTTCTTTATCCTTGGAAAGATAGAAGAAGCAACAAGGGAAAATATTCTATATCTGATTCTTAACAGCAAACAAGAACTTGCATGGAAACATTGGAACCTTAGGGGAAAAGTGGCCTTAGAATTTGTGATAACAGGTGAGAAGTTAGATATAGTCTGACATACACTCTTTATTTTGGGAGAACACGTTTTAGATTATTCAGAAAAACTCAGACTGATTGAATGGCTGGACTCAAAAAATAATCACTATAGACTGATCCAACCATTCTGGAGAGCAATCTGCAACTATGCCCAAAGAGTTATTAAACTGTGAATACCCTTTGATCCAGCAATACCACTACTAGGTCTATATCCCAAAGATATAAAAAAGGAGAGAAAGGATGTATTTGTACAAAAATATTTTAGTAGCTCTTTTTTGTGGTGGTTAAGAATTGGAAATTGAAGGGATGCCCATTAATTGGAGAATGGCTAAACAAGTTGTGGTATATAATTGTGATGGAATATTATTGTGCTATAAGAAATGACAAACAGAATGATTTCAGAAAAACTTGGAAAGACTTGTATGAACTGATGCAGAGTGAAGTTAACAGCACCATGAGAACAGTGCACACAGTACCAACATTGTACGATGAGGAAGGAACTGTGAATGATTTAGCTATTCTCAGCAGTACAATGATCCAAGAAAATCCCAAAGGACTAAAGATGAAGCATACTATATGCCTCCAGAGAAATAACTGGTATTATTTGAATATAGACTGAAGTATGCTATTTTTCACTTTCTTTTTTTCATTCTTTTTTTTATTCAAGCTTTCTTGTACATAATGATTAATATGAAAGTGTTTTACATGATTGCACATGTATAACCTATATCTGACTGCTTACCATCTCAGGGAGGGGGATTGGAGGAGGGATAGAATTTGGAACTTACAACTTAAAAAAACTCAAATGCTAAAAAATTGTTTAAACATGTAATTGGGGAAAAAATAAAATATATAGTAAAAACCAAAAAAGAAATCACTATAGGGCAATGGAAAGGATGAAAGCCATGGGGCTTTACTTTCAATCTCAGTTCTGCAAATTATAATTACTGCCTTTTGAATCTGGGTAAATCCCTTAAACTCTCTGGGTCTTAGTTTTCTCATATGTAAAAAAAAAGAAGGTTGGACTAGATGACTTTTGTAGCTAGAGATCTATGACCCTATGATAATAGCTTCAAAAGAAGTTTTAGTAGATTGCTTCAGGAATCTTTGACATTTAGCATTTTTATCAATAACTTGGATAAGGTAAAGATGACAGCTGAAGATGATGCAAAGCTATATGGCTAATTTATTGGATGGCAGAATCCAAAAAGATCTGGATAGTCTAGAACATTGGGCTGAATTGAAGGTGAAATTTAACAGGACTAAATTACACATAAGTTAAAAATTTCAATTTCACATGTACAGAATGGGGAAGGTATGGTGGGCAGGAGATTGTTTACCAAATGAGTCTTCACTTGGGGAATACCTGAACAAACTAATATATGCACATCATGGAATATTATAGTGAAATAAGAAACAACAAATGTGAAGAATATTTTTTCCCAATCAATCAATGCGCAAGCATTTATTAAGTACCTACTTTATGCCACGGACTGTAGTAAGCTGGGGATAAAAAGACAAAGCAAACTAGTCCTTGCCTTCAAGGGCAATCATTCTATTAAAGTCACATATATAATATAAGCAGATACACACACACACACACAGTGGAAGGGCACTAGTAGGAGGATTGGGAAAGTTCTCATGAAGGAGGTAGAATTTGAGTTAAGTTTGAAAGGAAGCTAAGGCTTCTAAGAGGCAAAAGTGAGGAAGGGGAATATTCCAAACACTCTATGGTCCAGCTGACTTGACCTCATTTCTGTCCCTCACACAGAAATTCTATCTTCTGTCTCTACCTTTGTAGTGGATAGGGTTGGTCTGTGGACTGGGAGTAAGTGAAAAACGATGATCTAGACTTTCTTCTTATTTAAAAGATGAGGAAACGAAGGCACAGAGAGGTTAAGCAACTTGCCTACGGCTGTATAGTTAATAGCAGAACCAGTACTGGAATTCTATAGGTCAGAGTATAGTCTGCCAAAGCACAGTATACCATACTATCCCATAAACTCCCTCTCCTAGCTCTACTCTTGGCTCTCTAGACTTCACCACGTAGCAACCTTTTCACCCTTGAAGACATCTCCAGCTTTCTCACCCTGAGATCCTCCTTTCGATGAAGGCCCAACCTCTGATTAGTGAGTTCCTCCCCCAAACTGCCATTTCAGGAAGTACCCAAATCACTAGTTATGTTCCCTCCACTTCTCTCCTTTGTACTTTTCCACTCTGGGTCTCCTCCCTCCCTCCCATCCTCAAAAGTCTAGCTCCAGTCTCCTTGGCATGTTCAGTGATCTCCAAATTCCTAATCCTTGAGGAGAATCAGAGAATTTCAGAGTTAGAAGGGATCTCAGGGCCACCTGGTCCAAGCCATACCTATAAAAGAATCACCACAACACACTCAAGAAATAGTCATCTAACCTTTTGAGGAAAGTCCCACTACCATCTGACAGAATGTCAGGAAGACCAAGTCTGCCTCTTTGCTCATTCTCCTCATTACTCTTACTTGTATTTGCTGGGGCCAAAGAACATGTCTAATCCCTCTTCCACATGATAGTCCTTCACATACTTAAAGATAGTTACCATGTCCTGCAAAGATCACTGATTCTGGAGCCAAAGGCCTTGCATTCAAATCCCATTTCTTGATACTACCACCCACACCACATTGGATAGGTCACCCTGAACCTCAGTTTCCACATAGGCAAAACGGAGGACTAGAATTAATGACCTCTAGGGTCCCTTCCAGCTCTAAATCTATGACTCTCTAATCCTTCTAGGCCTTTTCTTCTCTACACTAAACACCTCTAGTACCTTCAAAAGATACTCACGTGACATGAATTTAAGGCCGTTAACCCTTTTTGGTTATCCTGCTCTAATTGCTCTCCATTTTACAGATGTCTTTCAAGAAATCTAGCGCCCAGCACTGAGCACACGCGTAAAAAGATGATTTTGAGCATAACAGAGTACAGTGGAACTAGTTGTTAGAGTCTGACCAGGAAAGATCACATCTGAACCATCTTAACGTGGCCCAAAATTGCATTTGCTTTTTTGCCTACTGTATAGTTTACTGAAAAAAAACCCCATTCATGAAGTACCTACTATGTATCAGGCACTGTGCTAGGTCCTGTAGACACAAAGACAAAACAAAATAGAACCTGTCCTCAAGGAGCTTACATTCCATTGAGGGGAAACAACGTAAAAACACATAAGCAAGTATAAATATATACAAAGTAATTTCTGGGAGGAGGGGACAGATCTAATACGAAGGCAATTTGTGAACAACAGAACTTATGGCTTTTGTAGTGCACAATGGTATGAAGCAGCAGTGAGTGTGGTCAAGGAAAGGATTTTTGTACTAGGGAGTGTACAACTCAGAATCACACACCACACTACGCTCATTGATTTCGCAGTCCCCTAACACTTTCAGATCTTTTTTCCCCTCCCGCTCTCCTGCTTAGTAATCAAGCCTCCCCAATATTACATCTGGGACAGATTTTTTTGAAGGCAAAGCTAAAATTTGCACGTTCAGTTCTGGGCACTATATTTCTGGAAGGACATTTTTAAAATGGAGAGCAATTAGAGAAAGATAACCAACATGGTTAAAGGCCTTAACTTAATGAGCATTTTTTGAAGGTACTAGAGATGTTTAGCATAGAGAAAAAAAGGCTTAGAAGGATTATAGATTATATTTCACCTTGTTAGATTCAGCCCAATTTTCTTGACTGGCAATATCTTTTTGGACACTGACTTTGTTATCCAGTCTGTTAGCTATCTTTCATAGCTTCATTCAATCTGTTTATTTGATAAAAATTGCTATCTATGCCTTTATTCAAATGATTGATTAAAATGTTACAGTATAGGACCCAACTACAGATCTCTGGGACACACCACTGACAAAGTTGTGCCCTTCTTATGTGTTAACATCGAACCATTAATGATTACTATGTAAACTATATTTATACAATTTCTTGTGTCCTACCGTAGTTGAGAAACCCTGCTGAAAAAGGAAATGCTTGTTAGGCATGATTTATTCTTCTCGAAGCCACAGTAATCTGTGATTACAAATTTCCCTAATTCACTAAGTCTCTCTCCAATAAATAAGTTTTAGAGTACTGCCAAGAAGTTCACTGTACTATGGTTTGTATTGTTTAATTATCTTCACTTTTCTGGAAAAAGGGATGCTTGCCCTTTTCTAGTCCTACAGTATCTCTCCTGCTCTCTGGCCACCAAGAGTGGTTGGGGAATCACGTGCGCCAATTCTTTCAGCATCTAAGAATGTAGTTCATCTGTCGAAGGGAGCTGCTCCTGATCATCCTGTATCCACAGAACATTCTACTCTCAATTACTTGCTCCTGAGTCATTTGTTTCTAGCCAGCATTGGCTGAAGGGTGGTAGTAGATTCAGAACCTGGAAGTGAGAAAAGGTGGACCTTGGACCCTTAGGGAAAAGACTGAAAGGGCCAGTGGGCCAGTGCACTGTTATGGGAAGTAGCTGCTAGGATAGTAGCACTGGGAGCAAAGCCATAGTTTCCTGCCTGCTAGTTAAGGCTCTGAAAAGTAGTTCCTCCTATGGAGCTTTTATATTCTTTCATTTCAGCAGTGACAATGACTTTAATGGATTGTAACTGATGGGACTGAGATTTCTTCTCTATTATTTATCTTTTGCTTTTTTCCCCCCTTCTATGCTAAATCTTAATATTCACTTAGTAATGAGCTCACTGATGCTTTACCTTATGGAAATTTTGAATAGACTTATTACAATATTCATACATGGTTGAATCTAAGAACTTCAGATGATCTTCATTTGGTCAATTTAAATGGAATTTTATAGTCCTTTTGCAAAATATTGTTTGTATTTTGGGATCACCGCTGCTGAATTTTATTCAACATTTTAGGAATCTATATTTTCATCAGTCTGACATTTCCTTTCACCAAAACAGAAGTAACCCTCTTTAATTTAATACATGGTCTTCATGAATTGTGGCTCCCCCCAAAAATCACCTGATGTTGTAATGAGTATGTAATGGGTAATGAGCTCTGCAAAATTAGATACGCTGTCTTTAAAACAGCAGACCCAGTCTGCCCCTGGATCCACATTTGAAGTTACCGAGTACAACGAGATCTGCTTTATCTTGTGTTCTCCTGGCACAGCCTGTGGGAATACCAGGTTACCTCTATGCCAGCATGAGATATTCCAGAAGACTCTAGTGGAGGTGCAGCAGAATACCTGTATTCAGGCTTTGGTAACATTAAGGTGCCCTCTTGTGATGGTTTGTGCTTTGTAACAAACATGAACTAGGATTTTAATTTAAGATATATAACAGGAGCGTAATGAGCCAGAGAAGTGGCCAGCTGAATTGGATAGCCCAAAACATACATTATGAAGTGCTTCCTGCAACTGTTAGTTAGTAAAATTTATACTTAGCAATTCCCAGGCTAAAAAAATGAATTCTATTGTTGCACGCATTTCACTAGTGATGAAAGGTTATTTAAAAATTCACAAATATCTATATGCATTATTTTATTCTTTGTAATATGACTTTTGAGGGAATCAAGTCTCTTGCTCATCCTTGATCTAAAACTTCTACATGATCCCATATTTTAATGCTCATAAACAGATGGAAACACATAGAATTACAAAGACATAGCTTTAAAGGAAGATGAATTGACAAATACATACAAAAGAAGGTGAGAAAAAGCTGAGTATTTATTGCATTTTTTGAAAAATGAAATGTAACAACAATTTCCCAGAAGATACTTGGTAACCTTGATTGGTATAACCTAAATCATCGTTGGTTCACTGTTACTTTTAACTTTTTGGTGAGAACCAAGCTTGTGAAAAACCATTTCCCCCTAAAATTTAAGTGTTTTCCCTTTGGAGGCAGTCATTACTTGGGAGCAGAAACAATAAACTGAATGATCTATTTATAATAATGTTTATTTAGTCCAGGCTGATTAAGACCTTAGGTAAATAGCAGGGAGAGAGCAACTAGGAGACTGTGTTTGTTTGGCATAGGAAGTTGTTAGGTAGGACCTTGGAATTTCCATAAATTGGAGGGAAATTTTTAAAAAGCATTGAAAAGGTGACTCCAGAGAGATATAGCTCAACCTTTGTATCTGAGTGTCTAAAAAAAATACCCTTCATGTGTGAACTAAGGCAAGAAAAGTACCTTTCCTAGTCTATCAGAATATGGTTGGGAAAAAGTGAACCTTTAGAGTCAAATTAGTCCTTAGCAGAGAAAGGTTTCAAGAAACTCAGGAAATAGAGAAAACCAAGAAAACTATATCAAATCTGAGTGTTCCTAGAAAAGCAGGTATAAAATTGGAAATTTGGGAAAAGAAGACTCTGAGCTTCAATGAAACAGGAGTGCTTGAAGATATAGGAAGCTCAGAAAGGAGAATGGGCTGGATCCATGGAACAAATGGCTACTGAAAAACACAGGAAATTGGGAAAGAGGTCTCGTCCACTGGAGACCCAATGTGTGTAGGCCCTCAAGAAATGCAATTCAACAAACAGTTTTTATGTAAAAATATGAAATAAGTCCTAGACCTCAAAGAGCTTACATTCTACAAGAGGAAAAAATGGAGCTAGATCTCTGGAAGAAGAGAACTGAAAGGCGTAGAGGCTCAGGAAACGAGACAGGGTCCTGGAAAAGGAGAGCTGATGGGTGAGGAAGATCAGAAAGGGGACAGGTCCCTTGAAAACCTGTGTATGGGGGGCGGGGTTGGATCCCTAGAAAAGAAGAGCCACAGGGTGTGATGGCTCAGGAAGGCAGAGTTTTGGAACAGGAGGGCTCAAGTGTATGGTAGTCAGGAAGTGGGCACTGGCTCCCAGGAACAGGAAAACTGAAAGCTACTGGGGTAACTCAAAAAAAAAGAAAGAGAAATGAGTTTTTGGAATTTGAGAACTGAAGAGTATGGGGTTCAGAAAGAGAGGGCATGTTGGAAAACTGAGTTTCTGGAACATAAGAGTTAAAGAGAATGGGGCCTAGGAAGGGGAGTCTGGATCCTTGGTACAGGTGAGC
>CM053624.1:89078318-89103823 GCA_028646595.1 Phalanger gymnotis
ATGTGTGTGTATGTATATATATATATATATATATGTAGAGAGAGAGAGAGAGAGAGAGAGAGAGGGCGGGCACAGGGTGAGTGGAAGATGAAGGGAAGATATCTAAAAGAAATAAAATCAAATTAAGGGGTGAGAGAGGAATATATTGAGAGAGGGAGATAGGGAGAGATAGAATGGGGCAAATTATCTTGCATAAAAGTGGCAAGAAAAAGCAGATCTGTAAGAAGAGAAGAGAAGGCAGGTGAGGGGGAATGAATGAATCTTCCTCTCATCAGATTTGACCTGAGGAGAGAATACCATACACACTCAATTGGGTATCTTACCCCACAGGAAAAAAGGAACAAACACTTTCAAAAGGGGACAGAGTCAGGGGAGAAAATTCAATAAAGGGAGATTGGTTAGGAAGAAGCAAAATATAGTTAGTCTTTCTCAACATGAGTATTGTGGAATGGTTATACGTAATGATACGCATGTGGCCCATGTTGAATTGCTTAACTTCTTAGGGAGGGTGGAAGAGAATTTGGAACTCAAAGTTTTAAAAAACAGATGTTCAAAAGCAAAAAAAAAAAAAAAGTTTTTGCATGCAACTAGAAAATAAGATACACAGGCAATGGGGTGTAGAAATTTATCTTGCCCTACAAGAAAGGAAGGGAAAAGGGGATGGGACAGGAGTGGGGTGACAGAAGGGAGGGCTGACTGGGGAACAGGGCAACCAGAATATATGCCATCTTGGAGTTGGGGCGGAGGGTAGAAATGGGGAGAAAAGTTGTAATTCAAACTCCTGTGAAAATCAGTGCTGAAAACTAAATATATTAAATAAAAAAAAAAGTAACAGAGAATCTCATCTGGAAGGTATTGCCTTTGGATACAATGGACCCCCCTCCTCGCATTAGCTGTTTTTCCTTTTGCCTAGAATGTTAAAATTGGCTTAATGCTTGTGGTTAGCTTGTTCCTTTGTAATAGAGAAGTTATTCAAACAGAAGAGGGCAGAGATTTGTTTCTGAATGCCATAGCAGGAGTTAATGCAATCAATTCAGAACTCTCAGGGTGGTGTTGGAAACCCTAATACACTTAGCATAGTTTAAAATTTTGTCTCCCCCAAAATGTCTTCTATATATATATATATATATTCTAGGCTAGCTACTGTAGAAGAAAAGATACACGTTCTGGTTACTGACAAATACGTTTTTTATGTTGTAGGTTTTTTTTTTTTTTACTTAGGGAATGGAAGGAGGAAGGGAAAGAACAAGCATTTATTAAAAGCTTACCATGTGCCAGGCACTGTGTTAAGCATTTTATAAATATCATCTCATTCAGTCCTCGCAGTGATCCTGTGAGGTAGGTGCTAAATTATTCCCATTTTACAGTTGAGGAAACTGTTGCAATGAGTGATTAAATGACTTACTGGCCTGGAGTAAAAACACAGTAAGTGGAGGTTGGATTTTTACTCTGGTCTTCCTGACTGCAGGCCCAGCACTCTATCCATTTAGCTGCCCTCCCCTAGGCACAAATCAACTTGAACTATAAACTTATTTAGTTTTCTGTTACTTGGTGAGGAATAAAATCAAATGAACATTGCATAAGGAATTCTAATCCAAGACTATCAGTAGTTGTCAGAGCTTGGGCAAGTCACTTAACTTTCAACAATTCTTTTACGTGGGTGACTTTTAAAATCTTTATTTCTTTCCCTGAGGTCTCCCCCAAGCTCCAGTCTTCTGTTTCCAACTTTTTGCTATACATCTCCTCAAATTCAGAATGCCTAAACCAAAAATAGCACTGTACCTCCTCACTTTCCATTCCCCCAAACCCTAAACTGACATCCCACTTGCCCCAAACAATTTTCAGCTCTCAGAGCCTCCTCCTAACTTCCCTCTGGTTAATGGCACTGTTTTTTCATTTACACAGGTTTGAATTTTTGACTGTCACCTTTGACTCTCCTTTCTACCTCACTCTCATGTCCAATTTATACTCAAGTTTTATAGATTTTAATCTTGAGTATTTTTCTTATGTGGTTCCTGTTGCTTACAGAATAAAATCAAAACTCCTCCGCATGATTCTCCTTCCTTTCCAGTCTTAAGCTGTCTTTCCAGTCTTATCTCCTAGTACTCCCTCATGTGAATCCTACCTTACTGCTCAATCAAACTTGGATTAGCCACTGCTCCTGCTGGGTCCTGTGCTTCATTCTTCTCTACCTCCAGCGTGCTATTTCTGCTTGCTAGAATTCCCTCGTTTCTGGTTGTCTGCCTGTTCAAGTCGCGCCCATCAGCCCCCCAAGCACAGATGCCTCCTCTTCCATCTATATTCTGTTATGTCTCCTGATAGAAATGTGATTGCTTCTTCAGAACTTCTCAAGGGCAGGTCGTATGCCCCTCTCCTGTTATTTATCATATTGCGCTTTGTATTGAAGGCATTTGTCTATGTCTTTACTTGTTCTGTACAATTGTATGTTCCCCAAGGGTAAAGACTATGTTTTATTTATTTTTATATATTCCAAAGCACCTGACGCAATAGGAGAGTACCTGATAAATACTTGTTGAGTTCAAGTAATATTCTGAGGCTAGTTCCTTCACCTATAAAATGAAAGAGTTGGACTGGATGGTTGCTTGGTCCCCTTAAGCATCTATCCTGTCAAATCCATGCAATGTGAATATGAAGTAATGAGATTCGTTTTCATGCGGTTTGTAGAATTAGTCATTATTTTGTTGTTTCATCTAACAGCAGATTACATTTGTTTATTTATTAGTTATGAATATACTTTGTTGCACCATTACCTAACTTGAATTTTTTCTTACCATCATTTCCAGAAATACAACATCATAGATTTTGTCAAATGCTTTGTTAAAACTAGGTAAACTATATTATGCCCCTTGTCATCCTGTTTAATAACTCTGTTAAAAAAAACCCTTAAAAAGGAAATAAAGTTGTCTCTTATGAAATATTTTTAATGATTGGATCTTCATGATCACCACTGCCTTTTCTAGACATGCACTGACGATCTTTTTAATAACTAGTTATGGAATTTAAATTGGTTGACTTTTAGCTGGCTGACTTTGCACTCTCTTCCTTTTATCAAATTAAAGAAGATCGTTAGACATTTTCTAGTCCTGTGATAACTCATTCATTCCTCTCTCTCTCTCTCTGTCTCTCTGTCTCTCTCTCTCTCTCTATATATATATATGTGTGTGTGTGTGTGTGTATATATATGTAATTTTATTGATATCTTTTTATCACTTTGATTTCTGAATATTTTCCTTCCCCTCTCTTCAGATCACATTTCTATAGCACTTTTAAAGAAGTTTGCAGATTGCTGATACATATTCACTGGTATTTATAGATGAGATTATGTGTTGTTTCACTTTAAGTCTGTCATCTGTGTGTAAAGAGTTCCCATTATTTTTACTAGTGCAGCATTAACTCAACTATTCTGTGAAACTCTATGAAAAATCTTGCCTCATTTGTCTTCATATTAATGCTATGATTAGATACCAGAATTTTATTTAAAGGTACCAGTTTTTTGGGTCAAACTTTTGAAATTGATATTAGGGTTCATATGTATGAGCTACCCAGGTGTCTTGAGACAAATATTGGCATTTGAGAGAGAGATCATGGAAAATGGGTAATGGGAAAGAAATCCTGGCCATGAAGTAGTTAAAATATTTAGTTGTACATGGAGCCTCTCGTCTACTATGTGATTCATCCTTGAACATTAAAGAGTTAACCTTTAGTTGTTAAGCAGTTGCTATAGAGCGCCAGCAGGTATAACTCATAGAAATCCCTCCATTTCTGCAAGTTGTTGAAGGTATGGAAGGAAAATTATATTTGTAGAGCTTACTCCCCAAGATTGTTGTTTAGAACACTGTATTAAATAAATTAAGTCTCTCACTGGAATAGCATTATCTTGGGACTCAACTAAAATGCTCTCCTAAGTAGAGACATATTTCCACCTTTGAGACAGAAATGTATTGTTTGCTGTTAGTAGCCAAACATTGGAATCAGAAGAACCAGCCACAGTCAGAGATTGGCCTAATAAAGTGTGGGAAGTTGTGTGAAAAAGAGCTACTGTTTGATTAATTACTGAATAAAACACCTTTGTATACATGAAGTGTAATAGAGATTTCTCAGAATTTTGGGTGATGAGAATTTGTTACTTTTTAAAGTGACATGTATCATATAAATGTAACAAAAGAATCAGGACAAAGATATGACATAAAATAAACTGAAATGTAACCATGTTTACTATGCTTGTCATATGTTACAATTCAGAATAGCTTCTGGAATTTCCGAGTTCTGTAAAGCAACCTGGATTGTATTTATTTTTGTTATTACTGAAGAATATGAAAGAGGTTTTTTTAAAGGTAAATTAATCTCTTTTTAAGTTTTATGAATTTGGATAAAATAAAATAAATTTGACAACAAATAATTTTTATCAAAGTTGGCTAAAAGTGAATGAACAAACCCCAAACACCTCTTTGTGATTGATTATGAATGCACATGAGGCTTGAATATAAAGTTGGGAAATGAGTTTCATAAGCCATATGTGAAAATAAGTCATATGTTTGATCTCTCAGTAAAATCCTGTGGTTTTCCCTTTTGAAAGGAGATCCCTTAGAAAATAAAATGAGATGGTAGGGTGATATTGAAGAGCCTCCAATTGAGAATTAAGAAATTTGAGCTCTTACAGTTTTATTACTAACTAGTCATAAGGTATTGGGCGTATCACCTCTCCTATCTAGGCCTCATGTTCTTCATTTGCAAGATCAGAGCTAGAACTAGCTGCGTGACCTGGGCAAGTCACTTAACCCTGATTGTGTCGAAAAAAACAACAGAAGTTGAAACTAGATGGTCTTGAAAGGGCCCATCTTATTTTACAACTGTGATTCTGCGAATCTATGATCTTATCTCATAAAAAGCTGCAATTTGGAGGTAGCGCTGCCTATCAGCTATGATATGAGAGCTGAGAACAATGGGAACCTGCATATTTAGTTTCAGAGTTGTTTTTTTTTCACAAATTTACACAGTCATCACTTTTCTTTTTTGCTATGAAATCAGAGCCCTCGTGCTTAATTATGACCAAAGGACAAATGTGAAAATTGGCAATATGAAACTTGTTCATAAAGGAAACTTAAAAGTATGAATGATTCTTTCTCAAGTTGTTGGGCCCTGGAAGCTGTTCAAAGCATAAGACTGCAGATTGTGGAGCCACCTGTATTTGCTCTTTAGATTTCCTTAAGATTTTAGACTTGAGGGTTTTTGTTTTAGGATGTTTTTTTTTTTTAAATTAGATTTTTATTTTTAGTTTATGACATTTAGTTCTACATGATCTTGAGTTTCAAATTTTCTTCCCTCCCCTCCCCCCTCTCCTTCCAAAACAGCATGCAGTCTGATATAGATTCTATATAAACCTTCACATTAAACTTATTTACACAGTAGTCAAGTTGCAAAGAAGAATTATGAACAATGGAATGAATCATGAGAGAGAAGAAACAGAACCAAAAAAGAAGAGAAAACAATAAGAGAGCAAATACTTTGCCTCAATCTGCATTCATATTCCACAGTTCTTTCTCTGGATGTAGCTAGCTTTTTCCGTCATGAGTCCCTTGGAGCTGTCTTTGAGCCTTGTATTGCTCAAATACAAGAGAGCCAAGTTTATGGAAGTTAGTCATCACAGAATCAATGTTCTCCTGGTTCTGCTTCTCTCACTCAGCATCATATCATGTAGTTCTTTCCAGGTTATTATGAAGTCTGTATCTTCCTCATTTCTTATAGCACAGTAGTATTCCATTGCATTCATATATCACAACTTGTGTTCAGCCATTCCCCAATTGATGAGCATCCCCTTGATTTCCAATTCTTTGCTACCACAAAAAGAGCTGTTATAAATATTTTTGTACATACAGGTCCCTTTTTAGGATGTTTTCTGTCAGGATGTTAGTAGGGTACAATTTCAATCAATCTCTTCACATTCTTTTTCCTTTCCTGTTTATCATGGCCATTGAAGTTGTGAGGGACCTGAACTTTGTTATCCTTTTAAGTTCAATTTGTCAAATGTCAGACAGGGACTTGCCCCATATGAAATGCTAGACAGATGGGAAGAGATCATCCCATTTACAGCTAACTTTATCTCAAGAATTAGAAGTCTTCAATTTGGAACAGGGGATGACAGCAACTGAACTTGGGGTAGGCACAGGTCGGTAGGTTCTCATTCAGGGCTTGCTGTGGACCTGCTTTATTAGTGTGGAATTTCTTTGCTTTTGTGTATAAGCACACCTGCTGTGAAATCCTCTACTCTGCATGTTTTTAAAACGCGTATATTTTTAAAACTTGATTTCAGACGATCAGGAGTACCTCATTAATCTAATAGACTCCCCGGGACACGTGGATTTTTCTTCTGAAGTATCAACTGCTGTCCGAATTTGTGATGGCTGCATCATTGTGGTGGATGCTGTGGAAGGAGTCTGCCCACAGGTGATGTACAGTGAGAAGCTATTGCATTTACTGGGAATAGCAGAGGAAATCATGAACCTTCAGGAAGATCAGAGCACTAACTCACATTTATGTGGCCCTTTAAAGGTTACAAAGTGCTTTCTTAACAACAACCTTGTGAGCAAGGTGGTACGAGTTTTACAACCCCTGCCTTTATAGATGAAGTAGCTGAAGCCTAGAGAGGTGGATTAATTTGCCCACGGTCACAGTGCCCACATAAGTATCAGTCAGCCAGAGTTTGAATTGGACTCTTCTGACACCAAGCCCAGGGCTCCTTTTACTGCCTCACGACTGCTTCAGTCTGCTTCACACTCTTGCTGCAGGATTAGCACGATGTTCTGGATCAAGTGAATTGTATATAATATCTACTTGTATAGAAGATGTGCCCAGACGCTGATGTTAGAACTGGAAGGATTTTAAACATCATCTAGCCCAGCGTACTTTACAGATGAGGAAACTAAATCCCAGGGAGTTTAGATTAGGTCCTGGGCCTTAATTCCTACCAACTCCCTCATTTTCTGGTTACTTTAGAGAGGCAGCTTGCATAGATAGTCATTGGGGGAGGTGGGATTAAGACTCGGGGCTCCTGAGCCACTGATTGGCATTCTTTTTATTCTTCTGTATGGCCTCTCATAACAAAAATTTGAAATCAAAGAAAAAGTAGTCAAAAAAAATTCATTTCCCACTCGTGGTGCTTCTTAAATAGTTGTCACACTCTCAAAGGTAGCTTCTGAACTAAGCAGCCCTTCTGGAGAATAAGAAATTAGAGGTGCATGGATGATATGAACAGAATATTTTCTTTGGGTCATGCTTGTTGCCATCGATGGGGTGCACATCTTGAAGTGAATGCCAATGTGGCAGCCTTGCACCTGAGCCTACTGCTTTGGAGATCTGAGGCAAACAAACCACTTGGGCATTAGATTAAATGAGCTGTTTGTTTGTTTTCTCTCTTTTTAACAGAAGATTATCTTATTTCTCTATGGGTAGATCGATTCATAAATGTGAAATGATGAAAGGAGCTCAAGATTGCTTTTTGTCCCCCTTGGAAACAGTACACTTGTGAAATACTTCCTGTGGCTAACCCTTCTTATCTTTGGAACAGAGAGTCTGAAAGCGACGGGGGAAGTTAGGAGGCCCCAGCCCTATTGAAACGATACGGTTCTCTACTAGGATAGTGACTGTGGGCATGGAAAGGAAGTGACCATGGGTGGAACAGACCTGAAAAGGATGACTCAGTAGGATAACTGAGGTGGAATGCTAGGGAGAGAACCTGGCACATACTTTTGAAGAATGGTGGACCCAGAGACACAAATGAGAGTTTGATTTTCAGCACTGAGTTTGAGGTAGTAGTGCAGCCATCCTGTGGAAATTCGAGCCATTTTTCTGTTCTTGGAGCTTCATCTATTTCACTTTTTATAGTTTTCCTGGGGCTTCCTGGGGTCCTCTCTCTCCGCTATAACTCCTTCAGTGGTTTCTTCCAATTAATTTCACCCTGCTTGTCTTCCCTCTTCTCTTGTTCTCTTTCAGTCTATGACTTCTGTCAGTAAAACTGGTCTTTGGCTTTGTGCACTTAGTCCTTTCTCACCCAACTTTGAGACCATTGCTTTGATTGTCCTTTTGCATCAGGACACTAGTCTTAAAATTGGATTTTGGTTCAAAACCTGATTCAGCCACTTACTGTGACCATATCATTTAAAAGCTGATAAAAATAATAATATAACATATTGTCTTCTTTGCAGACTTTTGTCAGGATCAAACAAGATGATTTGCCCAAAAGCACTTTGTAAACTGTAAATCATTTTATCACTGTGAGCAGCTGCTATCACTAATGGACAATCTCTGTAACCCTCTCCCCCTAAATTTGTCACTCACTCTAATTTTAGCTCAATATCCACTTCAGAAAAATTTTCCTGGTTAACCCAGTCCCATGTTTCTAACCTTTCTAGCAGTTGCCTAATAAATGACTCAGTAATCCTGTGTATACCCACCAAGCAATGTATTTGCTGACTAATATATGTGGATTGGATTTTGATCAGATAGGATGAAATGTATTGATTATTTTGCATTGAAGGTTTTCTTAATGTGGTTTAATTCTGTCAAGCCATAAGCCATATTTGCATGTGTGTTTTTGTTAGACGCAAGCAGTTCTTCGACAAGCCTGGCTAGAAAACATCCGCCCAGTTCTAGTGATCAATAAAATAGATCGTTTGATAGTGGAACTTAAATTCACCCCTCAGGAGGCCTATTCTCACCTGAAGAATATCTTGGAACAGGTACTGTATCAAATTATACTTTTGTTATCAAACTGGGAAGGTCACAGGAAAGTTTAAGAGGGACAAGTTCCTGAGGTAAAAATTGATGTGATGGACAGGATAACATCAGGAAAACTAGGTGAAGCTTTCTTTGCAAAAGATCGGAATTCTGAATGTATTTGTGGGCAACCACTTCTGAGAGGCTTTGGCTTCTCCATAATGGGGAGGCTACATGGCCTGGGGGGAAGGCGACAGAGTGGTGGGAAGATTGACCCTGAGTTTTTTAAAATACATTTTAAGATGTTTTTCTATCATTATCATTTAGCCCAGTGCTTTATATACAGTAAGTGATTAAATAGATGCTTATTCATTCATTAAACACGTTAAAGTTTGCTATGCAAAAGTCAAAAGGATCAAAACCAAACCGAATCCAAAAAAATTATTAAAAAATCCTCCTCTACTATCTGTAGGTCATAGGTCATCATTTTAAAAACAATATGACTATAGTGAAGCGATTTGTGCTGTCAGGTTTATTAATGAGAGCTGCTATTTGAGTGTGTTGGGAAATAAAAATGAAAATTTGCTAGAGGTTTATTTGTATTAAAATCACAAAATGGCCCTTCAGAATATCTCTGATTTGGTTTTACTATGTACAGTTCAAACTTGATAATATCTTGTTCTAAGTAAGGTCAAGAATATCTTTGATAAGGTAAGGTAGTCATACATTTTCTTCATGAATTGAATATGAATTGGCAGCATCCTTTCATTATTTCAAAGGCTAGCTACCTAGCATTAGAGAGTGTGTACCCCACAGTGGATATCCACAGTGGCCATTTCTTACCATCTGGATGACATTTTTGTGTTTTACCTGTCTTCCCTAGATTAATGCACTCACTGGGGCTCTTTTTACTTCTAAAGTCTTGGAAGAATGGGCCAAAAGAGAAACCGAATCCCAAGAGAGTTCAGATTCTGCACCAGGAGAGCAAGTTTATGACTGGAGTGCAGGCTTGGAGCACACAGATGATTCTCACCTTTACTTCTCACCAGATCAGGGAAATGTGATGTTTACAAGTGCCATAGATGGCTGGGGCTTTGGGTAAGTCTGTTTGAATCCAGGAGAGGTTATAGTTATCAGAAAAATAAAGGCTTTTCAACATCACTATCTTTACTACATTTTCTGCCACACCAGGAGGCAATGTGGCGTAGTGGAAAGAATGAGAAGAGGCGCGGGTTAGAACACTGGCTCTGAACACTTGTCGTGTAGCTTTGGGCAATCCAGCTCACCTCTCTGGGGCTCAGATTCTTAATCTGTAAAATGAGAATACTAATACCTGAAGTACCTATCTAAGTGAGATGTGAGATGGGTCTATGTAAGGCTCTGTACATATCAAGATTGTTATTATTACACTATTACACCATGAGTTAATCCTTTTACAATCCTTTTGAGACAGATAATAGTTAATTCTCCTTGAACTCTTTTTAAATTTCATTTGTAATAAGTTTTGATTATCCATGTTAATACAGGGGAGGGAAGGCATGGATAAACCAAAATGAATGTTATCCGAAAATACTTTATATTTGATTTTGTAATGCATCTTGCAGCTTGGTACAAGCCAAGTTATAATGCATTTTGAGTAATTATGTTTTCTTCAGTCAAATAGCAGTAGAATTAAGTTTCAAAGAATACATTGGAAAAGAAGGTTCTGTAATACACAGCTGTTTTGAGGCATGTGGTCTAGAAATGTTTTGCTGATGTATATAATTTTATAAATTTGTTTTAATAAAAGTATTTTTGAATCCCTATCATATGAAAAGTGAAATGAATAATCCAGTGCATATGCTTTTTCTGGTTCTTTTCTATTTGGCCTCTCTATGTTTTGACCTTGATTTTATACTGTTTACCTCGTAGAATAGGCTTTATGATGTGAATTTTTTAATACTTTTGTCCAACTCCCCTTCAGATTCCTATCCCAAACTATCCCAAATATTGCAGCCATCTAAAAAAAATTCCAATGAAATTCAAACCATCTTCTAAAACAAGAAAATATACAAAAACATTGAAGAACTTGTAGGGGAAAAACACCCTTCCAGGCTCAAACCACTTCTTTTCCCTTGACAATTGATGGTAAAGAGCATATGTTAACCTTTATTTCACCTAGTCTTGCAAAACTAGTCCTAAAATTCCATTACATAAAAAATGATTAGTATTTCCTGTAGCATTTCTTAACGACTTAAATTAGTTTGCCTTCCTAGAGCACATTTCAGTTGATAGTGACAGGGGGTAGTGGGAGGAGTAAGATGAGAAGTAACTGGGAGAAACGAATACAAGAGAATGTGGGTATGAAAAGTTTTTTTTTCAGCAAAAAATTTAGGAAGCAGATTATCTTCATATGGATAATTCTGGGTTAACTGTCTGAACTTCCCACTGTTCAAACTTCAGTGCTTAGGCCTTTTTTCATTGCTATGAAAAGTGAAGTGTTAGGTGATGGTAGGAATCTATCTGCATTTGTCTACAATCATGTTCCAGTCTTGGTAATACAGCCGTTATTACAGTGTTTAATTTTTGAGAAACTGTTTGAATAAACAGCCTTTTTTTGTCCTGCTTGGTGGCTTTTGCCACCAGTAAGATAGGTTATTTAGAGATAGTGAAAGCAACATAGAGTAGTGGATAGAGTGCTGATCTTGAAGTTAGGAAAATCTAGGTTAAAGTTATGCTTCTGCTATGTACCAATTCTGTGATCCTGACTGAGTCACATAATTTCTCAGTGACTGTGGACTCTTTATTTTAATATTTTATTTTTGCCCCAATTACATGTGAAGACAATTTTTAACATTCATTTAAGAAAAATTTAAGTTCCAAATTCTCTACCTTTACCCTCTGTCCCCTCCCTGAGGTGGTAAACAGTTTGATATAGGTTATTTATACATGTGCAGGCATGCAAAACATAGTTCCATATTTGTCATGTTGTGAAAGAAGACGCAGACCCAAACGGGAAAAAAAAACCCTGTGGACAACTTTTTAAGAGCTACATTGGTAAAGAGGGCTCCTTCTCCAAAATTTCCATATACCAGTGAAAGTATAAGTTTGAAACAAATGAACAAATTAGACCAATAATGGGGGGGGGGTATTTTTATTTGCAATTTTACCTCAAAGAATGAAAAAAAGAACTTTCCAAAAGAATGAAAAAGATCATGGGTAATACTATAAAAAAAAAGGCCACCCAAAGAGATATTAGCAGCTATCAACCCACATGCCTGTTTTCTCATCTCTTTATGAGGATAGTCTGCATTTAAGAGTACCAGTGATTGAAATGAGAAAGGCCTAGGCAAAGCTGCAGAGAGTTCTCTCCAGTAAACTGTGTCTTTGTGGACACATAATTGATTGAGAAGGGGCCATGTTCTATTATTTTAGTTTTTGCATGTTTTTACCTAAGGACACACATTTTATTGCTGGACCCCTCAAATATCTCCCATAAACCTTTGTTCTTTCTATTGCTGTTCTTCCTAAGCTGTAACTTGCTCTAGTGTCTGAACTTGGAAGAGTTAGTTATACTGGCAACAGAAGCCTCAACCTGGGTTATCCCCACCAGTGGTCTCTTACGGTCTTTTGCAATCTCTTTAAATCTTGTATATAGAATTTCTTCCTTTAAGGTTCTCAAGCACCGTATTCTGCATGAAGTCTTTCCAGATCCCCTCAACTATTAGTGCTTCCTCCCCTCTGCAACTGCCTCGTATTTAACTTCTTTGCATTTATTTATATTTATTCATTTTATACTTATGCTGTGTATACTTATAAATATACTTGTTGTTTTCCTGTTAGAATGTAAACTCCTTGTGAGTAGGATTGTCTTATTTTTTTATCCCCAGCTCCTGGCACCGTGCCTAGCACGTAGTAGGTTTTTAATAAACATTTGTTGATTGTTTCCAATTTACCACCCTGCCAGGTTGTTATTGGCTTGCTATTATTGTGTTTCATTGCCATATAAAAAGACTGATGGCAATTTTTTTGGAGGAAGGGTTCCTAAAACATGTTGTATCTTGATTGATTATCATGCCTTTTCCCTTATTTGAAGCCTCTCTATTTGCAATACTTCCATTATATCCAAAAGTTCAGTTGGTTCTTCTAAAATGATTTGTGAGTATTCTGCCAACTGGCCACAAGATGGGGATCTTGTCTTTTTCTTTCAAGGTTACTATTAATGTTTCATGTTTGTTTAGTTGAAATCTTCATTTATAAATTATGTAAAGATAATTTTGTCAGGGAGGTTTGTGGGTGGAGAACGGGCAAGAAGATGATGTCTTTACCTGATTAAATGTAGCTGACTTATCTCTTTGAGCTCATGTGTTTGGCTTTTTTTTTAAGCAATATAAATCTCAGTCAATAACTGAATATTTTACATACTTAGATAACAATCTTGGATGTGTTGTGTTGGCTGCTTTCAAAAAGCTCACTTATGATCTGGCATTATGGTTTCCATATGGGGAAAGTTTAAGTATTACTTTTTTTAAAAAATAGAAGAAGTAGCAAGATGGAGATCTCTAAAATATGATTGTTGGGAGAGGATAAAAAGTAGGAAGAGAGGGTGCAAAATGACTGGAAATTGAATTCTTATTTGAAATCCCACTCAAAGAAAACAGCAGTGGGCAGTTTCTGTTTGCATTGAGATTTTGGCAAGAAACTGCCAGTTTCCAATCATATTAAGAGAAAAAAAAGGAGGAAGCTATGAATAAATAGCCACTAGCTTAGCCAACAGGTGTCTCATTGTGGCAGTGTGCCATGAGAGCTGCCATCAAGAATGACAGAGTACTGAGGCTTTCATTTCCTGTAAGTATGGGGAATTTCGCAGTGACCAGATCACGTGCTGCACTAATGTTTCTCTATTGCCAAGTAACAGAAATAGGTGAACAAAGTACAGATTGGTTTCCCTTTTAGAATAGTAAGGTGAAAACGTTGGAGGAATTCTTCTTTATAACTTAACAGGGATAATGAAGCATCCTTTGAAAGAAGTGCTTTTTGGCGCAGCTAGGTGGCACAGTGAATAGAGCACTGGCCCTGGAGTCAGGAGGACCTGAGTTTAAATCCGGCCTCAGACACTCAACAGACTTCCTAGCTGTGTGACCTTGGGCAAGTCGCTTAACCCCAATTGCCTTGCCTTCCCCCCTCCAAAAAAAAAAATCAAAAAAAAAAAAGAGAAAGAAGTGCTTTTTGAGAAAATCAGCTGGGTCCATTTTTAATTGTTACTATCCTGCATCCACTATGTACTTGACACTGTGCTGGGCCCTAAGGATACAAAAACAAAAAATGAAACACTTGCCACATTCAGGGAGCATATAGTCTACTGTGAAGCTTTAACATGCACACCTGTGTTCAGCATAAAAGAGCATTGGTGAGGGTAGCCCATGTTGAGGCTTCTGTTGCCAGTATAAATCTTCCAGGTCCAGGTACTAGAGCAAGTTACAGCTTAGGAAGAACAATAGAAGGAGCAAGGTTTATGGGAGATAATATTTGAGGGGTCTGGCAATAAAATCTGTGTCCTTAGATATACAGATAAAAGCATGCAAAAAATAACAATAATAAAGCAGGGACTAGCCATCCTAATGTGAAAAGAAAAATTGGACCTAATAAGTAATGTATTCCTAAGAGTAGGTAGAATTGGGTTTAATGCCTGGAACGTGGCCATGGGAGGGTACATCTGATTAAAAAGATGCAGAATATGTAAAAGGGGCAATGGGATAAAATTACATATTTTTTAATTTAAAATTTTATTTTCAATCCCAAATCTCTCCCTCCACACCCTCCCCTACCCATTGAGAAGGCAAGAAAATAGCATAGTATTTTTAGAAGCTGTATTCTTGTGATAAAATCCAACAACTGGAGAATATGGTGAGAAATCACTGGAGTGAGAATCAATGGAGGAAAAAGCGAATTTATAGTCTTATCAGTGTGTACTATAGACAACTTGAATAGAAGGAAATAGATGTATTTAGGAAATCACATCAACCTGGCATGGTATTGTAAAGATGGAAATTTAAGTTATCAGGACGTCTGCTGGAACTCTGTCAGAAGGAGAAGGTCTGATACATTTTCATGTGTCTTTGTAATCATTTCATTCCTTAAAAGGTCAAGGAAGTGACTAAGGCATCTCCTTATTCCATACCTGATTCTAACCAGCAAATGGCTTCTGAAATAGAACTGATGAGAATCTTGAGGGAAAATGACCATTCCATTTTAGACTTTCTGATAGAGGAAGAGAGTCAGCACATAAGCCTAATCTTTGTTGTAGATTTTGAGGAAAACAGATTTAAGCAGGATTTCAAGGGCTCATTCTAGAGGGCAAGTCAGTCTAGGACAAATGAGAAAATCATGAAGACAAAAAAGAGAATTAGGGAAGAAAAGAAGGAGCTGCCAGAGATGGCCATGGGGCTCTATAGGGAGCTAATCCGTAGAGTTATGTTTATGAGAGTGTGTCAGTACAGGGAACTTGTGCACAAAGGCATGTGTAGAAGCCTGCAGCAAGGGAAAGTGTGATAGAGGGTGAATCCATGTGTGGTAAGAGTGGTATGTCAAATACTCAAGCCCAGAATCAACTTGGTAGTGGCAGGTGCTCAGAATAACAGAACTTTTTGCCTATATTTAGGGGCAAGAGAGATGTCAAAGATAGTGGCACTGCAAGAGGTGGATGGGATGATAATACATAAGGGAAAGAAGGTAAAACTACTATCATGGTAGTTTTAGAGCTGTAAGGGGCCCTCAGAGGCCAGAATTCAACTACTTCGTTTTATAGATATCTCAGGGAACCCTGCTAAATGGATTCATATGCTTGAATGGCTGTCATCTAAATGTTACAGCCTCATTCTGCTTAATTCCCACTCTCTCATTTTGCGAATGAGGAAACTGAGGATTCCAAGGGATGTGTTAAATGTTTTCATGTATTTGAATGGCTGTCATCTGGAAGTTGGATTCGATTGGTTCCACTTTACCCCGCAGGGCAAAACTGAAAACCGTGAGTGGAAGTTGAGGCACAGATTTAGAGCTGACATAATGAAAAACTTCCAAAGGATTCAAACTATGTAAAGGTTGACCAGGTTACTTTGGGAAGGAGAGACTTTTATTCATTAGAAGTTTTTAAACAGAGGCAATATGTTCAACTGTCTAGGATGTTGTAAAAGGGATTACTTTCTAGGTACATAGTACATTGAACTAGACATTCTCTGAAGCTTTTTAACAATTTCAAAATTCTCTCATAAGTTGTGTTGATTTACCATTGTTAAACATGCCTTGACATTGGTTGTAGAGCCCTTTTCTTCCTTAAGATTAGTATCATCAGGAATGGTAGCTTTGCTTGAGACTTTTTATAAATAAACATATATCTACATCTACATATAAATATATTTATATAAATATACACATGTGTAAATATAAATTATATATACACATGTGTATCCACATATGTATGTATATATGTTCATATATATGAACACAATTTTTAAAATGGTATTTTTATATATACTTTGAAATATCAGTTAAGTAGAATTGTTCAGGGAATGGGGTGTACTTATTAACTGAGGGTCATTTCTGTTCAAATCAAGGCAGCTAATAAATTCTCGAGTTGGCTTACTGGCAGTTTCATCTTTGAGAAGGTAGAGGATGAGATGAGGGTTTTGCTATTTTGCCCTTAATTCTAGCCAGCAAAGGAGAGCTTCTAGAAATGTGACAGTGATAGAAACTTTGGGAAATAATGACCATGCCATCTAAAGTTCATGATTACAAAGAAGGGGAACTTATGATTGTTTATTAGACATGACCATAGGCTTTAATGGAAAAAAATAAGGACATGGGTCTTTGGCTAGAAACTTTGAAAGAAAATATTTTTTCCAGGAGTTAGGAGTCTCTAAAAAGTGAAATTCTGACAAGATGATTGAAAATAATCCCAGTGAGGGAAAAGTTGGAGAAAGTTATGTAAAGTAATCTTTTGTACTGCAGAAAATTTGCTCAGCTTTAGAAAGGACTTGGACGAAGGATGGACATAAGAATATCAATCCAACTGCAAATAGAGTGATACGACCCCATAAGAAGAGTGTCAAAATTAACTGAGATTTGCCAAAAATACTGAAGTCAAATAAAATCCTTTTTTGTTATATCTGAGCAAGAACAGCAGGGAAGAGATTGGTTAGAGGAGATAGTGTAATATTAACAGATGACAAAAAGAAGGCAAAACTGCTTATCTTCTCTTGTTCTGTGTTCTCTAGTTGGGAAGGAAGAGCTTGCAACTTGGAAAGGGGAGGAAAAAAAAATCTTAAAGGTGGAATTGAAACCCAAGATGGGTTAGGAGATAAGAAAAAAGTACTAGGTAGCTTTAAATGAATTAATCACAGAGCCCCTGTTGAGTAGTCTAGAGAAATAATTGTGAGTGGGAGAGGTGTCAAAGGAATAGAAATAGACATTGTCAACATGGATGGATACTAGAAACTTAATGGCTAAGCATTGTGTTGTTTCCTGGCAAAAAATCTAGATTAGATTATGAAATCAGATTAAGATCTATGTGAACATTTAGAAAACAAAAAGGTATAGTGGGTTCACTGAGAAGTCACAACTAATCTACTTTCCTTTTATTTTAAGGTTACTAGACTGATAGTTTGAGAGCCACACACACAGTTTGTCTTGATTTTAGCAAGATATTTGACCCAGTCTCTTGTGGTACCTCTGGAAAAGATGAAGAAAGTGGGATGAATGATACTACCTTTAGGTGGATTTGCACTATTTTAATATGTGAATTTAGAATAGCTTTGATTGATGAAGTTAATCAGGCTTTCAGCCTTGAAAAGTGAAGTCTTTAGTTTGACACAGCATTTGTTTTTGCTGTGTTAAGATGTTTTAATCAGTGATGCAGATGAAGACATAGAAGTAAATCGTTTGTTGCGAGTTTTCAAATATCACTAGCCTAGGAGTAGCAGCTAATGTGATAAGATAACAGAATCAAGACTCAAAATGATCTTGACAGGCTGGAATGATGGAGTGAAACTAATGAGATGAAAGTTTACAGAGCTAAATGTAGCATCTTTCATTTACGCTTAACAAACACATCAGTTGAACAACTAGAGGCTAGAAGCCACCTAGAGTGACAGTGATTCCCACAAGAAAGACAGTTGGTTCTTTATATTCTTTCAGTATCAATAAGCAGTGAGATGTGCAATCTCTGGTCACTTTAAAATTTAGTGTTTAAATTGTGGAGGTTGGCATCTCATACCGTGCTCTGTTTTGGTGCGATATCGTACGAGTTATGGCGTTTAGATTTGGGCTACATTTTCAAAAGACAATGACAGGAATACATTCTGAAGATAGTAACCAAGATGGTGAGAGTTCTGAAAACCCTATCGTATGAGGAAAGACTTGAGAATGTTTAGACTGAGGAAGTGACTACTTATGTGGGGCGTAACTGTTGTCCTTTGTTATTTAAGTGATTGTTTTATGGAAGAGGCATTACATTTATTTTGTGTAACTCTGAAACGCAAGTTGAGAGCTAGAGGATGGAAGTTATTCCGAGTTATGCCTCTGGAACCAGAGGCCCTGGATTCATATCTCTGGTTTTGTGCTTGTTAATTTAATCTTTTTTTGATTAGTCAGGATCTTGTAGCACCTTAGGGGGATTATTATAAATATTGATAATTATGATACTGTATTTGGTGTATAAATATAAAAGATTAGGCTGATTCTCTTAAGCCAAGCACTTAGACTAGAATTTTAAAGAAAGGCTAAGTAATTCTTTATTAATTCCACACCCCTCCCCCATTTGTGCCTTATAAAGAGTGCTTTTTTTTTTTAAAGGGATGGCTCTCTGAATTAAGGGAAGAAGCAGGGGGTATCTTCAGAAATTAATATCATGTGAAAACAAAAGGTATTAGTGATAAAATTTAATTTTTTATATTCTTAAGTTTATTTTTCCCCCAGTTATATGTAAAAACAATTTTTAACATTCATTTTTAAAAATTTTGAGGTCTGAATTCTCTCTCTCCCTCACCTCCACCCTCCCCTGACACGATAAACAGTTTGATATAGGTAATACATGTGAAGTCATGCAAAATGTGAAAACAAGATTTTTGAAAAGTGAAGTACATATAAGAAAGTCCAGTTAAAGTGAATCTTTTATCATTCATTGATTAAAGGTAAGACTTGCAAATAATTTGAGGCAACTGGGTGATATAATGGATAGAGCCCTGTGCCTGGGACACATCATTTAACCTCTCCCTACTTCAGTTTCCTCAACTGTAAAATGGGGGTAATAACAGTACCTATCTCCCAGGGTGGTTGTGAGGATTAGATAAGGTAATATTTGTAATACCGTGCCTAGAACATAGTGGATGCTTAGCAAATGCTTATTCCTTTCCCCTTTCCTCAATTTGGGTAGGCTCAGATTTCTTGAAGTTCCATTACTGCCCTGACTGTCACAGTGATTCAATTCCTACTCCTTAGTGCGCTGCCTTTTTCTTTTCTTAGTTGGTTTCCAATTCCTCCAATTTCTCCCTATTTATTATAAAACTAAAAGATTAAGACCTATTGACCAGTCAGCAAATTAACAAGTATTTATTAAGTGCCTGCTGTGTGTCAGGCATTGTACTAGGTGTTGGGGAAACAAAAGTGAGCTACTGTCAAAATTTCTTAAAAAGAGCTTTTTTAAAAAATCCAATCTTTTCTCATACCTCTTGGCTTATTATAATTTATAATTTGTTTGTCCTGCAAAGGCAAGTATCTTTATTTTACCTGCTTTGTCATGTCTAGTTTGAATAGTATGTGTAGTCAAGGGTATTAATTGGTTATGGTCTCCATTTCAGTAATAAGCTTTTTAGATAGGCCACTCAGAGGGAAAAGAGAATTTTTATTTTTAGTGCTCACTAGTCTCCAAGAAGGAGTCCAGATCTCACAGACTAAGAACATTCAGGCCAAGAGGAGCCTTACATTGTGTGCCCCACAGAACAGTTAGATAGTCGATAACGTATTGGACTTGGGTTCAGGAATACCAGAATTTAAATCTTCCCTCAGATACTTATTGAGCTGAATGACCCCAGGTAAGTCATTTAACCTCTCAACCTCAGTTTCCTCATCTACAAAATAGGGATTATAATATCACCTACTTCCTATGGTTATTGAGTCAAAATGAGATAACACATGTAATGAACTTTATAAACCTTAAAAAACAAGATTATATGTTCCACAGTAGGAGCCAACGTGTGCAAACACTTATGGCAATCACCAAGGCTGGAGGAAAATCCCTACCTGAGGAAGGATCGGTAGAGTTAGAATATTAGATCCAAACTAACATCTACCAAAGGCAAGGCCAGATTGCAACCAGGACCTCTTAGAAGTCCAGGGCTCCAAAGGGTTAAAACAGAAGTGGGAAGCTGGAGGCAAGAAACAAAGTTTTTGAACGCACAGGATTAAGAGGCCAGCTGCCAAGAGTGTTCCCATTCTGCCTCCTCAAAGCTTTGGACTTTTACGATGGTATTCCCAATCTCGGCTTTGTACTGATGTATTGATGTGGATATAAGCCAGCCTTAGCATATTCCCTGCAGACACAACCATGCCATCAGGCCACAGACCCAAGCATACCTATCGATTTTAGAGTGAGGACACTTAGGCCTAGATGGGATAGAATTTGTTTGCCTTGTTGTCACACATCTAGTTAGTAGCAGGGCCATAAGTAGAATCTACATTTCCTAATTCCCAATCTAGGACGCTTTTCAATATTCTTTGGTGTTTATCTCTTTTTCTTACTAAAGTATTGTTTTATTAGGGAAGGGTGAACTAGTAATTGCTATGATACATAGAAGATACCTTAGAAGTCTTCTAGTGTCTTCTTCCACCCAGTGCAGGAATCTACCCTTGTATACCCATGACAGAATTGCTGACATTTTCTAAACTTCTTCCATGTGCTTATGGGAAGAGTGAGTGAAGTTTTGATGGTTCTATTTTGATCAAGTGCTGAACACAGCACATCTGGGGTTCCCATATAAAATCCATGTGTTGAAAGGGTGCAGTCAAACTGTATATTAGCAATTGCAGACATCAAATGAATCATAAAAGTCTGAGTTTTATTGCCTTTGGCTTGCTTTCAAAAAATGCTGGCATCTTTTAAGATATTGTCTGGAGTGCCATGCTTTTTGCAACATCACTTTTTAGGATGTTGTTTGGAAGAAGTGACCATTGTAAATGTCTCTGGATTCCTAGGTCAGATGCTCACAACTAAACTTAAGTCTCTGAAGAAATAAAGTTCTCTGAGAAACAGGAATATTTCTTTTTTTGTTGTTGTTTTGTTTTGTTTTTTGGTTTTTGTGGCAGGGCAATTGGGGTTGAGTGACTTGCCCAAGGTCACACAGCTAGTACATGTGTCAAATGTCTGAGGCCGGATTTGAACTCAGGTCCTCCTGACTCCAGGGCAGGTGCTCTACTCACTGCGCCACCTAGCTGCCCCAGGAATATTTCATAATTCAGCCTCACAAAGATAATTCAGCAACTGTACTCAGATTTCCTAAGTAAGCTCTCTGTTACTTCATTGCAAGTTGCATGTTGATAAAAAGCTCATTATTTCTTGTTTGACTTTTGGGGGCTAGTGATTTGTCCTCTACAACAGTAGCACAAAGCGCACCCAAAAGAACGAAGGACAGGAGACCTGGATTAGTCTCCATCTTGCCACTAACTCACTGTGTAGTCCTGGGAGGGTGACTTAATCTCTTGGAGAATGTGACAGCTACTTAAGAAGCACCAAGAATGGGATATAACATTGTGACTACTTTTTTCTTCCGTTTCCTATTTTTGTTTTGGGAGGCAGTATAGAAGAGGACCATAGTACTTGTACTACTGAGCTCACAGGTTTGCTGTCAAGTTCATGTAATGCCTGTAATGATGCACATAAAGCACCTTCTGATTGTAAGGTGTTACGTCAATGTCATTCGCTGCCATTATGGTTGAAGGTGTGGGTCATCAAAAGCTATGCTATTGAACAACAGCTCTGGCATGTCTAGAAATCTAGAAAGTCTTGGAGTGCAGGCCAAGCAGTGGATTGTATGTCTGGTATTTGAGTGCTAGCTTCATTTCAAGGAGAATCAGGAGCAGATATATTGGCCACCAAGTGATGGAAATTTTTAGCCACAGTTCATAAATCTACCTATTAAGAACATGGAGGGGCTGTGTATAATCTCTATCAATGCAGGAAATCCACTGATGAAATCTCACAGCTCTTTTAATGTATAGAAGAAAAAAAGAGCAGAAATGCATACTGTATGTATACCCACCCTACATTTGTGGAACTACCCTACTTAAAATCAAGGTGCTTGGGATATTTTTCTAGGAAGTCGAACTTATTTTAGTTTGAGATTGGGAAGGGCGCATTGACTGAGTTAGTATTGATAAAGTAGAGGCATCTTTGAAATCCAGCAGACCTAGGTGCAAGTCTTGACTACAGTACATATTTATCTGTGTGACCACAAGGCAAAATACTTGATCTCTTTGTGCCCTAGGCATCTTTCTAAGATTAAAAACCACAGAAGAGTTGATTTGCATTGGTGGAAAGATCTTCCATGCCAGGAATTCTCTACACTGATGAAATCATGGAGGCAATGAATATACCCTGTCTGTGGTTTAAACATCCCAATTCCCATCTGATCCTTAGGCCAACTTCCCTTCTCCTTGCTTTACTTATGAAATCAATAAAGTATAACATAATTTGCATAATTCATATTGCTATGGAAAATCACTTTCTTTCAGGATTGAGCATTTTGCCAAACTATACAGCCAAAAACTTGGCATCAAGACCGATGTTCTTTTGAAGACCTTATGGGGAGATTATTACCTAAATACAAAATCAAAGAAGATTATGAAAGTTGACCAGGTAAATACAGTAAGATGAAGAGGTACTTTGTAGTGGGGTTCACTATTGATGTATTAAAGAAAAATAAATCTTTGAAGTTTTCTATCAATAGATATAAGTAGTAGCTGATATTTAATGCTCTTCATTATTCAATGTAGTATGGAAATTATGACCTTAATAAATTTTTCAACACATGTAGCACAAATACCAGTAATATTCTTTTCATGTAGGTTCATTTATGCCATTTCACAAATTTCTCTGGATTTCAGAGATGAAGTTGTAATGTTGAACATTGAAGAAAATTGTCTGTATTCAAACAGTCATAGAAAGTGTGGCATATAACTTTTTGATATTTAGCTGCATTCTTTCCCTTTGAATATCTTATATCATTTAACAGCTGTAATGGACTTAGTTCAACTTTCATTTATGCTGCTCATGTCATGAAAATTTTTTACTTTTCAAAGTTGGTTAACACTTAAAGGCTTTCTTCCCCAGTTATTGTGCTTAGATAAGAATTTTTATTGGCCTTTAAACTTGGCATAACAACTCATTTTCTCATAGTTTGGAGTGAAGAGATTCAACTTCCAAGTCCTGATTCTTGTGACTTCCCCTTTCTGGCCTCTGTTTTTCTACATCTCTGTAAAGTTAGAAGTTTGGACTTTATCTCTTATAGATCTAAAAAAATTATTTTAAGGTTACTTAGCTACACAAGAGCTCTGGGGAAATGATGGAGAACCACACATTTTATATGTCAGAGATTGTATATTTGCCATTTAAATCTAGGGCCACTTAGTGTAGTGGCAAACATTCTTTGGCATTTCATTGGTCCTGAGGGACTCTGTGTTATAATGCAATACACTATTTACTATTCATAATGACGGCCCTGAGCTATAAAGAAAATGTTAAGTTATATTTAGTATACTCTGTATAAGAAGTAGGGAAGTGGGCATGACATTGTAGAAAGAGTTCCATATGAAGGGGCTATGCACAGAATTAAAACTGAAACCACCTTGGCTCCTTTACTAGGGTGGATAATGCCTCTATTGAGCATTTGTGGCAAGAGCAATGGAAGTAGAAATTAATGTTGGTTGAATTGAATTGAAATGGAAGCATTAACAGTGGGGCAGCTGCAACAGCAGGGTTTCCCTTTTTCATTGTAAAGTATTATTTGTGTTACTGTTTGCCACCGTTGGTACGGATAATTGAAATTTGGCTCTGAATGTTGAACTACAGGTTATGCCAAACTGAAAATTATGTTGAGTAAATATTTTCAAACTGATGAGACATATAGTTGATAAAGAATTGAGTGTGAAATGAAATTGTGTTAAGACATCTGTCAAATGTTCAAGATCTCAAGAAACAATCTGGTAGAGACCAGAGAGCACAGGAATCGGGAACACATGGGTGGGAATTCTGGCTCTAGCACCCAGTAGATTGTGACCATGACCAAGTCAGTTCACCTCTTTACACCTCTGGAAGATGGGGGTTGATTCCCTTTCCACATTATTGGGACTGTTTGTGTGGAAAGCCTTTTGTAAAACATAAGTGCTATATAAATATGAGTTATTATTCCAACCATATATGTATTCTTTCTTACAGACAAAAGGAAAGAAACCGTTATTTGTACAGTTAGTGCTGGAAAATATATGGAGTCTCTATGATGCCGTCTTGAAAAGGTAAGATTATGATACAGTGCTTGATATTCTGATCAGTTCTATTTAAGTATTATGCTAGTCTTAGGTATTTACCATGCTTCAAGAAGAGTGTGGTTGACAAGGAAAGGGGATAGAAGTTTTCAACATATTTCCTTGCAGTTGGTGAACCAAACATTACTGTTAATATTCAGCCCAAGTAAAATCATGGCTGATGGGTGTAATTAGCCAAGATTGTACCAGGTGGTATGATGGCAGGATGATGATAATAGCTATGTGTTATTAACAAGAAAGATAAGACTTGGGGTCATTAAAGTCAGTTTCTGTGAAAAAAAATTGACATCCATGCCCATTTTAGGATTAATTTGATAAAATTTGCCTGCAACAAGTAGAAATTAAAGTTAATTTTATTGTTATAATTCCATTCTGAATCACAGGTTAGTAATTTTCTTTTTCTTCTTTTGCAAAAGTATGTTGTTGGTAATGTGGTTTGTCATAAGAGAGTTTTAGAATCTCCCATTTTTAAAATTTAAAAAAAAAAAACGGAATAGGTTATTTTTGCTCTGTGGTAGGAATACCCTTCCAAATATTTATAGTCTTTTATTGGAAAAGTAATAATGAGAACTAATAGCTAATTAAATTTTACTTCTGTTTCAGTGCATGTAAAAATATAATCTTGTGTTTTTGTTTTCTTAAAAAATTATAGAGACAAAGAAAAAATTGATAAAATAGTGAGCTCACTGGGATTAAAAATTGGAGCCCGAGAGGCACGTCATTCCGACCCTAAAGTTCAGATCAATGCCATTTGCAGCCAGTGGCTTCCAATATCAAATAGTGTTCTTGGTATCCTTTTTGAAATTCCCTACTATTGATGAGCCATGAAGACCTTTGAAAATAAAGCTCTCCAAACTGAAGCTTTTTATGGTAATGTAATGAGCTTTTTCTAAGTCCTTGCCTATGATATTTGTTTTTCCCTATAGGGATTTCCTTTTTTCCATAACACCTCTTCAAACTAAATCTAACATGTGTAGAGAAGAAGGTGACCTAAATTTATCATAGGTGACCTACATTTGTCATATTTATTATCTGTAGTTTAACAAAATACATTTTACCCCCCTTGGGTATCACTGGTTAATTTGAAAATGGTTTCTACTGGGAATTTGGTTCCATTTGAATATCATTGTTATCTTCAGCTGATCACTGTTTCCTATCCTACTGGCCTTTGTTCACTTGTCTATTCTTTTTTTTTTTTTTTT
>CM053624.1:89104323-89123546 GCA_028646595.1 Phalanger gymnotis
TGGTTCAGAGCCATTGTTTTATAGGTTTTTGGAGGGACTTGGTGGGGAGCTCACGCCAGTCGCTGCTTCCCAGCCGCCATCCCACTTGTCTATTCTTAACTGAGCTAGTTAATTAAATACATTTAGAGTGTTTTCCTTTTCCTGGGACACTTTAGTTGTTCATTCTGTGTATGGGCATGGGAAACTATATATTGGAATATTTGTAAATCACATCATCTTAATTGCAGTTATTAATGAAGATGATGTGTAAATGTTTTAAAATGTGGATAATGATGCGTTTAATTTTTTTTAGTTCATATTGTTTTGTATGAGAAAAGTTCCTATTCTTTAAATGAGAAACAGTTACGTAGTAGCTAGAGAGTTAGCCTCAAGGTCAAGGTCATGGAGACTTTGCCCTCAAGCTCTGCCTCTGACTCCTGGCTTGGCCAAGTTACCAGAAGCCACTTTACTCTCCAATGCCCCAGACAACTCTCTAAGACTAGAAGCTGTAGAATAGGTGCCCATTTACATTGGTTGTCCATGAGTTCCCAATATTTATTGAAATCATGGGTCCCGTCTGGATAAATTTTTTTTAAAATTATTTTACAATTTCTTTAAATTAAATTTACCCTCAGCTGTCTTCATTATTACAGCAGCAGTTCTTTGTTTGAGAATTTTGCTCTCTCTAGGGATTATCTCCCAGAAATCTCTAGCTATAAGGATCTATATAGTACTCACCAGAGCCCTTATAATAGAGTGAAGCCCTCTACTAATTGCTAGTATTTGTTTTTGCACTAAAGAATTAAAAATGAAGCTTTTATTTGTTATACAGGAATTTTATGCAATATCTATATACTATATGAAGTTTAAATACTCCATTTGTACCTTGGGCAAATATTATACAAATCTGTAAGTTTCAATTACAATTTCTTTATCAGTCAGGTGGGGATATTGTTCTGTCGTATCTGCCATATTGGATTGTGGTGAAGATCCAGTATATTCAGTGTGCTTTACTGACCATAACCTGTCCATGATTACCATATCTCTTCTAATCTGCTGATCTTCGTCTACATCATTTGATAATGATACCTTTTGAAAAGCTAATAAAAAGAATTAGGGGCAAAGTCTAGCCCATCGGCTTTGAATCCTTAACAGTAGATTTTAGACATGGTATGTCAGAAACTCCCTAGTCCTCTTGACATCTCAGCTGAGCGGGTGGAGAGGCTGCTGTGCACTGGAGCAAGGACATTTGATTCTCTTCCACCAGAAACTCAAGAACTAAAGACAGGTGAGTTAAACTTGAACAAGTTAACCTAGAAATGATTAAAGCCCATTTTGGTACTGCAGATCCTGTATTTGGTATTCTGGTCATCAGACATTGTATAATTTCAGTTTTGGATCTAGCATTGATGGTGATGGTTTTTAAAATTCATCATATATTCAAGCTTTGAAACTAGAATTGGGACTACTGCATTTATTTCTTTGTCTCTCCAGCACCTACTACTGTGCATGGTACATCCTAAGAGCTCACTACATGATTGTTGATTGATTGTGGTGGAGCCAGTGATATTCATTCTAGTCCAGTACTCTTGTCAGTTCTGATTTTGAATGGATCTTCTCTCTTTTACAGTAAAGACAAGGTCTGAAATCTTATGGCATTTTGGGCCTATACACAAATAACACAGCTATGTCGATGGGATGTATAATAAACTTAAAATATGATCAGCTGTCACTAAAATAATGTTAAAGCTGCTCTTAAGAAACATGTATGTATGGCAGCATTTAACCATAGCCTATGGTGAGCCAGGGTTCCAAAAACAGGTATATTTAGGCATGCTGAGTGAGTCCTCAGGGAAATTGGTTTAAATTATCCTTGGAAAGAGAGCTTTATCAGACTGATTCTCACTTTGGTTTAAAAATGTAAGGGTACTTTGCCAGGAAGGAGTTTGGAAATGTTCAGTGGCAGTTTCCTTAAAACCCCATTTAAACCCCAGTATGCTCTTTCTTCCTATAGACAACAATATGTTTCTATGCTGTAATATGAAGTTAGATAATGTTCTTAAAGTTTTTAGGTGAAATCTATCAGGCTTTTGGCTGGTTAGGGTCTAGTCTGGTATCATGGAAAGTAAATTCTGAAATTGTGTATCTGTTGCAAGGAATCATTTCTGAAAGGGCTTAAAGAAAGCTGACTCTTCTCATCACCATCCTGCTCTGGAGTGCTAGTGGGAAAAAATACTATTAGGAAAAGCACAGGGCACAAACTATTTATAGGCAGCCTGTGATTTATGTTTGATTACATATTTGATGATTGATCACATATTTGAATAGCATACATAGGAACTCCTATGCCATCTCCAGCTTGGGAGCTGCTACTTCTGGACTGTTCAAACCCCACCTTCTCATGTTGGCATGAAAATTCTTCAGTTACCGAAGCCTCTCCCAACACCAGCACCTTCTGCCATTGGCTTCAGAGCAGCTAGGGAAATTGGTTCTGGAACATTAAAAGAGTTATTTTTGAAACTGTTTCAAGAGAGTTCGGTGGTATTTCCCTATTAACAATATTCTGCCATCGTTGTATCTCCTAGCATCCTTTGGATGTAGAATTGTAGCGTGGAAGTCATAGGATCGTAGTTTTAGAGCTGGAAGGGATGTGTGATGCCTTCTAGGCTTCAAATACTGTAGCTTGGATTACTTACGACTTGCTAAGTTTACAGGTTATCCTGCATCCATGCTGTGTGGATACTTGCTAGCTCTTCTCACAGAATGTATCACTTCTCTGGCTAGAATGGCCTGCCCTCTCCTAACTTAGTATTTCAGTTACTTTTACATCTTGAGGGGTCTTACTCTGGGGCCTGTTATCCAACCTCTCTCTACAAATAACAGGTGTACAAGTCAATCAGTACAGATTATGTCAATTTTATTTTCTGAGTGAAGAAGGGAAGCATTTTTGTTCTCTGGAAAAGCAGTCTTTTAAGTGGAATTTTAAAAATAATCATTAAAATCGTGGCTTAGTTTTACCTCTAAGTGCTGTTTTATCTTAAATCTCATTTGTCCTAATGTTTTTCTTACAGTAGATGAAGAAAAAAGATGACTTTTGTTTTTTATTTATTTAGCTTTTATGAAATGTGGAAGTGAAGACACAGCCCCAGTGATCATCTTTGTTTCCAAAATGTTTGCAGTTGATGCAAAGACTTTACCTCGTAACAAACCGAGGTAAGGCTCAAGGAGTTATTAGAGATTTCTCCTGGTGGGAGTTAGTGGCAGGTAGGTATATGTGTACTGGAGATTTTTCCTGGTGGAGTTAGTAGAAGGTGAGTATGTGTGTTCCAGAGGTGGGAAGTAGGGTTGTAACTTTTCCTGATTACTCATAGTTTATTACCACCAAGAATAAATTAAGGTTCATCCATTCTCAATGACAGTTTGCTCCTTTGCTTGTAGCATATTCTCTTTGTAGTTGTGCCTTGTATAGGGTCCTATATTAATTAGCAGTTTCCATTGATATGTTGTTTTTTATATGTGTCTAGTTATTTTGCGTGTGCTTCTTGCCTCCCTAATCATCTATACATATGGAACCCAGAGCTGGAACAATGTGCTTGTGTACCCTGGATAAGCTTGTACAGTTGTTCTTCTCTGAATTTAAAAAGATGTCTCCTGTGTGCTTCTTTCTACTGGAGGTTTTGAGTTGTCAGCCTAGCACATGTGACTTGACTTTTCACAGAGTACCTACATACCACAGAGAAGAGAATTTTCTCTCATTAAAAATGTGTACATTTATCATGTCACCAGGATTCATGACCTGTGCTTTCTTCACTACTCCATGGTCTCATTGATTAGAGCAGCCTTAAAGTAATTCAGTAACTTAATCTGAGGCCCCTTTCTTCTCTGCTGTCTATACCTTTAGGATGGAAAACAAAATCATCCTCAAACATAGTGACAAAAATTGTGACCAGTAGCAACAAAGATGTTTATTGGATCTTTTAGCTGAAGTTATCTTTTCCTATGTCTAGGAGGAGTAAAATTTGTTCTAAGCTGGGCAGTTGACTGGACTAAATTGGGGTTAGCCCTGGTTAGGATCAAGACAATCAAATGTTGTGTCTGTTTAGAGTAGTGATATAACTATTGATTATGTAAAAGCTTTTGCTGCTAAAATTCACTAATTTCATTTTTAAAGAATGAAAGTATTTCATAAGACTCTTGTTCAGGCAGGTAAATACTGTTTTATAATTGCACAGTCAATTCAAATGTGGAGTACTGAAGTTTTCTTCTAGTGACTGGCATTTTATCATTTTAATTAAAATAGTATAATTTCTCAAACTATATTAGGCAGCAGCTGCTGAGAATTTCAACATTGTGATACAGTCAGACTAGGTCTTTGATCCCAGTGAGCCCCTTGAACATGTGAAATGGAGTTTTAAATAGGTTTGACTTCTCTAGCAAATGATCCCTTCACATCTGTGGTATCGTGAGTATTTTGACAGGTCTTTGGTGTGCATTGAAAGTAGATGCTGTGTGACATTTTGGAAAGAATTTGTTTCCTCTCACTAAATGAGGTCTTTTTATATTAACTCGGTCTCGAAGCCAGCTCAGAGCCTCTTGGTTTAAGTTTGTATAAAGTTATTATAGCATTTAATATTTAAATCTAAAGTTTTTCCAAATATGAAACTTTGTCAGTGAAGGTCTACACTTGTACTTTGGCATATATTTTACATTGGATCATTGATATTTATAGTTACACTACAAGAGATTTTAACTTGTAGGTATGCCACTCTTTATTGGCCGATACCTACAGACTTTTATATGGTAAAGAACATTTTATATTCTTCTTTTTTTAAAAGTATTTTTTAAAATTTATTTTTAGTTTTCAACGTTCAGTTCCACAAGTTTTTGAGTTTTAAATTTTCTCAGCCTCCCATCTCTACCCCCTCCCTCAAGATAGCATACAATTTGATATAGGCTCTACATATACATTCATATTAAACATATTTTCAAATTAGTCATGTCGTAAAGAAGAATTAGAACCAATGGGATGAACCACGAGAAAGAAGAAGCAAAACAAAAAGAGAGAGAGAAAATAGTATGCTTCAATTTGCATTCAAACTCCCAAGTTCTTTCTGTAGATATGGATAGCGTTTTCCATCATGAGCCTTTTGGAGTTGTTTTAGAACCATGCATTGCTGAGAAGAGCTAAGTCTGTTAAAGTCAGTCATCACACAGTGTGGCTGTAACTGTGTACAATGTTTATCTGGTTCTGCTCACTTCACTCAGCATCAGTTCATATAAGTCTTTCCAGGTTTTTCTGAAGTCTGCCTGGTCATCATTTTTTTTTTTTTTTTTTGGAGTGGGGAAGGCAAGGCAATTGGGGTTAAGTGACTTGCCCAAGGTCACACAGCTAGTAAATGTGTCAAGTGTCTGAGGCTGAATTTGAACTCAGGTCCGCCTGACTCCAAGGCCAGTGCTCTACTCACTACGCCATCTAGCTGTGCCCCCCCCTTATCATTTATTATAGCCCAGTAGTATTCCATTACATTCATATACCACAACTTGTTCAGCCATTCCCCAGTTGATGGACATCCCCTTGATTTCCAATTCTTTGTCACCACAAAAAGAGCTGCTAGAAATGTTTTTGTACATGTGGGTCCTTTTCCCATTTGTATGATCGCTTTGGGATACAGCCCTAGAAGTGGTATTGCTAGGTATGTTCTTTATTTTTTAAAAAGACAGTCTTGTAGGTCAGTGAAGGAAGATTGGATTTAGAGTCAGAAGACTTGGCTCAGCAATTTACTGTGTCACCTAAGGCAAGTCATTTAACTTGGGTTCAGTTTCCTCATTTGTTAAATAAAGGAATTAGCCTTTATGGTTTTGGCATCCTCCTGCTTGGGTGATGGCAGACTGGCTGGAAAGGCAGTGGGATGTGTAAACATAGTACCAGACTTCGAGTTAGTTTAAATATGCTTCTTACAAGTTCATTTCACATCTATCTCACTTCAAAATAACGATAAAACAATAACAATAATAATCATAATAGCAGCAAAAACAGTGATAGCTAGTGTTTACACAGTACTTCAAGGTTTGCAAAGTACTTTTTAAATATCTCATTTATCCTCACAACAATCCTTATTATCCTCATTTTACAAATGTGGAAACTGAGGTGGACACATTAATTGACTTGCCCAGGGTTAGTGTCTGAGACTGGATTCGAACCCAAGTCTTCATAACTCTAAGCCTAGCAGTCTATGCCCTGTGCCACCTACTTGCCTCTAGAAGAAGGGTAGAATCATAGAATACCAGAGCAACAAGGGACCTTTGGCACTCCTGTAGCCCTGTTCCTTCATTTAACAAATAAAGAAATGAGGGTGCACACTGTAAAATGACCTATCCAAGATCATATAGCTAAGGGGGCAGTAGGTGAGATTTGAAGCCAGGTATCCTCACTTCTTATTTACTCTACCCTAGATAACATTGTCACTCCCTACCTCAGATGATTTTAATGAGACTCAAATCAGTGAGCATTTATGAAAGTGCTTCGTAACTGTAGAGTCTGCTAGGATCCCTAAGTTCTCTTATTCCTTTTTCTTTTCTTTCTCTTCTACTGCTGACATCTCACTTGTATGCCTCAGTATAACTGAGGGAGGTAGCCTAATTTGTCTAAAATCACAAAAAGGTGTAAATGACTGACATCAGATCCTTTTCATAAGAGCAGATTTTGATAATAGAAAAAAGTAACACAGAATAGGGTGTGGAGTCATCTCAAAGAGGAAGGAAACGAGACTTCAGATGCCAGTGATAATCTTTACACACTTCATATTTTTGCCTTAGGCTAGCTCATGGTTTGTTGGAGCTGGAAGAAATCTTAGAGATCACGTAATCCAACCCTGTTATTTTATAGGGGAAGGAACTAAGAGAATCAGAGAACTAGGTGGTATGTTGAATAGAGAAGTGGGCCTAGAGTCAGAAAGACCTGAGTTCAAATGTGGCCTTAGATATTTACTAGCTGTATGTGTAAATCACTTAACCTCTTTCTGCCTTCATTTCTCATCTGCAAAGTGGGGATAATAGTAGAACCTCTCCCCCTCTCCCCTCCGGGGTTATTGTGAGGATCAAATGAGATAATATTTGTAAAACACTTAGCACAGGGCAGACCTGGGACTAGAGTTTAACTCTCATGAATCCCTGGCTATTGCTTTATAAACTGTAATCATCAGTAATCTTAGAATGGTATGCATGCCCTGTGTCCTGTTGTTTTCCCTATTCATTGTTAGAATGTTCTGCTTAAAAAGCACAACACAGTAGACCACTAGCATAGCTGCTGACTCTTGAGCCTTTGAGAAGTAGGTCATTCATTATTGACAACTTCAATTCCTTTAGGCAGATGCAAGATGACAGGTTTGGCAGGTATGGCAACCAATCATTGACCTGCTTTGGGCATCTGCCGCCCAGGGAAGGCTGCCATCGTAAGGCCATGTGGTAGTCTGTCTTCTTTTCCGGGTTTGTTGGATCTGTTAATATTTCATTGACCAGTGCAGATTACAAACTATTCATGCCTTCTTATCCAGTATTATTATTTTCCTTATTTTTCTATCAATCTTCCAATGTATTGTGGATTGTCTTCTGTGCAGCACTGTGTGACTGTCCATCTGTTATCTCTTAAGACAACTGCTGTATGACCAGCTTACTACCTTCCAGGCCAGGCACCTCTGGTAAAATCCTGCAACCTCTAAAGATCCATAGCTTCCCATTATTTTTTGGGTCTTCTGCAGTCCTGGGATTATGTTGTTTCACAAATGTCTTGTTCCATGGCAGCATTCCTGGGACTTTAGACTGTCAAAAAAAGGGACTTTTGCAGCAGTGAGCAACTCAACAATCATCGAACCATTTCTCCGGAGTGATTAGCCTGACCAGTTCCTAGTCAGTTCTGGCCCTGATTCATTGTCCATCCACAGTGATTGTCCAGGATATATAGAGTGCTGGATTAGAGTCATTGGACCTGGCATTACTTCCTTCCTCTACCACTTGTACTTGTGGGACTTTGGTCAAGTCTCTTCACCTACCTAGAATTCTTTCCTTATCTCTAAAATGAGGAAGTTGTGCTTGATGACATCCAAGGCATCTTCCAGCTATAAATCTGTGATCGTATATACATACTGCAGTAATTGAGGCACTAATTTAATGGCCTTCTGTCTAGCTGCGTGTCATAATCTGGGAAGTAGTCTTCTGCCTGCCCCATTTTTTGGTCCAGACTTGTGATTTCATTGGTTTATGTAAGCAACTGCTTTGATGGGGACACTGAGATCTTAAGTGTGTTCTGACAACCAGTATACTTCAGAGGCAGTATAGGTCTTCCTAGCTCTGAGAGCCAGCTCTCTGTCTGCCTCTCACATCCTGACCATCATGTGCTACTAAATCACTGTGTGACCTTGGGCAAGTCATTTTACCCCCTCTAGAACTAGTTTCCTCTCAAGTCAAAAGAAGAGATTAGACTAGATTGTTTCTAAGTTCTATCCCATCTATTAGATTCAGTGTTAGAGCTTCATTAGTATTCTCTCAACATCTGTCATGTATGTTATTCCTCTTAAGTAGACATTTCATACCTGAACACTATATGTGTATTTGTATATGTGTGTGTGTATACACACATACATACATATATAGTTATATGTATGTGTGTATATACCTATGTCTGTATATATGTATACACATATAAATATGTGTACATGTATATTTAAACAGGTAATAATTGGATGGAAAGTTAAAAGTTGGAAAGTATATTAGTTAATATGTATTTGACCATTCATTTTTGGCTCTTGTTTTAAGGCCCCTAAAGTTAAAATGAGCACAAGCCTTTCATGATGGGCCTGTTGATAGTAAACGTGATTAAAGTCACAGAGATTTAAATGCCTTGCTGCCAAGGATTTTCTTTGGAGGCTAGTTGAGCAGGAGGTTTCTTTTGATTACTTGGGCTAATCTTGTAAGTCATCTTAAGAAAATGGCCTACCTGGCCAGCTTATTCTGTGATCAAGTATATGTCTCAGAATTAGTCCATGTCTAACATAGTTACATGTCAAGAAAAGGGAGAAGGAAACATTTCTCTACCTTGGCCACCAACCCTCACATGATAAAACTTAAGTGTCCTGCCCATAGGACCATAGCCAGTTATTTGAAGATCCAAGACTGATGGGCACAAGAATCATTTACACTTATTTAACCCTTTGTGATTTTAAAAGCCTTTTCATATATAACCTCTTATTTCATCTTTACAACCCTATGGAAAAGACTGGTGGGGATTTTTATGTTCGTTATTTAAATTGAGGGAGTGGAAGCTCAGGGAATTTTGACTTGAGCCTGGGTCTTTTTGGTGTCAAGTTCAGCCCATCCTGACTCCCAAGTTTTGTACTCTTTTTCCTCCCCACACCATGTCATCCTTGCTTTAACAAAAGTATTGAGTATGTAGTTCACCCAGCAGGGAGTGTCTGGTTCTGGGCAACCTAGGATGGGCCTGATAAATGCTGATAGCCAGAAAAAGGAAATCCAGACTTTATTATATACTGAGGAAAAAGTCAATAAGTAAAGCATTTTCTGAGAGCATGCTTTGGTAAGGGAGATGAGGGAAAGAGGAAGGCAAGTCTTGGACCCACATAGAGACTTTGACAACTACACTGCCGCAGCTGCGTCTGGATCTTACCCTCTCGTTACTCTGTCTTATGTGCCCTAGGTAATTAATTTAATTTCAGGGCAGCTCTAGTCTATGAATTTTTTCAAAGCCTATTCATTATTGTATAGCAGGGGCAGTCTGTAATAGTGGAGAGGCTGCTGGACTTGTCAGAATCAGCACTCCCTGGGTTGGAATCCTGCTTTTAGCACTTGCTAGCTATGTGACCATGGGCAGTCCACACCACTTACCTCACACCATTGTTGTGAAGATCAAATAAGGGAATGGAAATAAGAGAAATGCTTTACAAGCTTTAAAGAGCTGTATAGATGTTAGTTATTACCTCTGCTTTGGTCTGCCTATCAATAAAGAAGGAAACTTACTAATGGATTTTCTTTATTGAGATCACCTGTTGTAGATTTCCTTAGGAATTGTGAACAACAAACCTGGGCCATAAAGAAGTTTATATATTCTGCCTCTCTTATTTGTTTCTATTTAGAGTTTGTATAAATGGTGCAGATTTGCTGGAACCCTGTGCTTATGTTTTCCCAAACTTAAAAAGAGTATTAGGGTGGTTTTATTATCAAAGAGAGGAGATGGCATTGATAATTGTTGCAAGGAGAAGACTTAAAGTCTCTTAAGTAATACTTCTGGGTTGCACTGAACCAGTAGACTGATCATATAGATTTTGAAAACAGAAGTAGCTATCTGTAAGTCAATTCAATGCTTCAAGAGATGAAGAGATGAAATGAGGACCAAAGACAAATAGATCATTGTACCAGTGAGGCTTGAAAATTCCCCAAGGATTTTTGTGCATTGAAAAAAAAAAAAAAGACCCTGGAATTAGTTCCAGGCTGATTCACCACTTATCAAAAACTACTGTAACTTAAAAACAAACAAACAAACCAAAAAAAACCCCAAATATCTTAGTTTCAACATCTGACTTCTCCTAATCTAAAAGCACACTAAGAGTTCACCCTTTCTTCCCCCTACCCCGCCCCTCCTACCACACACACACTAAGACAACATGAAGTAGTTACTCTGAAAATGCAGTCAAAATAGATTTCAGGATTATTTAGGTTAAATTGCCATAGATTTAGAGTTATAAGGGACCATAAAAGTACCCCCTCCCTTTACAAATGAGAGAATTGGGGTCCAAGGTGACACAGGGACGTGAAAGAGCCATGATTCAAATTCAAGGCTTCTGACTCTAAATTTAGTGCTCTTTCTGCTGTACCGGAGCACATTTTGAACATAAGTGCATTCCAAGAAAAAAAAAAATTGTTTGACCTGAATTTTCTGAGTAATTGCTTCAATTCTTTATATTGTGGGAGCAGATACCTAGATAATTTATTTTCTTTTTGACCAGAACAAAATGTACCAGAATCAATGAGAAAATGAGATATTTATAATGCTTTTCCTTATAGCACTGTATAAATGCTAGTTATTAGTATTATTAAGCCAGTTTTCCTTCTAATAAAATTGCATGCTATTTATTTTTGACCACCTCATGTACATATCTTTATTTGTTCTTTATATGTATCATCAACTTTCCTATTTCCTCCCCCATTCCAGCTTGGTGTTCCTGATTGTGGCTCTACTGGTAGGCTCGAGCCCTCTGGCCTGATTTAAGAGTAACTGGCAGATCCTTTGTTGAATTAAATATAATTCTTATTATTTATTGGGCTCTGTGGCTATTACCCAAACCTTTTGCGTAGATCTTGCTCCCTCTTTGACAAGGTTTTTTGGCCTGGGTTCCTGACTTCTTTCTGGTACCCCAGCCATTTTGTGCCCCTGTCTATTTACCTGATTTTAGTATTCTCACTTGCATTAAATCATAGGCTCATTCTTACCTCTTACCTGTCAATAACCTGCTCTTGCAGATTGCACCCTGCTTAAAACCCAGAAAAATATTTTTCTAGTTTTTTTTTTTGTAGCCAAACAAAACAGAAGGTGTAAAAAGATTTCACCTTATCTTTCTTAGTGGTTTGTAGTTTCCAAGGTTTACTTTTCTTTAGGTAGTTGACCAAAAATTTCATTGTTAATTGGGAAAAGGTGATTTTGTAATTAATTTTCTCAGCAACTGAACTGGTGTTTGTTTGACTATGACTTGTCTTTCACATGTTCATTGCTATTTACAGGATGTTAGTCATTCCTAAAGATACCTTTGTTTGCTTGAAATAAAGGTGCTCCCTGGTCCAATTCATAGATAACAAATAGTTCAGTGATCAGTTCTTTGATTCTGTTTCCTTCAAAATGGAGCAGTACTTTAAAAATTTTACATAAAGCATTCCTACTTATTCTCTTTTATAATTCAGCTTGCAAAATCCTATCAAACTGAAATTTTCTGTTTTGCATATTTTTCAGGTTTGTTTTTTTTGTCATCAAATGTTTCTGTTTTTATGAGTTCACCTTGTTTTGTGGAAAGATGGTCTACTTGTAATAGTGACATGTTTGGAGAATACTTACATTTGATCATATGTTTTGGACAAATAATATTCTCTATGATGTCTCTACATTCTTGTGGTGGGGTCTGTAGGTGCAGAATTTCTGTTATTTCATAGCTAAAACAGTTAAGATTGTAGGCTTATTGACGATACTAATAACCCCGTTAACTTTACTTTTCCCCTACGTTTATATCTTTACTGGAAATGGAATACTTTAACAATGGAAATAGTATTCTTGTTTTGTTCAGATCACTGGGCTAGGGGGAGGAGGAGATGATTTACTCTGTTTGTGTCTGTCATTTATCAACTTGAGTAGAAGACTCCCTAAGGTGTTGAAACAGAGATCTTTTAAATAAGATTAGAACCTAGCTTTCCTAGGCCACACCTAAAATACAAAAGATAGTTGACCCCTCTTGAGTTGTCAGTTAGTGACCCAGATTAGTGTGTCTGTCTAGCTACAGTTTTGTCAAGATTAGACTTCCATGCTGTTCCCTTGAACTCATGTTCAACTTCTCCTTCAACTCTGGGTGTTTTCACTGGCTGTCCCTCATGTGAGCGATGGATGCTCTGCCTCTTGGATTCCCTAACTTCCCTGTCTTCCTTCAAGCCCTCTGTAAAATCCTGCCTTCTCCAGGAAACTTTTCCCAATCTCCTTAATTCTAGTGTCTTGCCTCTGTTGATTATCTACAGTTTATGCTTCTATAACTTGTTTGTACTTAGTTATTCACATGTTGTCTCCTCCATTAGACTGTGAGCTCCTTGAGAGCAGAGACTGTCTTTTACTTTTCCTTCTGTCCTCAGTGCTTAGCACACTGCCTACGATATAGTGGATGCTTTATAAATCTTTATTGGACTGACTTCCCATAACTCTAGCCATCTAGAATAGAGAAATGAACTTGGCAGTAAGATAGAGACCATGTGGGAACCTTGAAAAAAGTAGTTATCCCATAGCCTGTGTATTTATACCACGAAAGAGTGCCTTGGAGTCACTGACCTCTGGTCTTTACTCAGATTATTGTGTGTAAAAAAGGGAGCATATTTAGATTGGAGTCCATGTTGACACCAGTAGTAGATGACAAGTGACACAGAAAACAGAAGACTGAGAAAAGTTGAACAAGTACAAGGTGTCCCCAAAAGTCTCAATGCAGTTTTTAGTTATTTGACATTTTGGGCTTTAGTAGCTTGAAGCTGCACCAAGACTTTTGGGACAACCTGTTTTAAAAAAAGCCTCAGGGGTTGGGGCCTTGTGCTATTGAGAAGTACAGCTCAGCATCGGAATAGGCATTGCTGGGGCAGCTAGGTGGAGCAGTGAATAGAGCACCCGCCCTGGAGTCAGAAGGACCTGAGGTCAAATGACAGACACTTTATACACTTCCTAGCTGTGTGACCTTGGGCAAGTCACTTAACCACAATTGCCTTGCCTTCCCCCCTCAAAAAAATAAAAGGAATAGGTATTGATGTCATCCCTCTGTTTCAGCATGTCTCTAACATGACCCCAAGTCATTAACACAGGGTATGTCTGTGTTAAGTTTGGACCATTGGACAAGTGACCACGCCAGGACCCTGTAAAACATCGAAGTTAATGCCGCTGTGGAACTAGCGGCCAAGCAAGTAGGCTCAAGTCAGGGAGACCCAGTGTCTGTGGGATAGGGCAGAAGGGGGAAGAGAGGGTCTGATTTCAGTGCCAACAGCAGACTGGAAGAATTGAAGGCAAAACTGTAGACACATTGCCCATCAGTACATTCAGCAATCCCAGAAACTTTCCTGGTGTCAAGGCACCCAGGAACAAGAGAGGTACCTCATCTTCCCCACCCTTGGGTGTCTATTCCCTTTGTACTTACACTCTGCTAAATGTGTTAGTAGAAGATTATATTTATCTATGTTCATATCAATATTGATGTAGACAGATATATACACATGTATATATGTATCTGTATGTATATATGTTTGTGTTTGTTTATGCATGCATATATATATGCATATATGTGTGTGTTTATGCCTGTATTTTATATATAGAGGGAGGAAGGGGAAAGTGTGTGTGTGTGTGTGTGTGTGATGTATAGGTTGCTGGGGAATATAGCAATCTATATTTAAATAGACTTATTTCATTCTAATGAATATTCCTGAATATGTGTGTTACATAAATATGTATGTGTGTATGTATACACATACATATATGCTGTGCTTCACCTGAGGCAGAGCTGTCCCTCTGGCTCCAGGTTTGTTCCTTACATAGCCAACTCTCCTTGATTCCCTCTCTTTCCTCCTTCTTATTACTGGTAGCAATAAATAGGCATTCATCGGAGAAGACAGGAGATAGAGAAAAGAAACATCTTTTCCATTCTTAGGACTTGTGATGAATATACTAAGCATCTCTCTCTTTATTTTTATGTGGTGTATACATATGTATATTTATATACATGTATGCAAATACATACTCGTATACATACATACACACATTTATTATTTCTAAGGCGTTTTTACATATAGTCTCTCATTTGAGCTCACAACCACCTGTACAGCCATGCACTGACACAGAATTGGCGTGCATCAAAATGTTGCAATCTGTATGGCTGATTGGAGAGAGTACTTGTATTGATGAGAATGCAGAACCATAGAGGTTTCCCATTTTACTGATGGGAAAACTGAAACTTAAGGAAATCAGTTTTGCAGATTACAGCCACAGAACTTGAACCCTATTCTTCTGATTCCAGTGCCTGTGGTCTTTGTACTATCTACATCATGACTGCATCAGGGCTGGTTTCCCTTGAGCATTCTGCCTCTTTGACAGCAGCCATTGCCCTGGGAGACTGTGGTTGATGGGTGGTAACTGAAAACAACCAGCCACAAAGTGAAAGTGAGGGTGGCAAACAGATGGAGTTCTTTGGCAGTCACACTGGAATTTGGCAGTAACAAGGTCACAGTCTCAGAAGTGTCTCTAGGATTGATAACCAGATTTCCTAGGGACTTAAGAAGAAAGAAAGACAGGGAAGCAGCAGTTAGCACCTGATAGATCTCTTAAAAAAACCCAATCTATTATTTATTTTTAGCATTTATTCATTTTAAATTTTGAATTCCAGATTGCGTGTCTTCCTCCAGTCCCTCCCCCATCCATTGAGAAGGCAAGCAATATGATATCAATTATACATGTTAAATCATGCAAAACAATTTCACATTAGTCACGTTGCAAAAAAAAAAAGCAAGCAAAATAAAGTGAAAAAATTATGCTTCAGTCTGTGCTCACACTTTATTAGTTTTCTCTCTGGAAGTTGATAGCTTTTTTTATCATGAGTCCTTTGGAATTATCTAGGATCATTGTATTGATCAGAGTAGCTAAGTCTTTCACAGTTGATCATTGTTACAGCATTGCTGTCACTGTGTTCAATCTTCTGGTTCTGCTCATTTCACTTAGCATCAGTTCATATAAATTTTCTCAGTTTTTTTAAACTGTCCTATTTGTCATTTTTTTTATAAATATTCATTTATACCATGTGCAAGATATACACAGTATACATTATCACCAAGATATGTACTGTGCATATATACTGTATACATTAGTACCTTAGTGTCTGCTAATTAAACTTAAATGTGTCTCATTTTGCAATGTTTATCAAATTCTTACAACCAAGACTTGATTATATACAGTAAGCAATTTCTTTACGATATAATTGGTGGGTTAACTATCCTGACATCTAATAAAATGAAAATAAAATCTTGAGTTCTCAAAAAAAAGTTTATGTTTTATTGCTCAGCTGTCATCTAGGGGTATATTCTCTATAGCCTAACCTACTATTTTAGTCATTTTAGTCACTTGTCCTAAATATAAATCTTCTCCTCAATACAGACTACTCTCTATTTGCTATTTCCCCTGATACCGCCCGGACATTTCTACCTCTGAACTTGCATTTGCACCTTTCCTCTGACCAGAATGTTAAATCTAACTCATCCTTTAAGATCCAGACAGACAGACAGATAGGTACACATGTCACTTGGATAGCACAGGATGAGGAATTTTCAGTTAACAGGGGCTAAGGCCATCTTCCCTACTTCCCTCACGTCAGTCCTAGCTATTTCCTTTAGGAGTGCACCTTAGGAACTTTAACTTTTGGTATTACATTTCATAGCATTCTGGTTTCTTGAGGGCACCTACTGTTTCGTCTTTGTCTATCTCTAGCTCCTAGCACAGTGCCTCAGTACCTTAAGCATAGCATGTGCTTAATAAATGTTTATCGATTGATTTCTGTAGGTAATCGTAGATGCTATCTCTGGGGCCTTGTCGATAGCTTCTGGGAGTTGGTGGTAATACCTGGCAGTCTGTTCAGATGGGTAAGCTTCAAGGACCAAAGTCTGTTCTGTGTCCAATAAACTTTAGGCCCTTCTGCTCCCTTTAATTGGCTCTCAGCTCCAATAGCTTGATCCAGTAACATAAAATACTAAACTTTTTTATGGCAGCAAAGAACCTTTCCCTTTCTTTCTCGTCCTCACTTTTTCAAAATCAACCTAGTAAAGAAGGGGATTTAAATTCATCCCGGAAGTTGGGCTCTCGCGCACTGCACAGGGGGATTCGTAGCTCCGGATCCACCTTTCTAACTGCCTTTTCCGCCCGGTTTCCCCAGCGAAGGAAGACTACATTTCCCAAGAGTCCCTCGAGAAACCCGCCTCCCTGCGCACGCGCTCTGCTGCCGCAGAATTTGAATCGGCGGCGTTGTTATTGACGCCATATTGGGGCTGGCGGCTGGTGGGGAGAAGTCTCGTAGGGGGGTCGGGGGAAGGGAAGGGGCTAGACAAGCCTTTCCTTCAGCTGCCAACTGCGGCCGGCGACGTCGCTGCAGCCTTCTCCTAGCCATCCTCCCGGCGTTTGTCGTCGCTCCGCCGCACCCCAGACAGGCCCTGCCGGCGAAAGTCGCGTCCCGGCTTCAGGCTTCGCGCGACCCGAAGGGAGACGGACGGGCTGAGAGGAAGGCCCATTGAGCCCGGCGGAAAGACTCGAGCCGGGGCGGATACCGGGGTCGGAGGCCCCCCGGGAAAAGCGAGAGCTGCGCGGAGAGGAAGGCAGGAAGGAAGGAAGGCCCCCCAGGGCGAGCTCCGCCCTCATTTGTCATTCTTAAAGCGTAACAGTGTTTCATCACAATCTTACGCCACTACTTTTTCAGCCATTCACGAATTGATAGTCGTCCCCTCAATTTCCAATTCTTTGCCACCACAAAAAGAGCTACTAGGGGCAGCTCAGTGGTGCAGTGAATAGAGCACTGGCCCTAGAGTCAGGAGGACCCGAGTTCAAATGCGCTCTCAGACGCTTGATACGCTTAGTAGCCGTGTGACCTTGGGCAAGTCACTTAAGCCCAATTGCCTTGCCTATCCCCCTCCAAAAAACCGCCACCAACAATAACAAAAAAAAAGCAACTGATAACTATTTTTGTATATATAGGTCCTTTTCTTTTTTTCTTTGATCACTTTGGGATACAGACCTAGTAGTGGTATTGCTGGGTCAAAGGGTATGCAGTTTTATAGCCCTTTGGGCATAGTTCCACATTATTCACCAGACTGGAATAGTTCACAACTCCACCAACAGAGAACTATTTTCCCAATTTTTCCATATCCCCTCCAACATTTGTCATTTTCCTTTTCTGTCTCAGATATGTAATTTGCACTTCTCAAATCAGTAGTGGTTTACAGCATTTTTAAATGTAAATATAGATAGCTTTGATTTTTTTCTTCTGAAAACTGCCTTTGTGGTAGTCCACTTCTTCAAGAAATAGGGAGTTAAACCACGAAAAGAGTATGATAATAGATGGAAGAACCACAGCAGAGTTCAGTGCATTTTTTTTCTTTCAAGAGAAGAAATAATATGAATAATACTTTTTAAAAGGATGGATACTTAAAGATGTTTCCTTATACATAAACATGGTTCATGAAAAATACTTCACTTCAAGAGGCAACATGGTATAGTAGGGAAAGAATGCCAGACTTGAAATCAGGAGAATTCTGGATTGGAGGCAAACCTCTGATTTTTAAAATAAATAAATAAATAAATAATTTAATTTATTTAATATTTTTAGCTTTCAGTATTGATTTTCACAAGAGTTTGAATTACAAATTTTCTCCCCATTTCTATCCTCCCCCCCACTCCAAGATGGCATATATTCTGGTTGCCCCGCTCCCCAGTCATCCCTCCCTTCTGTCACCTCACTCCCTACCTCCCCTTTCCCTTTTCCTTTACTTTCTTGTAAGGCAAGATAAATTTCTATGCCCCATTGCCTGTATCATCTTATTTCCTAGCGGCATGCAAAAACTTTTTTTTTGTGAACATCTATTTTTAAAACTTTGAGTTCCAAATTGTCTCCCCTCTTTCCTCACCATCCATCCACCCTCCCTAAGATGGCAAGCAATTCAACATAGGCCATGTGTGTATCATTATGTAAAACCCTTCCACAATACTTGTGAAAGACTATATTTTGCTCTTTCCTATCCTATCCCCCTTTATTCAGTTTTTTCCTTTGACACTGTTGCTTTTCAAAAGTTTTTGATTACCTCCTCCCCCTATCTGCCCTCCCTTTTATTGTCTTCCCCTTTTTTATCTCCTTCCTCCTTCTTTCCCGTGGAGTAAGATAACCAATTGAATGTGTGTGGTATTCCCTCCTCAGGTCAAATCCAATGAGAGCAAGATTCACTCATTCCCCCTCACCTGCCCCCTCTTCCCTTCCTACAGAACTGCTTTTTCTTGCCACTTTTATGCGAGATAATTTACCCCATTGTGTCTCCCTTTCCCCCTCTCTCAATATATTCCTCTCTCATCCCTTAATTTGATTTTATTTTTTTAGATATTCATATTCAACTCACCCCGTGCCCTCTCTCTCTCCGTGTGTGTGTGTGTGTGTGTGTGTGTGTGTGTGTGTGTGTGTGTGTATTCCCTTCATCTACTCTAATACTGAGGTCTGATGAATTATACACATCATCTTTCCATGTAGGAATGTAAACAAAACAGTTCAATTTTAGTAAGTCCCTTATGGTTTCTCTTTCTTGTTTACCTTTTCATGCTTCTCTTCATTCTTGTGTTTGAAAGTCACATTTTCTATTCAGCTCTGGTCTTTTCACTGAGAAAGCTTGAAAGTCCTCTATTTTATTGAAAAATCCATATTTTGCCTTGGAGC
>CM053624.1:89124046-89184205 GCA_028646595.1 Phalanger gymnotis
CATTTGGCTAATTCTGCCTTTCAGGGCATTCTTCTCTTCATTGGCTTTTTGGAACTCTTTTGCCATTTGAGTTAGTCTATTTTTTAAGGTGTTATTTTCTTCAGTATTTTTTTGAGTCTCTTTTAGCCAGTCATTGACTTGTTTTTCATGGTTTTCTCTCATCCTTCTCATTTCTCTTCCCAATTTTTCCTCTACTTCTCTAACTTGCTTTTCCAAATCCTTTTTGAGCTCTTCCATGGCCTGAAACCAGTTCATATTTTTCTTGGAGGTTTTGATGTAGTCTCTTTGACTTTGTTGACTTCTTCTGGCTGTGCGTTTTGGTCTTCTTTGTCACCAAAGAGAGATTTCAAAGTCTGAGTCTGAATCTGAGTCCTTTTTTGCTGCCTAGCCATGTTCCCAGCCAACTTACTTGACCTTTGAGTTTTTCGTTGGGGTGTGACTACTTGTAGAGTATAGAGTACTTTGTCCCAAGCTGAGGGGCTGCACTGTTCTTTTCAGAGGTATTTCTACAAAGCAAGCTCTGCCACCCCAGCGCTACTCCTACCCCAAGAACTGCCAACCTGGACTGGACTCAGATCTAAGCTGGCTCTGCACTCCTGCTCTAATCTGCCACTTAATTCCTCCCACTAGGAGGGCCTGGGGCAGGAAGCAGCTGCAGCTGTAGCTCTGTAAGCTGCCTCAGAGCTGCACCACCTCTGCTCCCCGCCCCCCCGCAAAGGTGTCTAAACCGAGAACTCCTTTCACTCTGTCCCAGCAGCTTTTCCCACTAACCTTTTCTGTTGTCTTGATGTTTGTGGGTTGAGAAGTCTGGTAACTGCCACAGCTCACTAATTCAGGGCGCTAGGGCACGCTGTGCCCTGCTGCTCGTCTGGTTGGTTTGCGCCGCCCACACTGGGCTCTGCTCTGCTCCTAGCTCCGTGTGGGATAGACCTTACCTAGAGACCATCCAGGCTGTCCTGGGCTGGAGCCCTGCTTCCCTCTGCTGTTTTGTGGGTTCTGCAGTTCTAAAATTGTCTCAGAGCCATTTTCATAGGTTTTTGGAAGGACTTGTCGGGGAGCTCACTCTAGTCTCTGCTTTCCAGCCACCATCTTGTCTCCCTATTTTGCAGAACATTCTTTCATGGCATTTTCAGCAATATGAGGATGAATTCATCAGTGTCTCAGTTATCCAGACATATGGCTACCTCAAGCATAAAGATTTGGCCCCTAAGAGGCAAACCTCAAGCAGCCATCAGATCTCTGACGGAAACACTGGTCAACAACTTACCTCTGACAATCTTTCTAGTAAACGAGGTCCTCCTCTATGGCTGGGAGAATATGATCCTAATGAATCTGCAGATCTTTTTGTAAGATATCAGAAAACTTTACTTCATCTTCTCTACATTCAGAAGAGTTAGTTTGCTGACCAGAAGAAAAGATTGTTCTTGCATCTTTTCTATAAAAGGCATGAGAAATGCAGAGAGGAAAAAGAAACAGAACTGAGAAGGGGGGAAGGTACCGTTGGTTGGGGAGGGAGCTTGTTGAAAGAGGATGAGATGGGCAAAGGGAAGTTGCTGTCCACGTTAGGAGCAGTGAAGAGTAGAATTGGCCACTAGGGTGGCAAAATGCAGGCTCAGACTGCAGAAGAAAGCCTGTTATGAAAAGGCAGAAGTAGTACAGCTCCTCAGTTGTTGGGGGCAATGAGCCCCATAGATTTTAGCAACCCCTATAGACATCATTGTCTTATACTGGAATCCTATCAATTGTTGGTGCTTATCTAGATCACTGGAGTTCCTAAGAATACCACTGTGTCATGTGTGAGACAGATGTTGTATTGGGGGAACTGAAGGAAAGGGAGATGTCAAGATCTCTACACTTTTGTGGCCTCAGAGGCCTTCCAAGCAATCAGGGAATACCATACTTATGGCTCATAAACGGAGAATGCTAATTCATTAGTGCAAGAGTTATACTGCATTTTCAGGCTTGTTATGACATTAAAGATACAGATTTTAGTGTTGCTTGGGCCTGGAGTTATGTAAGTCACACATTCATGAGAGCTTGGAGAAAAAGGGAGAAGGAAAAATGTTGTTATATGCACATGAGTATCATTTTTTTCTGATGATAAATTTTTAGCCATTGGAGCTGTTGGACCTAGCCAAATAACCTAGTACAGAGTTCTGAAATGAGGTTCTTTCTTTCTTTTGTCCCACCCCATCTATAACTATTGTATCTGAAGCTACATCTTGCAGGGCAGTATACTCGTAGCAACAAATGCAGTGCAAATGAGATAGAAAAGTAGATACCAATCAACTGAGAAGGCCAGCGGCATGTTGTGTTAGTGATACATAAAACTATGCAGTGATTTTAGAAGCAGCGTCAACTAGGCATGGACTTAGGAGACCTGGGTTCAAATTTTGGTTCCACACTTCAATTATTCCTGTGACCTTGGACAATCAACTTAACATCTCTGAGACTCATAAAATGGGGATGGTACTTCTTAGACTTCTGCGGAAGATGATACCTCTTAAACTTGAAAGAAATGTGCTAATTAACCTTAAAAACATTTTAAAAGAATTATTATTACTGTCCTGCCCAAAAGGCTGTGTAGCTGTATATTCTTCATGCTACCTTTTACAAGAAGCCGAATGACCATAACTCTGACACTGGGGACTTTTTTGTGACTGCCAGTTTTAGGGCAACTTCTGAGTTCCGTACTGTTTCAACCCTTTGTCCTATCCCACTTACCGTATCTGCATGTGTATTGATGCAGGAGTTATAAGAACTTCTAGTCATATATTGATAACCATAAGATATAACCTAATTAAATTAGTTTAAATATATTTTGAATTCAAGGGCATATGAAATAAATAATGAATAATATGAATAATAAAATAAATAATAAATAAATATGAAATAAAAAAGATTTCCATTGGGAAAAAAATGTTAAATGAGGAGGAGTCCTGGTATAACTTATGGAGAGCCTGCCCTTGAGTTAGGAAGATCTGGGGCTTTGGCACAATCTGGCTGCGTGATTGGGTGGACACTTGACCTTCTGAATGCCCAATAGTTTTCTTGGATTATAAATTGCAGAGTAGGTGCTAACCTGCATGGATAGAAGGACTTTCTCCATGGGGAGTCACAAAAATCACAACTGTCTTCCTTCCCAAATAAGAAATAAATAACTTCAATAAAATAAGTGATGTAGTTTTCAAAATTGAGGGACCTTAAAGATCTTGTGATAATAACAGCATACATTGTTATGATGCTTTATAATTTGCAGAGTGGTTTTCCATGTGTTTCCTTTATTTGTTTCCTTTAACTCTGTGAGGTAGATAGTGCAAATGCCTTCATTCTTATTTTACACATGAAACTGAGATTCTGAGAAGTTGAGGGACTTGAAAATGTTCATACAAGTGAGTACAAGGCAGCTCAGATTCCAAATCTAGTGCTCTTTCTTCTGTGCCACAATTACTGTCTCCTTGTTTTCCAGAAAAGGAAACACCTACACTTGAGTGGTTAAACTTTCGTTATCAAGAAGAACACCTCAATCTCTGATAATTCCAGATAACTGAAGTATCACAGTGCTTTCATCTTTTAAGTTATAGTTTTCTAGAAAAAAATCACAGAGCAAATGTGTTCACTTGTTTGGTTTTAAAATCTTGAAATTATAAGTGTCCTCCCCTTGGTATATAGTTTATTATATTAAACAGAAATTTTGGAAGGGTGGAGAGAATATCATAAATAATATTATTTATTTGCAACTCACCACAGCTTGAAAATGAAAACTTAAAATGAATTTAAGAATAATGTCTTTGGTTGACCAAATCATATGGCTGCCCAAATACTTTTAACAGACATTTTTAGAAACTGCCTGAAAGATTATTTTCTTTTGTCATCAGTAACATTTCTGACTTTTAAAGTTCTGTAACTTCAGCAAAAGCTAGTTTTGCTTTGCCCTTCTGACATCTAAACCATACATTAAGAAGTTTCTTTAGTGAAGATTTCTTTTTCTGTGCGCGTGACTCTTGTTCATTTTCTTTTTTAACTTTGGCTTACTTACTGACAAATTTCTTGGAACTTAGTGGTTTTGTTTGGTACACACTCCTTCACTCTTTTTGTGGAGCTGTAATCTGCCTTGTACAGATAAACCCTTTCTACTTTTCAAAATTTGTTAACTTTTTGCCTTCAGTTCCTATACTTTACTGAATCTCTCTTTTGAGAATAAATTCTAAACTAGAATTGTGGGAGATACCTAGTATATTCCTGTCTGTCTGTAGGGGACTCAAGTTGAACAGGTTCTTGCCTGTTTTCTGATAATCTGTAGAATAATTTCTTCTACTTGTCTTTTGGTTTTAACCTTAATTGGAGAAGTGGTATATATTCATCTGACTATAGGCCATACTTTTTTCTCAAGTTTGGTTTCTGGAAAATCTGCATGTGGCCTAGAATCATATGCTAAGTAAGAGAATAGCAGTGGAAGCAATAAAAGATGAGAAGAGAATGATGATAGAATTGTTAGGAATTTTTTATTTTTTGGAGGGGGGAAGGCAGGGCAATTGGGGGTAAGTGACTTGCCCAAGGTCACACAGGTAGTAAGTATGTGAAGTGTCTTAGTCCGGATTTGAACTCAGGTCCTCCTGATTCCAGGGCCATTGCTCTGGTCACTGCGCCACCTAGCTGCCCCAGGAATTTTTTTTTTTAAGGAAACCTTTCACAGTAAATAAACATATAAATGGTAATATAATGCATTTATTTTTCAATGTATATCTGTTTTTCTCCAAAGAGATCTCATTAAGGGATGGTGGCCATAGTCAGAACAGTACTGTATTTGTTTGTTGAAGACAGCTTCACATCTTTGCTTTTCCTTTTAAATTCGTCATTTGAATTTTCCCTTCAGATCCATCTATCCATAAGCAGTAATACCTGATACATGTCTCAGCATTTTATTTTCCATGTTCCACAATTTCATGTGATATTGCAAACCTAAAGTGTTCTCAATTGATTTGCAGAATTAATGGGGGAAAATATATGCAAATGTTTATTAGTTCAGTGAGGAAGGGAGCATAACAGAACTGTGAAGGCAAGAGTGGATTGTGTTGGTGGCTGTGGTTGTTATAGTTAAAGTGTTATAGTTCAGATTCAACTAGTATGGAAAAGAGAAGCCTGTGTGATGAGTGTGTGTGCTTTGCCGCTCAAATGACCATTGCATCCTGAAGCCTCTCCTATCCTTTCAGTAATGCCATCAGGGCTAGTTAGGAAGAATTAAGAAGACAGAGTTGGGGAGATCGAAGGAGGAATTATGAACACTGGGAAATTTGACTTCCGAGAGGGGACTTGGTGCTTACCAGACCCAGCATTCATAATGACTCTTTCATGAAATTGGAAAATTCTGTAGTCAAACCCTAGCTTTTTCAGATGCACACTCACTGACTTGCCTAAGGCTGAGAAGCTGAGATTTAGTGTCAGAGCTTGGATTTAAAGAACTTAGATTGCCTAACTCTTGATTTCCAGCCAACAGCTCCTTCTATATGGGGCTGCCTCCCTATGGATTCTGCAATAGTTGTATCAGAATCCCAGAAGCTCTGAGAATTCTTTTCCCTCTGATTGATAGACTTTAGATTATCCCCTTTACATTGTATACTTTTCTTTTCAATGACATGAAAAATATTTTTCTTCTCTGCATGAAATCAGCACCTTGCCTTAAATGTTACCATAAAATTGGCACTTTGTCTTATAATACTGCATGAAATTAGCATAATAATTAGATCCCTGGTTTTTGTCATGCAGCTCGTTTGCATGTGCTAAAACAGCATGTTAGTTTTATACGTCATTTGATAACACATTTAAGTTTCTTTGCTTCTCTTTTGGAATGCTTGCATGTGAAAAGATGCATAAACAAATTTGATTGTGCTTTGTCATGATTCATATTTTGGTGTGATTATTGTGTAAGGCATAATCGTCTATAAAAATAAAATTTTCCTAAATTTATTACAGTAAAGGCATCACCTGTAATGGGCATTGCATTTAAAAAATCAAATTCTGAACTGCCTTTTTGAGTACAAAAAAGCATTTTGTAACTGAATTTCATTGTGTTAATCAGTTTATTAAATAGAAATATTGATAGTTAATTGTGCATAGTGTTAAACGAATTCTTAATGAAAAGGTTTGATATTTTTCTAATTTATGAGCTTTATAACTTTGGTCTCTCAAAGGAAAAATGCATTTAGTATTATTTCCTATATGGAAGTGTATCTCTTTTGGGGTTCACATGAAACATATGGTACTGATTTAAAGTAATAGCTTTTATATATGTGTGAAATTTGGATCTCTCTGTGGCTTTTACATAATTGCAGGATGGCAAACAAGTATTAAAACACAGTAGAAATGCCTCAACAATGCAGTAATGTGAGAGGTTGGGCATTTTTAGTTTTTGTAATTATAAGATTGCTTTGATTTATATATTTTAATTTTAGATCAGTGATGGATAATCAGTTGCTATTTAGATAGAACTTTTAAGTCCATGATTGATATGATGCCAGCACTCGCATGATTTCCTCACCTCTTGTTGCTATTATGTCCCACTCCCTGCCCTGCCCCAAGTCTACGTTGGACTTGGAAGGGATCTCATAGATCTTCTTTTTTTTTTAAATTAATTTTTATTTATTTCATTAAGTATTTCTCAATTACAAGTAAAAAAATTTAACAATCATTTTTTACACTTTTGAGTTCCAGATTTTCTCCCTTCCTTGAGAAGGCAGGCAACTTGATTTCAATTATATATGTGAGGTCGTGCAAAACATACATCAGTATTAGCTGTGTTGCAAAAGAAAACACAAACAAAATAATAAAAACAAAAGTTTAGAATAATATACTTCCATCTGTATTTCAGAGGTGATCAGTTTTTTCTCTGGAGGTGGATAGCATTTTTATCATGGGTCTTTTGGAATTGTTATGGATCATTGTGTTGATCCTAGTAGCTAAGTCTTTCACAGTTGCTCATTTTTATAATATTATACAGTGTTCTTCTGGTTCTGCTCATCTCAGTTTGCATCAGACCATGTAAGTCCTCCCAGGTTTTTCTGAAACCATCCTGTTTGTCATTTCTTATAGCACAATAGTATTTCATCACAATCATATGCCACAACTTGTTTAGCCATTCCCCAATTGATGGGCATCCCATCAATTTGTAATTCCTTGCTATCACAAAAAGAGTTGTTATAAATATTTTTGTACAAATAGGTCCTTTTCTGTTTTCTTTGATCTCTTTGGGATACAGACCTAGTAGTGGTATTGCTGGGTGAACGGTATACACAGTTTTATAGCCCTTTGGACATAGTTCCAAATTGTTCTCCAGAATGGTTGGAATAGTTCACAATTCCACCAATAGTCGATTAGTGGCCCAGTTTTTCCATATGCCTTCCAGCATTTGTCACTTTTTTTCTATCATGTTAGCCAATCCAATAGGTGCATGGTGGTATCTTAGACTTGTCGTAATTTGGATTTCTCTAATCAGTAGTGATTTAGGACATTTTTTTTTGTGTGACTCTAGATAGCTTTGACTTCTCCAGAAAACTGCCTGTTCACACCTTTACTCTTTATCAAGTGGAGAATAGCTCTTATTTTTATAAATTTGGTTCAGTTTCATATACATTTGAGAAATGAGACCTTTATCAGAGAAACTTGTTGCAAAAATTTTTTCCCAGACTGTTTTCCTTCTAATTTTGGCTTAATTAGTTTTGTTTGTGCAAAAGCATTTTGGTTTCATGTAATAAAAATCATATATTTTATTTCTCATAATCTCCTCTGTCTGGTTTGTTCATGAATTCTTCCCTTATCCATAGATACATTGTACATAAATACATTTTTCCATTTCATAGGTCTTCTAGTCAAAGTACTAGCTTGAATGGAAATTCCCTTTACTCTGCCTGGTTAATCAGACTTCCAGGTGAAAGCCCTCTTTGTAGTCCACTTAATACTGCTTCTGTCCACCTCTACTCTTCCACAAGGTTGCTGCTGTTAGACCTTTATTCTTTTCTTTAACTCTTTGCCTTACCTAAATCTTGGCTTTCTCGATGTACTCCCACCCATCCTGTAACTCATGTTCCTCTTCTCTTTCCCTTGATTTGGCGGGAAAAACAATATGCTTTCTAGTAAAACGTTAATCTAAAAAAACATTATTCCCATCTACCACCATCAAGGACTGACTTCCATGTTCTTTGATTATTTTATCATGCATTTCCTTCATGCCACTTTATTGCTGTCTTCCTCAGATTTCACCATCCATCTAACACCTTCATCTTGTAGTTCCTTGTCTTTGACTCTTCTACCCATCTCTATTTCATAACAACCATAAATAAGTACCTCCATACCCTCAGTCTTAGCATCATGTTGAATTGATGTGTTGCTAAGCTCATGAATTTGGTTCTCTCCCTCATCCACCACAGACTTCTTACCAATTATCTAGTCACACTTCACCCAGTTCATTGTTTAACTTCTGGCTACAGTTGATTTTCCTGCACAACATGAACTACATGGTCAGATACTTCATTGCTTCCCGTGTTAAAATTCTAGAGTCACTTTCCCCACTGACCTTCTATTCCAGCTGCCCCCTCATCCCACTCTACTCCCTACTTGCCCCTCTCCCATACTCTTTGGTCAAAGGCAGTTGTTGGAGAGAGCTAAAGAACTGTGTAGCTGAATCCACTGCATATTTATCCTACCAGCTTTTGTTATCTGGCAGTCCTTTTTAACATTTTAGCTCATTTCGCAAAATGGTGGCAGAGCTTCTATAAATTCCCTTAGGCTCCCCAGTGCTACAGTATCCTGTCTCTTCTCAAGTTGATAATCTTTAATGAGAAGGTCGTGGCTCAGTTCTATCTTATATTAAACCTGAAAATGCCTCTCACTTGACTCATCCTTTGATGATTTCCTCTTTTTTTCAGAGGAAGAGTTACCCCTCTTTTCCAAGCCTAACATCTATCCTATATACAGCTAATTTTTAGCACAACTATGCAAATTCACCCTTTGACATCAAGTTATAACTGTTCAATTTATGTGTTTAGTTGAGCTTCGAAAGAAATTTCTCTTTGGAGGGAAAATACAAAAGATACAAAAATACATATGCATTTGGTGCCCCTTAAGTTATACTGTCCCTACTACCCCTGATTTTCTCTATACACTTAAGGACTGGTATTCTCCTAGTTTATACTTACAGTTTTCTTTGGAATGGCAGTAAAACTAAATCATCTAATATCAATTCAAGTCCAGCCATCTGTCTGCTGGTTCACCTCTGGAGCTGTATGTAGGTTGAAGGCTGATCTCACCTTAATAGTGGTAATTAGGTCTATAACTAGCTTACCTATTTACATAACGACTGAAGGAGTAGAGACTCTCCTTTTTTCCTCCAAAGTGATTGCACTCCCATGTTTTTCTTAAAGTGGGAAGAGACTAGTAATAAGTCCAGTGTTTCTTAAGTCACAGTTAGGAAGTGGTCCTTCCCTGATTTTGCTTCTTCTGCATCTCACTGTGTTTCTCTGTCTGGTATATACTAACTATGCTTGAAGGCATCCTTTCTTTTCTGCACCTTGTGTCCTGTCAAAGTTTATTACCAAACAATAAGGACTTTTGGTAAGCTCTGTATCTAGGAAACCTAAAAGTGTCAATCTCAAAGACCTCCTTTTTGTTGCCAAAAAGACAACCAGGACTTATTACTGAAATAAATTTCTTTACACGTTTATCATAATAAACCAATACACAAATGGAGGAGACAGTGTAACATAGTGTAATTAGGAGACCTGGGTTTAAAATCTGACTTGGCTAAGTTCTGAGCCTCAGTTTCCTCATCTATAAAATGAGGGGGTTAGACTAGCAACTTTAAGCTAATTTCCAGCTCTGACTTTCTATGATTTATACAATTAAAGCAGAAAGAAAACAAATATAGTTTAATAGAACTGGCACATAGCAGGCGCTTAATAAATGTTTATTGAAATTGAAATTTGCCCAAGGCAGCATAGCTAGCAGATCAGTTAGTGGTAGAACAAAAGCTGGGGAGCCTAGATATTATAGTTCCTAGTCTGATATTCTTTCCATCTACTGACACTTTAAACAGCATTGTTTTTCCCACAGAAGTTCAGGTACTCACACACTAATTTACAGAGATTAGCATGCATACTACACAAACTTAGTCTTTGTTTACATGTCTCCAAAATAATTGGTCAGTTTAGAGTTTAAAAAAAAAAACAGCTAGTAAGAAAATTCAGTTAGATCATTCATACACATTTATTAAGAGCTTTCTAAAGGGTTTGGTATCCAAGATATATCAAAAAATTAACATATGACTAATAACCAATCCCCAATAAATAAATGGTCAAAGAATATGAACAAACAGTTCTTAAAAGAAAAATTACAAAATATTCACAACCACATACAAGAATATTCCAAATCACTAATAATAAGAAAAATGCAAATCAAAACAACCCTAAGGTTTCATCTCATACCCTGCAAATCGGCAAAGGTGACAAAAAACGACAACAGTCAGTGCTGGAGAGGTTGTGGGATAATAGGTGCATTGTTTGCAGAGCTATGAAAACTATGGAATTATGCAAATAATCACAAAAATGTTAAGTAAATACATAAAAATAGAATGTTCATGCCTTTTGACCAAGAAATTCTATTACTAGGCGTATACCTCAAGGAAGCAATTGATAAGAAGAAAGTTTCCATATATGTGAAAAAATTTATAGCAGCACTTTTGTGATAGCAATCAATCAGTAAATGTATATTAAATACTTAATATATGTTGTATATTAATTAATATATTAATTAATTAATAATGTATATTAAATACTCTCAATAAATTCTTGGTGAGTTGAATTTTTCCAGCAGAAGAATTGTTACACATGATGTTTACACTCTATACTATTAATATAAAACTGTAATTCAGATGACTGCTAGACCAAATAGACCTTGTGGGCAGATTTGAGAGGCCTAGTTACCATGCATAATATTGTTCCTGTGGCAAACTGTGTTTTGGATTCCACTTAACCAACTTATAACACATTCATAAAGTTGTTGACAACTTTGGAACAGCTAACATTTTAATTTTTCCAAGTTTAAACAGATAGTTTTTTTGTCTTTAACAAAGGAAAAATCCTTCTAGCAAACAGTTTTGTGAAAATCAAAAAATACTAAGATGATTGTACTTAAAATGCTGGTGAAAGCCTCAACATGATCTAAGTGATTTTTTTCTTGGATGATAGAATATTTATTATTCTTTTCTATCATATGTACACCAGAACTTTGGAAGTAGGCAGTAAGTGGGTATCTTCCTCCAGTGCATGATTTAGACAGATTACCAAAGTTTCAGCTTTTAGCTTCTTCTCTGATAGAGGGTAAGAAGGTTGTATGTTTCAGTTTTTAAATATTCAAGCCCCCAGATAACCCCAGAGTAGGTAAAATTTTAATTTATCTCAAAGGAATACAGTCATATATTATATGGTAATTGTTAATTTTCTTCACATTTCATGTTTAAATATGTTGTCTCCTTTAGTCAAATTGCTGTGTTTTACAGTTTTCTAAAATTATGATTTGTTGCTGTATTGTAGTCATACACAGGAGCGTAAACAAGGTGAAATTGAATCCTTCTTGTTCGTATAAAAGTAAGGTTTTTGGGAAGTATATTCACCAAATTTATGTTGCGGTTGGGTTTAACGTGTGCCCTAGGTGTCTTATAGATTTGAGTGTTGTTTTTGAACATTCTCTAGTCTCCTGGAGAATTTGGAAAACTTTTTCCAAAATAACTAATTTTTCTTGCTATCAAGTTGTCTAATAGCCTCACCAGTGGGAGAACAGAGAGGAAGCTACCTTGGGGAAGTGTGTGGTTTACTCTTGGCAATAGCAGAGAAGTTGAAGGTGTTTGGGCTTGCAACCAAAGAGGTAAAGTCTTCAGGTTAGGCTTTCTAGAGTCATGAGACCTCTTTCTATTACAGGTCTTAAATAAGTTTAGGAGAAGGGGCAGAATACTGTCTAAAGAATGCCTTTTTCACTCTGGTAAAGTGCTCAGTGTAAACTAATCTCTCTTCCCGGGTGTCATGTCTATGGCTTTGGGTTATTTTTCCCAAATAAAACAAAAATGATATGCTTTTACATAATATGGCTGTCTCATTTTCTCTTGGCTTAAAGTTTTGTTCTCTCCCCACCCACCCCCAAACTCACTACAAACCCATATCAAAATGAAAACACTTCCCAGTCTTATCATCTTGTATATACCCTACTCTAGAGCCTTCATGCTTCCAGTATCACCTCTCTTTAGCATGGGAACAAATTCTTTTCCATTTGTATAAATTCTAACCTTTTAGTTTGTATCAGTTATTTCTTTTCCCTACCATGTGTATGGACCTTCAACTCCATCTTACTTGGTCAGATATCAAAGTATAATGGAAGGAGCCCTAGATTTGAAATGAGTACTTAGGTTCAAATAAATCCTGGCCTGGCTGCTTATTACCTGAGTAGTTTTGGACAAATTGCTTCATCCTTCTTGAACTTCAGTTTCTATCTGTAAAATGAGATGGTATCTATGATCTCAATTCCTCTGATCCATTACTCATTTCTTTTGTATCTTTTAGCCAGTTTGATCTAACCCTTTGGAATTCTTACCTCAACTTGTTGTCTGTGTTACACCAATTTGTGCTTGATTATATACCTAAGAGCCCTAGAATATGAGTTAAGCAGGAACTCAGAGGCCACCTAGTCTAACTGATACCTGAACAGAAGTGCTTAGAACTAAGATTTACCTATCCCTAGATAGATTGTAAAAGCGGGAACTGTGTCTGAAAGTTATTTTGTATTCCCCATAATAAATGTCCACTAAGTGCCTAACAGATGCTCATTGATTTTCTCCATCCCGTCTGCTTTGTTCCATCTTATCTCATATTGCTATATCTTGATGGATTCATGATCTCAGTAGAATGGGCACTTTTTCTCTTGGTGTCAGTTGCAGCCATTCAGGGTTTCCCAACCTTGGTTCTTGTTCATGTTCATCTTCTTTAAATCCTCTATAAGGGATCTACTCATTGCTAAAGACCTTCTTTTGGTTTTTTATATTTCATAGATACCAGAGCACAGTTGAGGCTGCCCATGTATTATCTATCCCTATATAACTGAGCCACCACCTTTTCTTTTCCTACAAGTTCTAGTATCTTTCCTGCCACTTAGACTCATAGATTATTAGACGTTAGGGAATCATCTGGTACAACTTCCTCCTTAAGCAGACAATGATAAGGAGGGACTGAGAGCTTGTAGTTTGCCTAAAGTAGTGGTCCATGTGTGCAGTCATAGTTGGTAAAATGCTGTAGCCTACTTTATCTACCATGCATCTTTCTGTTGCCCTTTGAGTTACATACAAAATCAACTCTTTTAGATTGTGATAATCCCTTTTCTGCCTTCACTTCTCTGCCTCTAGTTCTGCCCTCCATACTTTCCACTAAATCTATGGTCTTAAGATCCCTTCATGCTCTAAAGTCTTACAAATACGGTACCCATTCTAATATGTCATACTGCTTGTACTTTCTACTTAATCGTGCTGCTGTGTCACATGATTTTATAATGTATATTACATGATATACTATTGCCATAGAATCAGTCGATCAGTAAATATTTATTAAGCCCCTATTGCGTGCCAGGTCCTGTTGTAAGTGCTGAGGATAAAAGAAGAGGCAAAAGCCAATCCCTGACCTCAAGGAGTTTATAGTCTAAGGGGGTTAGGGGGTGACAATGTGCAAACAAATATATACAAAGCAAGATATTTATTATTGTTGTTCAGGTGTGTCCAATTCTTTGTGACCCCATGTACCATAGCATGCCAGGCCTTTCTGTTCTCCTGAAGTCTGTCCAAGCTCATATTTGTTGCTTTCAGTGACACCCAATGAGTCCTGTTTTTTCATTTCAGTATTTAAGCTTCAGCTTCACTATTTGACCTTCTAGTGAATAGCTTGAAGTAATTAAATATTGACTGATTTGATTGCCTTGCTTTCCAATGGACTCTCAAAAGTTTTCTCCTGTGCCAGAGTTTGAAAGCATTCATTCTTCAGTGCTCAGCTTTCCTTACAGCCCAATTCTCACAGCCGTACACTGCTACTGAAAAAAACAGTTTTGACTATATGAACGTTTGTCAGCAAGGTATGTCTCTGCTTTTTAATATGTTGTCCAGATTTCTTATAGCTTTCCTAATAAGGAGCAAGCGTCTTTTAATTTCATGGCTGTAGTCCCTCTCTGCAGTGATCTTTGAGCCCAAGAATATAAAAGCTGACACTGCTTTCATTTTTTCTTCCTCTGTTTCTCTGGAAGTGATGGGATAAGTTGCCAAGATCTTGTCTTTTTTTTTTTTAAGGTTAAACTTCAAGCCAGCTTTTATACTCTCTTCTTTCATACTCATCAAGAGGCTTCTTAATTCTTTACTGTCATCAGAGTGGTAATGTCTGTCTATATGAGATTGTTGTTCTTTCTCCTTACAGCCTTAATTTTGGCTTTTGAGTTGTTCAGGCTGGTATTTCATGTAATGTACTCTACTTATAAGTTACATATACCCTTGTGACAATGACTCCTTTTCCAATCTTAAACCAATCAGTTATTCCATGTTTGGTTCTAACTGTTGCTTCTTGACCTACATATAGGTTCCTCAGGAAACAAGTGAGATGATCTGGTACTCCCATCTCTTTGAGGACTTCCCACATTTTGTTGGGATCCACACAGTCCAAGGCTTTAGTGTAGTCAATGAAGCAGAAGTAGATTTTTTTTTTTGGAACTCCCTTGCTTTCTCCATAATCTAGTGGGTTTTGGCAATTCGGTCTCTAGTTCCTCTGCCTTTTCGAAAACTAGCCTACTCTTCTGGCAATTATCAGTTCACATATTGCTGAAACCTAGCTTGCAGAATCTTAAGCGTACCTTGTTGACATGTGAAATGAGCACAATTGTTAGGTAATTGACATTCTTTGGCATTGTCTTTCTTTGGGATTGGGATGTAAACTGATCTTTTCCAATCCAGTGGCCACTTTTAAATTTTCCAAATTTTCTGGCATATTGAGAGCAGCACGTTAACAGTATCATCTTTTAGGATTTTGAATAGTTCAGTTGGAATTCTGTCACTTTCACTAGTTTTACTGTTGGCAATGATTCCTAATGCCCACTTGACTCCATTCTCCTCCAAGATGCCTGGCTCTAGATTAGTAACTGCTCCATGGTGGTTGTCAGTGATGTTAAGATCTTTCTTGTATACATACTTCTTCTATATATTTGTGTCACTCCTTACTCTTCTACTTCTGGTTAAGTCCCTACCATTTCTGGCTTTTATCATGCCTATTTTTATATGAAATATTCCCTTGAGATGTCTGATTTTCTTGAAGAGATCTCATCTTCCTCATTCTATTGTTTTCTTCTTTTTCTTTGCATTCCTCATTTAAGAAAACCTCTTGTCTCCTTGCTGTTCTCTGGAATTCTGCATTCAGTTTCATATATCTTTCCCTTTCTCCTTTCCCTTTTACTTTCCTTTTTTCCTCAGCTATTTGTAAAGCCTCATTAGAGCCATTTTGCTTACTTGATCTTCTTTTTCTTTGAAATGTTTTTTTTTTAATTGCTCCCTCTTATATAATATTGTGAACTCTGTCCATTTGTTCTTCAGGCACTCTATCTACCAGAGCTAATCCTTTAAATCTCTTCATTACTTCCACTTCATATTCAAGCTATATATATAGGATAAATAGGAAATAATTAACAGGGGGAAAGCACTAGAATTAAGAGGGTTGGGAAAGACTTCCTATAGAAGGTGGAGTTTTAGTTAGGACTTGAAGCCAGGGAGGTCAGTTGTTGCAGGAGAGGAGGAAGGGGCTTGCGGGCATGGGGGACAGCCAGAGAAAATGTGTGGAGCTGAGAGATTGAGTGTCTTATGTGTGAAGAAGTCAGGCCAGTGTCATTGTATTGAAGAGTACATAGCAAGGAGTAAAGTGTAAGAAGACTGGAAAGGTAGGAGGGGGCTAACCTATGCAGGGCTTTGAATGCAAACAGAGCATTTTGAATTTGTTATTGGAGGCAGTAGGAAGCTGCTGAAGTTTATTGAGTGGGGGAGGTGGGGTGACATGATCAAACTCTCCTTTTAGAAAATCTCCTTAGTGGATGAATGAAGGATGGATTAGAGTGAGGAGAAACTGAGGCAGGCAGGATTCTCCCCCCACCAAAAAAAAAAACAACAAGCAGGCTTTTGCAGTAATTGAGTCATGAGGTAATGAAGGCTTGCACTAGAATGGTGGCAGTGTCAGAGAAGAGAAGGAGGCATATTTGAGAAATGTTGTAAAGGTGAAATTAGCAGGCCTTGGCAACAGCTTGGATATGGGAGCTGAGAGATGGCAAAGAATCCAGAATGACTCCTGAATTGTGAGCCTGAGGGACTGAGAGGATGATATTTCTCTCTACAGTAATAGAGAAGGTCTCTATGTGTGGAGATTTAGGGAGAAAGATAATGAGCTCTATTTTGGACATGCTAAGTCTAAAGTGTCTATTGGACATCCAGTTCAAGATGTCTGAAAGGCATTTGGAGATGTGAGATTGGAAGTCAGCAGAGAGATTGGGGTAGGCTAGATAGATTTGAGAATCATCAGCATAGAAATAGTAATTATATCTCTTGCAGCTGATGAGATCACCAAGTGAAATAGTATAGAGGGAGAAGAGAAGGTCTAGAGGGACAGCTATGGATCTGGAGGAGGATGTAGCAAAGGAGAGAGAGAAGGAGCCATCACATAGATAGAAGGAAAGGCAGGAGAGAGTGATGTTCTGAAAATCTAGAGAGAGGGGAGTATCCAGGAGGGGGGAATCATCAGCGACATCAAAGGCTGCAGAGAAATGAAAGAGAATGAAAATCGAGAAAAGGCCATTGGACTTGACAGCTAAGAAATCATTAATAACTTTGGAAAAAGCAGTTTCTGTGAAATGATAAGGTTGTAAGGAGTTAAGAAGAGAATAAGAGGAGAAAAAGTGGAGGCACCTATGGTAGACAGGTTTTTTGAGGATTTAGCTACAAAGGGCAGAAGAGAGATAGGATGATAGTTAGCAGTGAGGATTTTTTCAAGATAGGGGAAGAGAATCCCTTTGTACCTCCCTTGCCATACTTTCACATTCCCTTTTGTGTTACAGTTTTTTGTATAATTGTCTGATCTCTTTTCCTAAATTTTAAGCTGTGTGAGGTGCCGTATTTTATTTTTCCTTTTATTCTCCTTACACAGAGACTAGTACATATTAGGTGCTCAATAAATATTTTTAATTGAATTTAGTTAGCTTATGTGGATAATTTCAGTTCACCTTTTGAGTTCTATGACCCCTAATCTTGGCTTGACCTGTCCTTGTATCTCATATGAGGCAGCTGACTGTGATGGTTTTTCTTTTTTTCTTAATTTTTTTTGATGGATGGGGAGATATAAAAACCAAGTTACTTATACTAAGATAATTTCTTGCAGACTGTTGATGATAATAATAGCGATAGCTTATATTTATCTAGTACTTTAATGTTTTAAACTGCTTTTCTTACAACAGACATGCCAGGTAGGTAGTTCGTATAGCTATTATTATCCCCATTTTATAGATGATGTTGGCTTGTGCAAAGTCACACAACTGGCTGCTGTCAAAGCCATCACGATTCTAACCCAAGACTCCTGATTCCACATCTATGTACAGTGCCTCTTTGGTAGCTACTATAGAATCCTGAACCCTCCGTGAAGGCTCTTCTTGGGCCCTAAGAAACTTAGTTACCTTGTCTAATCCTTAAATGGGATCAGGAGCCAGAGAAAGTGCTGTTGTAGGCATCCAGGAGCACGAGTCTGGTAGCTACCTCCTCAAATTCCAAACACATAAGGACAAAAAACGCCTTATAAAAAGCTTTGAAATGGCTTGAGAAGTCTATATCCTTCAACTTCTGCTGGGGTGGTACACCTTTAGTGAAATAAACTTGCTGGTAAATGACTGGAATTTAGCCCTACCTCACCATGGTACAGTAACAATTCTTGTTTCTTTGACTGAATTTATTAGAAGTCTCATGTTGTTTCCAAATGTTGACAATTTTGTAATGTTATGCAGGCCTCTAACTCCAGAAGAAATTGCTCAAAGGCGGGAGTTTGCGAGAAGAAGGCATGCTGAAAAGCTGGCTGCTGCTCAGGGACAAATGCCATTGGAACCAGCCCTCGTTGGAAATGCATCTGAAATCTCTCCAAAGGAAGAAGAGACAAAAAGTATTGTTGTTGTTGTACTACTCTATATTTAAGAAGATTTGTGGGGTTAACCAGTTTTCTCCCATAATTTGAAAAGCCTTATTTGAAAATAAAGCAGCCCTTACATCTAACCTCTACTAAGGATGTATTCTAATGCCTTGTTTTGGTCATGGAGGTAGCCCTGGGGTCCTGAATGCCTTATGCGCAGGACCCCAACTTTGGCACATTGTATCCAGTGAGAATGGTTTGAGTACTTTTCTAATGAGGGACTTTTATTTATGGCAGGCCATGCATCAGATCCACTAAGTTCAGGAAGCTGATAGCCTGGTGCATTTTTCCAGCCATAACAATTCAAAAAGAATATCTACTGAGGCACAGAGGGCTTGCAGTACTTCCATAGAGGAAATCCTTCCTCCTTCCATGGAGGAAATGTCCTTATCAATGAGATGACAGGTTCTGAAAATATTGCAATGCATAGCATTTCACAGTTTTAAAGAAGTCTTATATGTACTATCTCATTTGATCCTGACAATCTTGTGTGATATTTTCCTCATCTTAGAGTTGAGGAAAATGAGACTGATACCTTGCTTAAATCACACAATTAGTGTGAGTGGTGGAGACAGGACTCCCGAGTTCATTGGTCTTGCCATAAACTGCCCTGGTTCTCTTCTTATATATGACGACAAGAGTTATTTAAAATGTGAAATGCACAGTTTTTTGAATTTTGGGTCATTGCTGTCAGCACTAACCTCACTTCACATGCAAAGATGGGGTCTGTTACATCATTTTAAAAGCATGTGCTCCTTCTTGATGTGGTGTAGGACTTTTGGCCCTCTTGAAACTTGGATCATCCTCTGACTCTCTTATTTTGGTTAAGCCCTATCCATTCCACTGCTTTTTTCCTAAATTTTCTTCCTCTTTTCCTTAACATTTCTTACTTGATGGTTGATCAAAATGTGTAGTTACTATTTCCTTTTGCTCTTCCCCTGCCATTCCTTTATGATAAAAAATAATATTTTATACCTGTTTTTCCTTTAATTAGATGATGAGCAGCTGACCAGTCCAGTTGACAGTATCACCTTAAAACCTGTGATGCAGGAAGAAGAAGACAAAGATTCTTTCATTGCTTTTGCTCGGGTGTTTAGTGGAGTGGTTCGAAGAGGACAGAAAATTTTTGTCTTGGGACCCAAATATGATCCTGCTGAATTTTTGCAAAGGGTAAGAATTAGGGCTAAACTTTTGTCCTGTCATGTGGTCCTTTTTTCCAAATGTCTCAAATTGGTTTGGGGCCTGCTAAAAGTTGAGACCCGTGTTGTTTTTAAGAAGTTAGCCTTGAATTTGGAAATGGGTACCATCATCAGAGAGTGAGCCCAGGACACTTTGGCCTCCACTCCAAACCAATACCAGATTTCTTCTGTAACTTCAGATTTGGTATGTGTTACTTATCCCTCCTTGTTAGATCTGTTAGAACAGAAAGTCACATGTGTTAGGCAACTGCAATTTTTCATTTAAATCTTAGACTCTTTTACACTGAGCTGTAGATTTTCTGCAGAATGAATCAATTGCACTTTAGAAGAACAATAGAGGGAAACTACCTCCTGTATTGACAGTTTAGGTGGGACTTTTTACTATTTTAGAATGCCAAATTAATTAAGTGTCTTTGATTGAGCCTTAACAAGGTACAAAGCCCCTGGCCCAAACCCCTAATTACTAGGTGCTAAGCCGATGTGAGCATGAAGCCCTCAGGGTCCTAAGGGGAGTTGCTAAGACCAGAGCCAATAGTAGGTGCCTGAGTTCTGGTCGCTCAGATGACATTTGATGACATCTAAAGAGTATATAAAAAGAGAGAACAGAGTTGCTTACTTGAGGCTCTCACTCCTGGAGGAGTGTTGGTTTGAGACTCTGGGCAGCAGCTCTAAGAACCTACCGTCTTGTCAATCTGGTCTGTTTATATTGTACATGTTTGTAACTTGTTTATATTTGCTCTGAAGTTCAGGTTGCTGACTTTTCCTCCTGAACTAAGTGAGTTTATATGTTTATGTTGGATTAAAGCAAGGGTGTTAACCCCTTAATGTTACTTTCCTTAGTAAAGTAGATCAAAGAACCCGTGCTGGCAGCGTTTTTGTTGTTGGGCTTGTGTTGGTCTTTCACCCGCACAACAGCTGCTAGCCGAATTGTTGCTACACCTCCTGAGCAAATTAATAGCAAAACTTATTGTTACTCTGGGTCTGTGATATGTAGCAAAGTGTTGAAAAACACTTTGGTTTACTAGGACGAAGACAACCCAAAGTAGGCATTGTGTGGCCATGGCCAGACAACTGACTGGTTACATAGCATGGAAGTTGAATTAGAGCAGTATCAGTGGTTGGACACTGGGATTTGAGAACAACAGAGGTAAAGAAAAACACAAGATTTATCTGTACTTTTGAAAACCAGTCTGTATGTCTTGTTTGCATCTAGACAGGCAATGAGTAAGGGGCATACTTTAGCCCTAACTCACACCCCAAAGGGAGTTTGAAAGAGACAGAAATAGGAAGCACAAGTCACTGTCATATCACCTTGATGCTGAGCCATGGTTCTGGATCACCCAGACAATTTTATAAGTTTCTTCTTAAGGTAATAAAACTGATTCCTGGCAGCCCAGGGTCTATAGAGCAACATGGTAAAGGAATGTGGGAGGGTGGAAGTAGCAACTTAACGTGGGTCCTGACAATAATCTTGACTTTATTTTTGTATTGAAAATATTTTATCCATATTAGTTCGATGTATATACCTCTCAAATTATAAAATAAATTAGAGGACTTTTGTTTTCTGCATCCCTTGATTTAGCAAGAAGTACTTTAAATGTGTGTGTGTGTGTGTGTGTGATTACACTTTTTGAATTGTTAAATGTTGGGTGATGAGATTTATGAAAACCCATTTGTGATTATCTTAGTGGTTTGGTTTGCATATAAATTTTATGATATAATTGCAAATTCACATTATTAATAAGTGTCAGGTACTTCTTTTAAACCTTTTTTCACAGTAATATCTGAAAGCTAGAAATTTGCCTAAATGACTAAGGGATTTTTGTTTGTTTAAAAATCTTGATCAGATGTTACAAAGATTATGGCCACCTCAAATCATTCCTAGTGTGCGGTTTCCTATTACTTTGGTACTATTACAACTTCAGTGCCTCTGTGACCTACTAAGTGAAATATTCTTGGAAATTCAGATAAGGGTGATTGAAGTTTGTATGGCCCACATAAGAGAAAAATAAAATTAACTATTCCTCTCCTCTTACCAACCGAGTGATAATCCTAAAGTTCAGATCTGACCCCACCCCTAAGCACAATGCCTAATACATAGTAAACATTTAACAAAATCTTGTTGGCTGACTCTCCTTCTCCCACTCAAAAAGTTTTATGGATCCTTAGTATTTCCAGGATCAAATATAAATTCATGTTTGGCATTGTAGAGCTCCTTTACCCTAACTCCGGGAGGTCTCGGGTTCCCTACCCCAGTTCCAGGCTGATTGTACATTACTCCCCATTGGGTCTCCACTCTGTTCTGCATCCCTTGGTACATTCTGTCCCCCATGCCTGTAATACTCTCACTCCTCATCTCTGATTTTTGAAACCTATTGTTCCAAGGACCAGCTCAATTTCCACTTCCTGGAAGACCCTTTCTGATTCACTTGTTAGTCCCTACCCTGGTTCCTTCCTTCTTCCATTCTAACTCTCATAAATTACTTTGTGTTTCCTCCAAAGAGAATGTTTTCATTTTTGTCCTCATATCTCCACACCTAGCACAGCAGCTAATACATAGTAAGCATCTGATAATACCTGTTTAATTAAATTAATTTCACCTTTTCAGACTCATCACATTCCTAATGCTGTGTTTTGCTTCTTCAGAACCCCAGCCATAGGAGCAATACATATATGTATAGGTTGCTTTGTTGGTTTGACCTGTGTATGCACAGGGTCATGCTATATATGTGTATGTTCACAAAAAAGTTAAGTCAACAAGCATTTTTTAAGCATTTACTCTGTGCCAGGCAGTGTGCTGAGGATACACAGAAAGGCAAAAATAATCCTTGCCCTCACTGAGTTCACATTCTAATAGGAGAGACAACATGTAAATAACCAGATGCCTCTAAATTACATACCTAGTAGATGGAAGGTGAGATGAATTTAAAAAAACTAAGAGACAGAGTTTCTGGGTAATAATCAATTTATTAATTAGACTAGTTGATAATTAATAAATTGATGGTTAGTGGTTTCTCTTGGTAACCAAAAACAAAACCATGGAGATAACTCAACGCTTAAATGCCTTTGGAAAAGGAGGTGCCCCTGACAGGTGAAAATCAGCCTTGATTGGTGAACAGTTAATGAGGGTAGACTTTCAAATGAGGAGGTGGGCTGAAAGCCTTCAGCTCCTCCTGCTGAGAACCCTGGCTTCATCAGCTGCCTCCAGCAATCTAGATGAAGGAATCCATCTCTACCCAAACCACTCCGGTTGGTTTTCTCCTTCTTGAGATGAGTTACGCAGACTCCAGTGGAGGGTTGCAGAGACATAGACTTGGTGTTTTAAGGCTGGAATTCACCTAGATTAGGTTCTATTTACATTCTAAACAGAATCCTAGTTGGATTGGGTCTGGCTCAATATCAGGGAACATGTTCCCAGAGGATTTGGGCAATCTCATCTATCAGCATTCAGTGTCCTCCAGAGACTGACTGCCTTACAGGGACTGGTTCCTGGATGAGGAAATAGAAAATGCCTTAATCCTAATTTAATAATCGGTTACTAATATAGTGGAAAATAATAATTTCCCTCAAAGAGGAAGGCACTAGCAGCTGAGAGAGGCAGGGAGATCAACCAAGCAATGGTTACCATGCTTGTGGATTGACTCCACATATGGAGATAAATACTGTTTTTCTGTACTTGGTTATCTTATTTTTCTCTTTTGGTGTATTCTTGCTTTATGCCTCTTATAGACCGAAATCGGATTACTTACCTATACAGTAGATCTTTGGGAATTTGTCTTTCCTAGGCAGCTAGAGATAGAGTACTCTCTGGATTTGGTGTTAGGAAGGAGTTTGAATCCTTGCTTATTAGTTGTGTGACCTTGATCAAGGCACTTAACCTATGTTTTACCTCAGTTTCCTCATCTGTAAAATGGGGATAATAACAGCACCTACCTCCCAGGGTGGTTGTGAGGATAAAATGAGGTAACATTTGTAGAGTGCTTTGCAAACCTTGAAAGTACTATGTAAGTGATAGGTATTATTATAATTCTCAAGAATACTCTAGACTAATAGCTCTCTAGATTTTCTGGCTTCAGTCACTCATTTTGGCCCAACATCAACCCAAAAATCATGACCTCGTGTGGCGTCTTTATTTACAGCTTTCATCAAGTCACTTCCCTGCTCAGACTCCTCTAGTATTTCCTACTCCCTTCAAGTTGATGTTAGATTTCTTAGTTTAGACTTGAGGTCCTCTGAAACAGGACTGCAACTTTTCTTTCTAATCTTAAGTCTTATCATTATCCCAAACCTTCTCCTCTGCTCCGGCTGGAATGGCACACTCACTTTTCATGGGATGTACTCTGTGGGTCTTTGTTCATTGTTTGCGCTGTCGCTTTGCTCAGATCTTCACCGTGCTGTCAGACTTAACTTGTTCATTTGAGTCCTACCCATAATTTACGATCCTTTCCTTTGCCATCCCCTCTCCTACCTGGCCACAGTGAGCGGTCCTTCGGTGGAAGAGTTGATTATTCGTACCGCTCCTTGTCCTCTACCGTCATGTATTGTTAGCCGTCTTTTTATGTGGATGCGTCTTGTCTTTCCAAATATGTTATAATCTCTTCAAACCGAGGGACCTTTTTAAAAATGATTTCATTATATTCCTCGTTACTTCTACAACAATTTTCACATAATATGTTTGCATAAATTTGTGGGGTAATTGACTAGAATGGGTGCATTTTCCCTTTTTATGGAATCATTCTTAGTTTATAAAATGTATATTCACCATCAGTCGTTCTCTTCAACCAGGTACCTTCAGGCTTTGCGGCTTCCTCAGATGATCTTCCGCCAATTCCTCATATGGCTTGTTGTACTTTGGAAAACCTCTACCTTCTGATGGGAAGGGAGCTAGAGGAGCTACAGGAAGTACCACCAGGCAACGTACTAGGTAGGACGGCGCTTTTCATTTCTCTTATTTAGCCAATAAATAGAGAATACACTTAAACACGTAAAGATCATTCTGCAAGATAGTTCTCCTTCCTCACGCTGCCACTACCTTCTTTTCTCTGGGATCGGAATGGGCAGCTTTTTAGAAGACCTGAATTGCCTGGAAATGTTATTTAATGACTCATTTAAGTTATTTTCTTTCTCTCTCTTCAGTCACCATTTACCTGCCTGCCATTTCCTCTTTACCTGCGGCTAAAATTATCCATTAATTTCTATGAGTTTTCTTCCTTATTACTTAAATGAGAAATGTCCAGTCATTTGGTACTTCTTCCCTGCTCATGATTTGTGTATTCACATTTAAAATTATAAATGGAATATTGTTTTCCATTAAAACATTTCTCAATGTGAACTTGATAGACTTAGATTTTCAGGTTTTCCTTCCTCACCTTCATTGCACCTGGAATGTATTGAAGGTAATTTCTTTAGTAGATCTTTGTCCTGAACTTTTATGTTATTAAGTTATAGGTCCCTTTGCTGTAAATGACTTGAATATAGCTAGTATTTTGGTCTTGAGATGCCCCTCAGTGTCAGTAGACGTGTGTCTGAATCTTAGAAGGGCTAGTTTAGAAAAATTTACTGAAATATTTTGACTTTTAGGTGCATAAATACACACCTGCTTATGAAATTAAGCACAATTGTCTAATTTGTTTATAGAGCCATGTCTTTTCCCATGCCTTTTGAAGCTTGCTTTTGAATGGCTATGAGTACTTTGGCATTTTCATGGACAGCAGCTGCTAACAAACTGATGGGCATGAAGAACGGGATTAGAAATAAAATAGAAAGTATTATTCTGCCCTTGTACAAAACCATGAGAATTTTGCATCTGTATCAAAGCCTCCTGTTGTTGCAACCACATATTAACGTAGATAAAATGGAACTGGAGAAGGTCTGTAGGTAGTAATTTAAAAAATTAAATGACTGGCTTACCTGAATGTGAGGATAGTGTAACAAGATTAAGATTTTTTTACTTTGAAAAGTCAAAAATGAAGCTAAATCTATAGAATCATGAATGATATAGGTAGGATAGGTGAAAGTGGACCGTTTTTGTCCTAGTATCAGTACTTGCATGAATCCCAGTTATTAAGATCCAGGTAGACAGTATAGTTTGGTAAAAAGAACCATAAACTGGGTTCAAGTCTGGGTTTTTCTAGTAACTAGCTGAATGACCATGAACAGATCCTTCCACTGGCCTGGGCTCTAGTTTCCCATTCTGCTTAATGAAAGAGACAAGCTAAGTGATCTCTAAGTGCCTTGCACCTCTAGTGTTCTGTGAATCTCTCTGATCTTTTGAGAAATAATTGTACTCTAAGTAAAGCAGAGTCAAAAAACAGATTTCTCCCTCCCTAGGATGTTTTTGAAAGATCAAAAAACAAACAGGTTTGTTTAGAGAGTTTATTTATTTAGTAGCTATGCAGAGTTCTTCAGCCATTGTCACCAGACCATCTTGAACAGATGGTGTCTCTTCAAAGCCTGCAAGTTACCTAGGCCATTTCACTTGTTCATTAAAGAACACAGTGATCAGGAAAATTTGCCACGTGTGCAGTAGTCGTGGTAGCAGCATCCATGTCTGAAGTCAAGACACAGTGTCATGTAATAGAAAGCAAATTTCTAAATTTAGGGGTAAGTTCAGTCTAGGGCTGAAGGGCAGGCCATGCATTCTGGTATATTATGAGATGGAAGGGGATAGCGCGACCCAGAAGAGAGTCAGCGGCAGCTCAAAATAATGAATGCTGGGATGCCAGCCAATAGTATGTTGGGGTGAATTTTATTGATGCCAGATGTGTGAGCATAGCTTTATCCACTTAAAAATGCTTTATCTTTTCACATGTGGATATGAAATGGAAGGGAGTCAACTCATAAGTTGGCTAAATTTGGCCTACGAAATCCATTAATCATACATATTTTGTTTTCTATTTCTTTTTACCACGTACATGGCAGGAGCGCATTTCACAAGTTAAGCAACAGGGGTTCTTATTTTGATTTGGACAGACCTGAAGGCTCCACCTCCCTTTCCTCTCATTAATTAACATTGTAAAAGGTACCAATTCACTTTTTAAAATGGAAGAACTTTCAAAATGAGATTGATATGACCATTACCCATATGTTTCTCATCAAAAATGGTATACAACATCAGATTTATCCATCCCAGATGTAAATTTTTGTTGAAAAAAAAAATGAAAACATATAACTTACTTGAACAATTCTGCATTTTATAGACAAGAAGCAAAGCAGAAATTTCTTTGGCTCTTAAAACTCAGGGATTCCCATTCGGCTTCTGCTAAATTCACCTGAAGATCTTGTAATATGATTAGTCTACAACAGTTTTTGTTGTCTGGAAACAGCTGATTCAGGTTTTTGACTTCACCTGCTTGCTTTCTGACATTTGTGTGGTTAAAGAAGAGGGCACAGAGGAGGGCTTTGGGTTTCTAACATATTTAGTACACACTAGCCTTTTGTTATATAAGTTTGCTATTGCCTCTTATTAAAATTTGTGGGAAATTAAATTAGGTTTTCAAATCTACAGCTTTTTCAGGGAAAGTTTTCAGATCTGTTCCAGATGGTTAAAGTGCCTTTAAAAGTTCTTGAAGAAATATTCTCAAAAGCAACTTGATACCTTTTTCTTTTTCACCATAGCATCAAGAAAATAATGAATATTAATAAGTTCCCTTCTGAATTGTTTTGCTTAAGTTCTGATTGGTCACTGGGCTAGAAAGTCATGGTATGTTGAATGAGCTAACTTTGTGATGTACTGGTCATATAGTATGATGGAAGATCAAGAAACTTTGAAAAGAGTTTCATTAATGAATTGAATTTAACATTTATTTTGAATAAAATATGAATAATTTCATGGTTTTTACATCTTTAGGGTAACCTGTTGTCTAAATAGTGATTAATTTGTCCCTTTATTCCAAGCATTTCCCTTTGGATGGGGAGGATTTGTTTTAGTTACAAATGATATTTGTTTTCTGTATTATGTCTTCATTTAAGTACTTTAAAGTGTTTAAAATAGTTACCTTATTAGTTCTTTTGCTGAACTTGTTTCTTAATCATCCTAGATTAGGCCCTTTCTCTCCAATTAAAAGACTATCCTTTTTATCAAAAGAAGCAGTGTTGCTTCCTTCAAGCTGAGGATTGTACATTAGTAATTTAAGCAGCAATTGAATTGTTTCCACTTGAAACCTGTGTGAAGTAACCCCATCTGTTTCTCAGCTAAAAGAATCTGTAATATAGGGAAAGATTATTTCTTCGTATTTAATTCAGAGATTAGGTCAGCTTAGCCAAAGTATAATGGAAAGGCTGTGCAAGTATTGTGAATTTTTTTCGTTCTAGACAAAAATAGAGCATTGGGGATTTTTGCCTGAATGATCTAAGTATTTGCATGATCTTCCACTTTGTTTTGGTTATATGGAATATAGTTGTTATGAAGGAGGTAGTTACAATTTGCTTGTTGTTTCAGAAAATGGCTAGGCTGGCAAAATTTATCCGTTAATTTGCATTTTGTCCTCTCAAGCTATTGGCTATGATTACCCAGATTTCCTCATAACAAGTGGCTTATACAACCTTACATTCACACAGCCTCATGTAAGGTCATGGATGCTATGGACACATTACATGAGAACAGAAGGGCTGCCTGATGGGGAGATGTTACTGCAAAGCTCCATTTTACCACCTGCCAGTCAAATCCCCAAGTACCAAACAGCTGTTCTACTTTAAGCAGAGTGGGTATTGGGACTGGGGAGAGCAGCACAGTGCCTGGGAAGAAAAAGTGTAGAAGGACTGGTGGAAAATGCAAACTGTTATCTTGGCAAACTTTGGTCTCCACACGGTTTCTTTTATTCATTCTTGCTCAGGTTTGTTATCTTGCTAATGATTTTGTTCTGTTATTACTATGGTGATTACGTTGCTTTGTTCTCCCACTTTCTCTTTTTGCTTTACAGCTGTTACTGGTGTCTTCTTATCTTCTCTAAAAAACCACCAGCTGCTCTGCTTCTGTTCCACCAACAGAAACAGACTGTGTTAACCTTCAATTCATTCACTTCCAAACAGACCTTGTTTATTTCTTACCTCCCCTGCCCTTCCAACACACACAATTTCTCTCTCATACGAGCCCATGAACCGTGTCATTAGTGTGGCTGTGCCTACAGCTAATGCCAGCTGCCATCTGATTGCACCTAAAATAGTTTTCCTGACTTTATTCAACTAAAGCAGTTTCTCGTTTGGTGATTGATATTCTGGTGATGAGCTTCTCATAATTTTCCTAGCTGGTACAAGGTGCATGAGCAGTACTCTAAACTGTTTACCAGTTTGATATAGAATGTATCAGAGGCTTAACTCTGCCAGCCTGGCCCATAGTGAATTTCATGCTACAATGAAGTGCTGGAGTAGGCTTTTCATGGAGGCTAATACAGCAAGGAAAACAAATGCCAGGAATGTAAAGAAATAATAGAACCTCAAACTAGGAGACTGGGATGCTCTTTGGAACTATTCTGAAAGGAACACATATACACAAACACAAGAGGTGAATGGACAAAAGGCAATGGAAAAGGACAAAGGAGAAGCATATAATTGATAGGTTGGCATAGTTATCTGTATGTTGAAGTTTTTTTAAGTTCGATCAATTACTGTGAGAGAGATAACACTAGCACACAGGATAGCTGCTAGCACAGGTTCGCTCTTGATCTGGTCAGGCAGGAAGACAGCTTTGAAGGAGTTAACAATCTTACTTTAGTCTAGTATTCTCACAAGGGTTGCTTATAATGGGAGCACCAACTCCTGCAGCATTCCCATATCACCCTTCTCGCAGGAGCTGGTGAGAAGGGGGGCAACTACCCCTACATCTCAATGGGTTCAATCGAGACAGACACAGCTTATGTATTCCCCTAAATCCCCTCAAGCCTCAATGTGGGCCGGTTGAGGCAAACACAGATTTCCCCCCAAGTCTTGATGGGGGCTCATCAAAGCACACACAACATTCCAGCTTGTGTATTCAACCCTAAGGGTTCCCCACTCCTTGACCAGTGCCTACCTGCTTTATAGGGTAACAGACAATGAAGGCATATTGCCAGCAGTAGCCTCACAAGTTTACATCACCTCATGCACCTACTGTGTAGTCACAGTAGATATTTACAATTTAAGCACAAATATTTATATTATTTATCATTATATAATGCTGTTCAAGCGTGGTGGAGTTGTTTTGAACCATAATCGTGAAAATTCATTTGCAATACCTGGCAACAAGAGATTGTTATGGCTATGGATCCTGAGAAACTGAGATCTAAGAAATAATAACAAAAATTCACTTTATACACACTAAAATCCACCTTACATACACTAAAATCCACCTTACTTACACTTACAAATTAAACTTTGTAAGTTTTCCTAAGGTTCTTAGTTTTAAAAATGAAAATTGCAAAACATGATGAGGAACCACTGCAAAATAACATCAGATATTGCCTACATTTCAAGGTATATGTACATTTTTTTCTTCATTCTAAAGAACAGAAAACTTCTGTAGCCCCTAGTAACTGAATGGAGATCAGCATTGTCAGCATGGGAGCTGTATTAGCTGAGACTTAACAGTGCCTGCAGTAGTAATACAGGGTGTTTCTGAAGTCTGGACACGTAGGCAAAAATGCATATTTTCAAGAAATGAAATGAATGAAATTTTCAACAACATTTTATTTAATTGGAATATTAACAAATAACATCTTCAATATGATTTCCATCATTTGTGATGCAAAGGTTGATGCACTTTGCCAGATTCATGTGAACTCGATGCAATAACTCCTAATTGCCGTCAATTTAATTAACTATGCGTTCAATCAAGTGTGTTGCATCTGTGATCTTCATTGAGTACACCTTCTCCTTTAGTGTAACCCAGAAAAAGAAGTCAAGGAAGGTAAAGTCTGTTAATATTCCAAATATTTCAAAATATGCATTTTTTTCTATGTGTCCAGACTTTAGGGACACCCTGTATATCAAAATCACTTTTACATAGTACTTTAAAGTTGACCAAGTGTTTACCTCATAGCAGGTCAGTGTGGAAGATCTTATGAATATTATAATCCCTATTTTACAGAAGAAGAAATTGAGGAAGCTCATGTAGGTTTTAATATCTGTTTTTCAGAGGAGTGAACTGAGTTCTAGAGATTCTAAGTGCCATTTCTTTCCCTCTTGAGGGCACTAGGGAAAGCAAAGCATGACAGCAGTCTGAATCTTTTTGAAGTCACCTAGCTAATAACTGTTGGAACTGATGCTGAAACTCAGGTTTTCCAAATTCACATCTAGTATCATTTACTCAATATTACAATTGTTTCCAAAGGTAACTGCAGAACTATATGTCTTTAGCCTTTTGATGTATATAGTGTTCTACCCAGTAATTAAAACGTAGCATATTTGAGGTCAGAGTTTTGTTTGGAGCAACCACAAAGCTCTAGACTGTAGCATGCCTAAGAATTTATGAGCTTGTGAAGCTCCACTAGTGAGTGACCAAAATAGAATTTTGCATTAGATGGAAAAGGATTTAAGAAAGAGAACCTATTGCACTAGTATAGATATGAAATGACAAGGATACAAGAAACATCAAGGGAAAAAAATCAACAAGATTTGATGATTAATTGAATGTGGAAAGGTGATAGGGAGTCAGCAATGACACCCCTAACAGAATTTTGCTTTGCAATTATCTACATTTAAATATATGAATTTTATTGCATAAAATGTCTATAGCAACTTATTCATATTTGATTTTCCATTTTCTATACATTTCTATTTTTTATATACAAATCTACTTCTATGTAAATTGGCCTCCTAGTCAAGCACCCAGATTCATTTCCTGGAAATCAGCCTTCACTCTTTTCCTCATCCTCATCTTGTCAGTTCTACCTCCATAGCATTTCTCTTGTATTTCCCAATTTCTCTATCCAAGTGGCCAGCACCTTACTCTATATATTTTTTCTTCTGAACAAACTAGATAACTAGCTGTCTCCAGATGTAACAGTCTTATCTCCTGCTTCCATACATTTGTAAAAACACCTCACCCCTTAGGATCCTGATCTTCCTTCAAGGCTTAGGGAAGATTTACTCTTTCCTGAAGCCATCCTTGTTCTCTCTTCAACATGCATGCCCCTCTCCACCAAGTTGTTAATGCTTTCTCCATCGTATTATTTTGCATTTTCTTACCTGTGTACATCTTCTAACCCAATTTTATTTAAGCTCCTTGGGGGAGGAGATGGGAGGAACATAAAAACTTTTTTATTATAGTGTTTGTTTCTCCTAACAGCCAGCACTGTTCTGTATATACTTAATAAATGTTGATTCCTTTATTGGGCTTGTACATACATACACACACATTTTTTCCATTTAGTAGTGGTCAGGAAAGTTTTGAAGGGGAGCATGTCTTGGTAAAAAGATTATGTATTTGGTTTCAAATATGCTGAGTTTGGGATGGTACAACACCTAAATGCAAGTGGCCACCTGATAGTTAATGATATGAGAGTGTGTCTTAGGGGAGAAGTCAGAGCTGAAGATGTCAATTTGAGGCTTTTCTCACGGTGATATTAGTTGAATCTGTAAAAATGGATAAAATATGGGAGAGAGCAGCAGGTGTTGCCAGGATTGGTCTGGGTTTTATACAGACTTTACTAGATGAGTGGAAGGAAATATGAAGGAAAATACTGCCCAGGTACCAAATTTTGGTTATAATATCAGTATGATGGATTTTGCTAGAAACCTGCCTTCATTGTGCCAAGTATAGTTGGAAGATGGCTGATGATGTGGCGTGAACAGAATCAGGTTGGCCAGTGGTCTTCTGCAAGCAGCACTTCCAGAATCATAGCTCTAGTTACTCGCTGCTCTGTTTTCCCTTCCTCGTGCTTTTCCTCTTCTTTTTAGAAGTAGTTTTCCTAGTGAGCTCAACATAGATGCTTGAATTGAAAGCACTTGACAGATGTAAGACATCATAAATAGCTATTTAGATATTACATATTGAACAATAAGTGCTTAATAGGTCAGATTTTAGATGAATTTTAGAAAAATACTTGTGACTTCTATGTGTATTACTGCCCACATATGTCACAGTAGAATTTAGAGGGCCACAGCACAAGAGAGACAAAGGTTTAGACAGGAGAGCACTCTTAAGTCATGTGGGCTGGAGGTTGAATTCCGAAAGACTGACCCAGGTAGAAAGAAATAGGTCATGTTGGCTTAGGCTTGAGTTCCCAAGCTTTGCCTGTTAAGGGTACAGCCAGACTGTTCAGCTATGTACAGATTTTTTGTATATATGGTTGAAGAGCAACTGGTTTTACACATACACTGTCAGGTACTCTGCTCTGCTGCTGTTCTGTGACAGTGGCCTAATGATGATGATGGTGCTAGGCTTCGTGCTAAGTGCTTAACAGCTCTGATCTCTTTTGATCCTCACAGGGACCCCGAGAAGTAGGTGCTGTTATTATCTCCATGTTGCAGATGAGGAAACTGAGGCAAGCAAAGGTTAAATGACGTACCCAGAATTAAGTAGCTAGTAAGTGTCTGAGGCCAGATTTGAACTCAGTTTTTTCTGACTCCAGGCCCAGTACTACACTACTGGATTTGAAGTAAGAAAACTGGATTTAAACCCTGCCTTTGCTACCTGCGTGACCTGGGCAAGTCACTTAACATCTTTGGGCTTTAGATTCTTCATCTGTAAAATATAAAGGTTGGATTAAGTGACCTATAAGCAGAGCTTTGAACAACAGGGAAAGACCTATAAGCAGAGCAGAGAAAAACTAAGGTGGAGCAACCAAGGATTTATTCCAAGATTTCAATAATTGGGAAAGTGTACACTAATTTTTTTTCTTGGACAACAGTATCTGGTGGGATAGCCAAGGACTACCATACTGTCCTTACTCCATAGAGTCCTGTCTTTGCCATGCCCTTCTCCCAGGATTTCCCTTCTTCTGCCCATCTAACTGTGATTAGACTGCCTGCCCCACTCCCTGGCACACAGGATTCCCAGGATCAGTAGCACCCTAATGGTCATATTATGCCTGTCTTGGACTGTCCTGGGTTGTCCCTCTTTCCCCCACTCCCTGAAACCAGACGTTGTCATGGCTTTCCCCAAACAGAACAAGCTGCCTGTTTGCTCCTTAGGCTAGGGATTGGGCTCTTTTTCTCCACACCCTGAATTCTCCCCTCGTTGCAGAATTCCCAGTTAGAGTCCTGTCCAGATGAAAATCCTTTGGTCGTCAGGCAGGGTGGAGCCAAATGCTTTTTAAAATAGGCAGCTTGTCTGGCTAGAAGGAGAGTGAGACAGTCAGGAAGTATCAAAAATGCTGAAGGAGATATGACCAGGCAAAGGCAAAGCGAAGGTTCAAACAAAAGCTGGCATCTCTATCAGTAGTTTTAGTTGTGCTAAGCTAACTGATCCTCCTTGGGAAGGGCTGATTTTTCACAGATGTCTCTGTGCCTTTTGGAAGTCCTTTACTATGGAAGAGTGAGTCTGCCCTGGCCTTAAAAGGACCTGGGTATAACAAAGGTTGTAGCATCCTTAGCACATTATTTTTAATTTCTTCATTGCAGGGATTCTCCAAATTGGGCTTGGATAGGTGTGCTACATTTTTGTTGTGGACAGAGAGCTCTTTCCCAGCTAGAGGTGCAGTCTCTTCTGAATTCCAATTTTTTTCCCAGGGAAGTTCTTGGAGTGCCTTTTTTTTTTTACTTGGTGGTTTAAGGTTTTCTTTTTTTTTATTGTCTTTTTTAATTAATTTTTTATTTTTAGTTTACAACACTCAGTTCCATAAGTTTTTGAATTCGAAATTTTCTCCCCCTTCTTCTCCTCTCCCTTCTTCCCCCCAAGACAGCATGTACTCCAATATAGATTCTACATATACCTTCACATTAAGCTTATTTTCACAATACTCAAGTTATAAAGAAGAATTATAACTAATGGAATGAACCATGAGAAAGAAGAAACCAAACCAAAAAAAAAAAAAAAGCTAGAGAGAGCAAATAGTTTGCTTCAGTTGGAGTGCCTTTCTTTGGGCCTTTGGTCTGTACCCTGGACAGGTGACATAGGTCCGAGAAAGTGAAGGCTCAAGCTCAGAGCTAGAATTCTGAACTTAGAATCATGACATTTGGATCAGTTAACATCCCAGAACCTGTTTCCTCATCTGTTAGATTGAAGATAATACTGACACAACCAGTAAGGTAGCACCTTAAAGCACTGTCTAAATGTGAATTATCATCAAGGATCCAGGCTCCAAGCCCGGAGAAAGACTTAGAAAATGGATCTAGGCAATCAGCACTCTCTTTGCCAGTGGAGTTTAATAGACAGTTAGTCTTATGCATTGTGCTGAGGGCTACAGCTGTTCCCAGAGTGTGAACAGATTTGAGCCTTCAGGTCAAGGTGGTTGGAGACACATTTGGCTGGAGAAGGGGAATTGAGGGAACGAGGAATAAGACCATTTAATGACACTTGTGAAGATTAATATAATGGTTCCCAAATAGGACTATGCCTTTTCCCCTTTACTAGGAATTTGGGGTCTACTGAAAGCAGACATTAAAAAGATCCTTTTACCCCATGGCTAATTGGGAAGATTAAAAATACTTCTCACTTCTCCATCTTCCTCACTTCCCTTGCCCTAAATTAGGCATTATTTGAATGTTCTTTAGGCCTCTGACAGAGATCGCTGACAGGGACTTGCTCTCTTCAGCTAACTGTTCTTGACTCTCCGTTTCCACTTAGACTTTCTCCAAGTAAATCAGTTTCAGGGGAGTAATCAAATTTCCCTGAATGGTATTTGAAAGGCATAGCTAAAGTTCATATAATATAAAATATGGTGCCTTATACCTCTGTAACACTGTAAATAGTGAAATTATGAGAATAGCCTCTCTCCAAGGACTAGAGGAGAGTTGAACATTTTGGGGCCCTTTCTGTATCTCTTACCAGAAACCTTATAGGGGCTGTTTATTCCTATGCAAGGTGGTGATTCATGGACACTGCAGAGAAAGCCTGAGTGGTAAAAATAGTCACAGACTCATAAAAATTAGCTCTGGAAATAACCTTCAAGATTATTTACTGATGAAGAAGAAGGTTGATTTACTTATTCATTGTGACCTGAGGGCCCTGCTATTGTAAATAGAGAGGCCACTTTATAAATAACCCTATATTTTTTGTTTGTTGTTGATAGGAGAAAGCTTATACTTGATGGTGGTTTCACACCAGAAGGAAATGTTGAACCCAGTAGGAAAGAAAGGGAAATGCTGACATTGACATGTTTAATTTGGGCACTTTTTGTTTTCTTATGTAATTAATTTCCTAAGTGAAAGAAAACTTACAATGGGTAATATAGAGTATAATTACGATGGTTAGATCAGTATTATATATTACTATTTGCTTAACAGATGAGAAAGCTTTGAAAATTCATCAGTGAGTTCATTTTTGAGTCATGTAATTAACTTTAGGAATCATCTAGTCCAACTCCTGCGTTTAACAAAAGCGGATGCCGAGCTTCAGGAAAGTTCAGTGTCACATTCAAAGTCACACCACTATTTTAGCCCAATTTGGACAGACCTAGTACTCCTGAATCCCATTCCATCACTTTTCCTTAAATATCATTTAAAAAAAAATCTCCTCCTTATAATCTACATAATTTTTTTTTAAAAAAGAGCAATTCTGAAATGCCAACACTTTCCATCTAAAAGTGGCATTTGTTGATGGTTCCCAGCATTTGAAAAGTTAGAAGAAAATAGTAGGGGTAGATTCCCCCCAGAGTTAGCACATGCATGACTGCTTTTTTTTTCTTTTCAAATTTATTTATTTATTTTTAGTTTTCAACATTCAGTTCCACAAGCCTTTGAGTTTTAAATTTTCTCCCCCTCTCTCCCTTTCTCCCTCCCCAAGATGGCATGCAATCTGATACAGTCTCTACATATACATTCATATTAAACATATTTTCAATTAATGACTGCTTTTAAGCTACAAGATTGATTGGGGATAGGAACTTCAATCTGGAAGTGATCTTAGAGATCATATATTTCAACTCCCTCATTTTACAGAGAAGGAACCAGAGGCTCGGGAAGATTAAACAATCCCAGTGTCTCAGAGCTCCAAAGTAGCAGAGCAGGGATTCAGACCTAGGGCTTGTGACTCCAAGTTGAATGCTCTTGCATTTATACTTTCCCCAAAGCCTCAAATGCCAACATTTTAGAGGATGAAGTAACCTGGGTCTAGAGCCTAGGGATAGTTATTCACTGCTATGGGAAAGATGATTGGATAGATTATCCAATTTGTCTGTTTCATTTGTTTAATATAATGCAATCCTGTTTGATACTACTAGTCTATAAGTTAAAAAAAACAATAAAACATCATTAATAGAACTAAAAACTTTACCTTCAAGTTCATTTACTTTTCCTTTTTAAACTTATCCATGTTCCAATATTTATTCATCTTTTCTACTATCATTGTGACTTATGAATAATTCAGTGAAGGAATGTTATATTTTCCATGAGAAAAAAAAAGACTTTAATATATGATTCTAGTTAGAAACAGTGATTTTCTTTTTAGATGCTTTTTTTCTCTTTACTTAGATCCTTATGAAGAGATTATTGGTAAATTATTTAGCAAATTAAGGAAGTTACTCAGATCACAGTGATTTTATTTTTCTAATGAAATTATTACCACAAAGAATACACAATTGATCTTAGAATCATAGGACTTTTGAATTAGAAGAAATTATAAAAGATCATCTAGCCTAATCTCATTTTGAAGATGAGAAATGTATGAGTTTTCTATTTTTGCAATGACTTGTTACATGGTATAATTTTTCTCCCTACTTTCAATTGAGGTTTGGTATAAAGTGGTTTCTAATGATGCTGTGTGCTAGGTTCTAATAAGTTTCTTTGATTGAAAAAAAAAATTTAGTCCAGACCCGAATTGGGAAATTGATATCAATGTATCATACACTAGTTTGAAAGTATATCATTTTAAAAAAAAAACACCACCAATTTCAGTGGTTGGAAGAAAATGTTATTAGTTCAGCAAGGCTTCATAGTGAGGCTAGGAACCTAGTAATTGCTTCCTGGAAGACTTGAGAAGGCATGAATGTCCTCAGGTTAAGGCCATTCTCAAAGGTCAAGGTAGGTGAGCTCAAGAGTCCAGAACTCCTGAGGTAATTTGAAGTAGCAGTAGGTGAAAACATCAAATCGAACTGCATATGGATGTGGGTCTCAAATGTACAGTGGCACCAATAGGAAGAGTCAGAAACCTTCAGGTACACTGTGTTCTTGATTGAAAATACAGATTTGATGGTCATCTACAAATGAAAGTAGTAGAGAGAAAAATAAGGGAAGGAATGGAGTAGTTGAAGGGTTAATGTCTTCAATAACATTAGGAATGAGGTTAATTTTTGAGAAGAGAGGCATTTCTTTTTATAGGAGGACAGGATGAGAAGGTCTCTATAAAGACAGGTCTTTAGAAAGGGAAACAAAGAAATGGTAATCAGTGTTGATCACAAATGCTTTAAGTTTCTAATGATCTTTACATACATTACCTATTTTACCTTCATGGCAAACCTATGAGGTAGATGCTATTTCTGTCTCCATTTTGCAGATGAAGAAACCAAGAAGCTCCCAGTGATTTCTCAGGTAAAGTAAGAGGTGAAGTCATCTGCTGGAAATGTCAAAAGTGTGGGCTTGAGGGTTCAGACCGAGTACATAAGGAGAATGAAGAAAGTGTCATAGCTGAATTTCCCACCAATACATGAGGTCCAAGTGTTGGAAGCACATATATTAATCTTAACATTCTTCCTTTTTTTTTTTTTAAGTTTACAGAAAGAGAAAAATGATTTCAGTACTTTTCCCTTAGGTCAAAGAAACTGAAAGTGATTGCAGGCTGAGGTTTAAGTACTAAATCATTTGGGCCAAATGACTAAGTCCTCTTACTGTCAAAAAAAAAGAAGGGGAAAAAAAAAAGAGGAAACTGCTATTGGGTGCTTAGCTACTGCTAGAGTGTTCTGGCTCCAGTCATTGGATTGTTATTGCTATCTTAATTGTAAACACAATGCTTTTTAAAAAATTCTTTGACTTGCCTTGGCAAAAGTGAAAATGGATGTAGTCCTTTTTTAAACAAACTATGAAACTTAGGAGTTTATTTTTAAAGTAGAACAGGGTACTGATACAATGTTGTTTATATAATGAAGCCTAGTGAAACCTCAGGAATTTCAATATGGTCACTGAGGAATGAACACTTTGGGATGTTGTTAATGAGAAAATCCTACTACCATACATTTACAAGATATTTTCCTTTTGTCTTTTTATACATGAGGCAAAGAAGCAATAAGTTTGTCAGGTAATAGGAATGATAGTAGAGTTAATAATAGAGGTGGGCAGAATTACTTAGAGGGCAATGCCTGGGGAGAATGAAGTAGGCCACTTTGTAATTTTACTTTTAAAAAATGCTTATATTTGTAATGCCCAAAAATGCTTTCTGTAGCACATGTGGTTCATTTTGTACCAGTTCGAACCGTGCATTAAAATAGAGGTTCAAAACTTAAACACTTTGTGGAAGACATTTTCAAACCTTGACTTAGTGTTTTGATGGAAGAATGTAGGAAAGCATAAGCTTTGTTGAAAGGAAGTAAAGAAATGTCACTTGCTGGGTTATGGAAATGGTGACCTATGTTTGGGGGTGAGCAGCCTGCTCCAAAGTGCATATGTGCTAAGAATAGGTCATCTTAAAGTCTTATCTTCAGGATTCCTTCCCACACCAGTTTACTAGTACCATGAAAATTTGTCCAATTACATACTTGCTTTGAAGGATTAGCTTAACTCTTATCAGTATTAATGGTGGATTTTAAAAAAAACAACTCTTGCACACGTCTCTCCCCTCCCTACTCTATTAGTGACTCCATTAATCAATGCCTTAATATATTCCTCATCACCTACTATCTAATTGGACATCTCCATCAGACATGTTGATATGTCCATACAGAATTCATTATCTGCTACCTTAAGCCCACCTTTTCCCCTGCCTTCCTTATTTTCTTCCAAGTTACCATCAATCTTCCAGTCATCCAGGTTTGCAAATTTGTCATGATCCTTGACTCTTAATTCTCTCCCACTCCCCATAGCCAATCAATCAGTTCCCCAGTCTTGGCATTTCTACTAGCGCTACATCCATCACATCTGTCTCCTCTCCATTCACGCACTCACTACTCCAGTACATACTCTCATCACCTTTCACTTCCTAATTGTCCTCCTGGCTTCTAATCCCTCCACTTTCCAATCCACCTTTGATATAGCTGTCAAAGTAATCTTACTAAAGTGCAGGTCTGAGTGTGTCACTGCCCTGCTCCAGAAACTTAAGTCATTATATATTGCCTCTAGAATAAAATATAAACTCCTCAGCGTGGAATTGATGGTTCTTCATTATTCACCTTCTTGCTCTTCATAAACTGTACTTTCTAACTAGATTGATCAGTTGCAACATGCAGAAGTGTAGAACAAACAAGATTCAAGAAAAGAACCAGTAACAAAACTTATCACCTCAAATGTCTTTATGCAAATGGACAGAGTATAGCAAGCATTTGGAACTAGAGTTCTAAGGCAAGAAAGCAAACTTGATCTCATAGCTGTCCCTGAAACTTGGGGTTATGCCACATGTGACTAGAATACAATTCTGGGAATGTATGTGTGTTATTCAAAAGAAAGGGGAAAGGTGACGGAAGTGGTATGTATATCAAGAAGATACAATCATGTGTGCATATCCTGGAACCAGAGGAAGAAGGCAAGGAGGGGAGTATTCAGGTAAAGATGAATGGAAACAAATGATGGATATTGTCATCTGTAGACAACCTAGACAGAAAGAGAAAACACATGAGAAGTTTGGGAAACACACCACAGCCCTAAGTTGTAGTCATGGTATGTAGAAATAATGAGAGACTTCATTTATTTGGACATGTGGTAGAAGTTGTGAGTCTGCCAAAAGCAAAGCAACTAATAATATTTTGATTTACCCTCATGATAATTTCATTCTTCAAAAGTGTAAAATGAAGGAGTTGAATTAGATGACCTCTGAGGGATCTTCTTGCACTAAATCTGTGATCTAGTGATCTCAAGTTGGAAGATCCAAGAAGGGGAACTACTATTAGGGACCAGATTCTCACCCATAAGGAAGATGTTGTTTTCTGGTATAGAGACTATGGGAATATTGGGGATGGGGAAGTGACTAGTTTATTTTAGAATTTTTGACAGAGGAATAGAAAAATAGGCATTGTCTAATCTTCTGGCTTTGGTAGTATCAAATGCCATAGTGGATAGAACATTGGACTTGGAGCCAGGAAGACCTGAATTTGAATCTGGTGGCAGATGCTTCTTAGCTGGACAAATCACTAAACTTTCCTTAACCTCAGTCTCTTCATTTGTAAAAAGGGGATAATAATAGGATCTCTTTCACAGGATTATTGAGAATCAAATGAGATTTTATATACACATGCGCGCGCACACGCACACACACACACACACATACACTTTGCAAACCTTAAAGCATTTATATAGATGTTGGCTAGCTATTATTTTGGGACCACAGATTTCAACTATTCAGAGAAAAGATTGCATAAATTAATTTCTGCTCTTGGGGTTAAGTACTGTTATATATTTCCTTTAACATTGATCACCCCCCCCCACCCTGCCACACACACACACACACACACACACACACACACACACACACATACACACTACTTCTGAGCATATCAGGAGTTGCTCGGTAATTAACTTGGTAAATGTAATTTATTTTTCTCATGAATTTTTACTTTTTTTTTGAGAAAGGAGGAAAAAAATGTTTTGATCTACTTGGGAGAAGGTTTTTCAATTCCATTTTTAGAGAGGGAAAATATTTTTCCCATTCTGTCGTATAGTCAACTTTTGCAGCCTTTGAGGAAAAATAACATGTTTCACTATTGGGTAGGTTTATAGATCTCAAGCTAGAAGGAATCTCAGGCCATCGAGGCCAGGCCTTTGAATTTACGCAGCTAATAAGAGTCAGAGGTGGGATTTTAACTCAGGTCTTTTGACTCTAAAGCTTTCAGATTCACTACACTTAATACTTAGATTTCTTGCTCTAAATTAAGTATTAGTCGTCCACCATCTCACCTAATCTGCTTCGAGCAAACAATTTAACCTCCTTGGGTTTCTTTACATGAAAATTTGGGGAAACAACTTTGTGTTGTGGCACGCATGATTTTTAAGGTCTCTTTCATCCTGACATTCTATGACTTACTCTAACATTACTTTATAATTCTGACTTTTTAGACTTCCTACTGCTCGCTACATAAACCTCCTATCTCATTACTTTCCTTAGAAAACATAATTTCTTGTGCCTGTGCTATTCCTTGCACTTGGAACATCCTTCTCTCTGCTTATCTAATAACACTTGATGAAGTCTTATAAAAATCCTTCAACTCATAGTGAGTTCCTCAATTACTAAACTCAGAATTCATATACTGCATTCCTTTATCATTTTTTTCTGTCATTGTATGTTTTCTATCCTAACTAGATTGTAAACTCCATGAGGGCAGGGATCATGTCTTATACTCTTTTGTATCCCCTACCTTGTCTAACACAGAGGCTAGCATGTCTGCTTAGTAAATATTTGTTGATTGATTGATACAGACGTTGTGAAAAGAGAGGCTGCCCCTGCTAAAAACACTGCTGCATGCCCAGTAGGCATTTTTTCCCCTTGGGGATTTCTTGTAATGATTTGGGAGCTTTTTAATAAGCAGGCTCTGCTTAGCACAAGGAGCAGCTGCAAGTGGTGGTGCCATTATAAGGGTCCAGAATGGCTTTCTAGGATTGATGCCAACTCGCAAGCGTTAACACCTTCTCTGAAAGCCCTGTGAACAGTCCTGCTGTTAAACCAGCCTTTTATTCTGTGCAAACATTTGGTGGGCTAATTTTGCTCTCTGAATCAGTAATGTGATTATAAAAGTAGCTGGCTTAAAGTAGTTCCAGCTGCATCCAGCTTCCTAGCTCCATCTCTAGGTGAACACAGGAGGGCAGTCTTTCTCACATTTTTCTTCAACCGGTAACTGAAAAATAGTTAAACATAAATAAATAAAAAATAAGGAGAGAAATGTTTAGACAGGTGGAGGAGAGATTCCCTTAGCATCTAAAATTGTTGGTTTGAAGAGTAATTAATTGCCTTACTATTAATGCAAAAGCTGATCTCATTTACCATTTTAAAAAACAGTATTAAGGAATTGGGTAAAATGTATGCACAATCAGATTTCTTATTGAATGGGCCGTTTTTTGTAATGCACAACTCTGTTGCTCTTTGTTGGTATAGGCAGTTATCACCCACCAGAGGCCTACTCAACACTGCTTTACACATAGTTAATGCTCAAATAAATACTTGCTGGTGGTGATGATGACATGACCAGATGTTTAGAGATGTCAGTCTGTTAAACTGGTTGAAGTGGAAATTCTTTTAGTCACTATCAGGACCCAAGGAGTGATCTTAAATCAGCAATTTAAATCTAGGGTGGCATTTCCTTCCTTTGTCCCTCCCCTTTCGTTCCTGAATACTAGGGCCATTGTCTTAGTTGTATATTTTTACTTCAGTTCTTTCTGAGTCTTCTGAAATTGAGTTATTACTCCTTTGGTTATTTCTAGTTTAAAGTAGCTTTATTATGGAAATATATGCTGCTTAGTGAGCAATGAAGCAGAATGCAAAACATTGCTAATAACCTGATATCCCATGCAATTAGGAGCATATTGTCACTAGTTTTGTTTTATGCTTCCCAGATGACTGTTTGTTAGTTTCCACCAGTTCAGCACATAATTCCATTGATGATCGTATTTCAAAGGATCTTGGTTTATTGATTCAAGTGCTGAATTGAAGAAACACAGTTATTATTTCTTCACTATTGTATCTAATTTCATCATATTATCTGACTATAATGGAGGAAAGAAATCAGATATGCTGGAACTCAAAGACAAAGTCTATTTTCCTCTATCAAGAAATACTTTTGTAGGTCTGTATAGAAGCAGCAATTAGTAGATTTGTTGTGTGCTTGTCATTTTTCTTCAATCTGATTCTAAGTGTCAACTTTTAAAGTTTAATTTTACAATAATCATGATCAGTTGCATTTGCTTTATGTATTTATTTTGGCATGTGACATTTCTAAAGGAATACATAAGTATATTTAAGATTACGTACATAACATAGTAGCTTCAATTCTTACACATTTATTGCTGAGATGATATGACTTTATGTGTTAGAAAAAAGGTTTTTATTATCTTATTCTTTATTCTGATTTTATGTCTACCCCAGGAGCTTCTCAAATCCAGTGTTTTATTGTTAGAGAATTGCCTCAGTGAAGAAGCCATGATGTAGCTGTGTTCAGAAACTATTCTGTTACTTTACAATGTGTTTAAAATGTTCAAAGGGAAAAAAATGGTTTACCTTAAACATAGATTGGCCAGTCCAGATTGTGAGAAACAAAGAAATTAGCTGTAGGCTCAGCAACTAAGTGATTCACATGAATTGTGATAAAGAAGTAAGGAAGGAAAGGGGAAGAATTTTGAGTGACTTAAGAGTTCGATTAACATTTTCCTGATTGGGTAGGCATCATTCTGAGTTTGAACACAGATTTTATATGCAGCTGAGAATTCAAATAAACAAATATTTATTAAGCACATACTTACGCCTGTTTGTAAAGTATAGACAGTTCTCCATCCTAGCAAAGTTTCTGGTCTGGGGGTGGAATGTAAAGGAAATGGGAAGGGAAGGGGGGAAGATGTCTTTCTGGAGAAAGATTGTAGATTAGTGAGAGCTAGAGATTGTTAGCCTTAAGATGCCCTCAGTGTAGCCTGCCCAGAAAGCCCCTATAAAAGCCACTTGCTCAGAGACATTGGAGACTATTTAAAGCTTAGGCTTTTCTACTCATGAATATTGTAATCAAATATTGATTCTTCAATTCTTGCAACCAGTGTTACATCTAGTTTGTACTTTTATTGCATGGAATATGTCATCTGTCCCATAGTACCTGATTTTACTTTTATTTTTTAAGTTTATATGGGTATATGCAAGTCCTTAGGGATGTGGTTTTGTTGACAGGTTGTGTGTTGTTCCAACTCTTATGCTTATGTTATTTCTCCCCTAATTTGGAAAAATACTCTTGAGACCGTTCGAAATTATTAGCTTTATTGACTTAGATTTCTGACTAGCAGGAAAAACAAACTTTTGCTCCCTTATATGGTGATTTTTTTCCCCCTTTTCTTACTAAAAAAAAAAATCAAGTTCTCAAAACTTGAATGTCTCAAGTACATTCCAGTGTTTTTCATTGTTTGGTTTATTTCACTTCTCACAATTGCAGATAACTTCACATCTGTTTCCTAATGAACCTTTCCCAAAATGTCTTTACAGTTTCTGTTTGTTTTGAGTGGTTGACTAGGTTGGTGACCTCACTCATGGTCAGACACATTTATCTGCAAATAATCCAGTTTCCACAAATTGGAAATACTACAATATGTTTTTTCATCAATATCTAATTTTGAAAATAATTTGTCTTAGTGGGTGGCCACAGGTTAGCGAAAGCATTGGCAAGTGAAGTGTGTGCCACTTATTTGCAGATGATATTCATCTGTTGAGTATTGTTTTTCTGTATGTTGAATTGCAAAATCATCCCTTTAAGACAAAATACCAGAATGATTATAAGACTTGGCTATTTTAAAGACATTTCAGCATTTATTTTTAAATAGCATATAAATATGCAGAATTGGTCCATTATAAGGTAAGTGGTGGCATATTATGAAACCAGGTGGCAAAGGACAAATTTGTTTAAAAAATAAAATAAATATTTCTGTTCTTTGTTTACAGTCTATATCCTCAGATATTCTTGGAAGCCTGTAGAGTGAGAGGATGCCCTTCTCTTTTCTCATTCTTACTGTTCTATGTTCTCTGCATGGATAGTGGATTCTGTTACAGGAGAATGACTAATAACCATTTTAAGAGCCCCTTTTCCTCAGAAGGTTAAATATGTTTTTGTAATGGTGAAATTGACTCTCAAGGGAAGTGATGGGAACTCTCTTAGGTTAGGTAACTCTAAACTGGATAAGATCAAGCTTTAGAGAGTGTGCATTTGAGGGAAACAATCTTGCATTTGTAAGTGGAGTAGACTAAGTGACCCAGTAGGTCATTTAAAAAAATCAAACAAATGTCCTTTGTTCTACCTGTCATGAGTGTCATTCATCTTCTGAATGATCCGATTTCTTTCCATCACAAATTCCAAAAAATTAAAGTACTCTATCATTAGAAAAGAAAACTTATTTGCTTCCCTTTGGGGGTTGGAGGAGTTAGAGAAGGGAGAAATCTGTTCATCTCTATTCAAGGTATATTAAGACATCTAAGTAAATTTATAGTTTTTGTGGTTAGCAATATTTTTTCTCAATTATTTTTCTCAGTAACAGGTTTATGCCAAAGATATTTATTTATTTAGATAATAAATTTTAGATTTTTCTACCTTTTCTGTGAGGAATTGACTCTTCTGTACCCCTCCCCATTTTTCTCTCCTATCTAAGTTGATGGTTTATTAATACTTTGATCATCAAGAATAACTGTTGCTTTCTTTGGAGAAAGAAGGGAAGAAACAAGAAAATGGCAAATTCCTTCCCATCTTTTATATTCATCATGTGTTAAAAATCCTGTGTTAATAAGAATATGAAAAGGAAGAGATAAATGTTTTGTTTGTACCTCCTAGAAAGAAGCAGTACTATCCAGAAGAACCTAAATTTAAAAGAATGCTATAGTTGATAAGATTTAAATACTTTTTAATTAACTGAATTTCCTAAGTACTTCAATCTAGAACCTTCACAGATTTAAGGAAAGTAAACTGAGAAAGGAAGAATCAACTGCTCCAGCTAGCAGCTTGGTAGTTCAGCAGATAAGAGTATGGTATCTAGAGCCAGGAAGATCTGGGTTCAGATCCTGCCTCAGACACTTACTAGCTACCTGACTCTGGACAGGTTACTTAACCGCTGTCTCAGGCTTTAGTTTCCTCATCTATAAAATGAATATGATAATAGCACCTACCTTCTAGGGTTGTTGTGAGGACCAAATGGGGTAACATTTGTAAAGTGCTTTATAAAACTTAAAGCTATATAGAAAGAGTAGTAGTAGTAGCAGTAGTAGTAGTAGCAGTAGCAGCAGTAGTAGTATGTAGACTAAAAAACAGTAGATGGTAGTAGATGTGTTAGGCCATAAGTTAATATAATCATCCTTGGTCCTAGTAGCATTTATTAAGTACCTGTCATGTCAGGCAACTGTACTAAGTGTTGAGGATACAAGGAAAGGCACAAAACTACCCCTTATCTTAAGCAGCTCATGGTCTATTGGGGAGACAACATAAAAACCACTATGTACAAACAAGATTTATACAGGAGTAATTGGACATAATCTCAGAGGAGGGCACTAAAAATAAGGAGGTCTGAGGCTTCTTGCAGAGGGTAGAACTGTAACAGAGACTTGAAGGAAGCTAGGAAAGCCATAGAGCTGAAGGAGAGAGTTCCTTTAGGCATGGCGGTCAGCTAGTGAAAATGCTCAGAATCCTAGATGGAATGTCACGTCCAAGGAATGGCAAAGGGGGCCAGGGTCACTGAAGTACATGGAAGAAGAGTGAGATAGAGGGAAATGGAAAAGGTCAGGTTAGGAAGGGCTTTAAAGGCCAATCAGAGGGTTCTGTATTTGATCCTGGTGGGGTTAGGGAGCCACTGGGGTTTATTGAATAGGGGAGTGACACAATCAGACTCGCACTTTAGGAAGATCAGCTTGGCAGCGGGGTGGAGAATGGACCAATGTCAAGGAGACATGAAATAGGTAGACTGACCAGCAGGCTGTTGCAGTAGTCTAGACATGAGGTGATGAGGGACTGTACCAATGTGGCAATAATGTCAGAGGAGAGAAGAGGGTCTGTACAAGAGATCTTAAGGAGTAAAAACAATAGAACTGGGCGTCTGATCAGATGGGGAGGGGGAATGGGAGAGAGTGAGGAGCTGAGGATGGCATCTCGGTTTCAAGCCTGGGTGACTGGAAAGATGGTGGTACCCTCAGCAGTAATGGGAAAGTTGTGGGGGGAAAGTTACACTGCTTAGGAAAAGTTATTATACTGTTTAAATCCAACCTTACGAAATTAAAGGTTACCTACATCCAGAATATTGCTTGACCCCTATAACTCTAGGAATTCCAGAGATGGCTATAAGGTATTTCTGATTCCAACAGGCCCTAAATCCACCCAAAGCATTCTTGTTTTGGGTTACTACATGGAGGAACTACTGAAGGGTCCATCCCACGCTTCCATTTTGGGTGCCCTTGTTTTTTGGCTTCACTCAAATCGTATTGAATGTTCATAGTTACTCATATCTGTCTCAGTCTGCCTTACTTTCAGGCTATCTCTTAGCAAAATCGCTTAACTAGGTACATGGGGTAATGGGGAACCCTTGTAAACATCCTGTATAGTATAAATCTTCCAGAATCTGGGGAGAGGGAGCCAAACCTCATTTTGAGCTCATTCTCCTCTACCAAATAAGATAATAATATTTTTTCTATAAAATTATTTCAAATTTTGGGATCTGTTCTCACAAATAACAAAGTTCAGAAGTGAGGAGGGTTTATGGACAAAGATATACAGTTAAATTTTAGACATGTTGAGTTTAAGATGTCTATGAAACATCCAGTTCAAGATGCCCAATAGACAATTGGAGATATGAGTCTGGGGGGTCAGAAGAGAGGTCAGGCCTAGCTAGATAGATCTGAGAATTATCTGAATGGAGATAATTGAAACTGTGGGCATTGATAATATGACCAAGTGAAGTAGTATAGAAAGAGAAAAGGAGAAGGCTCAGGACAGAACCTTGGGGGCCAACACAGTGTTAGTGAGTGTGACCTGGACAAAGGTCCAGCAAAGTAGACTGAGCAAGAGTGATTAGATGGGGGGAGAGTAAGTAGAGATCTGGGTCACAGAAGTGTAGAGAGGAAAATATGAAGAAGAACATAATTGATAGTGTCAATGGCTGCAGATAAATCAAAAAGGATGAGGATTCGGGGAGGGGGTGGAGACCATTAGATTGGCAATTAAGAGATCACTGATAATTTTGGAGAGAGCAATTTGAGTTGAATGATGAGGTTAAAAGCCTAACTCGAAAGAGTTAAGAGAGCGAAAGGAAAGGAAGTAGCATTTAGCCATAAGAGAGAAGGTGACATGTAGGACGGTAGATAGCAGGGATGGATAGATCAGATGAATGTTTTTTGAGGATGGAGAGAAATGGGCTATTATAGGCAGTAGAGAAGCTGCCAGTCGATATGAAGAGATTGAAGATAGGGGTGATAGAAGGGCCAATGAGCTGGAAAAAATGGGATGGAAAAGGATCAGTTGTGCATATAGAAGGTTTAACCTTGGCAAGATGGCCTGCTTCCTCGTGTGAAATGGGAAAAGGAGGAAATAGAACAGAAAGCTCTTGAGTCATGTGAGATGAAGAGGAGAGCATCGTCTAACGGCATCGTTAGATTCCTCTAAAACACTGGCTTTCAAAAGGATCCTCTGTGGGGACTGCGAGGTCCAAACTATTTTTATGATAATACTAACATTTTAATTTCCAGTATGTTAAGTATCAACAGATATAACCCACATAAAAAAGAAAGCTCTTTGAAGAGACTTCAATAATTTTTAAGAATGAAACTTGAGAACCAAAAATTTGAGAATCACTGCATTCTGGCCCAGTAGCAGTAAAGTGAGCAGTTACTTTCATGTTCTTCAGGTAATGGTGCTCCTTACAGCAGAGTTTCACAGTATTTATAGTTGTGGCCTTTGATTATAATGTATTAACTAAGTTATTGATTAAAAAATTAGGAGGGGGAATTAGGGTTTGATTAAGCCATCCTATTTGCTTTCCCCAAATTTTGGGGAAATTGTAGAGGGGGAAAGTTCTGTAAGCTATGCTAATCCTGAAAAAGAATCAATGCTGGTACCTTCCTTCTGAAATTGCTTCCAGTTTACTTTGTGTAGTCTGTTCGTAGTCGTTTTCATGTCTCCCCCGTGAGAATGTGACCTTCTAGAAGGCAGGGACTGGTTTTGCTTTTCTTTTAACAAGAGCTTATTGACGTGACTTGATATATACCCTAAAAGAATAAAAAGAAAAAAACCCTATTAATTGAAAAGGGAGTAACTATGAAAGTTTTGATTATTACCTCATATAATATGATACAACTTCCCCTAGTTCATAGGATTGCATAAGAGGATCTCAAAGATCATCTCTTCAAATCTTTTACTTGCTGTAATTCAAGTCATGTCATATTCTGTATATTCCTAAATTAGATAATTGATCTTTTGTGAAGTTAGAGAATATCTAAACCTCATTGACAAGTTATGGGATTTTGGGGTCAAAGGGTATGGAGATTATAGTCATTCTTTTGCATAATTCCAAGATGACTGTACTGATTTCCACTGATAGTGCACTGATGTGCTTCTCTTCCTGCATTCCCTCCAGTATTCACTATTCCCATCTTTTGTCATCTTTGCCAATTTGCAGTCTGTGAAGTAAAACTTCAGGGTTGTTTTGATTTGCATTTTTTTCTTATTAGTGATTTGGAGTATTATTTCATGTGGTTGTTAATAGTTTGCAATTCTTTTAAAAATTATATCTATCCTTTCACCACTTATCTTTTGGAATGGCTTTTGGATGGATATATATATATATATATATATATATATTCATTCGTGTGTGTGTGTGTGTGTGTGTGTGTATAAATATGATACGAAGTCCTTATCAGAGAAATCAGGTACAAAGAATTTTTTTATGTTCGATTACTTCCCTTTTAATCCTAGGCATATTAATTTTGTTTGTGCAGAAACTTTTCAATTTCATGTAATTAAAATTAGCTATTTTATCTTTTATAATTGCCTGCCTACCTCCTTCGTTTGGTTCAGAATTCTCCTGCCCATCGCTGTGAGAGGTATATGATCTTCTATTTCCTAATTTTTTAATAGTATGATCTTTAGTATTAAGGTCAAATATCCATTTAGAAGGTATTGTAAAATATCATGTAAGGTATTGGTTTAAACCTGATTTCTGAAAGACTGCAGTTTTCCCAAGCAGTTTTTATCAAATAGGAAGTTCTTTCCTAAGTACTTACGCGTTTTCTGGTTTATTGAACCAATGTTCTTTCTCAGGTACCATATTGCCTCCTTATTTGACTGATCTGTGGAATCCCATCTTCAGTGGTGGCCAGAGCCCTTTCTTTGCTGAGACTATTAGAGAAGATATTGGCAGTATCTTTTGGCTTGCCTGGGAGTAGATGTTAAGGCTGTAACTGAGCAGAACCAGCATTAGAACCTGTACTTCCTGATTTGTAGTTTAGTGCTCTTTTCAACAATTGACTAGTTACAAGCAAAGATTTAAAGTAGAAATGGAGAACCCTACTTTGCCAAGAATGTAATTAAGCTGTTGTTGGGAAAGACTTTCCTATATTCGAATTGAAGTATTCCAGATGTCAACCATTAAAGAGAATAGGTGGGTTTTGTGGGAAAACTCAATGTCACTTTACCAAAGTGTGATCAACTTGTTTGAGTTAGTAGAATGAAATGTGATCAATTTTGATTGATTTTCAAGATACATTCCTAACGAGATTCTTAGCAGGACCTAGTTTAAAGTATTGATAACTCCTACCTTTTCTTCACCTCTCAGTAAAGTAGCCAGAATGGAAGAGGTTTGGATTTCATGCTGTGATCTATTTTTTAACATCACCACTCTGTGTTTGTATAGTGCTTTTATACTTTTTAAAATGCCTTACTTAACCTACAGTATTTGATCAGTCCAATCTGTCTTTTTTTTTTTTTTTTTTGCTTCAAAGGTTTGTGCTGATTATTTTGGAAGTAATACCTATTGGGGGTTAAGGATTCAAAAAAAAAACCATATCAGACAGTGGATATTCCAGGTTCACTTATTTCAGTGAAACTGCTTTGTTTTTTGGTAGGGTAAAGTTCACTACTTCAAATTACCTTCTTGAAGGTTAGCAGTCCTAATGATTTCTTATTTTCCTGAATTAACATCCTGTTGATGGGGACAAATATGTAAGGACACAGCATTAGCAGAATAGAATCACTTGGCCACCATCTAATTGAAGAGTAAAGCATTCTCATACTATAGGTATTAAGAGAAACTTCCTTTGAGTAGAAAGGAAGGAAAGAAATGTCGTAGGAATTCCCAGCAGAAAGATTTGAGCAGAGAAGGTTGTCACCATTCCACTGATCATTCCTCAAAGGTTCTGCATTGAAGATGGAATTTCAGAAACTACTGAAATTACAGGAGATAGATTATGAAAGCTCAGGCTGGGAAACATTTAGAAATGATTAACAGAGAATCAAAACCTAAGAAACAAATGAGGACATAGTAAGAGAGCAGCAAGCTGCACTCGTTGAATTCACCAGGCCCAGACAAGCTTCATCTCAGGATACAAAAATAACTCTGGAGTGTGATTGCTGAGCCCTTCCACTAATCTGCTACTGTAGTCATTAACTGGAGGTTAAATTATGATGAAAAGTATTTCAGGACTGGTGATGGACAAATGTTGCAATTTTCAAAAGGGGAGAGGGGGCATGTTTCTCCAAGCACAGTGATGAACTTGATCTGGCAAAAGTTTGTGACAGTAATAGGAGGATGATTTCTAAAGCCTTAGAAAGGAAAACAGTGATCACTAAAGCTAATGAATGCCTTTATCAAGAATAAGTCATGCTCATTTCTTTTTTGGATAGGGTTACCATTTAAGGAGAATGCCATAGACTTTGCCAAATCATTTGCTGAAATCCAGATTGAATAAAAACTGCCATTTATATAGTGACTTGAAGTTTGTAAAGCATTTAATGTACATTCTTGCATTTGGTCCTCACAACCATCCTGGTCCTACTACAAGCATTATGATTTTTGTTTTACAGATGAGGAAACAGCCCCAAGTTAAATGACTTGGTCATGGCCCACATCTAGTAGGTATCGAAGGCAACAATTAAACTTCAGGTTCTCTGATTCTGTCTACTATGCCATGCTCCCATATTATATTATGTCTCTTATGATGTGCTCGTAGATAAGATTGAGAACTCTTGGCTAAATGTTAGTATGGTTAGGTAGATGGCTAAATGATTGAACCTAAAGCCTAGTCATAAATGGATTAATGTCAATCTGAATGGGGAAGTTGCTAGCATAGTTTTCAAATAGAGTTGACCTTGACCTAGGAATATATTTATTAGTGATGTGGATAGATAGCATATTTAGCAAATCACAACAATTTGAGGAGGTCTAGTTAGCATGTTGGAAGACAGAATTGGGCTCACAAAAAGATTATGATAAGTTCGAATAAATTGTATAATAAGATGAAATTGTATATTGACAAATCTAAAGTCATAGATGTGGTTTAAAAAGTATATTGCACAAGTATAGGATGGGAAGGAGATGTGTCTTAAAAACAGTGCATGTGAAAAAAGACCTAGGGATTTTAGTGAACTGCAAATTTAACAAGGGGCAAAAATATGACGTAGCCAAAAGCTAGTGCAGTCTTAGGCCCCATTAGTGTCAAAAATAGGGGTTGTGATAGTTCTGTTGTATTCTCCCCTGGTCAGGTCACTTCTGGAGTAAAATTATCTATTCCAGAAATCACATTTTAGGAAAAATTTTGATAAAGCTTAAGAGTATGTAGGATTGCAAGTTGACTAGAAAGTAACAAGAATTAGTTGAAAGAACTGGGAATGTTTTGGTTTTGCCCTGAGGTGTCTTACTGAAATTTTTATTAAAATAGCCAAATAGTTCAGAGAAATGGTTTCTTAGCTGCTGGCTGTGAATTTCACAGTGAAAGTCTTTTGACTACATCTGATTTAGTTTTTCTAAGTCAGTATTCTCACTATAAAACATCCCAGTCTTTTGTTTTGTTTCGTTTTCTGTTTTAGAAGAACTCTGTTGAGTAGGAGAAAGACTTAGACTGTTTTCTTTGATATCCCTTTCTAAAATGCTTTACGGTTTCTTGTTTTCTATACATCATGACAGAAATACAAAGTAGTTACGCCCACCTAGGATATCTGATACATAGCTCACACTAGTACTCTATAATGCTAGAAAATGTTTCTGCCCCTTCATCTTTAACTGGGTGTTTTTGTGGATGTGAGTATTGGTAGTTATGGGGATTTAAAAAAACCTTCCCCTGTTTTTTGAGCAGTATCAGAGTCATGTCTCAAGTGAACCTAAACTTGAATATAATTATTCTTCTTGCTACCCAGCAACTTAACTTCTCATCAGAGCTGGAAGTCACAGAAATCTGTTTATTCCAAAGCCTTTCCTAAAAGTGCCTTTATTACTTGCAGAACAGAAACACTAGAATAAGAACCCTCAGTCAGCTAACAGACATTAAGGACTGTGCTAGGCTGTGGACTTGGCAAGACAAAGCTGAACAAGTCCCTGCCTTCAGGGAGCTAACATTCTAGAAGGAGAGACCACAATGTGTGCAGATCCAGGAATATATAGAATACATAAAAACAATTATAAAATACTTGTGTGGGGAAGGTGAGTAACTGGTGGGACCAGGAAAAAAAAGTTCTCACGTAGAAGGTGGCCCTTGAAAGAGGCCAGGGAGACTGAAGCAGAGGTGAGGAATCAGGCACGGCCAGTGCAGTGGCATTGAAATTGAGTGTGGTGTATGAGAAACGGCAGCAAGGGCAGTTTGGCTGGACTGGAGAGTAGCAGGAGGGGAAGAATGTGTGAGAAGGCTGGGCTGAGTTGGGAAGAACTCTAAATGCAAAACAGAAGAGTTTATATTTGAGCCTGTAGATAAGAGGGAACCACCAGAGCTTTTTGAGTAGGAAGGTGGTAGGGTCAGACATGAACCCTTTTTAGGAAAGTCACTTCGTTGGCTAAGGAGCTTTATGCAAAAGATACAGAGTGGTTTCAACATAGGAGGAAAGCAACTTTAAAATTATTTTAGCCTGCCTTGCTCCTTTCTTCTCACCCTCCTAAAGTGCTCACTCCCGTGTTAAATTGAGTTTCTCCTCCTAGCTCTCTCAAAATCAGCTTGACATATAGCTAACTCGCTAGCGGTTGATACTGCCTCCTCTAGCCAGCCAGTCAATTGGCACTTATCCTGCTGGGCATTATATTGTGGAAATAAAATAACATAGTTTTATATAAGTTGAGAGAAAGAAATTAACCCAAAGTTGTCCAAGGATGGTAGAAATTCAGGCATACCTTGAAGTCCTTCAGATTCTTCTTTGTCTATGAGTGAAAATGCAAATAAACCAAGGCTCTTCTACAGGAGAACATAACTACCAGGCTCCATAGCAGGCATGTTCTCTTCCTTTATTATTTTGCACCAAAGCCTAGAAATCTGGCCTTTCTACCCCACCCCCTAGACTCTTGTTTATATTCACCTTTTACTAGACTGTATCTTTTAAGAGCACACTCCTTACAGGAATCCTTACCTGTTCTATCCATCCTGGAGGGAGGTGAGATTGGTTCTCTCTGCTGGAGCTCTTCCCATTTCTGTACCCCTAGTTTTGTTTGGTCTGCTGACTCTATTCCAAGTTCTTTGATAATCTCAGAACCATATAGAAACAGCTTTTAAAAAAAAATAAAAAGCTTTCCCCCTTATTCCATTTTCTTTCCCTACTAAGGAGCAATGGTGCTTTTTAATAAGCATCACAGAACTCTGAGGCTATGTATATGTAATTCATACTCCGTTCTTCCTAGGTCCTCTTGTTCATGTGCACATCATTTAAAGATTGGTCTTTGGGGCCTGTGTTGGGGCAGAGTGGAATGTTTTTGGTGGAGAAGCACATTTTCCCCTCAACCCCTTTTTTAGAATACGTACAAAATTACAGATCATGGAAGATGTTTGAAGAAGAAAATTTATTTACATATCACGTGTCACCGTGCTTAAGTTACCCTTCTGTTGCTTCTTATTTATCTTTCTGACATAAAAGCATTTTAAGATGTTTAAAACTGTTCATCTGCTGCACAGTAAACATCAAATAAAATATCCTCAACCGAATACCTCTTTGGACACTATGTCTTCCTGCCTTGTGTCACTGTATAACTCTGGAAAAATTAGCTAGGAGCTGAGCTGACCTAATTCGTGGTCTCCTGTTACAATTTTGATCTAGTTTTTGTGAGTCAGTGCAGTTAGAGGCCTATTTTAATGAGCTTTATGGGACAGCAAAATTCCATACTGTCTTAAAACTTCATTAAGACTAGAAGACTGTTGCCTTGGTGAAAAAGGAATACACTGAAATGTGTGCTAGTATTTATTATTTTTTGGTTAAGTATTCTATTTTTTAAAAACCAAACAAACAGGTAGAGAAAGTGATGAACTGGGCTAAGGTCAAGATGTAGATTCTGCTTCTGGCCCTGACACTGTATAGCTAAGTGACCATGAGGGACTCACTTTAACTTTCTGGCCCTCATTTTCTATGTAATCAGGATATTGAGCTAGATGATCTCTGAGGTCTTGACAGCTCTAAAATCCTGTGATTGTCAGTGGTGTGTATACACTGTATGTGAGTAGTACAGAAATTATTATGTGGGGACCTTTGTGTAATAGAGATCACAAGCCAATTAAGTTCAGCGTTTTGATGGGAGAAGGGAAGTCAAATAAAAGCCACTATTATTGAAGTTTAGAAAATGGATATATGCCAAGTGAGGCTTTGGGGAAAAGGTGAATGAAATGCTTAATAAAGTAAATAATTCACAGAAATCCTGTTGATTTGGAAAATTTCTACAGAAAGATTGAGAAAAATGTTTACCAAGGATACAAATCAATAGATGCTCATAAAACAACTCTACCTGGCTAACCAGGAGAATAAGGAAATCATCACAAGAAAGAAAGAACAGAAAAATTAACAAAGTAAGGAGAAATTAGTCATGGATAATATTTGAGAAGGACGTTTCAGGGCACTTCAAGGCCATTCAGAATTTATTTAAATGCTTAAAAAGCAGGATAACTCATGGAGAATACGTTAGGACAATTTGATGAGCAAGATAAAGATGATGTATAGGAAAATGCAAAAGAAAGCTGACTCAGTGAATTCTTTCTTTTGAGCTTCACTGAAGAAGCTGTTTGGGGTATTGTAACAATAGTGTGGGTGGCAGCTGCCGTTGAGGTATAAAACCCAACAAGACCAGCAACAAGAGCTGCTAGCACAGGTTCTTTGATCCGCTTTTCTGAGGAAAATGCCTTTAAGGGGTTAACAATCTCACTTTAATCAAACATACATATATCATTCACTTAGTTCAGGAGGAAAAGCCAGCACCCTGAACTTCAGAGCAAATATAAATAGAAATTATGAGACAATATAAACAGAGCAAATAACACAATTCAACAGACAGGCTTTGTCTGATCAAGACATCACATACATAGTTACCAAAAAGAGAAGCACCAACATCTGGGTTTTTTCAAAGCCAGGGGCCTCCAGCAGCTACCCAGAGACTCCACATCAACACTCTTCCAGTGAGTGAGAGCCCCAAACAAAACACTAACCTCTGAGTTTATATACCCTTCTTAGGGCCTTGAAGGCTTCATACCTAATCAGCAAAAGGGTGTGGGCTTGGGGCTTTGCACCTCATAAGACTTAATCAAAGACACTTGATTACTTTAGCATTCTGAAAGGGAAAACAGTAAAAAACATCCCACCTTAATTACCATTACAGGCATTCATGCTCTCAAATGTTTTTTTTTTTCCAAATCAGATGAGAGAGAGTTATTGGACTAATCTAGAGAGAATACGTGATTTGCCCAAGATCGCACAGATCTTAGGTTTCAGAGACAGGACTTGGAATCCAGTTTCTTTAACTTGAAATCTCATGCTCTTTCTGTTGTATCACATTATCTTGTAAAATCATGAAACCTTTGGTCAACATAATAAAAATAGTAATAATAACCATTTTTATAGATAGTGTTTTCATAAAAGTTTAAGACTCACAGAGTGCTTTACAAATATCTCATTGATCCTCACAACAACTTTGTGATGTAAATGCCATCCATCATTGTCCCCATTTTATAGATGAGGAAACTGAGGTTAAGAGGTTAAATGACATGCTTAGGGTCACATGACTCAAAAATATCAGAGGGAGCATTTGAACTCAGGTATTCATTTATTCATTCAATAAAAATTTATTAAGTATCTACTATGTGCCAGGAACCATGCTAAGTGCTGGCTATACAAAAAGAGGCAAAAAACATTTTCTCCCCTCAAGGACCTTACAGTCTAAAGAGGGAGACAACATGCAAACAAATATATACAAAGCAAGCTATGTGTAAGTAGGAAATAATTAACAGAGGGAAGGTACTAGAATTAAGAGAACTTGGGGAAGTCTTCCTGTAGAAGGTGGAATTTTCACTGGGGCTTAGAGGAAGCTAGGAAGTCAGAATTGAGAAGGGAGAACAATGCAGGTATGGGGGACAGCCAGAGAAAATGCCCAGAGCAGAGAAATGGAGTGTTTTGCTTGTGGAATAGCCAGGCAGCCAGTGTCACTGAATCAGAGTATATATCTTGAAGTAAGGTGTAAGAAGACTGGAGAGGTAGGAAAGGTAGGAGGGGGCTAGCCTATGCAGGGCTTTGAATGCAAACAGAGCATTTTGTATTTGTTCTAGGAGGCAGTAGGAAGCCACTGGAGTTTATTGAGAGTGTGTGTGTGTGGGGGGGTGACATGATCAGACTTGCATTTTAGAAAATCTCTTTAGTGGATGAATAAAGAATGGATTAGAGTGGGGAGAAAATGAAGCAGGCAGGATTCTCCCCCCACCAAAAAAATAAAAACAACAAGCAGGCTTTTGCAGTAATTGAGGCATGAGGTAATGAGGGCTTGCTCTAGAGAGGTGGCAGTGTCAGAGGAGAAAAGGAGGCATATTTGAGAAATGTTGGAAGGGTGAAATTAGCAAATTGGCAACAGCTTGGATATGGGAGCTGAGAGATAGCAAGAAATCCAGAATGACTCCTGGATTGTGAACCTGAGGGACTGGGAGGGTGATGTTGCTCACTATAGTAGTAGAAAAGACCTGTGTGTGTGGAGATATAGGGAGAAAGATAATGAGCTCTGTTTTGGACATGCTAAGTCTAAAGTGCCTATTGGACATCCAGTTCAAGATGTCTGAAAGGCATTTGGAGATATGAGATTAGAAGTCAGCAGAGAGATTGGGGCAGGCTAGATAGATTTGAGAATCATCAGCATAGAAATGGTAATTAAATCCCTGGCAGCTGATGAGATCACCAAGTGAAGTAGTATAGAGGGAGAAGAGAAGGTCTAGAGGGACAGCTATGGTTAGAGGGCATGATCTGGAGGAGGATGTAGCAGAGAGAGCGAAGGAGCCATCACATAGATAGGAGGAAAGGCAGGAGAGAGTGATGTCCTGAAAACCTAGAGAGAGGGGAGTATCCAGGAGGAGGGGAGTCATCAGCGACATCAAAAGCTGCAGAGAAGTGAAAGAGAATGAGAATTCAGAAAAGGCCATTGCCTTTGGCAGCTATTTAGTAACTTTGAAAAGAGCAATTTCACTGGAATGATAAGGTCAGAAGCCAGACTATAAGGGGTTAAGAAGAGAGAGGGGAGAAAGAAGAGAGAGTTATAGACAGGTTTTTCGAGGAGTTTTCCTAAAAATGGCAGAAGAGATATAGGATACTAGTTTAGCAGGAATGGAAAGTTTAGGTGAAGGATAACGGAGCAGGTTTTTGGAGGAGAGAGGATGGAGTGGGACTGTTTGAACAAGTTTTCTCTAACAAATTGTCCCTTCTGTTATCCCCACTCTCACTTATTTTCAATCTTTCCCTCTCCACTGGCTCATTTTCTATATGCCTATAAACTGCCTTGTGAAACAGGCATTCCAGAGGGCACAGTGAAAAGGCTGGGTGGAGTTAGGATGAAACTTTGGCTTGGGAGATGAGGATGGGGAAGAGGAATTAGGTGGTAGAGTGGGGAATTAGGGTTTAGATGGTGATCTGCAGGAGTTTAGAGTTACCAGGATGTGAAGGATGTAACCACTTGTGACAGTGTTCATCAACAGGTAGAGAGCACCACTTCTCTACCCTTAAAGGAAAGGTATGACAGGAGATGGGGAGGCTTCAAGCCCAATTCTCTATACCAAGCCAGAAAATGTGTCACTTTTTCTAGATATCCCATTTAAGAGAAGATTTCTAGATTCCAGTGTACAGTGGGATATAATGCAAACTACTGTCTGGGGAATCAAGAGACCAAGGTTCTTTCTACACTAAGAGATCGAAGGGCTTGGAATACGATATTCCGGAGGTCAGTGGAGCTAGGATTAAAACCAAGAATCACCTACCCAGCAAAACTGAGTATCATACTCCAAGGCAAAATAAGGACTTTCAATAAAATAGAGGACTTTCAAGCTTTCTCAGTGAAAAGACCAGAGCTGAATAGAAAATGTGACTTTCAAACACAAGAATCAAGAGAAGCATGAAAAGGTAATCAAGAAAAAGAAATTGCAAGGGACTTACTAAAGTTGAACTGTTTTGTTTACATTCCTACATGGAAAGATGATGTGTATGATTCATGAGACCTCAGTATTTGGGTGGCTGAAGGAAATATGCATGTGTGTATATGTATGTGTATATATGTATATGTTTATGTATATGTATGTGTATAGGTTTATATGTGTGTGTATATATATGTATGTGTATGTATATATATGT
>CM053624.1:89184705-89206709 GCA_028646595.1 Phalanger gymnotis
AAAAAAAAAAGAGAGAGAGACCAAAGTTCTAATGCAGACTCTGTAAAGGAAGCTCACTTAATTGTTAGGCACCTCAGTTTTTTCATCTGTAACATGAGATTCAGTTTGATTCTCTATTTCTGTCAGGTTCGGTGTTCTATGATTCTAAAGCCGATTTGGAAAAATGCAAACTAGTGACTCTCAGATCATTAAAAAACAACATATCTTATCCACCTTCTACTCCTCAGTTTAAGATACCTAAATCCTGCAGTGACCATGCTATGGATAGAAAGGTAATATTATTTCTCTGAGGAGAATTTTTCTTTGAAGACTCTATCAGGATTCTTTGACATTAAAATAAGTCTTGTGGACCAGATAGTTCCCATGAAAAGAACACTGATCTCTTAATTTCAGTGACCCTACCTCCTGCATCTTCACTCCTCCATTTCATCCTGCATACCTATCCTCTTTGTCCCATGATACTTTTAGGACAGCAGAACCTTTGGAAGCTGCTGCCGTACCTAACTACAGCGCATAGTGGCCTGGTATAATAGAAAGAACAAAGTACTAGAAGTCAGGAGATTTGGGTTTTGAAACTCCTCGAGGCTGTGTTAGCATGAGTAACACATCTAGGTGTACACATTGGCAGCTCAGAACCTGGTTCTGTAAAACAGGAAACAATAAGACTTTTGTCCAGCTGTGTGAGTTGTGAGGAGAGCATTTTGCAAGCCTATTAGGGCTATAGAAATATGAATTACTATTATTATCCAGTTTCCCCCAGTTTCTCTCCAATATTTAATGCCAGAACTTGTATTTCCCAAATGCACATTTAAAGGATTTATACATGCTCACCTGTATGCATTTGTTCTATCAGTTCAGTCTGGCCTCATCCCTCAACTCATACCTAGGGAGATCAGGATGACATTTAGGAAGCTGAGGAGAGCTTAAATGGAGTCACTGTATCCCAAACTGTTGAAGCCACACTGCCTTCCATAGCTACCTTCTCACGGCTTTGTTCCTGATTCAGATTCATTAAGGCCATAACATGAACTTGATAGCTTTGAGATTAGCTTCTCTGGGCCCATGGCACTTGATGTATTCAGACTGGGGTGGGGAACCTGTGGCCTGCTAGGTCCTTTGGTGTGGCCTTTTGGCTGAGTCCAAGTTTTATAGAACAAATCCTTTTATTTAGGGAATTTGTTCTATGAAGTCTGGATTTGGTCAAAGGAGCTACACTTGAGGACCTAGAGGGCCACGTGTGGCCTGGAGGCTGCAGGTTCCTCACCCAGATTTAGACCCTCAGTCAAATGCTCCCTGAGCAAGAAAGTGAACCTGGCAATGATTGAATTATTTTGAAATGAAGAATTAGACATTTATTGTCCAAGCTATATGTGGTATTTCAGGTCGGAAATGAGTTTTTTAAAGGGCACACTAGTAAATGAAATAATTATCTATTACAAGTAGGTCAAGCTCTACCTATCATAGTTGTTGTTTTTGTTATATTAAGAGTATTTTCATTAAGAAATAAGCACCAAACTGAGCTTTATTCTTCTCTACAAAAATAACATTTGCAGAGGTTTTTCACCAGGAATTAATTGTTCAGGGTGTTTTTCCCTCGCGTTACATAATCATGCCATTTCCCAAATACACATTAAAGAACAGTGCCCAGTTCCTCCACCCCCGGTGCCAGCTTATAACATTCTAGGAGAATAGACTATCCCATTACAGGCATTACTTCACAGCTGATAAAGACATTAAGGTAATCCAGTATGACAGGGCTCTTCTTTTGTAGGAGTGTAAGGTATCTGGGCTTTGCTTTTATACCCTATTTTAAACTCAGATGTTCAGATTTCTAGCCCATTGAAAAGGAGCTGACACTCTAGTTGGATTTTTTAAAAAATGTTTTTAGTTCGCCCTCGAGTGGGAGCAGGCCAGCTCTTGCTGTTGCTTGTGGACGATACATGATCCCAGGTTTGTGGAGCACTTTGTTTAGTCAGCAGAATACTAGCCAGAAATGCTTTGTTTCTGAGAGACCTTTGGGCTGGGGGATTCGTGGAGACAAATTAGCTTGTTTCATTTCCATGAGGTGTTTGCTCCACATGCTTCATGGATGAAAGGAATTGAGACCTCCTCATTAGTTATACAATGAACTGATTGTTAAACCTGTGCTGTAGGTTCCTGCAGTGTTTCCTGAGACCCAAGGTCCATTAGTGAGGAGGTTCTTGTTCTTTTGAATATTGTTTCTTCTTTTAGAATTATACAGATTTTGGCTTCATGTCTGCTTGCTTTCCTCTGTCATTTGAGAAACTTAAGAATAAATGCTTTTCTGCCTGTCTATTCTAGTATGTTTGGTTTTTTTCTGGTTCTTTCTGAATTCTCATCAATTTCTAGATGATTTGATCTGGATGGGACCTTAAAAATTATCTAGACCAGTGGTTCTCAAACTTTTTATGCCCAGGACCCCTTATACTCTTAAAAATTATTGAGGACTCCAAAGAGCTTTTGTTTATATGAGTTTTATCTATTGATATTTACCATATTAAAAATTAAAAGCTGGCAAATTTTAAAGTAATTATGTATTAGTTTATTTAAAAATAATACTAAAACCATTACATGTTAACACAAGTAGTATATTTATGAAAAATAACTATATTTTGAAAAAAAATAATAGACTACGATTGGATTCTCAAATCTGGGTTGGATTTATTGCTTTGTTGATTGTTTAGACTTAGTGAGTGATGTAGAAGATGTTAACAGTGCAGGTAAAAGCTGTGTCATGTGTATTTTTTTTTTCTGGAGAACCTGGTCGATAAACTTTTACTAGTGCACCCCCTATACCAAGTCCACCACTATTCACTTCATAATCTGGCTGACCTTGGAGATCAGTTTTGTCAAATATGTTCTCTCATTCTGATCCACCTCAGTTCTTCCTCTCCCAAGACCTCATCCAAGTCCTCTCCTTCACCATTATGCCCTTTTGGACCTCCATGTAATTTTAGGCAAGCTTCCATTTGTCTTAGTTCTCTTCATTTCATAGCCCTTCAGTCTTATACTCATGGAAACATGGCCTGCTCCAGAACACAATGCACGTATATCCCTTGACCACCCTCTCTACCCCTGAGTGCCCTTTCTCTCACACAACACCGTGTTCAGGGAGAAGCATTAGGCTTACTCCCTTTGTCACTATCACTGAGCAACATCTCCTTCTTTGAGGTTGAGTACACCCAGCTAAATCACCTTGTCTCTGTCTTGTTCAGTAGAATAGGGATCTTACAGCCCTTAGGTCATTTTGTCTGAATATCTAGGAATTCTGCACCTGAAGAGTCTGTCTGTCCAATCCTTTCGGGATTTCAGTATACATGTTGATGTCCCCTCAAACCTCTTGGTCTTCTAATCCATTGACCTTTTCAATTCACGTAAACTGTACACCTTCATTACATGTCATCCTCACCCAGGAGTGAACGTTCCTTGATTTCCACATCATTCATAATTGTCATTGTCCAGAATTCTGAAATTCCTTTCTCTAACCATGACCTTCTATCTCTGCTTACTCTTCTTCTGTCCTCACTGAGTCAGTCTGCCCCTTACTCATCTTCCAATCACAGAACCACAGAATTTGAGTATTGGAAGGGACCATATTGGTCATCCAGTCCAATTTATACATAAAAGGGGTCTTCACTATAATATTCCCAGCAAGTGATTGTCCAGAGTCAGCTTGAAGACTTCCATGGAGTAGAAACATACTGTCTCTTAAGGAGAGCCATTCCACTTTTGGACAGCTGTAATTATTAGAAAATTTTTCCTTACATCAAGCCCAAATTAAGCTCTTTACAACTTCCACACATTGTTCCTGGTTCTATCCCAACGACTAAACAGAACAGTTCTATTCCCTCTTCCGTAGAACAGCTTTTCAAATACCTGAAGACACTTATCACATCTCTGAATCTTTTCTTTTCGAGGATAAACATGCTCAGTTTCTTCAACCAGTCTTCTTAACTTATCAACACAAAGGTTTTCATCAGTTTGGTTGTCTTCCTCTGGACACTGCAGCTTCCATTGTAAATTTGTTATCTAATTTCAACTGGTCCTTCGATTCTGTGTGATTACTCTTTTTTTCTTTTGATTGACTCTCTTTCAGATGTTTTCCATTTCTCAGAGCTCTTATACCATCCCTTGCCCTCTTCAGTAGAGAACTTTGTTTCTTACTTTGCTGAGAAGATAGCACCTATATGTCACTGCTTCCTTCCTCTCTGTTCTCAGAACTGCTCTTCATCATTTTCCCTTTTGAAAAGGAAGGAGCCCTCCTTCTTTACAACTTTGGTTCCTTTTGCTCTGCTGTACTCTTGATCTCTTTTCTTCTTGTCTCTTCTCTGAGTTTGCTTCTTTACTCATCCCCTCTCTTTTTTACTTCAGTCTCTTCTAATACACTGAATTCTCAGTTGCCTAACAAACCTGATCTTCCCACTCTTAAAAAAAAACAAAACAAAAACAACAACAACAAACCTTCCCATGACCCTCAAGCTTTCTTCCATTCTCAGCAGAGTCCCCTGATATTCTATACTCATTGCCTCCCATTTCCTGATCTTCTATTCACTTCTGGACGACTCAGTTAAAAACTCTCTTTTCAAGTTACCAGTGATCTCCTACTTGTAAACCCAGTGGATTTTTTTCAGTCCTCATTTTGTTTGATATCACTGTCAACTAACCTCAGCAGCAGTAGCAGGGTTCTTCCCAGTCACTATCCTTCTTTTACTTCCTTGACACTAGTCTCTCTTGGTTCTCCTTGCACCATCTGTGACTCCTCCATCTGGAGCATCCTTTGATAGATTATCACCTTTCTCCCACCCACTAATGTGGGCAATTCTCCAAGACACTGTCCTAGGCTAGGTCTCTTTATATTCTCTCCCTTGGTGATCTCATCAGCTCTGGTGTCTTCTTCTTTATGCAGATAACTCCAAGATCTGTAAATCCAGCCCGAATTTCTCTCCTAAATTCCAGCCTTGCATTACCAATTCCCTACTGGACATCTCCACTTAGGTGTTCTATAGCCAATTCAAACTCAGCCTCTCCAGATGGAACTGATGATCTTTCTTCACAAACCCATTCCTAATCCCCACTTTTTTGTGTGGAGGGCATAAGTATCTTTACTTTCACTCAGATCACAGTCTTGGCACCATTCTCCACTCTTCCTTCTCTCTCTCCCTTTCATATTCCCTAACTTGCCCAGGCTTATCAATTCCCCTTCCACATTCCTCGCTTCCTTTTCCTTGTCTTTACTCAAACAGCCTCCATACTAGTTCAGGCCTTCATTGCCTCTTACCTGAACTATTTTTGCAGCCTCCTGGTTGGTGTCAGCTTTTCAGTCATCTTCCACATAGCTGTCAAACTGATATTTCTAAAACACATATTTGACTGTTGTGAAAAATCTTTGGTGGCTCCCTATTGCCTTTAGGATTAAATCCATATCTTCAGCTCTTATTTAAAGCCCTCTGGTCTACCTCGTACATACCTTTAGTCCCATTCACATTCTTCATTTCAGTCAAACTAGCCTGCTAAATTTTCCTTGAAGGGGATATTTCTGTCTTCTGGCTCCATATCTGCCTTTTATCATCCCTAGCTATAGGAAGTCTTTCTTGATTTCCCCAACTGTTAATGTATTCTCTCTCTTTTGTGGATTTATGTGTATTTTATGTTTACTTATATGTACATATTTTATTTCCTCAGAAAAAGGTAAATTTCTTGGAGGTAGGGTTGACATTTTTATTCTTCTTTCTATCTGTGTACACATATATATGTACATATATGTCCGTGTACTTATATGTATGAATGTATGTGTATATATATATTATATATGTTCATATATGTATTCTTGAGAGAGTAAGTGCTTAATAAATGTTTATTGAATTATATTGAATTGAGTTGGGATGTGGAATTAAATTTTCTTAGACAATTCTTCAGCCATAAAATTCTTTGGATCTCTTCTCTTATGCACATGTCCTACTATTCTACATAAAATGTCATGCAAAACCTCTCTAGACTAAATTACTACAGGTCAATCATTAGAATAAATTTGAGAGGCCACAATGTTCAAAAGAGAGTATAAGTAGTTGACAGAGCCCTTGATTTGAAGTCAGAGCATTTAACCAGATCTCGGTGTGCTGTGGCAAGTCATTTAGCTTCACTGAACCTTAGTTTTCTCATCTGTAAAAAGGGTTGAAGCAAATGATCTCTAAAGTCCTTTCCAACTGAAAATCCTTTGAGCCTTCTGTCACTGCAAAACACAGAGCCAAACTGGGAAGAGGAAGAAGAAAACTTACATTTGGAAGGTAGGTCATCATTGAAGCCAAGAGCAAAGATGATAATGATCTTGGGCTGGGGATGTGAGGAATCAGGATTTGATAAAGAAGGAGCTCTCTCTAACATTAGGAACGAAGAGGAGAGAATCCTTGGGGAAGGTACCATGCTCAGCAACAGAGACTTAGAATTAGTGAGCCCTCTGTTAATAATGTAAATTTCAGTAATACTTTGCTTTCAACCTAGTAAGGTAGCCTTTTGTTGTTTTTCTGGGCAGAGTTCCCAATGTCTTCCCAGTTTCAGGGAATTCTGCTTTGAAGTTTTATTTTAATGTTGGCTTTTAATAACTCCCTAGGAAAGCGCACCAACTGCCAATTGACTCTGTTAACAAATATAGGAACACAAGGGCCTATTGTAAACCCAGTGATAATATGCAAAACTGGTTAAATGCTTAGTAGTGCATTAGGATTTAAAGAAAATCATTTTGCTGGACCGTTCTCTGAACCTCTTATTAAATTTCCTCCATCACTGCTCCTCTGCACACAGATGCTTCTGTGGGATTGATGCTCCAGGCCTCTTATCACTGAGTGACATCTGCAGGGAGAATGACATATTTGTGGAGCAATAGTGTGATGTGCTTAATAGTGCAGGGACTTATCTGTCCAACTGACTAATAATAATGAAATGTGCCCTAAGCAGTGTTTTGACACAGACTCTTATGGGAGAGAATTATTTTTCCCCTAGATAATAAGGCTATAAACTGTCAGAGGAAGTAAGCACAAAATTGACATGTCTAAAACAGAACTTCAAATTCTAATTTACTGGGTGCTTTTTTTCCCCATGGATTTATGAAGAATTAGACAGCTTTGCTCTGGAAAATGGAGTTGTTTTTTTAATTATTATTATTACTAATGTTATCAATGTACAGAGCACCTAAATAGGTTTGTTGGGGTTTTTTTTGAGCATTATATTCAGCTGACCCTCCATGGTGCTCTTTTGGTGCTCTTTTTCTGCCATATTTTGAACTTTGTTTTCTTGAGCCTGCCTGCGAGATCCCTTTCTAGTGAATAGTAGATACTGTATCAAGTTAGATATGGAAGGAGATAACTCAGATATAGTATTTTGCTCTCAGATATCTAGCACTGAGCTCAAGTTAGTCAGATTAACAATTGCTACTGCAGCAGATGCTCAACCCTCCAACCAAATTCTCCTTTGTTATGAAAGTGTTTCCTATTAGTAAAGTCAAAATTTCTTTACCGGGTGAACTTTCCTATAAATGCACAGTAAGAATTTTTAAGAAGGCAGAGATTTATAAAAGTGTTTAGGATAGTGAATATGCCATTCTCTATGGAGACATGTGGAGGAGAAGCAGGCAAGAAGACAAAATGATAGATTCTAGGTAGATTATGGAAAGTGTTGAATATCAAAGAATAGCAAAATAAAAGTAGGGTTCTAAGAAATTAGTCTATATGTTCTATATAGGAGGAGCGAGAGACTGGACGTAAATCACCATAGTATATAGTAGAGGAACCACTAGTCCTAGAGTTAGATGGTCTTGGGTTGAATCCCAGCCCTATGGCCTTGGGAAATCCACTAAACATTTTAAAAATGAAGGTTTCTATGGTTCCTTCAAATAAACTTTTATCACATGAGTTAGTTAGCAAGAGCAAGCATTCATCTAAACATAAAGTAGATAAGGCTGAACTAGGCCTGAACTAGGATAGTATCAGAGGCCATGTAAAATAAAAGACTGGGTGGTCTTTCCAAGAATGAATTAGCAGAAGTAGAATATGAATATTGAGGAAATGAAGGCGGGGGGGCATAGAATGTGGATCAAAAAACACTAAACATGAAGATCACAAGCTTAACATGAATTTAATAGTGTTAGTGGTAAAGTAACTACTGTAATCTTTAGCATAGAGTGTACAGAGCACGGGAAGTAATGATTCTAGTGTCCTTTGCTGGTCAGACCATATTTAGAATATAACTGTTATTTTTGGAGGCAGCACTTTAAGAGATACTGGTTTAAGGGCTATTGGTTTTAAGAGATATTGATCAAGAGATAGTGCTTCTGGATGAAGTTCTACAAGGATGATTAAAAATAGTCTAGAAGCCATGTAATAGGAGGAGTGACTGAAGAAATTAGTAGTGTTTTGTTTGGAAGGTTCTGATAGTGAAATGAATGAATGAATGAAAAAACATTTATTTAGCACCTAGTGTATGTCAAACACTATGCTAAGCATGTCTTTAGTTATTTGAAAGACTCATATAATAGGGTAACAGATACATTATTTCAGAAGGCAAAAGTCAAGTCAATAAATGAAAGATTAAAAGACGTTGTTTTCTTCCCATCATAAGAAATATTTTTTTAATTGTTATAGCCATCAAAGAGTGGAACAGGATGCCTCATGATATAGTATACTTCCTGACACTGAAAATGTTCAAGAAAATATTCACTTAACTATCTCCTGGGGATGAGTTCAAGGTAAAAATTATCTTTACATGCGTGGATATTTAGACCGCATGGACCTCTAACATGGTTGTTAGGTGTTAATGATTTTTAAGAGCAAATGATAGGGTTTGAGGGTAGAACCTTCCCTGATAAGAGGGCATGGCTCAAGTCACAAACTGTGGGTCAGAGTAAACTAAAGATTTGCCAAGTCAAAGCAGAGTATTTCTGGACCACCAAATTCAAAGGAGGTAGAAGGTGAGGATAGAATTGGTCTTCCTGCTTCCTGACTATCCCTTCTCCTATCCATCTTTCGCATAGCTGCCAAATAGATGTTTCTAAAACGAAGATTTGCCATGTCACTTTTCTAATGAAAGCTCAACATCTCCCCCCTATCTCTAGGAAAAAATATAAAGCTGTCAGCCTGATGCTCCAAACTCTCTACAGTCTGCCCTTCCTACCTTGATAGTCATTTCCTATTTCTCCCCTTAAAACACTCTCCATTCCTGCCAGATTGGTCTACAGCTGTTCCATGTGTGTAACATTCCCTTACCTATTTCCACATCTTTGCATAGATGGTCCCCATGTCTGAATTCATTTCTACCCCATCTTTCCCTCTTAGCCTCCTTAGCTCCCGTCAAGGCTCTTCTCAGTTGTTACCTATACCAGGCCATTCCTGATCCTTTCTTTGTAATATACTTTGTGTTTACTTATCTATGTACGTGTTACACCCCCAATACAATGTAAACTCCATTAGAGCAAAGATGTTGTCTTTATCTTTTATCTTCAGCACCTAAGACCATGTGTCGTGATGCTTAATAAATATTTGTTTTTGAATATACAACAGTAGTTCCAAAGCCAGGTAGTCAACTGGAAGTCTTTGCAGACAAAGAGATTATAAATGGGAACAACTGGCCTCATTGATATAGTCCAAATACTACTCATCTTATTTTAATCTTTTTCTTAATAATGTTGTTACCTAACTCTTTTGATGTTGAGAAAATTAGATTATTGGAGATCCACAGGATATGTACCTGATGGCGATTTTTCTTTAGTCACCTTCATTATATAGGATTGATCCCTATAACTCACTTTGACCATTTTTATAATTAGTAGGACTTTAGAGGTCATGTAATTCAACATCAACTTACCCCTTAACACAGCCTCCAATACAGACTCAATTTGTCTGTTTGTCATTGTCTGAAGAACCAGGGCTTGAAACTTCAGTCATGTTTGCCTTCTCCTACTTCTTTTTCTCCTGAATCATATCTTATAGGAATGTTGTGAAAATCACATTAAACAATATATATATATATCAACACATTGTTTCTATTTGGCAATATAGGTGTTGTAATAAGCAAATGAAACAATGCATGTCCAACACTTTAAATTTTAATGTGCTAGTTAAATGTCAGCTATTATTATCTAATGAGTCACCAAATCTTACAGTTCCAGAACCTCTTCCATCTGCCCTCTCTCTTTTATCCAACTGCTACAATTCTAAATCAGTTTATTACCTCTCACCAGAACTATTTTATTAGCCTCTTAAATGATAACCATGCTCTGGTTTCTCTTTTACTCCAATCTATTGTACCTACTCCTTCCATTATTAATATGGTCTAATTTTGCTCTTCTGCCACCAATATTACTACTTCAGTGGTTCCTTATTCCTACTAAAATCCAGATTTTTTAACCAGACTTTTTAGCATCTCCTATGAGTTTTATGACAGTGCACCTTTCCAGCCATATCTCTCACTTCTTTCTTTTTTTGCAGCCAGATTGAACTATATGTCATTCCTTTTACCTAGGATGCCTTTTACTTAAGTCTAACTAACAATCAATCAAAATTCTGCCCATCTTTAAAGTGCTTGATCAGAGACCAAGCTGCTGCCTTATACCTTTCTTGCTCCATGCAGCAGTTATCTTTTCCCCTTTTTGAACTCTTACCAATTTAATCGTATGTCTTCATTAGCTCTTCTGTTCTCTTTTCTGTTGTATTCATTTGGGGACTTGATTTGAATACCTACTAGAGTGCAAGCTCCTAGGAAGCAGAAATGTATGTTATTCATCTTTGCACATCTCCCAGCACCATGCACAATGCTCTGTGAATAAATAGTCAGCACTTAATAAATCACTGTTGACCGAATTGGGGTATGTTCCAATTGTAATAGATAACTTCTGGGTCATTCTTTTTAGAGATTTGTGGTGGATAACTAGCATACTGTCCTTTGTGATGTTTGATGATTAACATTTCAAGGAGCAAATGCACAATACAGTAATACAGGTGAGCTGAAATCCTGTTGGGTTCCTAAAGGTTAGCTTAGCTTGATCCAGCTCAAGAAGGAGTACTCTGGGAATTTTGGGTCCTTTAAAGATCATCTAGTCCAGGGGTGGTAGCTGCCACAGGTTCCCCACCCCTGAATTTTAGTCTAAGACTCTCATTTTAGAGAATAAGAAGTGAGGGCTCTGATGGGTTAAGTGGCATTTGAAATTTTGGAATGTATTAGAGCTGAAAAGAACCACAGCAATTCTCTATTACAGCTCAGAGTAGAAGGTTTCCCCAATTTTGTATTAAAGTATATATTCCTAGAGGTTTTATTTTATTGAGTCTCTAGACTTCTTATTTTGATAGTAGATTTTCTAGACAATTAGGTTGTCGAATCTAATAAGGCAGAGTCCAACAGATGTATAGCTTAAATGAATAACTTGCAAATTTATAGCCCAAAGACTTCATTGATTTTATTACCACTTTTTAATCAACATCTGGCAAAAAACAGGTGCTAGTTTTTCATTTTATATGTATATGGATGTATACAGGTGTATCTGTCTTACTTTAATCATGCCTGACATAAAAATGCTGGAAATTAATTGGTCATTTAACAAACTAATACATGGTGGCATTCCTTTAAGTAGTAAGCTCTACTAATGTATTGGAAATAAATAGTATTTGATTTTTAAAAATTCATTTCATACATAACATTTTAAGAACCCATCTGTTATTAGAAATAAGGTGCATCTGAATGTACAACAATGTTGGTTTCTTAGGTCCTTGATCTTGAGTTGTACAACTTGAATGTACAACAATGTTGGTTTCTTAGGTCCTTGATCTTGAGTTGCTTTGCCAAACAATTCATTACTCTGTAGCCACACTGGTATTGAATTTTTCCAAATTTACTTAGGCTGATCCTCATATGACTGATAAACAATCTGTCACTGTGTCTATGCAGAGGCTTTCTAGCTTGCTAAAAACTAGATCTAAAACTACAAAGGATGTTAGAGATCACCTGTAAATTCTCTCAGTTTCTTCCCAGGCTGCCATCCCTGCACTGATACACTCTCCTCCTCCCATTTTGACCCCTTAGTGAACCAGTTCAACTTTGCCCTTTCCTCTTCTCTTTCCTCTTTTGTCTTTTACTGATCTTGTTCATCCAAGGGCCAGCCTTGGAATACTACCACCATCCTTCACCTTCTCTCTTATTCAGCTGATACTAAATGAAGCTGGAGAAAGTCATGAAACTGTATTGAGTGCTGCAAATTTATATTACATAATTTCAAACGGGCCCTTATTTCTGCAAGACACTCCTTCTACACTTTGCTAATTGATTCACTGGCCCACAAAGACCACTGAGTTTTCCCACCCTTTCTATCCCTCCTCAAATCTTCCATAGTTCTCCCTTCCCCCAACCTCTTAGCTGAGAACCTTTCCTGGTATTTCATATGAAAAATTTGAGGCATTCCCTAAGAGCTCCCTCTTCTCCCTTCTTTTTTTCACATCACTGAGATGCCTTCTGCCAGCTTCTCTTTCACTCCTGTCTCACACGAAGAGGTGGTCCTGCTCCTTGCCAAGGCAACCTCTCTACATGGACACATGATCCAGTTCCATCCCATCTTTTCCAGCATATTGCCACCTCTATCATCTCCACTCTCTTATCCTCAATCTCTCCCTGTCAACTGGCAGCTTCTCTGTTGCCTTAAAAACACTTATGTCTTCCTGAAACCAGACTTACTTCTCCTTCTTCTCTTCTTCCTCCCTCTTCTTTCATCCTCCTTTAACTTCTTTCCTCCCCGTCCTCACTCCTTCTTCCTTTTTTCTTTCTTTGCTCCTTCTTTTCTCTGTACCTCTTCCTCCATCCTCCTCCTCATCCTCTTCATAATAGTAAAGTACTTATATATTATCTCATTGTCATAGCTGTCATGGGATCTCATAGTTGGAAGGCGCCTCAGGTTATCAAGTCCAATTTGTACCTGATTAAGAATCATTCTGTGACATACCATATCCATTAAGTAGTCATCCAGCCTTTGCTTGAACACTTCAAATGAAGGAGGGAACTATCACCTCCAGAACAGCCTGTCCTACTTTTTGGACAGTTTTAATTGATAGTAAGTTTGTAATTATGTAAATCCTAAATTTGATTCTACAGCTTTTCCGCCTTACTCCTACTTCTCCACTTTGGGGTCAGTTATCCCATTCTCTACTAAGTTTACTGCTTAGGAGGATAAACAGTCGCAGTTCTCTCAACTCATTCCTTTATGGACTATTCTTGGGACCTGGTTGTCCTTCTCTGAATACTTTCTGGATCATTAATATTCTTCCTTAAAAAGTTATGGCCAGAAGTGAACACAATACCTCAGTTGTTTGAGTACAACAAGATTCCCAATCCTGGATCTTAGGCCTTTTTTTAATGCAGCCTAGGATCACATTCGCTCTGAAGGCATCCCTTGATATTACCTAAAACAAAGTTTCTTTCATAGAAGCTTAGAAGTACCTTCTCCCCACTTGAAATGGTAATATTCTGTAGCCTTAATAAGGGTCCATACCTACTCTTGAGCTGTTTCTCACTACTCAAAACTAGCCTAGTGATATTTCATCTTCTCCTGCCGCCCATGCTGACATAGAAGTGTACAGGACACTAAGACTTGCTCCTTATGAAAACTCTTATGATTCTTAGACTTGTGCTTTTGGCACAATTTATCTGTCTGTAAAGGTTTAGAATACAAAGCATAAACATGCTTTTGCAATAATTAGAAACATAAAAATGCTAATATCTGACATAATTTTGAGAGTAGCTCATTTTTGCTGTTCATTCACATCCATGATTTCAGTGAATTCTCATAGTGTAAGGCAAGGCAGGTGGTATTATCTCTATTGAACTGATGAAAAACTGGCTGAGAGCAGTGAAATGACCTGCCCACCAAATTCCCTGTGACTGATAGTGTAGGAAACAGAAGTTAGAACACTGTGGGCATAGTCAACTCTATCCATTGGTGTAATCTCTCTTCTTGGTAATACCCTTATCTCCTGTGCGCTCCTGCCAATTTTGGGACCTCCATAAATACTTATTAAATTAATGAAGTAAATATAAAATGTCGCTTCATGTTTGTCAGCCCAAACTCATAGTCAAAATAGCTTTGGTGTTGCTAAGTTCTCAGCCTGGGGTTCCCTAAGAGCCCAGGGACAATCTCATCCTCCTGCTGATCCACACGACTAGGGGTCAGATAAAGTAGCCAAACTGAAAGAAAAAGAAATGTACGAACTCCCTAAGAAATGATACTTTGGCTGTAGCAGCTTTAGCCACTTAGTGGCAGACTGGACTTATATATCTTCTTCAGTCCTGCTGGAGACATACTACCAATCAGCAACATTCTGTAGCATTTCTAAGAACCAATGGAATCTAGTCTGTCAATATTGGAAAATTGGTCTGAAGGTTTTAGTAGCTTTCTCAGGGTGCAACATTTTGTATGTGTAAGGGTATTCAGCCTTAACTACATGTTGCATCAGGTTTGTTATTCGGTCTGTTGAAGAATAGGGGTAATTCAGTAATTCTGCTGTCGCAGAATGGTTGGGAGGGAAGACAGGGAGATCGTTTCAGTTAAATCAAACATACAGATAACAAATTTGGGTTTTTTCCTCTCTCCACAGTATTTATTGTGGAAGTCAATAACTAGAAACTACATTTATTCAATAATCATTTATTGGGTATCTGTAATACAAGTGTGGTCTTATAATCTAGTCAATGAAGTTAAGCCATGTATGCAAAAAATTATAATTCTTTCATCTCTAGGTAAGATGGCAAATAATTGTGATTCCTTGCTTTCAAGTCTTCTGGGCTAGAGAGGAGATATTGCCAGAGGTCATAATTAAATAATTTGTTAACCTATACTCTGATTTTATTCACCTAGTAGCTACTCTCAGGAGAAGGACGAACCTGCCAATTCTTGAGCATCTTCTTTTGAAACTTCATGTTCAGGAAGCAAAGGCAGGTGAGGATTTTTTGGAAATATACTCACAGATTCATAGACCATTAGAGCCAGAAAGGGATGAAATCTGGGCCAACACTCCTCATGTTATAGTTACAGAAATTAACCTAGAAAGGTGTAGTGATATACCTGATATCCTATGTCTCTTCACTCCTAATCCAATTTTACTTATTTTTCTGGAAAAAAAGAGGTAACTAATACCAAAACAATAAGAGTCTCCTTTAGGCTTTTTATTTTACTTCAAAGAAGTGTACAAAAAGACCCAATCCAAACTATGTAGGTCATTATAAACTGGCCAGCATGAGAATAACATCTGTCAAATGAATAATTAGACCCTTTGTTTGAGAACAGAAGTGTTAAGATTTCTGATTTTAGGATTTGATGTATTGACATGCATATTTTGGGGCAGACTGGAGAGATGTGGAAGAGAATTTAAATAATGAAATTAGTTTGTTTTCTCGCTACTCAAAACTAGTATATTTCATCTTTCTAATTTGATGGGCCTTTACATTAGACAGTGATAACAAGGCTTCTATTTATTAAATGCGTTTGAAGGTTTCCTTTCAGTCCCACTAGAGTTTGTCTTATTTTACTCTAACATGAATTCTTTTGATTATATTTAGTTTTTGTGTTTTGGAGAAGCTACCACATCTGTTTCCTCATTTGTAAAATGAGGAGACTTGATCATCTCTGAAATCTTTTTCAGCTCTAAAAATTTTCTGACTGATTCTGTGACAAAGTTTTATCCATTATTGGTGTTGATGACCCTTATGATGCTGATTAATTTTTTTTTAGGGGAGAGTATCAAATAGCTATATGTTGCCTGCTTGGATTATGGATAAGTGGTTACTGCAGCCTTAGTTACCCCTTTTCACTTTAATGTAAAACTGAGTGTCTGTTGGTTGCTCTCTTCATTGTATTATAATTTTAAAGTGACTTTAAAGTTCCTTTGTTGCTTAGAAAGCAATGTTTAAAGGAAATCTTTATGTTGTCTATATCAATAAATATACCAATAAACCCTTAGCACTTTCACACTAGTGTAAAATCTCAACTTGTTGTTCTAATGTAAACTGTAATTAATATTTCACTTTAAGTGTCTTCTAATTGGAAATAAAATGTTTAATCAGAAATGTTTTATTGATTATTCAATAATGAGGCAGCTAGGTGGCTGCCACTGGATAGAGTTTTAGGCTTTAGCACAGTGCATGCCATATAGTAGAAACTTAATAAAAGTATATTGATTGATTGGAGTCCAGAACATGTGAGTTCAAATCCAGCATCAGACACTAACTTAGCTGTGTGATCCTGGGCAAGTTACTTAACCTCTTAGTTTCCTCAATTGTAAAATGAGGGTAATAATAGAACCTACCTGGTGGGATTGGTGTGAGGATCATTGAGATAATATTTGTAAAGCTTTTAGCCTAGTACCTGGCACATAGTAGATACTATATTAATGCTTATTCACTTACCTGATTACATTGATCTGTGGAGTGGCAAAGAAAATAGGAAGTTTTCATGATTTATTCTTAGTCTAGATTAACAAGAGTTACTTTGAAAATTGCTTCAGAGTTTGGAAAACTACTAAAGAGCTAGGAGGAGTTTGGGTGCTGGATTAAATTGAAATACTGATCTTCGTACTATTATAATTTTTAAAATAAAAAAATAGTCACATGATTTAGTGGTTAACAGTCTAATGTTTTTTCTTTACTATTTTATAGTCCTTTTTCTTTCATTCACTCATTTGTTCAACAAAGTGTCTGAAGAGAAGTACCATCAAAATACTTTGAAAATTCTGAAAAAGGAGAATATTTTTTCTTTTTCTAGATTCTCTTATGCTCTTATACTTCTTGAAATTATAAGACCAATGGGTCAAAAGTCATCTTTCAAGTCCCATTTTAGGTGGTATCTGCTCCATGAAGCTTTTCTGACACAGTCCTGATCCTTAACTGCTTCCGCCTTACGTCTGTTTCATTCTCCCCTGTATCATAGTCACTGTATACACTCCTCCTCTCCTTACTCTCCATGCCCATTATGTTATAAGCTCTTTGAGAACAGGGGCCACATATCTTACCCATTTTTTATCCCCAACAGGCTTGTGCATAGTAGCACTTCATTAATGTTTTTTTAAAGTTAATTTGGATCTTAATATTTAGCTGAATTCTTGATTACCCTAGGAACTTTTTTCAAAGCAATGCAATGTAATAAAAGCAATGTTCTCTCAATAGATGGGGAATAGATATACTAAAGTCTTAAAAAAAATCCACAGACACAATAGCTATCTGTACATGCCTATAAATTGTGTTGAATTTATAGGATGCCAAATTCTTAATTCTTTAGCCACCTTTGTATGGGAAAGTGTGCATCATTAGAAGAGTGGGAATTTTTAAATAGAGACCATGCTTAAGGATATAGAGGTGAAGACCAGGAGATGCACAATGGTTTGGTGTGTTTTTGCCTTTCTTTAGTATTGCCGATATAGAGCAGAGGTGTCAAACTTGAGGCCTTTGAAACTCCCCAGTGTGGCAGGAGGGAGATTAAAATGTAACTGCGAGATATCTATCAAAATAAACAAAAATACAATATAACACGGAGAGTATTAGTTTGTGGTTTTCTAAGTCAATATTCCACCTTCAGTCTTCTCTTTGATTTTGACACTACTACCGTAGAGGTGTTCAGTATCCTTTCCACTGTGAGCAACACTTAGTTTTCACTCTTCACAGTCCTGAGGGCTTCATTACACCATCCGCAGGTACTGTACTGTGCCTTTTTGAGAGCTCACTGTATATAGAGGTGGGGGGTCCATTTGAGAGCAAGAGTACATCGTTTATTGTTAACAGTTTCTTTTCAATGTCCTCTTAACTGCCACTTGAAGCTCAATATATTTTAAGAACATAGAATATGCAATTTTGCTGTTAGTCAGAATCAGAAAGCCTGAGGTTATTAGACCATAGATCCAGGGCAGGAAAGGTCCTCAAAGGTCTAGTCCTGGCTGCAACACTCAGTGTGGGACCTCAGGCAGGCCACCCTTGTCTGACCTCAGTTTCCTTATCTCTTAAATGAGAACATTGGATTAGATGACTTCTGAGGCCCTTTGCAGCCTTGACGTGTTTGGGAACTTGTGATTTCTATGAATCCTTTCATACTGAAGCTCTAGTGAGACTAATTGTATCTGGCAGTGTAGCTGACAGACATTGGGAGTGTTTTTCCCTCCTTCTGATGAGAAGCTAATGTGCTTCCTACATAAAACTCTTGCTTTACACTGGCTAATTTTTCTCCAAATCTCCTTTTGTGTGCTTTTCCCATTAATTTAACTATAGTCTTTAAAGCAACTGATCTGTAAACTCTATTTTCTGTCTCACCGATCTGACTAAAATTACTTGCCAGCTTTCCTCCCTTTCTTCTTTTAACTGTAGAATTTATCTTCATTTCCACATACTTTAAATTTCTTTCCATTGCTTCTAATTACTTTGTTTTCTCTCCATACTTCTTTTAAGCTCTTCCTTAAGCCCTGCCCACCTCCCCATAATTTCTTCATATAGTTTCAGAGCCCAGAGAATGAGCCCCTTCCTCTTTTCCCGAGAGATAGACTGACTCTAGAAGTAGTTTCTCAGTTATGTTGTTCCTCCTGACTCCTTGCCCTTCTGACATTCTCATTAAGGGCCACATTTGCCTTAATTTAATTGGTTTTCATGATCCCTGACAGAGTCAGAAAAATATGGGCTCTGGGGTGTAATTAAAATATAAATATATATGTGGCAAAGTGTAAACTGTGTGTAATCTTAAAGGTGCTTGTTTATGTTTCTTTACTTGCTTTGCTTGCTAGTTGAAAAGATAACCATGGATACATCCAATTTATTATCACTTTAAAAAAAGGTATTCTTTTCATCTGTTTCAATTAACCTCTTGGAGTTTGGTTCTTCAACTGTAAAATGGAGAAAATAACACCAGCAATGTCAGCCACATGAGGCTGTTGGGAGGTTCAAATAAGATAATGTATGCAATAGCACAGTGGAAATGGTAATGGATTTTATTATTACCATGATCATCCTTTTTAATAATAGTAACCAGGAAAGACTTCTTTGTTTTTATGACCAATAAAAGAAGGCCTTTGAGAGTCTGCTTATTGCCTAGCTCTCTTGGCTGGAGGAAGGGCTTTAGTACTGTCCTGTAGCCACAGATCCTGTTGATGCCTAAAATATCCCACCTCTAAAACTTGGTGTGTACTAAAATGGGAGTCTCACTGCACTTATAGTCAGAGAGAAGTGATGAAACAGTTGCTTATTTGGAAGTATATTCCCTTAGCTCTCTTAACTTTTTTTTTGCTAACTTCGAATATCAGTCAAAAGCATAGCAAATACTGCCAAGTAATAACTTTGTGACCATGAGCCAGTCACTTTTCCCCTTCTAGGCATTAGTTTTCTTCTCTGTAAAAAGAGGGACTGGACTAGAGCCCCTTCCAGCTTTAAAAACCTCCAGTGCTGTGAGTCTTAAGCATTTATTCCCCAAAATTTCAAAGTGATGTTATCGCCAGTAAACAGAGATAAATGTATTTAGCACTCACTGACTTTGGTTTGTTTTTTTTTTTTTTAGCCATGTCATTGAAGGTAAAATTTGAACACTTCTTAATGAATGTATTAGTTGTCAAATGGCCAAAAAAAAATCCTTTGTTTAATTAATTAGGAGTTATCGTTCGTTGCATTTTTTTTTCAAGCTTTCAGACAGACTTTGGAAAGTTCTTTGAAATCCAGAGAAGAAACTAAATACTGGCTTCTTATAATTAATTTTAACTTGTATAAACCCGATCATTGCAACTTTGATATAGTTTATTTTCCAAAGTTGGCTGGTGTTTCTTTTGCAGGATTAGGGTTGAAAGTCTAATAGTGAATCATATAGTCAATATTCATCAGAAAATAGTAATAATTTGTGTTTTATCTTGTGTCGAATGTGTTTAAATCCTATGTAAAATTCTAGAACCATTTGTGTTTGTGTTTCTCCCAAATGAGGTTGAACAAGATGCTCTTTAAAGTTCCTTTCTGCTTCAAAATGTTATTATGACCCCTAGCATTTAATATGTTTTTAGTAGAATTAGTTATAAGAGAGCACCATCTTGGGCCCCATGCCACAAAGTATACACTACTCGAGTTCCAAGAGAACCTCTATGAGTATAAGATTATTTTCTCTGTAAGCAGTCTCTGGGTTGGATGGACTCAGCTATAATGAGGTTCCAGGGCACTCTTTTCTACTGGTAGCACTTTTGAGAAGCTTAGTAAACCTGTTTCATCTGGAAGCCACCGTTGGAATTATGAACATTTTCTGCTTTTTTGTTCCTTGTTTACTTGACCAGTAAAATAAAGAGGAGTCTTTGCTGCTAGAATGGCTGGGTGACCTTCATTGTGAAGGGTTAGAAGTTACTGTTTAGGAGACATTAGGTCAATTATCAAGGAGGCCACTAGAAATATTCTTCTTCGGGGTCATCATCACTTGAAGAAATCACTGAGGAATCTGAAGAGATTCATACTGTAGTAGTTCAGCTTGGCACTCTATCTCTTTGGCTTCCATGGATCGCTCCCTGTGGCATCCGGCTATTCTCTATTCAAAATGTTTACAATCCCTAATCTGAGAAAGAAACTCTCACTTTAAGTGTTCTCATGGCAACAGAAAATGTACTGAATGTCTTCAAGAGCATACTTTCTTTTCAAGTTTTGTTAATTTTAAAATCTGGTTGTGTGTAATGTTTTTAAAATTGTGTCAAATATCACATATACATTTATCTCTTAGGAAAGGTTTAGTTTTAGGTGGAAAGCTTTCTTTTTAAAGTTTATGAAAATTTCAAATGTGAATTTATAGCTCTCCATGGAAATATGCAATGATATTAAAATACTTAGGTTTGAATTTAAGCCACTTACTTATAAATCTTGATTGAGAATCATTTTTGTGAGTACTTGAATTTGAAGGACAAAAATGTAGTTTTAATACTGGTAATTTGAACTAGCATGACATTGAAAAATATTTCTGAATCTAAAAATATTGAAATAAAAGTACTTTTTTTTATTACAAATTTGGGTATATCAGTAGGTGGGTTTGACACTAGTATATCTTGACCTAAAGAAGTGTAAACACTCTACAGTATTTTTTTTCTAATCAGAAGGGAAGTGGCCTTTTACTTTATGCATAAAGTATCCTAGAATTCCCCATTAAGTCATATTCCTATACTCGTATGTAAGGTGTAAGAACGTGGGAATAACTGAGTTCTCGGGGGTGCTGTGGCATTGTCAATCAGGAAATTTTGAATAGGAGCCTAGTGATAAACTATGTCTGTTGGCCAAGGGCCAATCTAACCAAATTAGTAGAAGCTTGTCATTAGGTTGGTGATTTTTTTGGCCAAATTCATGAAAACCATCAAAGGAAGATTGTAATCTGCTTTGGTGAAATGAACACCCATACTGACAAAATTTCAAATCCAAGTTTCAAAGAAATATATGCACATATGTGTATGTATGTGCGTGTGTGTACATGTATTCTTATGCATACATGTGTACACATATGCCTGTCTGTATCTCTTAGAAATCATTTCATATCCACATTATATTTCATTTGCAAGTAGCCTTTCTTTCTTTTTTAATTAAATTTTATTTTATTTTCAAAGATCAGCCTTTTCTCTCCTTCCCTTTCCTCATCACCCCCTTCAGTGGGAAAGCAAGAAAAATAAAAGCCCTGTTACAAACACATATAGTGAAACAAAACAGAAGTTCTCATTGTCCATGTCTGAAAATATGTCTCTCAATATTCACCCTGAATCCATCACCTCTCTGTCAGGAGGTAGGCAGCATGTTTCATCATATCTTCTCAGGAATTGTGGTTGACCATTATGTTGATAAGAGTTCCCAAGTTTATATACACACGTATGTACGTGCATACATATATACATATATACACAGGCAAAATGGACTCACTGAGTTTTTCTAGATTTCCTCATCAGGATTCAGTCTGGTGCATTTTCTAGATCATTTAGGAGGAGTTTGTG
>CM053624.1:89207209-89237849 GCA_028646595.1 Phalanger gymnotis
TCTCAACACTCCTTCCATGAGTGTGCCCCAAAAATCAAATGCCAAGCTCTCCTCAGTTATATCTAGTTTTTGGAGCCCTGAAGGCTTTGACCTCACCCAGGCTGGGTCTGGGAAAGTTCTCCAACCCCAGGATCACATCATATACAAATCAATGACTCCTACTTGTCTCAGTACTGAGAAATGCTCCAAGACAAAAAGATCCCACTTTATCTGCCCCAGAATCATTAAAGGCACTTAAGAGAAGGAAAGCAAAATGTCCCACCTTAATTACTATTACATAATAATGTTAATGTTACACCTAACAGGGGTTTGGGCCTGGGGCTTAGCACTTAGCAAGATTCAATGACAAAAGCCAAACTCTTCAAGGGCACTTGTTGAACTAAATGCTAGGGAGACAATTTTTTGCCTTATGACACACCCTCAAGTGACCTTATCAGAAGAATTTTTTTTTGGGGGGGGGGGGTAGAGACTCCTCTCTCCTTCCCCAGGCAAGATTGGTTGACAGCACCAGCAGAGAAACAAAGAGACACCTAGGTCAGTTTATTTTTTGTTCAGAAGAGAGCCACTGATGAGAGTGGAGTACTCCAGAGTAAGAATTCAGGCAAGAAAGCCAACTTATTAATAGCTGTTTACATACTGATGGAGGACGGAAAGATTCAGGACTTACATTTCAGGCTCCTGTAGATACAAGGAGTAAAACTAGCAATAAAACAAGCAAACCTTGAGAAGCAGAATTAGATTAGCAAATTAGAGTCAGATGTTGATGTGAAATACTTGATGTTATTTTACTTTTACCTATCACTCTATATTCCATCAGGTGACAGGTGCATTAAATTGCTGGCACAGGGTCTCTTTGGGTTTAAAGAGGGTGTATTCAGCAAGTTAACCTTTTTCGTTGTCAGTCTTCATAAAAGTTTAATTTGAAAGTTGGTGTATTACAGGATACATTAAACACGTGCTCAGAGGAAACCGATTGCATAAAATCATAGTATTCATTTGTAAAAATTTCTATTGAAATGGAAACCATTTGAAAATACAGGAAACTTCAATCTTAATACCCATCCTGTAGAGTAGGGCAGGGATTTACAAAATTTAGGGTATCAGGCATTTGCTATTTACTATCTGCACAACCCTGTATAACCTCTCTATGGTTCATTTGCCTCTTCTGTGAAAGGGAGGTAACAAACTAGATGATTTCTTAGGCCCTATCTAGCTCAGAATTCTGTGATGTTTTGTATTGTCTCTCCAAAAAAACCCTGAAGAACTATTTTCAAGCAGTATAGTTTTAATGACTCATATGACACAGTGATTATAAAGCAATATTCTTTTTTTATAATTAAGATTTTTTATTTTCAGTTTACAACACTCAGTTCCACATAATTTTGAGTTCCAGATTATCTTCCTCCACCCCACCCCCCTCCTCCCCAAGACGGCATGGAATCCGATATGTCTTCTACACATAAGTTCACATTGAACCTGTTTACATAATCGTCAAGTTGCAAAGAAGAATTATGACCAATGGAATGAATCACGAGAAAGAAGAAACAAAACCAAAAAAAGCCCAATTCTTAGCAAATTTTTTAGCCATTGTATAAAATAAGCACCATTATATTATTGAAATTTATAAGTAAATATCAGAGTAGTAGATAAGGATTTGGAGAAATTTTCATAAAATCTGTTCACTTTTTACGTCATTCCTCTTCTAAGTCATAACAAAAATAGAACTATTACACTTTCTGCCTCAGGTAGGACACTTATATTTTTTTATTTTCTGGTATAGCCTTTGACTAGGAACATGTTTTACTACAGTGTGAAGATGGAGGCAGAAAAAACTATAGGAACTGTATTGGTGATAAGGGTAGAAGATGATGATATACCCCTGATGTCCCTGCTGCAGTAGCGCAGCAGGTGATCTTGTGTCTACATTAAGTCTGGCACCAATATGGTGAGCCCCTGTGAGCTAAGGACTACCAGGTTGCCTAAGGAAAAGATAACTGACCCAGGTCAGAAAAACGAAGCCCGTTAAAGCTTCCATGCCAATCAATATTGACATCAGGCTGGTGAGTGACCCTTTCATTTCTAGCCTGGGCATACTAGAGAGATCTAGTCTCAAAGAAAGAGAACAAAATAATAACTTAAATGAGTGATTGTCAACTTAAAATTGAACACCATTGTAACTAATTGGATATGCTTAGTAATGTCACATTTGAATTCTTTAATATGAAAGCATAGGATATTCTGACAACTTTTTAGTAACTTCTAAGTCTCAATTAGGATTCTTTAGCTAATCCATCTCATTCATTTTTCCTCTTATGAGGTTATAATTAATGAGTCTTCTCTTCTTCTGGGTAATCAATTAGTCACTAAACATTTACTAAGCGCTTACTATGTACCAGGCACTCTAAAGATGTAAAGAAAGGCAAAATCACTATCCCTACTGGCAAGGTGCTTCTAATAGGGGAGACAACATATAAATAATTGTGTATATACAGAGTATAGATAGAGAAGGGGGAAAGAGAAAACTAGGAAAGTTTCCCTTCTCCTATCCTTTCAGTCTTTCCTTTGACCTTCTCCTTCTCTTCTCCTTCCTGGAGGCACTTAATAATTGGAAGAAAATTAAAATTTATTTTTAAAAATTAAAAAAATGATGGTTTTAAAATAGATTTTAATATGCTTTCAACCCCATAATAACTATAAGGCAAGTATTATTATCCCCATTTTTCAGATGAGAAAACCAAGGATCAGAGAGATTGACTTATTTGTGATTATTCAGCTAGTTAGTGGCAGGTGGGACTGGTACTTACATTTCCTAACTTTCTCCATTAATTTCACGCTTACAAGGAGGAAGTTACAATTACAAGTTACAAGGAGGAAAATTCTATAATTTTACTATTAGGAGGAGTAAGGGTTAGGATAAAGATCAAATTGGCTAATATATAAAAGAAAATACTTTGCAAACTTACAGCACTGCACTCTATAAATGTTCTTTAACCACTTCTATTATTATCAGCATAGATTTCTAGCTGCTAAGTAAGAGACTTGAAATATAGATTCTGGCAGTTAGAACGTGTGGTACAGAAGGGACATCATCAGACCTCTGAAAGAATCTCCTTGGGAAAACGTCAGAGGAGCTGGGCACCCCAGCCAGCTATTAGCTCTGTCAGTACCCTTCTATTCCCTTAGGCACAAACCCATCTGTGATGGAGATTTCTGCCAAACCATGTGGGAGAATCCAGTATGTTTAAGACTGGACTTGTGATTGTTGGAATGTTTTAAATGTCTTGTTACTCATATGTTCAAGTATTGCCTTGGGTATGAGCATGTTTGAAAAATTAAATCTCACAATACTAACTTGAAAATCTTCTAGTGATTATCTGCTCCTGATGTAGAAGAAGCACATTACTGGTTACTGTATAGGTATACAATTAGTTAGGGGAAACACCCACTCAGTGACTAAACTTAGTTAATCGTCGTTTGACACAAACTTTTTTGTTTTTGCATTCTGTGTGTGGGGCACTATATACTTCAGGATTATGCCAAGATTGTACAAGATCTGACTGGTCCTTACAAACTCTAGGCTAGACTTTGAGTGTGGCTATCTAGTTAGGTTTGGAGAGCCTCATCACTCATTTATTTGCTCAGTGATGAATTTTTTTGCTATGACCATGCCCAAAGACTACATAGAGACATGGAGGTCTGCATTTGGCAGTGAGAGACCCCACATGTAAAATAATCACAGAGCCTTACAGTAGTGAAATAAAGGATTTTTTTTTTTTTGCTATATTTCCAAGCTTAGAAGTTCTGATAGGTACAATCACATTTCCCTTACTGCCCCATCAGAAGCAGGGTACTGATAGAGTTATTCGGCTGTCTTATTTTCGTACTGCAGGGAAGTCAGTGGGGCTGATGTCTGCAGTAGACAAACCATTCTGAAATGATACATATCCAAAATGGAACTCATATTTTCCCCAAATCCATCCCTCTTCTACATGTCCATATTTGTGTTGATCACATCAACATTATTTTAAATTACTCGGGTTGACCATCTCATAGTCATTCTTGACACTTCAGCCCCTCTCTCCAGAAGCTGCCAGGTCTTATCCCCTCTCTTGCCTCTAGCCCTTTGTGTTCGTTCATACAATCTCTATCCTCGTCCAGCTTTTGTCACCTCTCCCCTAGACTATTGAATGAGCCTCTTTATTACTTTCCTTTCTTCCAATCTCTTCCTTCTCGATTTGTGTGGTGCTTAAAGTCCTTCACAGTTTTGCTCACACCTTCCTTTCCAGCCTTATATTATTTTACTCTCCTCATGAATTTTCCATTCCATCCATACTACTAGCCTTTTGTCCATTCCCAGCAGTCCACTTTCTGTCTCTCTTCCTTTGTGTGGGTGGTTCCTCATATCTGACATTTACTCCTAAGCTCTGCCTTTTGGAATCTTGGTCCAAGCCCTGGTCCCAGCATCCACCTGAAGCCTTGTCTCCCTTCAAAATTACTTTGAATAACTTTGTCTATACTTGATACTTAATATCTTTGTAGGTATTGTATCTTGCCCACCTCTACCCTACCACCCCCATACCCTTCCCCTACTCCCCTAATGCATCATAGGCTCCTTAATGGCAGGCACTGTTTCTTCTTGTCTGTTTCCCTACCAAGCACACTGCCTTGGCCACTGCGCATACCTAATAAATATTTGTTGTTGTTGAATTGAATTCAATATTTCAGAGACTCCTTGATTTTAGAGTTATCACAGATACAAATCATAATCCCTCTACATAATGGACAAGTGGCATGTGTTATTATTGTCCACATGAGTCACCTGGTGTCTTGGTATGTTGATTGTTTTCCTTCATTCTCAAAGAGGACCAGAATGACATCACTACATTGGGGTGAAGGTACAGTGTGTCCGACTGTGGTTCATCAGACCCACGTGAGCTCAGAAGGCTCTACCACAGGTCTGCGCAAATAGTCTATATGAACATTTGGAGTGGAGAGGTCTCTAAATTTGTGCATCTCACCTTTCTTTTGAGCTAGTATAATTCTGCTTTGTCCATAGAGCACACTGCCTCCTTTGACATAGGTGCACCATGCTGGATGACTGTCACTGTAGTGCCAATGCGATATTCCCAGCGGCTATGAATATGCCGGCATAGTTCTGAATCACAAAATATAACAGACTTTCCACATGGAAGACAGAACCAAATCATTTATTCCAACATCAGAAAGCCACATCCATTATAGCAACAAAGTAATCTACACACATTAACAAGGTAGGGGTCACGCTGTCCCCAAGCCTTCCCTTTCTTAGGGCCTTCCCACAAACGAGCACCCTGGAGCAAAATTGCTCCCTGCCTGCTGCTCTCTCTACCCGCCTCCTGCCTCGCCAAGCTGCAACTCCCACATCTCTCTCCCAGCTCTGACTGACTTCCTTTCAGCTCTGCTCTGCCCTTCAGCAGGCTCCTCCCACCACAGGCTTCATGTGACCCAAACTCATGTGACTAAGGCTTCCACGTGGCTTAAGCAGGTCACCTAGTGGATTCAAGTTCTTTGGCGAGACCTCGAGACTGTCCTTGTATCACTTGTGACCTCCGTGTGAGTACTTGCCTTGTGTGAGTTCTCCATAAATTAGTCTTTTAGGCAAACCTAGGTTTGGCATTTGAACAACGTAGCCAGCCCATTGGAGTTGCACCACTGCAGTAGCTTGGCAATTCAGCTCCAGAAGATCTTCAGAATCTTCCTATGACAATTCAGAAGGAAGTGGTTCGGTTCCCTGGCATGGCGCCAGTGCACCGTCCAGGTTTCACAGGCATACAGCAATGAGGTCAGCACAGCAGCGCTGTAGATCTTCAGTTTGCTAGGCAGTCTAATACCTGCTCTCTCCCACTTTCCTTCAGTGCCCCAAACACTGAGCTAGCTCTGGCAACACATGCATCACCTTCATCATCTTTGTGTACATGCATGGAGAGTATACCTGATACCTACTTGGTAATGGACCTCCCTTCCTACACTCCCTCCCCCCAAAGACAAATTCATTTTTGGAATATGCACACACAGTGTCAGGCTCCTGGTAGAGCTGCTGTAGCTTAAGTTCACCTCAACACTGTGATGAGGCATTAGGGGAGGGATTCTTAGCCTATGGTCTGTGAACTTGGTTTTTGTTTTGTTGTTATTGTTTTAAACAGATAACTGTATTTTGGTATAGTTGGTTTCCTTTGTAATCCTCTGTATTTTGTTTCATGGATTTAAAAAACAGTCTTCTGAGAAGGAGTCCACAGGCTTCACCAGACTGCCAACAGGGTCTTGAAACAAGAAAGATTAAGAACCCTTGAGTTAGAGGACGACACAAGGGGAGAGTTGTACCATGTAGTCCACAGAAAGACATTCTGCATTTATTAATTGTACTTTATGGTCTCAGGAAAATTATTTTTACAATTTTAGTTGGCTTGTGATCATAGTCTGATATTAGGGCTGGAAAGAACCATACAGATCTTCTAGTCCACTCCCACCCCCCATTCTATAACTAAGAAAACCAAGGGCCCCAAAGATGAAAGAATCTGCCCAAGGTCATAGAAGGAGAGCTGAGATTTGAACCTTGGCCTTCTGACTAAGCTCCCTTGAATTCAAGTACTCTTTTTACTATGCCACCCTTTTTTTTAACCCCACCCCACTGTGCCCCCCTGAATATGATGATAACTCACACTTAAACAGAATAATACCAGGGTAACAATTCTTAGATACCCTAATATTTCAGGCCTGCTTCAAGTTAAATTTCTATAATCGGCAAATACAGTCTTCCCGGGTCTTGAAAACTATTTCCCGTACCTCATGAAATGTTAAGGTAAGGATGCGCATGGATGGACAAAAATTTTTTTTCCTGATTTGTTTCAGAGTACTTTTGAATTTGTAATAGGAAAACATCCTCAAAACATAGGTTTTCCTAATGACAGTGGTGTTGTTCTATTAGATATTTATATAGTGTATCCTCAGGAAGTAGCATTAGCAGCTAAGAGTTTTGCCGTCTTGCTGTGTGCCAGGGTCACCTCATTGATTCCCAACTATGGACTGATGGGCTGCTGAGAGTGGGAGAGATGCTGTATAAGAATGCTGATCCATCATACAGGTGCCATATAAGACTTTTAATAACAATAATAATAGCTAGCATTTATATAATGCTTTATGTTTTGCACAGTACTTTACAAATAGGGATTAGCCCATCTGCTGAGATGGTTTTCCCAGAGTGTGGCTGCTGCCCATGCTGTAGCTTCTTGGAGCCACAGGTGAGAGTTAGGTGATAGGTGGACACCAAATGTGGATGAGCATCCCTGAAAAGGGTTCAGCAAGCCCTCATGCCAGAGGTGCTAGTCCTCTTTGAGCACCCCACAAGAGAACATAGAAATTTAGGTGTGGAAGGGATATTTGAAATCATTTATTATTACTACTGTGACCGTGATCTCCTATAGCTAGAAGGTGACTCACACTGTTTAGCTGCTATGGGAGCCTCTCCAGGCCCTAGGCCAAATGGTATAGCGGAGCCTCCACTGTGAGTTGCCCGCCTTGCTGCCAGGAGCACAACCCATTGCTGACCTTGTTTGTGGAGCTACTGCGTGGGCCTTGTGGTTGGTTGCTTTGATGTTTATTAAAACTGCTGATGTCTGAGCCCCCTCTCCATTCCCCATCCCTGGGGCTATGTACAGAGCATGAATGTTTATTTAAATAGTCCCTTGTGAAAATGATAATAAATAATTTATACATAGCCCCTGTATAATATTCGAAGTTTTGCAAAGTGCTTTCTTCACAACCTTCTACCCTGCAACATGAGCAAAAAAATAATCAAGTGCATCTAGCCTGACCCTCCACAGGACTGGCTATACCATCCTGATCAGGCTGACACAGCTGCCGAGGGGCCTAAGTGGGGGCAAAAACCCTTCTCGCGTTGTTCGTTTTTTACTAGGAGGTTGAGATGGTGTGATTTACTTTAATAATTTAATTGAATTTACACAAATATGATTTGAATGGTGAACGTCATGCTCAGTGATGAACTCTAGTCAGTTTGTGCAATCCAAAAGAAGTAGAAGATATAACCCTTGCCTTCAAATGGCTTGCCATCTAGTATATGTGTATATGCACACATTTTAATTGTGAGTGGAAGGGATCATCATATGGGTTTGAGTTGATACCTGGACAGTAGAGATCTCCTTTCAAATTCACAGAAAAGTCAATATTGAAAAGTCTTGGGAAACCCCACAAGCCACACTTGGGAGGAACTGTGTTGTGTTTTTGTAAGTTTTCAAAGTTAAGAACTACTGCTGTTAACTTGTAGATTTCTCATGCAAAGTATTCATTTTATCCTACACTGCTGCAATATTTTTTTTTTTTGTGAGCTGACTAATAAAGTTTCTTGGCATACTGATATCGGGGGCAAGCCATTTTGTGCTAGACTATTGTCATTTACCTGGGACCTATCAAGTAAATTGCCTTTCCTATAAAGACCTACCATAGCTGGAAGTACTCCTTAAAAATAGCTAATATGGTACGTATTGAAATACTACCCCATTAGGACATTGAGAGTGGTTCTGTCTAAGTTCAACAGCATGGCAACTGATATAATGATGTATGACGGCAAAGTAAATTGTACCAAACTGAAGAAGGAAGTGTTCAAATGAATGGTCTCATCTGTCAGCCAAATGTACTACATGGCCTAAACAAGTGAATTTGTCTAATTTCACTTGGCATTTAAGGAAGAAATGGGAACAGAGAGGAAGTAAGCAATTTGCTGTCAATCACAGTAAATTTTTGGCAGCTACATTAAGAAGGCCTAGTTTTTTCTGTGCCTAGTTCAGTGCCCTGACTGGTGGACTCTTTTTTTTTTTTTAAGAAGGGGCTATACCCCCAATTATCTTATGATTTGATGAAACTGAGTGAAATAAAAACCACATGAATTGAGAGCTGCTTTGTCAAATTACAGCCTAAGGCAGGCTAAAATGGTCAAGTTGTAAATCTCACCAAAAAAAAAATAACCAGGCTATTGGTAGCAAGACTAATGATGGATTTGGACCATCACATGTTACTCTAGTTTGGAGGCATCAATTTATCGGCATTCTGCCTCAGCTGTGACACAGAAAATCTGAAAAGTTTGCTTCCTCCCATCCCAGAAATGAATGAATTATTGTCATCTTAATAAATCTAGCTGCATCTGATTAGAAATAGTAGATTTGGTCACTTAAACTTTGGGCTCATTTTATGAAATGCAAAGAAAGAAATCACTATGGCGTATGTAAAAGTTTCTTTTATTAGCTATAGAAGATGAAAATATGCTGACCATCTGCAGATTGAGTGCCTGGTGAGACAGAGGAAGGACTACTATTTGTTTCTCATTGAAACCATATGTTCTCTTAGCAAAAGAAGTAAGTGCAGCCTGGTCACAGTTCAGAGATAGGATGGAGTTTGGAGGCTAGCTTTTAGTTCAGGATATTCCTGTACTTCTGGCCTTGTCGGATATTCTTTCATTTCTAATTGGGAGGTAGAGTTTCTAAACTACAAAAACTGGTAATCATAACATTACAAGCGCAGCAGAAAATCATCTCTTCAGTTATTCCCAAATGGCTATAGATAGTGGGTACCCAGCAATCCAGCTTTTCTGAAGTTCTTTTGTACAAGCAGATGAAGCCCTGAATAGTGAAAAAAGGAAAGCTCTGGCGATGAGAGAAATAGATGGAAAATGTGCACGTATGTGGTCAGAATGATTCAGGGAAAGGCATGCTTGGTTTTTGTTACTAGATTTGATATAGTAAAAGTGAAATTCTGTTCAAATTTAATATAGCTGCATGTGATTGTCACTTAAAATATAATTTGAATGTTCTTAGTGGTTTTCTGCTTGGCTTTAATCTGTTTTATTTTTAAGACTAAAAAAGAAAGAAGACTGTATGACAGGGAAGTAAGTCAGCCCTAAGCTAGTTATGTGATTTATAGGTTTCTCATCACTCTGCCTCTGATTTCCAATCTGTAGGATGAAATATTTTCCCATCATAATATGCAGATAACTCCACATTCTCAAAGACTGACACTAGTGGGGTGTAAGCTGTGGCAGGTGCTACTAAGTTGGATAACCTGGAAGTATGGTTCTGGGAATTAGACTTTCTTCTGTCTTAGGACCAACCTCAGCTACTTTTATCAACAAAAGGATAGCCACTGGATGGTGAATTCTTTAGCTGAGGAAACTCATGAAATAGATGAAAATACTAAATGAGCCTCGGTCCCATGAGGCCGCCTTCTGCTTCCATATAGTGATAGTGTCACAATGTTTAAAAGCTATAGACATTAATTTAACTGTTTTGTATATTCTAAATGTGAGAATTTTTTTCAGCAACCATTAAGTTTTAAGTTACATTACTAAGGGAACTAGATAATATCTCTGATTTCTTTTCCAGGTTTATTTTTTACATCTGCTGACATGTTTTTTCTTTTTTAAAATCTTTTTCTTTTGTTTTATTTATTTATTTATTTTTTGCTCTTCACGGAGTCATTGATTTCTCTTTGGTCTATTTCTTGTTTTTAGGGAGTCAATTTCTTGGGTAAGATTTATCACTTTCTCTTCTAAGCTTACTTGTCTTCTGAGGAACCTGTATGTAGACCAAGAAGAAATAGAATCGAACATGGAGCAACTGATGGTTTAAGATTAGGAAAAGAGTACGACAAAGCTATATATTGCTGCCTTATTTATTTAACATATATAAGCAGAGTACATCATGTGAAATGCCAGCCTGAACAAATCAAAAGCCAGAATTAAGGTTTCTGAGGGATATATCAACAATCTCAGATATGCAGACAATACCACTCTGATGGCAGAAAGTGAAAAATAATTAAGAAGCCTCTTGATGATGGTGAAAGAGGAAAGTATAAAAGCTGGCTTAAAGCTTAAAATCAAAAAAACTAAGATCTTGGCAACTGGTTCCATCATTTCCTGGCAAACAGAGGGAGAAGAAATGGAAGCAGTGTCAGATTTTATACTCTTGGGCTCAAAGATCACTGCAGAAGGTGACTGCAGCTGTGAAATTAAAGGAAGCTTATTCCTTGGAAGAACCATTATGGCACATCTGGACAGCATACTAAAAAAGAGAGGCATTACCTTCCTGACAAAGGTTTGTATAGTCAAAGCTATGGTTTTTCCAGTAGTAGTGTATAGCTATGAAAGTTGGATTGTAAGGAAAACTGCGTACTGCAAAGTTGATGCTTTTGAATTGTGGTGCTGGAGAAGACTTTGGAGAGTCCCTTGGAGAGCAGTGTCATGGTTTGTCCTTCATTCTGGAAGAGGACCGTGACATCAGGAAGATGATGCCGTGATTTGCAAGTGAATTGGATTACAGTGAGGGAGGGCTGTGCAAGTCACCAGCTTCTCACTTCCTCTTCCAAAGCCATCTGGTTCCAGTGGCCAGATATGAATCAGGACAACTGGAGATGGCCCAGGACCAGGATACAGTGAGAGACCTTGGCCTTTTTAAGCTAAGGTCTTTCCAAATTCTCACTCTAAGGCAATGCCCATTCAGTGATTAGGGCTGTATAAGAAATGAGTCAAGGGACGACCCCTTTAATAAATAAATAAATGAATAAATGAGAGAGTGTGTGTGTGTGTGAAACTGGGAGGGGGAGACCCTCGGGCTTGTTTTCTGCCAAAAGAGAAACAATTGCTATATTTACATTCACTCTGAGCCATCTGGGGCCTATTGTTGGCCAGTCAGTGAGAGAATGAATTGAGTTTCAGGCATGGTCTTTAGGTAGAATTCTAGCCAGTAAACCCCACAATATCAAAATAGGCTTCAGCCATCAAAATTCACCTCCCTTTGAGCAGAATACCCTCAGGCAAGGGCATGGACCCTCCCATGGAGGGAGAGGAGAGGAGAGGAGAGGGGAGGGGAGGGGAAGGGAGGGGAGGGGAAGGGAGGGGAGGGGAGGAGGGGAGGGAAAGGAGAAGCTGAATTGCTCAAATCAATCAATGCATAAATCAATTTAGGTTATTCACTGGCCACATAAATGAGAAAACAGGACTGATGTTGGGAAAGATCGAAAGCAAAAAGAAAAAGGAACAGCAGAGGATGAGATGGATGGATAGTGTCATGGAAACAACTAACATGAACTTGAACATACTTCAAGAGATAGTGGAGAATAGAAAGACCTGGTATCCTTTGGTCCATGGGGTCATGAAGAATCAAACATGACCGAACAACAAAAATAACTGAGTCAAGTCCTATCTTCCCACTGTTGTTAGCCCAGTGCCCTAGCATACTACCTTGAACACAGTAGATGCTTAATAGATGTGTAACTGTCATCAAAGTTCCCATCTGATAATAAATAAATGCCCTACATATTATTCCTGACAAATGACCATCCAGCCTCTGTTACACTTCCAGTGACAGTGAACTTTCAAAAAGGCTATTCTATCTTGACGTAGCTCTGATTTTTTATTTATTTTTTTATTTTCTTCCGAATATTGAACTGAAATCCAAATTTTTCAACCTTTTAGCCTATTCTCATCCTTTGGAGTTACACAGACTAAAAATTTGAGTTTTCTTTTTTCTACAAATATATGACATGGTTTCCACATTCTTGACTATATCAATAGCTTTCTTCTGGAGGAACTTAAGCTCACCAATGTCGCTTTTAAAATGTGATGCCCACAACTAAATGCAGTATTCCAAATGTAGCCTGACCAGTAGAGTGGGGTTATTATCTCTCTTGTCTTGGACATTATGTTTCTCTTAATGCAGCCTTAAATAGCATTGGATTTTTTGTCAACCACATCATGACATTGGCTCATTTTTGAATATGAGCACTCTTCAAGCTTGGGGAAAAACTAGGATTAGACTAAAGATTATTTGATAATATTTAAAAATCAGTAAGAGGATACCTTCTGATCACATCTAGATTTTGTATTAAAACAGTATCTTAAATTGTGTATCTTATTTAAAATAGAATGTTCATTAACATTTATACTTAATTGTTTGAATAAAAACATTTTCAATTTCACTTTTTGAAAAATGATATAATTTTTTATTCATATAATCATGTTTGTGTAAAGTTTAGGTGTTTCACTGCAAGACCAGACCTAGGCACCATCATCTATAGGAGTACTCTGATTGCCCCAAGAGGAAATGAATTGCTTTTTGAATATTGGTCTTGCACGCACAAATACCTGTAACATGATTGTTGACGTCACAGTTCCATTTCAACTGAGCTCTGAATTACAGCTCTATTTGTGGTTTTTGGCTGCTGGTTCTGCCAGTGGGGTTGTAAAGGTGGTAGGCATGTGTCTGCCAGAAATAATTGTGGGTTTCAGTTGCAATACCATTTGACTCAGGTTAGTGTTGTATTAAATGGGAAGTTAACACTTCTTACTGGCACTAAGTATGCACACATGTATATGTGCACATGCATGGATGTGTGTATGTGCGTGTTTACTGTCTTGCCTAAATGAGTAAGATATAATTGAAGAATAAGATTCCAGTTCAAGAAATGCTGATGGTTTCAGGGAAATTGTCATTTCTCCTGATATGGAACCACCACTGATTCTTTCTGTGTTTAGGCTTTGGCTCTCCTTTTGTACTCTTTCTCTTTTTCTGTCTGTTTTCTTCCTCAGACCCCTATAAATGTGGACATTCCTCAAGGTTTTATCCTTTACTTCCTGCTCTTCTCTCTCAGAGAAAGCTCTATTCTCACTCACAGCTTCAACTATCATTTTATATGCTTGACTTCATCCTTTGCATCCCTTCCAGCCTTTTATTTCATTTTATTCCCCTGCCTATTGCCTATACACAGTATTTCTTTTACCACCTCTTTGCCTTTGCACAGTTGCTCCTCCCTTGTCTGGAATGTATTATTTTATAACTTCTTGGAAAGTCCAAGTTTCTTCAAATACAATATGGCTACTGCCACCAGTTTGAGGCCTTTCTAGATTCCCCACCCTTTCAACAAGTCGTTAGTGCTTTTTCCCTCTTGAAATTGCTTTCTTAAATATTATATATTTATATAAATATTTATATTTACTTAATATTAAATATTTTATATTAGAATATATAAATATAAAATACAAAATTATATATAATAATAAATATTTAATATGTGAATATTTATATATAAATTATTCACTTCTGCACATGATGCTCCCCCCATAAACAAACTCTTTGATGGCAGGGACTATTCTTTGTTTTTGTATCCCCAGCACCTAGCATGATGCCTCTTATGGTAGACACTTAATAAATGTTTCTTAAATTGAAGTATATTGAATAATTCCTGAATCTTTATGTCCGTCTGTGAGCTTTCTGTTAAGTTCTGGTCGTACATTTCCAGTTGTCTCTGTAATCCCCACATAATTGTTCTGTAGTTACGTCAGATTTAATATGTCTAAAACCCAAGCCATCTTCTTGCCCCAGCCCCATGAAATGGTTCCTTTTCCCTAATTCTCTGTTTTTGTCAGTGTTATCACTTTTCTCATCAACCAGATTTGAAATCTTGAAGTCATTATTGACTCTTTCTTCACTTCTTAAAATTAATCAGTTGACAACTTTTGTCATATCTTCCTTCACAGTCTACCTCTCATCTGTTCCTAACTGGTATCTCTACTTTCATTTCCTTATCTCTACCTTTCTACTTCATTTCTATCAGATAATTTATATAAAAACACTGTTTTGATGAAGTTGTCTCTGCTCAAAAATCTTCACTGACTCTCCATGACCTCAGAACACAAAGGGTAAAGCCTTTTATTTAGCATGCCAGGTCCTCTGTAATTTTAATTCTTATTGTAGCCTTCACTCACAGTACTTCCCTAAATGAACTTTCTCAATTCTCTCTAAACTGAAATTATTTCTGTCCCTCCAACATGCTTCTTCATGCTTCTAACACTCTCTCTTCTGATTGGATTGTCTTCTTCAACTCTGATTTATTGAATCCTGTTTATCTCTTCAAGGCCCAGGTCAAATATTGTTTCCTCCATTAAAATATTCCTGAACACTGTGCCATACCTTATAATCTTTCTCTATATGCCTGTATAATCAGTGTCTATGCCACCCATATTGTAGTTATTTGTGCGCGTTTCTTGTCTCACCTCAAGATTGTAAACTCCTAAAGGGGCGGGGGTGCTATTTCATATGTCTTTGTGTCATCTACAGTGTATAACACAATGCCTTATACATAGTGTGCTCAATAAATGTTTGTGGACTTTGAGGTACCATCTCACCCCCATCAAATTGACAAAAACAGTCAAAAACCATGAAATAATGCTATAAGTATTATGACTAAATGGGAACACTCATTCATTGATGGTGGAATTGAAAACTTCTCAGATCTTTCTGAGAACAACATGGCATTATGCGGTAAAGTTTGTAAAGATAACTACTCTTTGACCCAATAATTCTTTAATTAGGTATATACCTTAATGGTGTCATCATAATACAAATAAAAGAGCTAAACGCTCAAAGATTGTCATAGAAGCATTCTATATAATGTGAGAGAGAAAAAGATAAAGCAACCTAAATATTCAACAATAGAGGAATGGTTAAAGTGTGGTACGCTCATACAATGGAATACTCTAAAGTAATTAAGACACAAACAAATCTAGAAAAAAATCTTTATTAAATCACAAAAAGTGAAAAAAAAAAAACCAGAATGGAGCATATTTTAATTTTGTCATATGAGGAAAAGTGGGTGAAATAAATCTGATTGTTTGAGGAAAATAATTGAACAATCATAATGGAGACTTAAAGATAAAACTAAAAAAGGTGTTAAGAAAGTTTATGCATTTAAACCAATTTAAGTATGAATCAGTATTAAGCAAATGCAGTTTGTATTGATGTTTAATGTTGTTTCTATTAAAACTTTTAAAATATTTGTTGACTAAATGATCAGTTGAAATGAGTCCACTTAATTAAAATTTTCCTTCATTTCTTATTAAAATATCTAATGAATCTATAATTCCATTATTGTAGTCCTGCATCCCTTGATTGCAGGTGTTAGCTTCTTTCTTCCATTTGTTGTAGATAGTCTTCTTGAGTTGCTAGCAGTGGCCAGAAGAACATCCATGACCAGTCTTGGGATGTCCTCTTTAAACTTAGCCAGGCTTATCTTTGAATGGTAGACATCTTAGGATCTCTCAAGGTTGTGCTTCTGTGGCATAGCTTTCAAAAACCCATGATCACTTCTTAAACCACAGTGAGCTACGATAGTAGGATTTGAATGGAGGAAATCTTCCTGCATTAATGAAATTAATTCTCTGTTACAGAGACTTTATCTTCTACGTTTATTCTTAAAAAATTAAATGTTATCTATAAGCATGATGTATATAAATCAGTGTTGGAAGGACAAGATATGTTTGAGTAATGCTGTATACCAAATTGGAGCCTGTATTAATCCTTTATGATACAATAGAATATTAAGTTTCGGGAAGCAGTGACAGGTGTTGCATATCAATAAAAAAATCAATGTGCAAGTCTATATCATTTTAAATTAGATTAGACATTGTCCTTGTTCGGTTTTCGGTTGTAAGTTCAAATTTTGTCATTTATTGATATTTTATACCTTTGTTTCTTGTTCACTTAGTTTTTGTTTTTGTTTGTTTTTAGGGATAGGAGGTCTACAAGAGTTTGTCCTGAAGTCTGCAACCCTGTGTACCTCACCATTTTGCCCACCCTTTATCCCACTCAACTTTGAAGCCACACCCATTGTGAGAGTTGCAATTGAACCAAAACATCCAAGTAAGACAACTCTTTGTCTTTCAGCTCAGTTCCGCAAACCTGTATTAAATGCCTACTCTGCAAAACACTTGTGTAATGGGTACTCTTTGTAATGGGTGCTAAATATTATGCTTTGAAAAATGCTTGTCTTTAGTATTTATGGACTTTGTAGTATAGTAGTCCCTTCTGTCTTGCTGGTAATTGGGAAGAATTTAATGAACCTGAGGGTGAATCAGAATCACAGACTTTTACAATTGGAAGACACCTCAAAGGCCATTTAGTCCAACTGGCCCCTAAAAAAAATGATCCCTTCTACAACATGATTGATAAGTAGCCTTCCAGCCTTTATTTAAAAAACCTTTATTAAAAGAGAACTCATGGCCTTGTGAGGCATGTCATTCCCCTTTGGTTTGGTTAATAGGCATGAAATCAGAATTAATCAGTTTCACTTTCTCTCCATCATCATTTATTGTTGCTCCATTTGTCCCAGGTGAATGGGACAAGTTTACTTCTCTTCTTTAATCCTCCTCTTTTCCTTAGTTTAGTTATAAGAAACAATTTTTTTTTTTTAATCCTTAGCATTTCTTGCCAAGGTTAGCTCATTCTTAACTTTAGCACTCCCAGCATTCTCTCTAGTTCCTGCTGTTGTATTACTCCTCCATTACCTGTCCTTGTTTCCATCCTCAGTACATTTCTGAAAAATCTTAGCTGGTTGATGAGTTTCTCCTGTGCATCCAAATTAGTGTTTTAGACAACTTCCCTTTTTTCCTCCTCATCATTAATCTTTCCCTTTGGTCATCAGATATATATTCTTGATGGCTTTCTATGCCTCCTCAGCTGAATTTCTTTATAGATTTGTAGTCCATAGAATCCTGTTTATCATTTCAGTGAATCCTTTGGGGAAAAAAAACTCTTGTGGGGAAAAGGGGCAAGATCTAAATTTTGATATAAAAAGATGAATAGAATGCTATACTCAGGGAAACCAAAGTTCATAGGATAAACAAATCCAAATGGCTGGTCAGGAGTTTGCGGTGGTCCAAAGTTGTGGAGAGAGGACTAGGTCAGAGAAGAATCCCCAAAAGGAGTAACATTGGCTGTTGGCAAATTGACAGTTATTTCCGTGAAAGGATTCATTCTTACCAAGTTCTCTTTTATGGCAGCAGCATTAGCCACAATTTCTCCCTAAAATGCCTCGCTGGAACTCAGAAGTGGGCTTGGTGGTATGGTGTTGGTCAACAGCCTGTATAAACTTTGGGTAACAGTGGTTCCCATGTTCTCTCCACGTTTCTGTAGCTCTTCCAGTCTCGTAAGTGTTGCTATTGCCTTTAGATTTTCTGGGAGCTGCATCCTTCTTGCTTGTCCATAATGGCGGGGGCAGGGGAGCGTTGCAAAATTTCTTTGGCCATAATTTGAGATCAGAGTGGGCCCATTACAACAAAGACTGACCTGGGAAACACAAAATAGGGTACATAATCAGGAGAGTAATCCTACTCATTATATCCTGGGACTTAATACCTGTGTGATGAGGAAATAGCCTTTCTTCTAGTCTCTCAATTTTGGGAGGATTTCAGGGCAGTCATACTTAATCTTCTATGCCTACATAATCCCCAGGAATGACATGTTGGTTCAGTTTATGCTAAATTTTAAATATCTACCTGACATCCAAGTGAAGAATGTCCAGTAAGTAAGCTATTGGAAATCCATGACTGAAGCTTGGTAGAGAGATTTAGGATGGGTGGATGGATAGATAGGAAGGGAATGATAACTAAAATCGTGGGAGCTGATACATCAACAACAGAGAATCAATTCAAAGGTAAGTCAAGAGGGCATTTTTTCAAATTTTTGGGGCAGGCCATGATTATGAGGTAAACTGTGACACAGGTAGAAAAAGAACCAGGAGAGGGAAGTGTCACACAAGCCAAGGGAAGAAGGAGGATGCAGGAGAAAATCTTACTCTTTGTGCTTTTTAGGCCAGACCTTTTCTAGACCACATGTTGACCTGCACCATCTGATTTCTGTTTTTGCTTCATTGCAACATCTTCCTAGCATCTTTACAATTTCAGATCCTATTTTTGATTCAGCATGTTTTCAGTGGTCTGGCTTCTGATTGTTCTAGGACAGCTTCCAGGAAGGCTCCTGTCATCCATTTGTGTGGATTCCTGTTAGTCTCACAAAGTGTTCCTTTTCTGAGTCTCAACTATTTTGCTTTCTCCTAATTACTGATGTCCACTTTGGGAACTGCCTCAGCCACTGGCCACATCCTACATGCACTGGATCATAGGATCAGAGGAATGTGTGCTGGAAGGAACTTTAGAGTTCAGGTCCACTCCAGTTATTTTGCAGACGAGGCAGCTGAGGCCTAGAAAGGTTAAGTGACTGGACTGAGGCCACACAGGTAGTTAAGGAGCAAAACCGGGGTTCAGGTTCAGGTCACCTGACTCTAAATCCTTCACTCTTTTGATTCCACCGTGCTGTTATTTCAGGTTCTTTGAAAACACATCGTTTTCCTTTATGGAATCAGTAGAACTATGATGGCTGAGATTTCTGGGTTGGTCTCTAGAATACCAGCTTTTTGGGGGTGTTATTTGTATCTTCCAGTTTAAAACAGGAACAAGACCATATGTTAATATAAAATACTTAAAAGTTTGTTTTAGAGATTGCAAGGATCCACACCCTAAGCAGTCACTCCAAAACCAGACTAGGATTCCATAGCCACTTTGTGGGCAAATACATTCATTTGGTAGACTTCCTGTTAAGTCAGTAAAAATATGGTTATCTCTAGGAAGGAGACTTTTGCAGGGATAGCCTGACAGGTACTCAGGTACTGCTATGCAAGGGACCCTCCTCTGATGGCACTCTAAGAAAGCTCCAAAGTGTTGCTCTGCATACTATATAGGCACATAAGAGGAGAGTCCTTTAGAGAGTGCTACAAGACTGGAGAGATGGCTTTTAAGGCAATAACTAATAACTTTATCGAGATGCTAAAGCTGATACTTACAGGGCAAGTTTTATGCCCAGAAAAATCCTGATTCTAATATAAGTGGTTTTACAGATGGCTTCAGTTTTTCCCTGCTGCAAGCTCTGTGATAGTTATTCATTCTCATCTTTCTTTTTACTAGATTCCACATTGAATCCTTCCTTTAGTTATTAGCTGCCAATGTTTTATCTGTAATTTGGGGGGTAGATGCCTGTTATATTCCTAGCAGTTATGTCTATTGAAGAGTTCAAGTGGTACTACAGACTAACTATGGACTTCACATTGCATGCTTATGAATGCTATGGCTGAAAAATGTGTAAAACTGAATTTTAAGTAATAAGTTCACACATAAGTGTAATTTTTGTAGAGGCTTTTATCTAAATGGATTAAAAAAATTAGGAGCTTCAGTACTAATGGATTTCTATTCTTTCCCTTGGGGGGCGGTAATGGTTTTGAATAGTCCTCTTTTTGCTGTATTTTTAATAAGCATTTTCCATTTGGTTTGCCTAGGTGAGATGCCACAGCTGGTTAAAGGAATGAAGCTTTTAAACCAAGCTGATCCGTGTGTGCAAGTTTTAATTCAGGAGACTGGAGAACATGTGTTAGTTACAGCAGGGGAAATCCATCTCCAACGATGCCTGGATGACTTGAAAGAAAGGTTAGGAAGCAAGGGTGGTGGGGTTATATACCCTATATGTGTGTAGTTCAGTGGGTTGAGTGTTCCTTAGTTATTGAAACCCATAACTAAGGTTTATCTTTGGTGGTAGCCAAAGTCTCCTTATGCAAGAATTTTGCTGCAACTGGATCATACATTTAAATTTTATTAACTATAAAATGACTACCACCAGGAAATATCACTTATTTCCTATTTTCTTAAGGCTTTTTATTTTAATGTTATTTTTCTACGTTAGTCATAAATTGTCATTTAATGTTTTATATAATAATAATGACAACATGTTGCTTTAAGGTGCTTTTATATAATTATCAGGGTAATGTTTTAATAAAAGTTTACTTAGAAACAAAGAAGGAAAATCTTAGTATCATTTGATTGTGCTTGTGAATAATTTAACTATTCCACCAACTAATGCCATATAGTGTTTTTCTATTTCGATATCTTCATTTTTGTGTATAAAGCTGAATGGCATGCTAGCCAGTGTTATAAAACAGCTTTTGATTTTTGTCTTCTCTTTTAGATACATTTTAATGAAATTACATATTTCTTCCCTTTCTCTTTTGTAAAGTCACCCTTTGAATCATTTGGAATAGGTTTTAAATTTTTGTTGCTCTTAGATTAAGAATTTAGAATTTTAGAACTGAAAAGGACCTGCCCCTGGTCACGGAGAGGTGGTGACAGGAGTTAGGAGTAGGCCCCAGAGCTTCTGACTTCTGGTCCTCTGCATTGCTTCTCCTTTACCTCCTTTGATATCTCTACATTTCTTTGTTTAAATTGTCTTACTAATTATGGAAAGCTTCATTAGCACTCAGAGAATAATAAATCACAAAGCATAATTTCTTTTAAAAGAGTGAATATCAATAACTTTCAACAATTGTTTTTACTTAGAGGGCTGTTTAGTTTATTATCTTTAGATAATCTTTGATAGAATGGAAGGTCCCTGAGGGAAAACACTTCTGTCTTTGTATTTTCAGACTCCTGGTGCAGTGCCTGACACAAAGTAGATACTGAAGCAATTCTTATAAATGTGATAGATGACGTATTTCCTTGAACAGGTCCCTTAACATCTCTGAACTTTAGTTTCTTTATGTGTAAAAATGAAGTATTTACTAAGATTACTTCTAAGATTTCTTGTAGCTCAAAATTCTACACTTCTCAGTAGTAATTTGAAATAAATTCCCCCTTCACATTAAAATCAATTTAAATTTTTTTTTAATTCTCAAACCGTTAGTTTCCTCTCTTCATAATATCATGCATCATTTTTAACTTAGAATTACCCACCAGATACTCCCCCCAAGTGTATGTTCTTATGCTTTAGTGACTGAGCTAAGTCATCTACTTGTATCTTAGGTTTATATTCTTTGCATTCACTGGTGTTTAGGTGCACTTTTTTTCCTTTGGGAGAAAAAAAAATTACATTTACAGAAAGAGAAATTGATTTTTTTTCAGAATGTGGCCTTGACATGGTATTAAAGTATTTATAGAAAACCAGCTCACTTTGAAAACCATTCAGTGTGAAAGCTACTGGAAAGATCAATGTTACAGCTTATAAACATCATCAGAAATATAGACTGATGCTGAATGAAAGGAGCAAAGTAATGAAAACAGAGGCCCCTCAGCCGGCTTTGGATTTATGTTCTCAAAAAAGATACTTTAAGCATTCTTCTCAAGTGCTCTTAGGGTTGCTCCCTGTGGTTGCTGGAGACACCTGTTTCTGGAGGTGATAAAACTCCATTCTTTCATAGCTCAGATTCTTTTTAATCACAAGATTTAGAGCTAGAAGTCATGTTGCTCAATGCCATAGTTTATTAGATGAGGCAGCTAAGCCCCAGAAAGGTAAACTTGACTTTCCCAAGGCTACGCAGGTAGAGGTAATAACTAGAAGAGGGAGGATTTGAATCTAAGCTTCTGGCTTCAATTATACTGCTCAGAGGATGATTTTTAGGAAAAAGAAAGGAAAAAATTATGATTTCATTAAAATTGATCTAAATAGACAAAAATCAGATTGCAAAAATTTTATAATGCTAGCTAACTTTTTTTTTTGATGAGGCAAAAGAAAGAAACTCAAATGAGATAGCCATATGTAACCAGATATCTCCTTTTCCTAGTTTTCCATGTTTGCTGTGAGAACAAAGAGTAGGCAAGAGGAAATAGGCATTACTTATGGGTCCTTGAATACAAGCAATGGAAACAATGAAAAACAAAACACAACCTGGAATAATCAAGGCTAAAGGGAAGAAAAAAAAAGCATCCACCAATAACTCTCCTGTTGGGAAAGCCCTTCGTATTTCTCTGTTAGAGGTGGAAAGACTTAGCCTGATGTCTTTATTTCACAGATGAGGAAACTTAGACCCACTGATTTATACAAGGTCATGCTAGCACTAACCAAGATTCAGACCCAGGTTTCTTCTCTCTCTTACAGTTCAATGTTCTTTCCATATTGCTACATTACCTCTTCTGTTGGAGGAGAGAAGTAGAGAAAAGTGACTCAGTGATGATGGTTAACATTCATATAGTGCTTTAAGGCAAGCCTGTGAAGTAGGTGGCATTATTATTCCCATCTTACAGATGAAAAAACCGAGGCTGCGTGAAATTAAGTAATTTGCCCAGCATCACACAGCTGGTGTCTAAGGCAGGATTTGAACACAAGTCTTCCTGACTCCCAAATCCAGCACTCTATCCACTGTGCCACCTAGTTGCCTTCGATACTAGTTTAGTGCATTCATATACTGTGGTTAGCTAAGACTGCCTTCATAAGAATATTGGGAATTCTATTTTGGTGTCTCTTTTGGGGAGTATAATGTCACTTTGTTTACTTTATTTAGTTTTTGGCCAGGGCTCTTCCTGAGGAAATCCAGGGGTGTATTATTGCCACTGGTTGGTATATGTTGCTGTTGCTGTTTCCTGGCTAGAAAAAGAAAAGTTCCCCACAGCTCGCAGGAACTTAGACAGTGGTCCTGAAACAGTCTTTTTTCAGTTGACCTAAGCTAACAACACGACAGAGATTTTTCCCTTCTGCATTTATGCTACAATCTACTTTTGGTCTTATAATGCCATTGGAAACTAAAGATAATTCCCCATAGGATCCATTTTGTTGTATTTAAGATATATGTGTGTATATATATATATATATAATATATACTTCTTAGTAATTGAATGTAATGATTAAATTTTTTTTTATACAAATAATAGACTGAGTTACGAGACTTGGGCCCTAGTTCCACCCGTTTCCTCATCTTTACACTGGAGTTGAACTAAACTGATGTCTAGTATCCTTTCCAGTTCTAATATTCTGTATTCTACTTAGAACTATAGGATATTTTCCCCTCATGTGTCTTAGTAAATAATTTGGTATTTGTTATTTTTTTTAAACGCACATTAGTCAAATCTTACTACAACAAATACTTTCCAAGTGAAAACATATGTAATGTGATAGCTAATCCAAGCAGATAACCTTTTTTATTTTAAATAATAGCACTATAATGCAACTCTAACTTACATACACAAAAAGAGTTTGGATACTCCCCTTGAAGTGTTATTTTTTCAAAAAGAATTTTATCTTTTTAGCCCGAAATTAAAACGAGTTTTACATTCTGAGTTTATGAGGCAAACTATTATCAAGCTCTGAAAGAAAAAATAACTTATTTTTTGTCAGGACCTGGCTCACACAAGTGTATGGTATTTTTTTATCGTACCATTTTCTAGGTCATTGTCATGGTCGTCATCATCATCATCATTGTTGTTTCTGTTGGTTTTATTTTCAGGTTTGCAAAGATTCAGATCAGTGTATCTGAACCAATCATCCCATTCAGGGAAACAATTACTAAGCCACCCAAAGTGGACATGGTCAATGAAGAAATAGGTAAACAGCAGAAGATTGCAGTCATCCACCAAACCAAGGAGGATCAAAGCAGACTCCCTGAGGGAGTCCAGGTTGATGCAGATGGGCTCATCACAATGACCACCCCAAACAAACTCGCCACTCTCAGTGTCCGAGCCCTGCCTCTCCCAGAAGAGGTCACTCAGATCCTTGAAGAAAATAGTGATTTGATTCGTTCTATGGAGCAATTGACTTCTTCTTTAAATGAGGGGGATAATACCCAGAAGATTCATGAGAAGACCCAGGCTAAGATCCAGGAATTCAAACAAAAGTTGGAACAAAACCTACAGGGAAGGAAATGGAGGAATATCGTGGACCAGATCTGGTCATTTGGTCCTAGGAAATGTGGACCTAATATATTAGTAAATAGATGCTTAGATTTTAAGAGCTCTGTATGGCAGTGCCTCGAGAGCAAATGTATTAAGGAAGCAAGTAAATACAGAGATTTTGACAATAGCATCATCAGTGGATTTCAGCTGGTAACATTGTCAGGCCCCATGTGTGAAGAACCGCTCATGGGTGTCTGTTTTGTTCTAGAAAAGTGGGACCTAAGTAAATGCTTGGGTCAAGGAGCAACTGAGAAAACAGAAGAAGAGCTAGACAGAGATGAAACTGTTTCTGACCAGAGCAGACCTAAAGAATCACCCGCTGAAAATGAACAAGTTCAAGATAACTGCCTAGAGACATTGGAGAAAAAGAGCAAGCATAAAGGGGAAGCATTGCTGGCCGACTGTTATGGCCCTTTCTCTGGTCAGTTGATTGCTACCATGAAAGAAGCTTGCCGCTATGCACTGCAAGTGAAACCCCAGCGCCTAATGGCAGCAATGTATACCTGTGACATCATGGCCACTGCAGAAGTACTAGGTAAGGAGTGCGTGTGTGTATGCATGTGTGCATGTGGATGTGCACGCATGCGCACGTTGGTGCATGTGCATGTGTGCGACTTACAGTGTCTCTGTATCAGCTCTGTCTTCCAAGAAAGAATCAGGAGGGCAATGGTGACTCGAAGGAAAAGGGAAGCCAGTCAAGGAGTAAATCAGGCTGGGAGTGACAGTGACACATGTCTGAAGGTTTCGTGTAGGTTATTGGAGACAGACTTCTAGCCCAGGACCAGAGATACACTTGAGGAAGTCATCGGTGTAGAAGCAATGCTTGAAATCATGTTTGTATGAGCAAACAAATATGGAACTGGCCATTAAAGAGCCACATTTTGTCTAAAGAGAAAGGGCATTGGATTTAGGCATCAAAAGACCTACATTCAAATCATGACTTCTGTTTAGCTGCATAACCTTAAGTAAGTCGTTTTTAAAATCTCTGAGCTTTAATTTTCTTCATCTGTACAATCACAATTATACCTCAAAGGGATGTTGTGAGGATCAAATGAGATGATGCATGTAAAGCCTTTTGTAGCCATAAAGTTACATAAATGAGTTATTAATTGTCATTAATCTGAATGATTGCATCTTGCAATCAGGCTGGCTTCTGACTCTACCACTCAACTGAAAGGACTCTCTCCAGGGTTGTCAGTGATTTGCTAAATCCATTGGCTTTTCTCAGAACATATGATTCTTGACTTCTCTGAAGCCTTTGACACTGTTGACACCCCCTTCCTTCTGGACATTTTCCTTGTTTTTTAGGGTCATTTCTCTCTCCAAGTTTTCCTCCTGCCTATTTATCTGAATGCTTTCAGATCTACTTTTTGTGAATTTCTTATTCAACTATGTGGAACTTTATCTTTCCTTTAGTATTTGACTATCCCCAGACAGGTCTCATTTGTTGAGTATTTTTCAGAATAGTATTTTTTTTCCATTTCCTTCCTTTGCATTTTTAGTAAGTCAAATACAGAATTTATCAGATACTTTGCTTTTAGCAGAGTAAACATTTTGCCTCTGTCCTAGTTTTAGCATCTATGTTCAGAAGGCACTTCTAACCAAATAGTCTGTTGTATAACAATATTGTTACATAACAATATTATAGTTCTCTTTATCTCCCCTTTTATTCTTATTCAGAAGGTCTCTACTCTATGTGCATTCAAGTTTGTGGGTTTTGAGTTAAAGTCGTATACTATTATATTCTTTTGCCTTAAAAATAAATCAGATGTTAGTTTTGTATAAAATATCCCCTGACATTATCATATTCCAGATATGAGTCCACCTTAACACATCTCAGTGAGTTCTTTGAAGTTGTATTTGACATTTTGTGTTAAAAGTTTCAGGTTTATTTTGGTTATTTTATTCAATTTTTATATAAATAGAAAACTATTGCAGCTCTGTGGGTTGTCACAGAGTTATTAGAAAGCATAGTAATTCTTCTGATCTGTTTTCCTGTTATTTTCAACTACTAGGCTCAACTTCTATGATGCTTCTTTCTTGGTCAAGTAAATAGTCCTATGTGGTATCTTATTTCACTCTTTTATCTGTGTGGTTTTCTCCTTTCCCTCAGAATTCAGCTATAAAAGCCCTTTTGATCAGATCTTGCCAAATTAATTTTTCCTAGTCCTTTGGCAGGAACCTATTGTTCTAATACATAGGCCATGAAACTAAATCCTGCTCTTTGACCTCATCTACATGGTCAGCTGTTCGTTCCTTTACCCTTCTTTTTCTTCTAAAGTCATAACTTTGAACTGGAGGAGATAAAAACTTTACCAATTCCCCCAAAATTGTTTAGTTTCCTACCCAAAATTTCAGAATGTTTTAGGGCTACACTGGAGACCTTCACTTCTGTGAATCAGCAAGATCGGGTAGTGATTGGTAGGTTCATTTAATCTTTCAATTAAGCATTCTGTTTTTAATCTGAGTCACACCATGATGTAGTGGTTAGAGAGCTGATCTCAGATTCAGTAAGACCCAGGCCTTTGACCCATAAATTGGCTCTTTATCTGGTGCAAGTCCCCTTAACCTCTTAGTACTCCAGGCATCTTCAAACATTGCAGAGAAAGTACTGACTTGCATTAGGAGAGGAAGTTTTTCACCAGGATCTCCCTTGATTATGATTATAAGCTAAAAAAAAAAAAACCTAATCTGTTTCTTCTAAACAAAGTCTTAAAACAGTAATTTATTCTATAGCTGTTAAATTGCTTTTTCCCACTCTTATACAACAGAATTTTCCAAAATCTCAAAATAATTAAATTTCTTCCTCTGGAGAAATACTTTAAGAGAATGGCTGCACTTTTCTCCAGAGTTCATTCAGAATATACTTCCCCCAAAAGGGTTAAAACATGAAGTCTTTTACAATTCTTAATACTATTTCCATCTGTACTCATATAAAATTCCTTTTTAATAAATACAACTAACCATAAAAATTTTCTTAATCAGTTTTGATATAAATGGAGACCTATTGCTACAATTACCAGTCAATCAATAAAGGTTTACCAGTTGTTGGGACACATGGCTTTTTCTCCCCTCAAATGCCAAATGTATGCTTGCCAAAAAACTATTTTAATGGAGAACTCACACAGGGCAAGTGCTCACATGGTGATCAGAAGAAGCAATATAGGGACACTCTCAAGGTTTTTCTTAAGAACTTTGGAACTGATTGTGTGACATGGGAGACACTAGCACAGGACTGCTCAGCATAGCATGCCCACATCGGAGAAGGCGCTATGCTCTATGAGCAAAGAAGAATTGAAGAAGCTCAAAAGAAAAATGAGATGTCCAAATTTAGGGACATCTCTACTCCAGACGTTCATGTGGACTATTTGTGCCTGACCTGTGGTAGAGCCTTCCAAGCTCCTATTGGTCTGATCAGCCACAGTCGGACACGCTGTAATTTGATTCTCTAATACAGTGATGTCATTTTGGTCTTTTTTGAGAATAAAAGACAACAGCCAACTATAAAACCTTAGCTCAGAATATTGCCCAAATATTTTTGCATTTCTTCTAATTCCAACCTTTTAATTTTCATTGATAAATCTTTTTTCATCTTTTAATTGTCAGCTTTCTGCTTCTATGGGAATCACTTTCTCCTATCTCTCTTCCCAGCAAAGCTTAAAAAAAAAAAGGCCACATCTATTTAGCTTTTGTAAACTTGTTAGGTTTTCAAACAGTTTTATATTCCATTATTATAGTAAAGCAGTGTCTTCCATATTGAGCTTAAGTTATGTATAGATAGAGTCAAGTGGAGACATCTATTTAAGTTTCTTTTTTTTTATAATTTAAGAGAAATGCTTATAATGTTGATTTAAAAACAAGCAAACAGAGGAAAACCAAAACACTGCTGCTCTAGGCTGTGTACAGAGAACTGAAAATATTCCTTTTATGTAGAACTAGAAATCACATTGGCCTTTACTAATATGGAACTTTATGTCTATCCCATTGTGCTGGAAGCTTGCTTTAATGTGAGTCTTGACAGTCCTTGCCATAAAATCATGTTGTAAATCACACAGTTTTATAATAGACTTGTAGTCCTTAAATTTAAACTAAGGGATTCTTCAAGCAGAACTTTGTAAAGCCTTCCCTCTCCTAACTTATTGATTCATGGAGTTTGGACATGGCAGGGTCCAATTTGTATTTTTGCTGTTGCCAAAAATAAACTCACATTGGATGGGAGGGCAGGGTCAAAATGAATTCTTGTGTTACTATGAAAAGCCTTTGCTTTTAGTTAGTCCTAGCTCCTCTCATATGAATCTGGGTCACAAAATTAGATGTTTGAAAATCTCAAAAGAGAAGCAAGGAAAGACTTAAATGAACTGATGCAAAGTAAAGTAAAGAGTCAGGAAAACATTATGTATAATAACTACAGCTATGTAAATGGAAAGAACAGCCATCACAAAACAATCCTAACTGAACATTGGAAAATTATAAAGAACAAACGTAGTCCCAAAGAAAAAGATATGAGAAAACACTCTCCCTGCTCCTTTTGCAAAAGGTTGGGGTCCATAGATGTGTAACATTACATGTAATGTCAGAGTTTTTCAATGTGTTGTTCAGTTTTGCTAACTTTTTTCTTTTCTTCTTTTTCTTTTAAAAAAAATTATTATAATGGATAGTTTTCTAGGAAAGGTAAGGTTATAGGTGATACTAAAACAAAGGACAGGATTAATAGGAAATAAGACTGAAAAGGCACTAGAATTGAGAGGTTTTGGGAAAGGCTTTCTATAGAAGATGAAATTTTAGTTGGGATTTAAGAAGCTATTAGGAAGAGATGAAGAGGGAAAGCATTCTAGGCACAGGAGACAGCCAGAGAAAGTTCCTAGAACCAGGAGATGGAGTATCTTGTTTGTGCAACAGCAAGGAAGCCATTGTTACTCTATGGAAGAGTATGTGGCAGAGAGTAAAGTACCAGAAGATGGAAAAGATAATAGGGGGCTAGGTTATGAAGAGCTATGCACACCAAAAAGAGGCTTTTTCACTTGATTCTGGAGGCAATAGGAAGCCACTGGAATTTAGTGAGTTAGAGGGGTAACATGGTTGGACCTGTGCTTTAGGAAAATCACTTTAGGGACTGAGTAGAGGATATGGATTGGAGTAGGGAGAGACTTAAGGAGAGCAGACCTACCAGCAGGCTATTGAGTAATCCAGGTGTGAGGTGATGAGAACCTGCATTCAGATGGTGGCAGTGTCAGAGAGGAGCAGAAAGCATATTTAAGAGTTGTTACAGGAAGCCAAGATGGCAGCTGGAAAGCAGGGACTTGGCCTAAAGCTCTGCCCCAGAACCCTCCAAACACCTATAAAAAATGGCTCTAAACAAATTCTAGAACTGCAGAACTCATGAAATAGGAGAGAGAAGCAGGGCTCCAGCCTGGGACAGCCTGGTTGGTCTCTGGGTAAGGTCTATCGCACCGGAGCTGGGAGCAGAGCAGAGACCAGTGTGAGCAGTGCCTGTACCAACCAGACCAGGAGCCAGGTGGAACAGGCCCTAGCGCCCTGAATCAGTGAGCTGTAGTAGTTACCAGACTTCTCAACCCACAAACAACAAAAGACAACAGAGAAGGTTAGTGGGAAAAGCTGCAGGGACAGAGTGAAAGGAGTTCACAGTTTGGCCACCACCCCGGGGGCAGGGGCAGCTCTGAAAATAGAACTACAGCTGCAGTTGCTTCTAGCCCCAGGACCACCTGGTGGGCGGCATTAAGTGGCAGATCAGAGCAGAAATGCAGAGCCTGCTTAAGATCTGAGTCGAGGGTCCAGGTTGGCAGTTCTTGGGGGAGGAGGAGCCCTAGTGTGGCGGAGTTTGCTGTGTAGAAATACCTCTGAAAACAATGGCACAGCCCCTCAAGCTTGGGACAAAGTACTCTCTACTCTACAAGCAGTCACACCCCAGTGAAAAACTCAAGGTTTAAGTAGTTGGCTAGGAACATGACTAGACAGCAAAAACAGACTCAGATTCAGACTCAGGCTTTGGAATCTTTCTTTGGTGACAAGACCAAAACATACAGCCAGAAGAAGTCAACAAAG
>CM053624.1:89238349-89257586 GCA_028646595.1 Phalanger gymnotis
AAAAAAAAAGAAGAGGTGGCATTGCTTTGGCTGCAATCCAAAGAACAATTTCTTCCTGGTAGGCTACTTCACATTCAGATGGGGTCTCTTAAAATTCAAGGACTCAGTTAAAAACCTGTGAAAATCTAATGAAAATTTCAAAGGAAAATAATAACTACCCACTGTCTCAACCCAAAGTTTGGCTTCTTTTTCTGCCACACTACTGAAAAAGCTCCCACATAAAAAGTCACCAATGACTTCCTAACCACTGGATCCATTCCCATTTTCCTTACTCACTATCCCTTCTCTTTATCTTTTTTTCCTGCTGCTCACCATTTAAGGTAGGTTTTCTCCAAGCTTCTCTTCTAAGCTCCCTTATCTCCCTTTATATTCTTTCCCTTGGCAACCTCATTCACTCCCATGGCTTCAACTATTGTTACCTGTATTGAGATGATTGCAAAAACTATATCCTCTAGACCTGACCTCTCTTCTTAGTTCTGGACCCATACCTACAACTTCCTATGAGATCTCTACCTGGACCAGCACCAGTGCTACAACATGGCCAAAGCACAGCTTACTCTTTTATTAAAACCTTATTCTCTTTCTGACTTTATCTCTGTTTGTCACACCACTAATTTCTCAGGCTCTCAATTTCAAAACCTTGGTATTGTCTTTGAATTTCCCTTTCCCTCATCTCTCAAATCCAATCCATTACCAAGTATTGTTAATGCCACCTCTGAAATGTCACTTGTAGCCATCTCCCCTCTACTTCCACTGCTACTACCTTCAGAAGGCCCACCTAAGTACCAACTGCCTGGATTATTTAAGGAACCTTCTAACCAGCGTTCCTCCCTCCACGTATTCCTCTGAACTTCAGTCAGACATCATTCTTATACATAGATCTGATTACTTCATTCTACTTCAAACATTTCTATGGCTCCCTATTCCCTAGACTGGTTAAATCATTCTACTTAAAATTTTTTTTCTCCCCCTTTCCTAGTCTCTTAAGATTCAAGGTCCCCAATATCTGGGTCTAGCCTACTTTCGCAACCTTATCTCCTAACATTTCCCCCTCCACACATTCTATGCTAATCTAGACCATTTGTTATCCTCTCTTATACTTTCTTTTCTTGCTGCATGCTTTCCCCCATATGGGGAATGCCTTCTCCACTTTGCTGAATTCCTACTCATCCTGTTAAATCCAACTCAAGCCCCTCCTTATTCAGGAAGACTTACCTTAACAGTTAGTAATGACCTTTCTAATTTTATAAAGCACTTTACTTGTAGCTCTCTCATTCATTTATATATGATTGTATAGCACAATTATTAGTGTATGTGTCATATTCTCTTATTAGAAAAGTAGAAACATAAATTGTAGGGCTGTTGTGAAGAAAGTCCTTTGCAAACCATAAAGTGTTATATAAATGTGAATCATTATTATTACCACCATCTAAACTACGTATCTCATTCAGCACCTAACAAAGAAGGCCCTTAATTTAACTACATTGAATTAAATGGCTTATTTTAACACCAGGTAAAGAGAAAGGTATGACAAAAAGGCTTATGATCATTACTTTTCTTGGTGCCTCTCTAGTCATCCATGTTCCATGTTGATTTTCTCTCCTTATTTTCCCCCTACCTCATTTCTCTCTCCTCTATTTTTCTTCCATCTCCCTTCCAATTTCTTCCTGTAATTCTTGTCTCCCCATTCTCTTAATTCCCCACCATGTGGGGACAATGTAGAAATTAGAATATTTAACTTTAATAAAGTTTATGTTATTTGTATTTGAAAAAATTTTGTTTAGTAAAACTGAACTCTAAACAATAAAAATAACTAAATTTTTTGGGTGACCATTTACATTTAAACTGATTTCATTTTAAAAAGTTTTAGAGCCCTTGGGGACCTTTTTTAAATTATATTTTTAAAAACTAAATTTGTATTTTTTCCAATTATCACTCAATTGTTTTTCTCCTTTCCACTTACTCCACCCACTGAATTAAAAAGACCCCCTGTATCATAAGCACAGTCAAAATATATGCCTTTATTTTTTCAAGTAGGTGAGTCAAATAATTTATATTTTGCTAAGAAAAAAATGGTTCCTTTTTTTTTTTCTTGTGGGCCATTGGCCTTTCATAGAAAAAATGTTTTCCCCACCGCTGACTTAGAAGCAGTACTGCTTGGCAATGGACCAGATGATGTCTCAATCTTCATTCTAGCCATATAATCCTACTAACAAGGGGGCAGACTTAGAACCTAAAAATACAGATCAGGAATTTGCAACCACTTTTAGCTAATGTTCCATCCTATAACTTATTCTGACCAAAAAAGGGTGAGGGGGGGTTACAGCTAGCCTAAAATCAACTTTGGGAATGAGGGGTTTGGGCCAGAAGAACTTCATGTGGTTTGGGAAGGCTTTGTTGGAGGGGCAAGGAATGAATGAAGATTAGTCTTTGGAATTTTGGCATAACTTGTAAGGGTGGGGAAGGATCATAACTACTCAATGATTCAATCAGCATTATTGAACCCCTATGTTTAAAGCATTGTTCTAGGTGCTAGGGAAACATCCCAGTAAGAAAAGGCCCTTGCTTACATGGACCTTATAAGCTAACAGAAAAGAGCCAGTTTAGTTGATCAGACCAGACTAATTGTATTGGTAAGTTATACTGACCTAAAGCATTTAAAAAAAATATTTTTAAATCCTAGAAAACTAAAGCACCAACAAACACTTATTAAGAAGGTTTTACATATGGCATGCAATAGTCCTTGTCCCCAAGGAACATACATACATGGTGGTGGGGAATACATACATGGTGGTGGGGAATACATACGTGGTGGTGAGGAAGAGAGTTTTTAACAACTGATGTTTAAAAAACAAAAAATTTACGCAAAATTCAAACCAATAAATTAATTCTGTTTCTCTTCATTCTGTTTTTAAAATGTAGTTATAACAGAAGACCTAGAATCCACAATGATTGAGTCTAAATAATTTATTTTTCAGTTTATTATCTGAATGCAGTAATGGCTTAGTTGCTTAATCTAGATTCTCCCTCTCTCCCTTCTTCCTTCCTATACTAAAATCATCTAAAGAAGACCTGAATTCAAATATGCCTTAGACAATACCCTTGGCAAGTCACTTAACTTCTCTCTGCTTCAGTTCCTTAACTGTAAAATGGGAATAATTAATAGCATCTTCCTCATAGAATTGTTGTGAAGGCCAAATGAGTTAACCTACATAAAGTGCTATATAAATGCTAGCTTGTCATCTAAAAACAAGAAGTGCACACTTATCATAATTATTATCTAGTACTACTACTATCTGCTTAATACTGCCCCCAAATGCCAAAAGGATTCCAGTAAAGGCTATCAGCTCATGTTGATTTGAAAAGTTTGCAAATTTTAGATTTTCTACAAGGTCCATATAAGTGGCAGAATATGATTTCTTGTCTGGGCAAAACCAGGCCACTTTCTTGCTCAAAAACTTCTAAAAGACTCCCGATGGCTCATAGGTATGGTACCAACTCTTTGCCTTATGAGGTAAAGGGCCAACTCCTTGGTCTAGGCCTCTAGGATGTCCTTGACCTGTCTAGCTTGGTAATTCACTGGTACCCTACAAGGACTCAAGTTTTAGCCAAACTGGGCATTCTGTTGTGTGTTGAGCATGTTCTGGGCTGTCCCAACCTCCAGAGCTTTGCTTAAAGTGCTCTCTGCCCAAAAGGACTTCCCCCTGACATCTCTGCTTGTCAAAATCCTACTCATAGTATGGATGCCACCTCCTTCAGGACCCCAACCAGATGGCTGTCCCCACCTCCTCTGAGTCACCAAAACACTTCAAACCTCTGCCAACTGGAGCCTCAAAGCATTTTAAACTTCCTCTCACAGCATACATCATATACCAACTAGTACTATTTGTTGTGTCCTTCCTGTTTTTCCCCTGATAAGATAAAAGCTCTGGAAGGCAGAGATGTTGGCTTATTTATATTCATTCTCCCAGTGCAGAGCTGAATAAATTTTGGCAAATGACCACAAAAATGACAGGCTTAATGAATGGAGGTGAAAAAGAGACATTAGTTGTACCTTTGAATCTGGGCAGGGCAGGGACTGCCACCAACTAGGGCAAGAAAACTATTTGGGGTTTACATTTTTCCAAATAAAGTGTAAAGGAAAAAGTTTCCATGGGTCCCCCACTCCTACTCCTACAACACTTAGCTGAGCAGTTGGGACTTCCAAACTGTGGCAGACCACCACATGAATGCCATAGCAGTCCTGAGAATACTCAGCACTTTTTCCTCCTGGTTTTTAGATTTGCTACTGCATTCAGGGTTAGGTTTTCCTCCTCAGTTTTAACTTTAGCCATCTGACATTACTCATTACCCACACCCCAGGTCCCCACCCCTACCACCTGATTCCTCATTCCCATCTCCCTCAACCCTCCTACCCCAAAGTTCCATCCTAACTCTGCCTAGCTCTTCCACTGTGCCCTCTGGAATGCCTGTTCCATAGGCAATAAACTTCTCTTCATCTTATATCTTTTGCTCTCCTGCTCCTTCCATCTACTAGTTTTTACTGAAGCCTGACTCCCCACTGATGATACAGACTCCCTGATCACTCTTTCCAGTACTGGTTGTACCTTTGTTCATTCTCCTTAGATTCACTGGCTGAGGCAGGGGAGTTGGAATACTCCTTGTTCCCATTGCCACTTGTGGGTTCTTCCCCCACCTGAGTAACCTCTCTTCCTTTGAAGTTCAGGCTATTTATATCTACCACTCAATCAAAATTCTGGTAGCTGTTATCTACAGACCCCCAGGTCACTCCCCTTCCCTCCTCAATGAGTTTGGTACCTGGCACATAATTTTTCTCTCCTCCCCTACTCCTGACCTCATACTAGAAGACTTCAACATTCATAGTAACTCTTACTCAAATATCCTAACCACTCAGGGCCATCTCCCCTGCACTAACCACTCTCTCTCCTTCTCTCTATTTTGATCCTTTGGTGAACCAATTCAACTCTACAATGTCCTCCTATCTTGAATCCTATCCGCTTTATCATATTGTCAATTATGTTCAGCCAAGCTTAAGCCTAGGATTACTCTCACCATTTGCTGCCTTCACTCCTAGATATGTACTGCTGAATGAAGATGGAGAAAAATCATGCAACTGTTTTTTTGAGGTTTATTACAAATTTATGTTATATAACTTCAAATGGGCCCTCCCTGCATTTAGGCAAATTCTACTATAATCCCCTTATCAACCAACTGTCCCACTCTTCCCAAGGGTTCTTCCAAACCTTTTCATCTCACCTCTCTCCGTCCCCCATTCTCTCAGCTGAGAACTTTGCCTCACATTCTACAGAAAAAAACTGAAGCCATTTGCCATGAGCGACCTCTTTTTTTCCCCTCTTCTCCATGTTTTATCACTCAGATGACTTCTGCCACTTCCTCCTCTTCACCTCTCACATGATGAAGAGGCCTCATTCTACCAAGAACCAATCCCTTTACTTGTTCAAATGGCCTCATTCCATCCCACTTCCTCCAAAAAATTGCTCCTTCTTTCATCTATTTTCAGTGTCTCCCTGTCTACTGTCTCACTCCCTGATGCCTAAACACATGCTCATGTCTCCATCATCCTGAAAAAAACTCTCAATCCTTCCATCCCAGCTATCATCCTATATCTTTTCTGTCCTTTGTAAATACACTCCTTGAAAAGGCTATCTACAATATATGTCTCCACTTTCTCTCCTCACTTTCTTCTTAACTCCTTATAATATGGCTTCCTACCTTATTATTCCACAGAAGCTCTCTGAAGTTACCAGTGATCTCTTAGTTGTCACATCCAATGATCTTTTCTCAATCCTCCTTCTCCTTGACCTCTCTGCAGCCTCTGACACTTGGATCATTCTCTCCTCTTTGATATTCTCTTTGCTCTAGGTTTCTGGGATATGGCTCTCTCCTGGTTCTTTTACCTATGTGACTGTTCCTTCTCTGTCTCCTCTTCCAGATCACGCCCTCTAACTATAAATGTCCCTCATGGTATTGTTTTGGGCCCTCTTCTCTTCTCCCTCTATACTATCTCATCAGCTCCCATAGATTTTAATTACCATCTCTACACTGATAATTCTCAAATCATCTGCTGCTGACCTCCAATCTCACATCTCTAACTGCCTTTCATATATCTTGAACTGGATATCCAGTAGACATCTCAAACTCAAGATATACAAAATGGAACTCGTCATCCCCTTACCTTCCTACCGTCAAGGCAACACCATCCTTCCAGTCTCTCAGGCTTACAACCTAGGAGTCATCTTGGACTATTCACTATATATCATCACACATATCTAATCTGTTGATTTCACCTTTGCAATATTTCTCAAATAGGCCCCTTCTCTGACCTAACCACCACTCTGGCACAGGCCCTTATTACCCCACATCTGAGTCACTGCAATAGCCTCTCAGTGGATCTGCCTACCTCAAGTCTCTCCCCACTCCAATCCATCCTTTATTCAGCCCCTAAACTGATTTTCCTAAACCACAGGTCTGATTATGACATCCCCTACTCAATAAATTCCAGTGGCTTCTTACTGCCCCCAGGATCAAATACAAAATGCTCTGTTTGGCATTTAGTGTCTTTTATAAACTAACTCCCTAACTTTCCAGTCTTTTAATACCTTATTCCTCCAACAGGTAGTATTCTATCCAGTGACATTGATTTCCTGGCTGTTCCCAAACAATACATTCCATCTCAGCTCTGGGTATTTTCTCTAGCTGTCCCCCATGCCTCGAATGCTCTCCCTCCTTTGCTCCAACTACTGACCTCACTCGTTTCCTTTAAGTCAAAATTAAAATCCCATCTTTTACTGGAAGCCTTCCCTAACCCTTCTTAATTCTGGTGCCTCCACTTTGTTAATTTCCTATCTTTCTTTCATATAGTTAGCTTTGAAGATATCTGTTTGCATGTTTTCTCCCCCATATGACTGTAAGCTCCTTGAGGGCAGGGACTCTCTTTTGATTCTTTTTGTAACCGCGGTTCTTGGCATAGTGCCTGGTACATAGTAAGACCTTAATAAATGTTCATTGATTGATTGATATTGCTAAGACATAGATAGTATCTAGTTCCTTTCCCTTTTTCCCCATATGAAGATACTACATAGAAAGGAATTCTAGGACATCAATGTTTTCAATGGTTTCCACATGGAAAATGCATGTAATTTTATTTTCTCTGTTTTCTGAAGTACTTCCTCTCAAAAGCACTTGATTATAAATGACAGTGTGATAGGACACAAATAATAAAAGATTTTTAAAATGTCTGACATGAGATAGCAAGGATTATGTTATTTCTAAAGCTCACTGGGAGAAGGGAAGAACCTACAGAATCAGGAAGCAGACGATCAACAATATTTAATTACAATTTGCTGCTTCAAGTTTTCTAAAGATTTTAAAGCTTTTGAAAATAGCATGGTGACAGATGGAAAGGGGACCACAGAAAAGTGGGGAAGGCTTCAAAAAAGGATTTAAAAAGTTTTTTTCTTCTAAGAGATTTTTTTAAAGAGCCCAACTTCCAATGTGACATTGCCTGCAAATGTAGAGTTTCTTTTCTTTGACCTTACCTTTTACAGGCTCTCCTAACACATCCCACTCCCATTACCCCTGTTGATCCTTATCTCATCACCCAAGACAATTATTCCAAATGTTTTCTGAAGGCTCCAGTCCTCCTCACCCCACAAACACATCCTGCTTTCCACACCTGCACTTCACTAAGAAGATTGACACCTTTTGATCTAAGCTCCCTCAATTCCCCTTCCTCTATCCTGCAAAACTTTCCAGAATTGTTACTCATTTTTCCTTCTCGACCTCTAGTTATAGAAAAAGAGGTGAGTCTGCTCCTTATTAAGGCCAAATCTGTGCTACCTGCACCCTTGATCCAGTTTCCTCCTGTCTCCTCTAGGACCTCACCAACATGGAAATGACAAAGTTTGAATCACAGATTTTTTTGTCCTTAAAAGCAATTTTATTACTTTAAAAAATGAAGTGTGACTATAAAGCAATAATTCTGTTTTTATTTTAAATAAGCATACCAGAACTTACATACCCAAATATATAAAATTATCCCATCAAGGTTATTATAGTTCAATTTTTTTGGAATGGTTTTTGGAACTGCTATCAGAGCAAGCTTTCAAGCCACCAAGAAAATATATTTAATATTTACAGTCATACCTCGTTTCTTATCTTAAATTATTAAATCAAGCTGGCTTACTTGCCTAATTCACCAGACTTAGCTCAAACCAACTTCCGGCTGATTCCAGATATCAAATCCCCTCTTCAGGAATGAAAGATGATTCAATATAAAGGACATGCAAAAGAGTGTGCTGCCAGTTCCAAAGATAATTCCCCAAAGGGAAATTTTCTAAACAAGTTTTAAGTAGTGGCAAAATCCCTAGAATAAGAACACATCTTCCCAGGTGACTACTTAGAGGATCAACACTCTTGTGGGTGGATTAATAACAGTAATAATAGCTGGCACTTCTATAGCACTTAATTTGTGTCAGGCACTACACTACGTACTTTATAGATATTTATGACATTTTGATCCTCATAACAACCCTGGGAAGTATCCCATTTTAGAGTTGAAGAAACTGAGGAAAACAGATTATGTGACTTGCTCAAGGTTACACAGCTAGGAAGTAGTATGTTTGTTTAGGAAAACCTGCCCTTTTATTAGAACTAGGCTGAGCCTGGCTTGGCAAGAGGTACTGTGATACTTACAGCTTTGTCACAGCAAGCTTTGCTCAGAAATACAGGGATAATTTTTAACTGTTTCACCAAGTCAATTTAGTAGGAAATAAAAGATTCTCTAAAGAAACAGTGCAAGAAGGACTTGATGAGGAGTAGAGAAGTTGAATTTTGAATGTGTACTGGCCAGGGAGCCAAGAGACCTTGGTTCTAGTTCCTGTTCTATCACTATGCCACACTGGCATAGTTCCCTAGTTGGTTTATTTGATCTAGATGATGTTCAGTCCCAAATATTTCATGATTTTGGGTCTGGAGGGACAGAAGCTTATATTCTCAATACGAGAAAGCAGAAACATCGTTTGGTAAGTCCTGGAGAAAGACTGAATAAAAAGAAAGCTCACAGAAGGTGTGGTTGTCAGTCAGTTAGTAAACAATTATTAAACATCTACTATATACCAGATACTATCCTAAGAGATAGGAATACAAAGTAAGGCAAAAGACAGTCTCTGTGAGGAGCTCAAGGTTGAATGGGGGAGAAAATATGCAAACACCTATGTACAAAGGAGCTATGAACAGGATATATAGGAAGTGAGCAGCAGAGGGAAGGTTCTAAGAGAGAGTGGGAAAGGCTTTTTGTAGAGGGTGGTTTAGCTGGGACCTGAAGGAAACCAGGGAAGCCAAGAGGCTGAGAGGAGAGAGAACATTCCAGGCATGGGGGACAACCAATGAAAATGCTTGGAGTCTGAGAAATATAGCGTCTTGTTCCAGGCACAGCAAGGAGGTCAGTGTCACTGGATTGAAGAGAACCTGGGGAGGAGGCATAGAAGATATAAGAAGACTAGAAAGGGGCTTTGAATGCCAGAGGATTTTATCTTTGATCATGGAAGTGAGAACAAGCAGCAGGCTCCTGTGACAGTTCAGGCCTGAATGGCAGCAGGATCAGGAGAGAAGGTGGAGTATTGGAGAGATGCTGCAAAGGTGAAATAAACATGTCTTAGCAATAGATTGGATATAGGGGTTGTGGGATGAGAGACAGTGAGGAGTCCACATGACACAATGCTAACAGTCTAGGGAACAGGATTGGGGGGATGATGGTATCCTCAATAGTAATAGAGTAGTTCGGAAGGGAGGAGGTCTTGGGGGAAAAGATAATGAGTTTAGTCTCAGATATGTTGAGTTTGAGATGTCTATAAGACATGCAGTTCAAGATATCTAACAGACAGAGATGCAACAGGGAGGTCAGCAAAGTGGTTTAGGGTTGAATAAGTAGACTTGAGATTAATCTGCATGGAGATAATTGGTTGCATGACAGCTGATAAAGTCATCAAGTGAAATGGTAACAGAAGAAGAGGAGAAGAGAGCCCAGGCCAGATCCTAAAATCCCTTAATTGCATCCATCCAGATGATCCCTTGTATTTAATTGCTTTGTACTCATTCTTTTGATATTTGTTCTGTATATACTTATATGGGATATGTTCCTACTATCTCCCCTGTTAGAACATAAGCTTTTTGCGGGGAGGGACAATTTCCTTCTTTGTATTAGTATGCTTAGAGCACAGTGCCTGGCACATAATAAACACTTAATAAAGCATGTTTACTGAATAGTGGTATGCCTCATTCCCAAAAGGAATGGGGAGAAGAGGAGAAACTGAACAGACAATTGCTAGCTTAGTCATTATTCAATTGTATAATCTTGGGTTAGTCATAACTTCCTACTCTCCTGCTGCTGAATGGAGCTATAGGAACTCTGTAATCCAGTCACTGACACTGTCACTTTTTACTTTCCCTCAACCCACACAGACATATGCATTTGTCCTAGCTAATCTCAAGAAGGCCCTCAATACAACAAGGATTTCCTTTCATTTTACCCTGATTTTCTTTTCCACTTAAGGACAGTGGCTGTTCCAAACCCTTTCTTCTCTCCTCAAGCCTACCATGTTAACGTCTCGCTACTCTTTCAGATGATGGCCTAAATTAGATTCAGACCAATATCCCACATTTTATACCAAGATAAGCTCCAAAGATACATGTAACTTAGGTAGAAATCATAAATCAGGGAAAAAAATAAATACATTAGGGAAACATGGGGAAAAAACCTACCTATCAGATCTATAGATAGGGAAAAAAATTCACGACTAAATAAGAGACAGAGATCACAGACAATTAAATGGATAATTTTAATTGCATAAAATTAAAAAAAATCTGCACAAACAAATCCAGTAAAGCTTAAAAGGGTCACAAATACCCGAGGTGGGGGGGGGGGGACGGGACACTGCAACAAGTTTTTCTGATAAAGGTCTCATTTCCAAAGTATTTAAGGAATGGATTCAAATTTATAGGAATGAGAGTCATTCACTAATTGATAAACAGACTAAGGTATGAACAGGAACTTTTGAAGGAAGAAACCTTGGCTACTATAGCCATATGAAAAAAATGCTCTTATCACTAATGTTTAAAGAAGGGTAAATAAAAGTAATTCCAAGAATCTACCTCAATCTGATTGGTAAAAATGACAAAAAAGGAAAATGGTAGATGATGAAGGTGCTGTGGGAAAACAGGCAAATTGATGCACTGTTGGGGAACCTGTGAATGGGTACAACCATTCTGGGAAGCAATCTGGAATTATACAGGAAAAGCTGCTAAACAGTACACGACCTTCAACCCAGCCAAACCGTTGCTAGCCTATATTCAAAGAAATCAAAGAAACAGGAAAAGATCTTATATGTACAAAAATATTTACAGCAGCTATTTTGGCGGCGGCAAAAGTTGGAAATTAAAGGAAATTAAAAATAAAATCAATTGAGGAATGGCTAAATAAATTGTGGTATAGGAATGTGATGGAGTATTATTTGTGCTGTAAGAAATGAGGAAATAAATGATTTAATGAAAGAGAAATAGACTTCTATGAACTAATACAGAATAAAATAGAACCAGAAGAACAATTTATATAATAACAACTCTACTGACAGAGGGCACAGGGTAAGTTGAATATGAAGGGATGATATCTAAAAAAAATCAAATAAAATTAAGAAATGAGAGAGGAATATATTGAGGGAGAAAGGAAGAGATAGAATGGGGGAAATTATTTCTTCCTGGCTTTGATGACAACTCCCTACCTATTATACCACCTAGCCTTTCACCTGTCACTGTAAAAAATAAAAAATTTCACATGAATCAATGAGAACAATGAAGCTACTATAATGTTAACATCAATCAGGTAGTGTAAGTTTTAATTAAATAACATGAGTAAATTGTTTATTCAATAGAAAGAAAAGAATATACACAATTTATCAGAAACCTCAGTACAGCATATGGGGCACCTGGGGGAGCATCTCAGACGTCACAATGTACTATTCTTTGTGACTAACCTTCTGTTTAGACGAACAACAGGTTCTGACCATTGGCAATAAATGAAGCAATCTTAAAAAGTTACACTGAAGCTGCTTGCAGTTACTGATGTAACCAGAAAATGAAACCAAAAACATTTCCACATGCCTTGATTGTGTTACGAGCAGAATTCTGAGTCCACCACAGCAGACTTTCCCTTTAATTTGGAAGCTGTGACTTTAATGAAACAAGAAACATTTTAACTTTTGTGTGTGTTGCAGGACATTTTATTCAGCCAAAAGTAAAGTGTATCGTAATCCTGTAGGCTTCCTCAGATGTAATTTAAGCGTGGGGAGGATCAACTTGTATACCTACTCCCATTTTCTATAAAACTTGGATTTGTCTCTTTGGCTTCTCTTTATAATCTGCTCTTTGTAACCAGTAAGAAATGCAATGCTATCATGGGTTGTTTTTCTTGATACTGTTAAATCACTAATCTTAAAAAAAAATCCTCTTGGAAGAGCACATCATACATACATAGTTACAAATGGAGGGAGTAAGAAAATACGATGATCAAATGGCTGCCTGTGTTCATGTTTTGGAAAGGTAAACAGGCTTCTCACGCTTTCACAAGTCGTGTGGTAACTTCACTTCCATCTTTTTTCCCCTTCCAGAGCCCTGGGATGGCAGTGAGCAGGTGTACTGCAGAGAGCATGGGTCGTAACATATGTAAACTCTTGGGTGCATCCAGTGACTTGCTTTGCTAACTGGTCACTAGGTAACATGACAGTACACTAGGGAGGGGAGGGAGAGATGCCACTGTGGTTATACATCCACATATTACCAGAGGGTGATGTAAATGCCACGGCCACAATTAGCTTTTAAAGAACACTATGTTAGCAACGCTTCAAAAGGTTAATAGGAGAAAAGCTTTAAAATGTCTAAGAGCTACTTATAACCACATTGCCTTTCCCCACTGAAGGCTGGAGGATGAACAACTAAAATGGCAAGTGGAATATGAAAAAGGCTGTGCAGAGAGCCTTGAAATCAATACTTTAGAAAAAAAAGAGGAAGGAAAAGTAGTGGCAGAGTCAGAAAACCTGCCGTTAGTGTGGAGTAGTGGAAAGAGCACTAGATTGGAAGTCAGGAAGACCTGAGTTGAGATTTTGCCAATGGGCCTCAGTTTCTTCACGTGTATAATGGAGATATTGGCTTCTACAATGTCTAAGGCCTCTTCTAGTTCTATTGTCTATGGCCATATGACCTCTAAGTCCTTCCATCTCTAAATACCATGATTCTTAATACATAAAGTCATGATACTAACAAAAAAATTTACCACTTTTTACATTAATGGGGTTAAAATGGATTATTTTATCAAATTCTGGCAAACCAGAATTAGAGACTACCACTTGAAGCTTGAGAGGTACATTTAGAGCAAATAAAAGAACATACTGCTTTACCACAGCATCATCACAACTAGCATTTATATAGCACTTTACAGGGCAGCTGGCTGGCACAAAGAACAGAGTGCCAGGCCTGGAGTCAGGAAGACTCATCTCCTTGAGTTCAAATCTGGCCTCAGATACTTAGTAGCTGTGTGACCCTGGGTAAGTCACTTAACCCAGTTTGCCTCAGTTTCCTCATCTGTAAAATGAGCTGGAGAAGGAAATGGCAAAGTGCTCCAGTATTTGCCAAGAAAATCCCACATGGGGTCATGAAGAACTGGACATGACTAAAGACAAGTGAACAACAACAACAGCTCTTTAAGGTTTGCAAAGCAATTTATGTATGTTATCTCATTTGGTCCTCATAACAACCTTTCCAGGTAGGTGCTATTAGTATCCCATTTACAGGCAAGGAAACTGAGCCTGCAAAAGGTTAAGTGACTAGCACAGGGTCACACATCTACTAAGTATCTGTGGCAGAATTTCAACGCAGGTCCTCCTGATTCCAAATCCCAGCATTCTATTCTCTGGCCACCTCGCTGCCCCCATAGCACAGAATATATTTATGAATCATGCCATGATAAGAGTTGTTCCAGACTTCAAGTACACATATATTTTAAAAGAGATTGGGTTAGATTAGATTTAGAGCTGGAAAGAAAACTTCAGTGCCATCTACCTCAACCCCTTCATTGCACAGATGAAGAACTGAGGCCCAGAGAAGTTGACATGCCTAAGATCATACTGGGAGGAAGTGGTAAAGCTGGGATCTGAACCCACATGATATAGAGATCTAAACAGATCTAAAGAAAAACAGAAGTTTATGTGACAGTTACAATACTTGATGTCAAGGAGGATAATTATATCCTTGCCTTTTAAAAATTTAAATTTAATTTTTTTCCAATGAAAATCTACTTTTTCTCCCTTCCTCTCTATTGAGAAAGAAGGAAAAACAACTCTCCCGTTACAAACAGGTACAGTCAAGCAAAACAAATTCCTGCCACTTGACCATGTCTCAATCTGCACTATGAGTGAGTCGTAGGTTTTATCACGAGTCCTCTGGAATCACTATACCCTTCTTTAAGTAACCAGATTGGTGGGTCTAGTAATATAGAAAGGAGAAAAGTTATTAGCAGCAGCAATCAGAAAAACGTGTAATGTCTGAACATTCTTCCCCTTTTGACTGGACAGAATCTACCAACCTTTAAGGCTTAAAGGTAAGACCCATCTTTTTTCCATTACTACTTACTGGAGTTAATCTGAATTGCTACCGCCATTTCTATCGTAATTTTATAAAGCCTGATTCAGACTTAAGTCATCTACCCCAGGATTAAAGTCGTCCCTTTTGTTACTCTTTCTATCTGGCAGTAGGTATGCATGTGACAAGGTCATGTACTACCAATATCAGCCAGGCTTTTGCGTCTGAGAAAGAAATTTTCACCTGTCGTTGAGAACCAATCAAACTTTAAAATTTTCTATCCAACTGCCCGGGACTGACAAAAGCCACAGCAGGGGCAGGCCAGAAGCCATGGTGGCCTAAGGCCACCAGAGAGGGGTTTCTAAAACATAAGCCTCCTCGCTCAAAAGCAACCATCTGGGGAAAAAAAAGGAGCAGGACTCGACAGAAAACAACCCCAACAAGACTAGAATGTCATAGGAAATATGGGCTAGATTTTAACTTGAAAATAAAATCCTGTCTTTATGGTAGTCATCAGGGTTGACCCAGAGGGTGGGACAAAAACAAAGTGAAAGCTGGACGGGAATGTTTTCCCTTGGTAAAGAGGGAGTGGGGCTTCTATGGTGTATATATGTATGCATATAATTTAGAACTCTGGGGAGAAATATCTGGACTATAGCACTCTAGGTGGGAAATGAGGGATTTGGAATTAATAATAACAATGATGATGATGAGCAGAGTTTGCATTTGAACAGAGCTTTAAAACTGGCAAAGCGCTTCTCATGTGAAGTTCTCTCATTTGATGCCCATAGCAGTTCTGCGAGATTGATGCTCTCATTTTTTCATTTTATAGAAGACACCCCTTTGGGGCATCAAGAGAAATTACAGGGAGTGATAGGTGGTCAGGCAGGCAGATGCTGCTTTTTTTCTCTCTGACATTTTCTCTGTTTCCTGTTCCCCTCCTCACCCCGTGCCCCATTGTCCTTTGGCATTCCCTCTTCCCCACCTTCCTTTTCTCTGCTATCTCTCCCTCACTTACCTTCCTTTCCATGTTTTTTCCTCCCTTTTAAAGTTTTTCTTTCCATCTTAATTTCCCTCTATCTTGCTTGTTTCCTTAACTACAGACTATGGAAATGAAGCATATTTTAAATTGTGTGCTGTGTTTAATAAATCAGCTTTTATGGCTCACATTCTTAATTTTAAAAGGGAAACAGAATATCTCATAATATTCTCTTATTAGGAAAAAAAACAGCTACAGTTATTTGTGATATTTTTTTCCTAATGTGTATCTCTCAATACTTTCAATAGCTATGCCAATGGTTTAAAAAAAAAGAGGGGGGGGGTTTCCAACTTCATGTACAGAACAAGAAATCAGAAAGTCATATTCTTTACCCCCAGGCAGACCAATACTATGCTAGTACTCTAATTTCTTATACTTTTATGTATCTTAGTGCACCAATGCAGGGTGGTTCAGCCGTGATGCTACAGCTGCTGAATGCAGGGTTTTTATGCATCCAAGTGCCCCTTCCACTGTGCCACACCGATTGCTAGTTCTGAAGTCAGTGTACTTGATGGGGAGATAAGTTTAATTTTTATTAAAACAGTTAAACAAAATATTCAGTCAAGTAGCACTTATTAAGCCCCTATTTACTATGTGGCGAGCACTGTGTTAAACTCTGGAGGTACAAAGAGAGGCAAAAGACAGTTCCTTGCCCTCAAGGGACTTAACAATCTAATACTAACAGTTCAGAAAGATACACATAAAGTGTAACACTTGAAGACAAAACACCTACACACTTAGTCTGGAACCTTTTCCACTACTGTGGAAAATAATAATTGTTATCTATTATCACTTACAGAATAACAGATTTTCATAGCTGGAAAGTACCTCAGTGGCCATCTAGTCCAAGCTACACCTGAAAAACAGTTCTTTCTATAATACACTCAACAAGCTGACCAACATTTTGCTTTAAGACCGCTGGTGGGACCCCACTTCATCCCAAGATAATCCGTTTCACTTTGGACTCATCTCTAAGTGTTAGGGAATTTTTCCTTAATGTTTTATCTGGTCTTTCTCTTAAGAGGGTGCTGAGGAAAAGAAGGAAGTCATTTTCCCCAATAATGAAAGAAAGTCAAAAGTCTTGAAGGCCAAGAAGTTAAGTGTTAAAGGCTGCTCCTAATCACAAAAACAAGAAAACCCAAACATCCCCCACCTTATGGAGACCCAAGACACTGTGACTTCACGAGCAGCCGGGAAAAAAGTACTCTTAAGAATAACAAGATCACTGTGTGATCATCGAGTTTCACAGAATTCAACACCCTGGTATTCTAATGCCTTGGCATCATCAGACAAAGCAGGCCACAAAGAAGCTGTATGAGATGTATGGAGAGAAGACGGAGAGAAGAAAGCCTGAGTCCAACTTTCCTCAGATTATGATCCTTTTACTATTGTCAACTAAATTGGAATCATCTGAGTTGCCTCTAGCTAGCCTGTTCAACATTACAATAAAGTCTGCCACTATTAAAAACAAACACTTAAAATCTGAACTTGGTGTCATGCACCAATTGGCTAGAATGCTATATCACTTGGAATCTTTACCTTGCACTCAGATTCCTCCCACAGCTGGTATATATTGTAAGGATGTCAGCTCAAGAGTCAAAATGCCTTCATTTGCTTTCGCCAGTTCTAGAGCTTTCCTTGGCCTCACTGTCCCCCATTCCCACAGTCTCTTTCATAAGTATGTGCTATTTCAATCTCTTCCTCACTCAGCTATGAGAGGCAGAATTGTATGGAGACGCTAAAGAAGAGAAAAAGAAAGTATCTTTTCTCTAGCAATAATTTTCTAGGAGTTATTCCTCTTTTATGGTGCAGGACAAAAAGAGGGAAACTATACTAACATAAGCATATATTTATATCAGCTGCAGCCAGTGACTGTCTCTTTCCAATCACAAGACAGTAATTTTCTACTTTCCTCTTTAAACAATAAGGGGCATCAAGTCTCCCAAAACAGCTATGACTTGCTGAAAATTAGCATGTGATATTTTTCCTTGGCAGCTGGATTTACTCCTAGCTACTTACAAATTTATAGTCTGTTTTCTGAAAGACAATATATCTAATTATTTTGTTGTAACTTTACTAATACAAGTTTTCCCAAGTTTATCTGAATTCTTTTTATTTATCTTTACTTATGGTACAGAAATACATTCATATACCATAATTTATTCAATCATTCCTCAACTGATGGGCACCCACTTTTTTCAAGTATTTTGCTATTGCAGAAAAGTACTGCTATAAATATTTTTATATATTTATACCAACCTTTTCCTCTGTCTCTGACCTCCTTGGAATATAAGTATATGCATAGTAGTGACATTAAGCAGGAAAAGATTTCATATGATTTAACATAAAGCATAATTCCAAAACGCTTTACAGAATGACTGGCCCAATTCACAGTTCCACTAACAATGTATGAGTATCCCTGTCTTCCCATTCTCTAACATCCTCTCTAACATTTGGCATTTTTGCTTTTTGTTTTCTTCTTCAGTATAGTCCTCTGTCCCCTTTTGGGCTACTCCATCACCATCATTGCTAAACTAGAAGATGGCCATTCAGGAATAGCTACTATTTTGCATTTTTTGTTTGTTTGTTTCATGCATTATCCAGACCAAAAATTTCATTAGGAGTGGTCAGCCTACTATAACAAGCCTCTCCACCGGTAGCTAGGCAGGTCCACAGACTATAGTTGTTGAAGCTTTTCCAGCATGGTATAACTTGCTTGAATTTAGCTCTATCAGCATGGCCTTTGAGAACTTAGGATTACCTCTACAACGAGGTAGCTGAATATGCTTAGGAATTTGTGATCTTTGTTGATAACATAATGAAAATTACTAAAATGGAATAATTAGCATTATTCTTGGAAAAATGTTTCATTTTTCTTTTTTGCCCTTGGATTAAAAAAAAAATCCAAATTAATGTCCATTTTTTTAAAAAGAAAAAAAATGCCCAAAATGTTTTCTCCTTTTCTTCAACACTAAAGCCTACTGGCTTGGTAATTACAAATACAGTAATTTTTGTTGCCTGTCTTTGCCCTTAGAGTCCCCTGATGACATTATATTCCAAGAGTAAAGAGCTAAAATCTAAGATCCTTTTGTGATGGAAAATCAGTTATCAGCCCAATAGGATGGAAAAGAATAGAGTATGGAGTCCATTCTATTTCTCTCAGTTGTGTCTTCCTAGAGTGTATTATTTTTAAAAAACTTTTTCATTTATTAACGAAATGCTAAAAATGTCCTCTTTTCAAGAAAAGTTCTTTGAAAGCAAGTTTAATTAGAAAAAAAAAGTTGATTCCCAGAAATCGCCCAGCTCTTTCGTTGAACTAGACTTCCCTTATGCAAATCTAAAAATCACCTCCAGTGAAAAATAGGGGAATTCTTCTGTAGCCTGAAAATTTTAATTTTATTTAAAAAAAAACATTTCCAAAATAATAGCATGTAGTATAACCAGAAGAGTAAAAGGTAACAATATAGAACTTATACAGAAGTCACCTTGTGTTGTCAATAACCATATGCAGCAATTCTTTTTTTTTTT
>CM053624.1:89266350-89303308 GCA_028646595.1 Phalanger gymnotis
GAGAGAAGTAGGAATACAGAGCTGAAAATAAATTTTAAATTAAATTTTTAAAGTGACTACAGTATAAAAAAAATCAGAAGCAAAATTTGCATAGATACCATGAAAGGGCTAGGCCTTGACATCAGAGAAACTTCATAGAAGTTCTCACTGACACATACTGGCTGGGAGCCTATGATCACACGGCCTCTCAGTGCCTCCCAGCAATTCTCCAATATAAAATGATAGCTTGAACTCTGAGGAGTTAGCTACATTAATAAAATCACTTGTTAGTAACCAAAGAAAATGTGTAATATTGATACTATGAGAGTGGTTTGAGATGTGACTGGAATTCTAGTGCTTGTCATTCAGCAGAACCAGCATTGTCTCCCAACCCTGAGGTATTTGGACTATGCACCTATTTGAGCCTAGAGGCAGTTTTGAGTCATGCTGGGACAAGCAATCTCAAGTCTGGAAGGGAACATTTGTCCCAAGGAACTACAAGTTCCAGAATGCCAGTTACTTCTAGAACACCATTGCATTGATAATATTATGGATTTCTTTTCCCAGAATTTGGACATACATAGTTTTCTTGGGGAAGCTATGTGATTCAGGAGATAGAATGCTGAGCCTGGAGTCAGAAGAGCTCATCTTTCCAAATTCAAATCTAACCTCAAGCATTTATGAGTTGGGCAAGTCACTTAACCCCATTTGCCTCAGTTTCTTCATCTGTAAAATGAGCTGGAGAAGGAATGGCGAATCACTCCAGTATTTTTGCCAAGAAAACCCCAGGTGGGGTCACAAAGAGTCAGTCATGACTGAAAAAAAGACCGAACAGCCACAACCGTTTCTGTTGTCCAGGTCTGAGTCTGCATGCTGCTGATACCCCAACCTGAGCATGAAGCCTATCTGTTACTGCAACAATCTTCCTCTATGTCTCTTCCCCACTCTGGTTTATTTAGTATACTGCCGACGCATTAACATTGCTTTGCTCAGACTCAAAACACTCTGAGCTGAACAGACCTTGATGTAGTGGGGATTCATGTCTGTTCTGATTGTGAAATTCTCTAACTCCATCGTCATTTCTTATTATACTAATTCCAAACTCCACTGTCTGGCTAATGAGCATCCTGTTTAGACCCAGCACCCTCCACCCCTCTCTAAGTAGTTCTGATACACATACTTACAACTTGGGTGCAGCAATCATGGAAAATAAAGCAATATTCAGGAAGTCCCAGAACAGCAGTTCTATAAAGAACAGTAGTTCCCAGGATGCTTCTATCAAGAGAACTTCTGGAAAGGGAGTCATCTGGCAACTCCCTAATAGTCTGTAGCTGGCGCATGCAGAAGGCTCACTCCTCCCGATCATTGATAGCTTCCAAGAAAGTGGCCCTGTTTCTTCTCTATTATGTTAGTTTAAGATGAGGTAATGGCTTGCCCATTACCTATTGATCTTTGTGGCACATTGGATTGAGTATCTAATTTAAAGTCAGGAATACCTGAGTTTGAATCCTACCTCAGACACTAGCTATGTGACCTTGGGCAAGTCACACAGACAACATGTCTGCTTCATCTTTCTCTCTCTCTTTTTTTTTTAAATTTATTTTTTATTTTTAGTTCACAACCCTCAGTTCCACATGTTTTTGAGTTCCAAATTTTCTTTCCCTTCCTCGCCTCCCCCCACCAAGAAAAATGGTCAAAGGATATGAACAAGCAGTTTTCAGAGGAAGAAATTAAAGATATCTATAGTTATATGAAAAAATGCCTAAATCACTATTGATTAGAGAAATGCTTCAGTTTTCTTATCTGCAAAATGAGAATAATGGTAACACCCACCTCCCAGGGCTATTGTGAGGATAAAATCAGTCAGTCAATAAACATTTACTAAGTACCTATTATATCTTGGGGCAGCTAGGTTGGCACACATGGACAGAGAGCTCTGGACCTGGAGTCAGAAAGACCAGAGTTCAAACTGGACCTCAGATAGGTACTAGTTGTATGACCCTGGGCAAGTCATAACTGCTGCCTGCATAAAAACTGGAAAAGGAAATGGCAAACCACTCCAATGTCTTTGCCAAGAAAGCTCCATGAACAGTGCCACCAGTCACAAAGAGTCGGACATAAGCGAACCTCTCGACCACGTGTGCTGAGCGCTGTGAATACAAAGAAAGAGAAAGGATGGTCCCTGTCCTCAAGGAGCTCACAATCTCATGTGAAAAAGAAGAAATGGGGGATGGGGAAGGGGAGGAGGCACACCATGAAGACCCTAAGCTGGATAGGCAATGTTGAGGCGGCTGCATTTGGCCCCATCCTCCAATGAAGGAGCTAGGAGGAGCTCTCTGATGTCTACCTGCCCATCCTTTCCTATCAGAGGGATGGAGGGGTCTCAGGGCCAGGGGGTACTGAGAAATTAATTTCAGAGTTAATTCAATATTGTTGGAAGATTGACTGGATATTATTTGCAAAGACTTTGTAAAGCATAAAGCACTGTATAAATTATATTGTTGTTGTTGTTATGGTTATTACATCATTGGAGAGGCAACAGTTGGCTAAAAAAAAGTTTGTCCCTTGTGATTTCATATGTTACTCCTGAAGCCTCTAACTTCCTGGAATTTTTAGACAAAATTTCAAATCTCAGGAATAACTTTAAAACACAACATTTTTCGTTAACAATAAATGCCTGTGGTCATCGGTCTATCAGAAACGTTAATGAATTGAATCTCTTTTCCACTAGAAGAAATTGCAGAGTGTAGGGGGCAGGTAACTGAGACAATGAGGTGTTAGATTTTGCTGCCTTTGGACTCAGGTAGTTGCATTTGCAGGGTCTAAGGGGCAAATAAAGAAAGGGAAATATTAAGGTGTACCTCTTTCAGGCTTAGATTAGTCTCCATTTGCACCTTTTAAAGGGTGTTCCCTTTTCAGCCTCTGATTGGCTTATTTGCATATGAAAGGACCAGGAAACTCACTGAGAGTTGGCTGAGAATAGATTTTCACTGGAGGAATAGCCTCATAGACAGTTTAAAAGCAGAGAAATCATGCTGAAGAGCCCATTAAGAAAAGAACCAACAATGGAAGGCCAACACAGATCTTAAGAATCCGCATTTCACCTTTTGGTTTGTTCCTCTTGGAAATCACAGCAAGGCAGGAAAGGAAATTTCTCTGACTTCCCTTCCCACCCTTCCATCCACATTGGCAGTTGTAATGAGTACCACAAGGCCATCTTGCAGCAGCAGAGGCACATTTCAGTGTCCTGTAGACCAGATGGTGCAGCTGTGGAGGCAAAATCACAAGACAAGTTGATATTCAGGTGCCTAGAGCTGAAAACCCACTTGGGAGATGGCAGGCCCCAAAGCCGAGAGTCCTTCTGGTACTCAGGTATGGGTTCATTAGATACCCTATGCCAAAATTTCAAGCATAGTAATAACCTATGCCAAGCTGAACCCAAAACTATGGACAATAGGGATTATGGCCAAGCAACAGCCATTCTCCTAGCACAGGAGCAGGCCAAGGGGTCTGGCAGAGCACCTAACCCAGCAAAGAGGCAGGGTCCCAGAGGGGCAGCCTAAGGACATTATAAGAAGACATCAGGGTCAGGTCAGTGTCAGAGCAGTAAATGGTCCCTCTTTGACCTTTGGCCATATGTTCCTTATGTGTGTATACTCTTGCCTTTGATGCTGACATTCTATGGGAGACTATGTCCCAGGTTCATGGGTTCCATCTCTTATGTCGTTTCAGAAATGCCTTTGTTTGAATTAATTATGTCATCTGACCATTGAAAAAAAGATGACGTTGCTGTGAGCTCTTGAGTTTTAGGAATGTGAAACTCCAGAGTACCTTGAGCCTGGGGTAGTGGTCCCCAGGGGGATCTGATGTCTGAGCCGTTATTAGCGGGGTAGCTCAAGGGGACACTGCATTTGCCTTGCAATACTTCCCCAGAAACTATCAACGAAATGGGTGGCACTGGCTCTGTTTGGCAGCAAACTGCTGGTAACTCCACTCTGATAGCCTTCTGGTTGGTCCTATGGCTATTGCATCATTTAAACCCTACCTGCACTTCTGGCTTTCCTTAGCTCTACCCATCCCATTATCAGCTGCCCTCTTCCTATAAAAAACAAATCAGCAAAGCCTTGCTATTGAGTGTGGCCACAGCCACAGCTCTCACAACCCCTTTTACAGAAAGGCATCGAAATGTCCCTTCTTCCCCACTTCCCCCGAATTCCTGTCACAGACAGTAGTCAGTACTTAGGGATGGTTCTGGTTACAACTATTTCAAAAGGATAAGGGAGGGATAAATATGCAAATACATATTCTTTCATGATTACATATAATGGGGTTTTCATCAGCTTTTTGCTAGCAGAGTTATCCTGCAATTAACTAACCTCACGATTATGCTTTCCTGTCTGACATGCTACATTAGAGGGGAGCTTGCTTTCTTCACCCTTTTTTATTAATATCTTTTGTTTTCAAATCATCTTTATTTCTAAATCTATCCCTCTCCCTTCCCCCACCCATTTTAAAAAGGAAAAAAACCACATCTACTCATATCATAATCTACTTCTATATAGTCCCTCACCTAGTCAACTATAGGAAGGAATTGCATTTTCTCAGTTCTTCTCGGGGCCAAGCTTCGTCATTATAATTACGCAGCATTCATATTTGCTTAATTGTTTTTTTAATTTACATTGTATTCAATCAACAATTCTTTATTAAAGGTCTCTGTGTGCTCTGTCACTGTGTTTGTTGTTACCCTAGTTCTGGTAACTTCACTTTGCATCAATTCATAGGTCTTCCCAGCATGCTTTTACAAAAACAGATCATATAATCATGGAATCTTAGCCTTGCAGATATACTGGGATCTTTTTACTTTTTTTTTTTACTTTCACTCTCCCTCTCCAATGGGAGTAATTGTAGAGAATAAGTGATGTTTATCTGAAAATATACATGCCAGAAGGTAGGAATTATAACTGATTCTTCTTGCTACCGTATACTATTTTGTTAAAAGTCCTTGCTTTGAACTAATTGGGTCCTTTTGCTGACTAGAGGAAAAAAGTTAAAAACATCACTGGGGTCTCTCGAGCTATCATGTTGAATGGATGTGAACTTGCAGAATACCTCGAATCTTGGATAAAACTATCCGGGGGATCCTACATTGAGGGCTAGGAACAACAAAGGTTCTATATTTGTAACTAATATTTGAAAAGAAAAAAAAAAACAATTAACTCAGTTGATTAGGTTTGACACCATATGGCGTCTTCTGCAACCATAGTCCATTAACTCTGCAAAGAAAAGAGAGAGATCCATTTTTTCAACTCTTTTTTGGGGCCAAGCTTGATTATTAATTATAATTATACAGCATCCAGTTCCATTACTTTGTTCTTCCCTCTTACATTGTTGTGATCATTGTCTACATTGTTTGCCTGTTCTACTGACTTCACTCTACGTCAATTAATATATCTTCCCATGCTTCTCAGAGTCCTTCATTTCCATCATTTTTTACAGCACAGAGATAGTCCACTACACTCACAAAATAATATCCCATCATTAACCACTATTTGTTTAGTCCTTCCTCACCTGGCGGGCACCCACTTCATTTACAATTCTTTTCTACTTTAGATGTATATTAAAACTAAAATACTTCCCTGCAGTCCACTGTTTCGTCTTGAGTTTTGGTTTCTAAAACAAATGAGGGTAGCAAGTTTTTATTTATTAAAAATTTTTTTTTTCATCTATGAAGGAGATTATTTAGGGAGCTTTCATTGTGAGAAGAAAAAAGTTTCCTGATGGAGACAAAAAGGTAACACTCAATGGTGTTTTGTCTTTGAATAGTGGAAGTTGAAGAATCAGAATTGGGACATTTAAAATATAGTTTAGGGAATAACAGAGATCACATTCAGTAATAATAAAGTGTTTATATTACCAACTCAAAGACTGGACACACTTATATACATGGTGTTTGGGGTTTTTTTTAGGAGAAGGAGAGGCACCAAACTGTGAAGGTTTGTTTGACTAGCAGAATTGGATGTCAGGTGTCCTACCTCCCTGCCTCACCCCACTCCTCAATTTATCATATGTAAGAGCTGGAAAGGACCTTAGCAATCACTTTTTTCAACCCACTCACTTTACAACAAGAGGACACACTTTTAGAGTGGAAGTGAATAGCCCAAGGACATACAATTAGTGACAAAGCAGAGTTCGGCCTAGTTCTCCCGTCTCCTGCTCTTGTGTTCTTCCTAATACACCAAGTTGCTGTGGTTCCCTTTAAGGTGAATGGGGGAGAAAGTGACCCTAAGATGCCTCTCAGATTTCTTTGTTCTTTTGTTAGCTCTTAAAAAAAAAACCACAAAACTCTAGCAATTAGTTGATGAGACTAATAACTCAAGTGATTTGAGTTACTTCCTTTTGTGTATTTCATAGGAGTGTAAGGCAATAGAACTGGGTTCTACTCAGCAGCTTTGTTAATAATTTTACTGCTGGGCCTCAGTTTCCTCATTTGTAACATAAAAGGATTGGGTGATTGGACTAAATGACTTCTTATAAAAGGTATGATACAATTGTGTGAATCTCCTGGTGATCTTCTAAAACAGAAACTACTATCCATGTTGGAATCATTGCAATTACATATATTCTTACCTTTCCTACCTCTTAAAAAATAAGGAAAATGGGTCTCTTTACTGAAATGGCATGAATGTAAGGCAAAGGTTGCCAGCTCTTTTCCACCTCCTTGTATGTTTGCCTCCAAAGCTTAAATATAAGTTGAAAGGTCTTGGTGCTGATTGCCAGGGCTACCCCAACCTGACTACCAGAGGAGCCTAGAGGACTTCCCTTCCCCACACCCAACCCTCCAAAAGGAAATGAGTGAGGTTTGAATGCTGCCTCTAAGGGGCACTTTTCTGGCTAGTCAGGATGCCTGTGGACCTCAGATGAGGCAAATTAACAAACTTTTATTAAGCAACTACTATCTGGAGGCACTGTGTCAAGCGCAGGGGATACAAAGAAAGATTAAAAAAAACAGCCCGTGTTCTCAAGGGGCTAGTCCATATGCAAACAACTGTGTACAAACAAGATATATACAGGATAAATTGGAGAAAATCTCAGAGGGAAAACACTAACATTAAGAGAGATCAGGAAAGGCATTTTGCAGAAGCTAACATTTTATCTGGAAGTTGAAAGAAACCAGTAGAATCCCACTAACCAAAACTCATATCTGGATTAGCCCCCAGGCATGTTGGTTAGGGACAATCTCTTAAAGAGTTCTAACACTCCCTTTGTGGAAGAAGCAGCCCCAGAAGCAGATGGTCTAACAGATGGTAGCATCACCTGCACTGGGAAGAAGGAACCACAGTAGCAGATGGCACCTTCCACAGATTGGAACAGCAACTCTATGAAGAAAGATCCAGCAACAGCTTTAGAGGGAGAGGAAAAAAGCATCTGTAAGCCCGGACTGAAGCAGCTCTGAGACATAGCCAGTTGTCTGGAGATGGAGCTTGAGAGATGCTCCAGTCGTGACTAAGTGTGTATTGTCCAAGGAGTGTTCTCTCTCCTACCAGCATGAGAATCTGCAGATGTTTTCCCTGTGGGAGAGCAGACAATCCTTAAACTGACTTTCATTTGTTCTTCACTTTTCTATCCCATTCTAATAACAAGTTTTGCTATTTGATTTATGGTTCCCACCTAGTTTGTTGGTAGAGAAAATATGGATGGGGGCTTGAGCTTAATTTGCATAATTGTGATTATCCAAAACATCTCTCACTGCACCTAGAGATGTAAGGGGTCCCATAATTGAAGAAGTTACAAAATCTATAAGAAATTTTTGAAAGGAATGACTAGGAATAAAATTAGACATGCACACACAATCTATTTTCAGGGTTTTTCAGTTATTATTTTTTAAATCTTTGGAATGAAGCAGTGAGAAAAGTTGCAAAGATATAAATTTGGTTCTGTTCTAATGAAAAATTTCTTAATAATTAGAGCCTTCCAAAAGTAGAATGGACTGCCTCAGTAAATAGTGATTTTCTTCTTACTGGGCGGTCTTCAAGCAACACTCTTGTTGGTATTTTGTAGAGGAGATACTTATTTAAGTATCTGGGTGAGCTCTAAATTTCCTTTGGACTTTGCTTTTCTATGAATTTGTGATCTACCCTACAAGTTTGTTGTGTGGAAATTTTAGTAAACCTTATTGTGTTGCATGAACATGAGCTACTATTATTAGGATAACTTCTCTGAGAAGTTTTCTTTGAAAGACAATACAATTATTTAGTGATTTAAAAAAATTAAATGCTGGCTAAGAGAGAATAAATTTGAGAATGTTTCTCTTGGCTTACTATATGCCACTTTCAGTGTAGTGGAAAAAACCTGTTTCATTTTAAATTATTGAAAACTTATCATAACTACAGTATATTAACTGTATGCATTAAACTCTTGTCTTCAAAGAAAAATTAAGGCCCAATCGTGAGGTCACAGGATGTTAGAGCATATTTTACAGATGAAGAAATTATTTGGAACACAATAGGCATGTAATACATGTTTATTTAACATGTGATCTGTTTGGTTTGTTGTCTGGGGTCGTGCATCTAACTCTCAACTATAAATGGAGCTTGAGATCTGGTCCTAGGTTCAAATTCTGTTTCTGTTACTTACCAGCTGTATGACAAATCACCACCTCCCCTGGGCCTATTTCCTTGCCTTGAAATGAGGCAGTTGGAATGGATTGCTTCTGAGATTCCTGCCAGGTTTATACCTATATGATCTTACAATTAGATCATGGCTAAGCTCTCTTTCCTCCCTATAACATGTGTGTATATGAGTATATACATACATATACACACACATATATACATAGATACATAGATACATACATATATACATACATACAAGCAAGGACTAGTCTCACCTCCTGCTAGAAGCCTTTCCCTACTCCTCTTAGTGCTTATGCCTTCACTCTGAGATTATCTCTAATTTTTTTCTCTATATCTTGTTTGCATGCTGTCTCCCTCGTTAGACTGTGAGCTCCTTGGAGGCAGGGACTGTTGTTGGTTTTTTTTTCCATTTCTATAAATCTCTGTCACTTGGCACAACACTTGGCACAGTTTTGTTGTCACCATTGCTGTTCATTTGTTTCAGATTGTCTCTGATTCTTTTTGACCCCATTTGGGATTTTCTTGTCAAAAATACTGGAATGATTTGCCATTTCCTTCTCCAGCTTATTTTTATGGATGAGGAAACTGAGGCAAACAGGATTAAGTGATTTGCCCAGGCTCACACAAGTAGGAAGTGTCTGAGGCCAAATTTGAACTCAGGTCTTCCTGACTCCAGGCCTGGTACTCTATCCACCATGCCAACCTGACCTGTCCCCCTTTGGCACATAGTAGGTGCTTAATAGATGCTTATTGACTTGATTATTTTAAACTGTTGTCAAATGAAGAGGAAAGTCTTATACCTTCAGAAATATCTCTAGTGCTAACTTCCTCTCACTCTATCTCTCCACTTAGCCATGGCCATGCTAATCACGCTTTTGGCACTGCTCTTTTTCCTAGGCTCAGCTTTCCCTCTTTTTCTGGAAGAGATTCAGACGATGCAAGAGCTTCAAGGCAATAGAGATCACCCAGCTTAACCTTCTAATCTTACATGTGGCATTCCTCTGAGAGGTAAGGGATAATACTGAAGGCCTGTGAAGTGGACAGGAAATGCTAGCATTTTGGGGTTGAGGGCTTCTAGTTTCCAGTGATCTTGGGGGAATGACAAGTTCTAGCCCTGAGAGACCAAGTAAAGCTTGTTGATGGGCAGAGAATAGCAGATAGGAAAGAATCCCACTTAGAGTTCGTATGCTGAACTTTTCTGTTTTAGCCTTACAGCTTGTTCCCCAATGACAGGGTCGCCCTAGGAGCCAGAGATGCACGTTCCCGGTCCTTTCAGCAGCTATCCAAGTTGCAGGATTAGAGCTTGTTGTTGGGACAACTTTGAGGATTCGCCCTTCACTTTCCTGAGGGCTGAGATTTGTTTCACTCGTTTGCTCCCTTGTGATACCCATTTCCTAAAACAGAGTGTGAATGGAGGGAAAGCCAGCCAGCCACATGACCTCTTCTTTCCTCCTCCATGTTGTGCCCCACCCACACACACATTGGGGCTGCTAACTGTGGCCATATGTAAAGCTATTATCTCTTTAAATTGTAGTACATTAGCAGTACACCAAGAAAACAGAGGTTCTCCACCAGCCAGCACCACACTATCTATACATGGAACCATCAGTTATAGCAAATAGAGATGTTTTGAATACTGTGGATAAGTTCACTTACCTTGGCAGTATACTTTCCAGGGATGTCCACATAGATGGTGAGGGTGATGCACTCATTGCCACAGCTAGCTCAGTGTTTGGGAGGCTCTAAAAGAAAGTGTGAGAGAGAAGCGGTATTAGGCTGCCTACCGAACTGAAGACCTGCAGAGCCATTGTGCTGACTTCATTGTTACATGCCTGTGAAACCTGGATGGTGTGCCAGCGCCATGGCAGGAAACTGAATCATTTCCATCTGAGTTGTCTTAGAAAGAATCTGCAGATCACCTGACAACATAAGGTACTGGACACTGAAGTGCTTTCTCAAGCTGAATAGGCAAGCATTCAAACTCTGCTGCATGCAGAGGGTGCAACTCTGATGGGCCATGTTGTTTGAATGCCCAAAATACATTTGCCTAAAAGACTATCTTATGGGGAACTGGCTCAAGGCAAGCACTCACGTGGAGGTCGGGAGAAGCGATACAAGGACATCCTCAAGGTTTCTTTGAAGAAATCTGGAATCGATTGTGAGACATAGGAGAGACTGGCACAGGACTGTCCTGTATGGCATGCCCGTATCAAAGCACTGTTCTCTATGATCAAAGCAAAATTGCTGTAGCTATGTGTGCCATACTGGTGGCAGAGCCTTCCAAGCTCATGTTGTCTGATCAGCCACAGTCAGACACACTGGAACTTAACCCCAACGTTGTGATGGCCTCTTCAAGAATGAAGGACAACAACCAACCAACCAAGTGTTTGCTCAGTATACGTGTGATGATGTATTAAAATCTTTACAGCTGTGTGAATTTATGCCAATTCTGCTTATTTGAATGGCAGCAATGAGTCTAGGAAAAGGGGAAGGACGAATCCCTAAGAGAAACAGATTTAGATTATTCAGGTTTCATAAACCCAATTTGTATTTGCAATTGCAAACTGGCTAAGGGTTCGAGCCATATATCTAAGTGAGGTTAGAGTGCATCATGAGGGAAATAGAATAATACCTAGGGCCAGATTCCTCTCAAAACACTTGCCAGTAATAAGCTCCACATTTCAAGCAACCAAATCAGGAGTAATTTTACTTTCAGTTCCAAACCTCTGGCAGTTGTCATTTTAGTGTGCTAGTATTTTGAAAGAAGCCCTGCCCACAGGAAGGCAAAGGAAGGGAAGTAAATTGCCAGGAAAGTAAAAATGATGACCTCAGGAGAGGATTAAACTGAAAGTCTCCCCTTTGCAAATCGAGGAAGAGCACAGTTCTCCCTTTAGCACATGGTCAGCTCAGCCTGCCTTGCACACTAGTACAACCCATGCTGGCTGTCTAAATATTTGATACTCAGCACCCCCTTAGCTCCTCAGTGGCCTCTTGCCCTCTGATTGGAGGGTGGGGCAGTAAGCTCCTTCCAAAGCCTTCCTTTATAGCATGCTCCAGGTGACTCTCCACTTTCCATTAGTAGTTCTGCTTGGTTTGGACACCTTGGATCATCATGAAACATCACTCCCCACCCTAATCCCCGCTGTCCTCCCCTTTCCAGCTTCCTTTTGGGTGTTGTGTTTTCCCATTAGATTGTAAGGTCCTTGAGGGCAGGAACTGTATTTCTTTTTCTTATTTTGTATCATTAGCACTTACAATGCCAGGCATGTAGAAGGCACTTAATAAATGTTAATCAAATTGAATACTTCTATTTAGTTGGGGAAACTGAGGCTCAGTGACTCGCCCACATATAAATACTGTGGGCATAGAACACATAGTGACCAAGACAAGACAAGATCTTCTTAATAAATTTCTTTCCCTGTCTCTTGTCTTCCCTTCCCAGCCCTAAACCTAACTAAAATAGTCCCTGCCTCCCTTTACCTTATAGCTTTATCCTCTTTTCTCTGTATTTTTTGCTAGCTTTCTGCTGGGAATATTTAAGTGGCACACGAATGGGAGAATCACGTTGAAAATGTGCTTCGTTTCACATAAGGATAGAGAAGACTGAACAAGACAGCCTGCATTTTAAAAATCATTTCAAAGGCTTAAACATGTAATCACCGATTTCTTAAATGTTAAGACTTGTTTTAATTAGAAATTATGAATTTGGGAAAGGGAACAGAGCTGAGAGAAAGGAAGGAAAGAGCAGATAGAGTTAATTTAATAACTGATCGAAATAAAAAGAGCCATAAATGAATAAGTTTTTTTTTTTAAGGGAAGGTTTTTAAAAAAAAGATTGTCTTTTTCTCTCTCACCCTAGATCTTTTTCAACCCCCACTTCCAACCTCAGCTGTGAGATATAGTTAAGTATTTTAGAGGAAACATTTTCATGTGAATGTGTTTCAATTTGGTCTCCAAAGTTAAATGAAACTCCCACGTGCTGGGTGCTTGCTAACTAAGCACAAACAGAGTTGTTGGTTGTCATTGGCTTCATCCAATGGGTTCCACTAAAGCCCTGCTCTGATACCTCATTATGGAGTCAAAGTGACCTTGTGTTCCCAGAGGCAATGCCAGGAGGGCTGTAAGCTCTGAGAGGTCTTATAAATCTGGAAAAGCTTCTCATTGAAGCCTGGTGATGATTGTGTGCCCATCATAAAAGGATCTGTCCAGCTAAAAAAGAGCGTTCTGTCTGGGCATTTGGATCAGGAAATAGCTTCTTTCCTAATCTCCCAGTGAGGCTGAACTGACAATAGAAGCCACATTCCTAAGTGGCAGAGGATGAGGTGCACCCAGATGTTATACCTGGTGTGTTTCAGGCCTTCAATTCTCAATCCTCTAGTCTTCAGGGAGCACAAGTTCCCTAGGACCTTTGTTGTCTACAGCTTTGGATCTATGATTTATGTGAGGTTCCTTTTTTGTAGGCTCTCTGCTACCTAATTATAAATTAGTGTTATGATAAGAAGAATCCAGCCAGCTACTAAATTAGCTATTCTGGGGCAATATTTTAATTAAAGTTGTAATTAATTACAATGAGTTTCTTTAGAATCTGGACTTGGGAGTCAGAATGGAGTCCTGAGTCTGCCATTTCCCAGCTGTGTGACCTTGGGTAAGTCATGAAAACATACAAATGAATTGCTAAGCATTGGTTGAATGCTACTTTATGATAATCAGGTCCTGAGAGGTTCCAAATTGGATGGTTGAAAAGGACATTATTCTTGAGTCACATGACAAGAGAGACATGATACCATCCTATGCCTGGCCAAGTAGACAAAAAGGATAGGAGGAGGAAGGGGAGAGGGAGAAGGGAAAAAGAGAAGAAGGACAATAAGATCATGGTGGCAGTGGCAGTGAAGAGCACAGTCTCATAGATTCTTAGAACTTTAAGGTACTTAGAGATTAAAGTAATCCTGTAATTCAGCCCTCTTCCTTCCCAGGTGAACAAGCTAATGCCTAGAGAAAGTAAGTGATTTGTCCAAAGAACATTAGGACCCATGTCATAGGAACATAGGAAAAGAGCTGGGAAGCACCTCAGAGGCCAGCTAATCCACCCCTTAATTTTACAAATGAGGAAACTGAGACCCAGAGGTGTTAAGTGATTTGCTCAAAGTTACACAGGTGGTGTTCATAGGTAGGATTCAAAATAAGGTTTTCTGACTTCAATCATTATTGAAATTTTAATAGTTGAATTTGCTGCATTATTTTACTCAAACCTGATAAGCATATGGTACTAGCTCATCCCATAATCAGCACAGTTTATCTTGGGGGATTTCTAACCTTATTCAGTGATTTGAACTTCTGGGAGAACAAACACTATTATTCATATCATAATGACAGCTTCTTTTCTATAGATTGTAAATCAAGGAAGTTAATTCCATATTACTAATACAGCGCTTTTCCAGTGAAAGGAAACATAAGCCTGGTTTAGATGTACTTGTAGGATTTTAGAGGTAGATGGGACCTTGAGAGGTCATCTAGGCCAAAGGTGTCAGACACGTGTCTGGGCCTCATTTGATCAACAATGCGCTTGAGTGTGGCCTGAACCAGATTAAAATGTAGTTCCTCTCTGATTTTAAGGTGGTGATGTATTATTAAAAAACAAAACATATGTGTGGCTTTCTAAGTCAATACGCAGGCTATGAGGATCCTTACGTATGGTATAGGGGTCCCTATTTCCCTATTTGATACCACTGATCTAGCTCAGTCCTCTCACTTTCTAAATGTGGAAACTGAGGCCCAGAGAAGTTAAGTGTCTTGCCAAAGATCACAAGGTAATAATTAATTTTTATTTAACAAGGATTTATGAGATACCTACTATATGCCAGTTATTGAGGTAGGTGCTAAAGATATAAAGATAAAAATGAAAATTCTGACCCTCCTTCTAAGGAGAAATATGTATACAGATGAGTAAATACAAAATGGCAACAGGGTCCATCCCTTGGAATGTATGCTGGTTTGCCCAGGCTACTTGTGAGAAAACATACGTGCCTCTGAAAGACTTGTTTCTCTGGGATGATACAACAAACCCTGGGTATTCCTTTGGTCCTTCACTCTATGAGAGCTGAAGGGAGGAGAAGGGGGAGGTTGTGTCAAAGCTTCATCAGGCAGGATTGTCCATGAAAAGAAGAATGACCCACTCAGTGGACCTTAAAAAGGGAGAGACTTTACCCTCTGCCTGCCTTCCACTCTCCCGTGTGGCAAATAGCTCTCCTTCCCAAGACTTCCTAAGAGGGGACAGAGGGAGGACAGCACCATTTCCTTCATCCCGACAGTCTGGAGAATGCTACCATGTGAAGCTAGAACAGAAGTTACATGGGCTGAGTCTGGCTCCTGACCATCTTTCCCTGAGCAGAGATGACCTAGCAGTGATAACAAGATGGAAGTGTTTAGACTTGGAGGCAATTTTTTGGCTTGGGAAGTATGGAAATTCTTTATCTGAGTGGATGAGCAATGACAGGGAAAGATGCTCAACTCCCAACTGTAATTTCCAGAAGACACAGACCTAGAAGAAACTGTTTGACAGTACAGAGCTGAGGTGAAATATAAAAAGTCTTGTCAGCAATTCTACAAACTGCATTCTGTCTTGATATTTTGAGTATCAGCTATCTGGGAGAGCATCATACTAGTTATAAATTACTGTTTCTTTGACTTTCTATCAATGCATGTTTGTGAGTCTTGTGTGTGCTAGGAATTTCTTTTGTATAGAAGAAATATGTAGCTGTCCTATCTGATCTGCACTGTACATTCAATACATTTTTACTCCCCCCACTCCTACCCCAGGAGACCCTACATAAAATAAGCCAAACCAGAGCTATAAGTAATTTTCATAATTCTCTTATTAGAGGCCAGGCTCTCCCAGGATTGAACTTGGTCTGCCTGCATGAGTCTAGAGCTAAGAGAGGCCACTTAGTGGAGAGGGGGAGATTTCAGAGCCCTAGTCCCCTGGACGCTTCAGTGATTCTTTATTGATATATTACATACAAATAAATGGAAGAAATAGAATTGAACCCAGATTCTCTGACCCCAGAACCATTGATCTTTTCACTAAACCATGTTTAGTTTTTGGAAGAGTACCTGGAAAATCTCTGCCACTCAATAAAATTAAACTATTTCCTCTTAAGCTATTTTTGATACAGAGTTCTGCTGGTATTAATGATATTATTCCATGGGAAAGTACATAGATTCATAAAATGTTAGAGAATTTAAAGATCAGAGAGTCCAACCCCCTAATTTTACAGAAGGGGAAACTATGACCTAGAGAAGAGAAATGGCTTTCCTAAGGTCACACAGTTGTATTTATTTGAAATTATCTGTTCCTTAATTTTTAACTTGAGAATTTTTTTTAAAGACAGTCACAGATACTTTTGAGGACTGTTTGAAAATGCACAGAGCTTTGTTCTCTGTATAAATTCTTAATTCTAATTTGACCACCATGGTATGTGCACTTTCTTTTTTGTTTCTTTCTTGGGTCATAGTTGTTTGTGTACATGTGATTCTCGCCTTCTCCAACAAGACTGTAAAGCTCAAGTGGGCAAGGCTCATACTTTATTTCATCCTTGTATTGACAGGAGATACGGTGAAGTAGAAAGGATGATAGACTTGAAATCAGGAGGACCTGGGTTCCAATCTTCCCTCTGATATTCATTAGCTGTATGACCATGGGCAAGTCACTTAACCACTCTAGGCCTCTAAAATAGTGATAATAATGCTTGTAACACGTATGTCAAATGAACATTGGATAAATGTTACTGTTTATTGTTACCAGCTTAGTGGCTTGGTAAATAGTTGTTTAATTGAATTAGGAAGAACTGGGTGAACAATAATTTCCATTTTTGATGGTGGATGTGGGGACACTGGAGACTGGGACGTGTTAGGACTGCGTAAAGAAGTTCCTTAATTGATGTGGTCCATTCACACACCCTGCTTTTGAACCAGGCACTAAACTTCTTTGCTTTTTGCTGTTGTTGTTGTTGTTGGATGCGTGTAAAGGGCCTATCCACGTTCTTTGATGTTTAAAGGTTCCTTTGTGACAATTAGCCCATCATATTGACCTTACATACAGGTTTTGGATAGGCCACATATGGCGCTCCAGGCTACTCCGAGGTTCAGGGAGCCTAGATATAGCTATAGGAAAACTATAAATTTATTGTTGATTTATGAGTTATCATAGTGAAATAACTCGATTTTTGTAGTTCCTAGCCCCCAAGTAACTTGATGAGAATACAGGGTGTGGACTCTGTAATAGGCATCTGAAGGGCTCCTTCCATACATATGGACCATACCTTACTGATTGGGCTTCAGACTGGGACTGACTCTTGATGAGGGATTGATCGAAGCTCAGAAGACAGATCTTTTTCAGAAGGGCTCCCCTCTCTGAGGTTTGTAAGATCAAGCTGTGAAATTTTCTGGAGCCTTTTTTTTTTCTGAGAGAGTAGGAGGGGGAAGAAAAAAGGGAGGAAAAAAAGCAACTTGAAAGAGAAGCACATAGTGAATGGTATGTGCTTGCCTAGGTGAACCTGGGAGAGGGTCAACAGCTCCAGACATTCTTTGGCCTGTCTGTATCCTCTTTGTAACAGAGATCTGAGCCTTGGGATCATGAGAATGGATGTTTCCAACCTTCTGTGTATCTTGTGGGTAATCCTGAATTCAAGAGTTGCTGAGTTCTAGAGCTCTCAAAAGATCAACAGTTCCTGAGTTCGAGTCAGGCAAGAGATTAACTTGAGAAGGTACCAATTAGAGAAGGAAAAAGACCATTACCAGAAGATACCCCACAGTTACGGGATTAAAGACATGCCAGTACAAGGCAAGCTGGACCTTTCCAACTCTGCTATTGCTGTGAATTACTAAGATAGTGTAAGGCAGAAGTGGGAGTATTTGTGCAGCAGTCCCACAAAGGGCTTTCACCTTGTGGCGGTAGTCTAATGAGTCCAATTGGGTGTTTGAGATAATATATGATTTAATACAGTAATATAATTAAATAATATCTGTAATATTGGTACAATGTCTGAAACATGTTCAGTCATTTCAGTCATGTCTGACTCTTCCTGACCCCATTTGGGGTTTTCTTGGCAGAGATACTGGAATGGTTTGCCATTTCCTTCTTCCAGCTCATTTTACAGATGAGAAAACTGAGGCAAACAGAGTTGAGTGACTTGCCCAGGATCACACAGCTAGTAAGTGTCTGAGACCAGAATTGGCCTGTAATAAATGCTTATCTTCTCCCTCCCTATTTGAGTGCTTTATGTTTCTAGTGTTTATTTTTCCCTCAAAGGCTCTTGTGAGTCCTTAGTATCTTATCCACATTTTTCTGTAGAAAAGGAAATAAAGACCATTCTTGATCAACATATTGTATATTGAATATCTATATAAGAGTGGACCCCTATTATCCAATTTGGGGGAAACCTAGACAAGAGCCACACCAAGGCTTTATTCAGATTTCCCCAGAGTCTTATTCCAGACTGGAGGCTAGCCAAAGAGAGTACATGACCCTTTCAGGTCAGACTCCCAGGATCGAACCCAGCCTGTGTCAGTTTAAAGTCCTTGGGGTCCTGCGCTGTGGGATATATAAACAGTAGCAAGCAGCATAAATCTTCTGCCTCTGAATCCAGTCCCTCTTCACTTAGATTAGGGTTCTACAAATCCATATTCCCTCTCATCCACAGAAAACATGAATCTCACCATCACAGAGAAACAGGAGATGGAAGACCGGTGCTAAGATAGGTTCTATGTTTTTAATAATTCACATGATTTTGCTTCAGCAAACATTTTTCCATTCTCAAGAGGTGATCTATTTCCCCCGATACATGCTTTCCCATTGCATTCTGGGACCTGTTGCATTATGCACAGATGTCCGTAAATGGCCACTGAATAAGCAAAGTATTGATGTTGGAGGGAGAGAGAAATGATCTCTAGACCACAACTAATTATTTGGTTGGAAAAAGAAAATACTTTCCTTGTTGCTCATCTTTTGTTTTTCTAGAATCTTGCTTGCATGTTGCCTATCAAAGGATAACCCCCTCCTTTGTGTCACTGGCTTAGACCTCGTGGATGCTAGCTGAAATCACACATTAAGTCTCTATCAAAACTGAAGACGATATGCTTTTCATTAACATCCTTGGGCTACAGCCAGTTCAAGGCAATGTGAAAATAGACAAAAGTGGCAGGAACTGTAAATAGATGTCTGCCCTTTTTCCCCCTCTTTTGTGCAATATTTGTAAACATATGGTACAAATTAAGGAAATCAAGATGCTTTTCAAAATGCAATTTATTACACTGACTTTGAAATAAAGGAAAACAAGTATAAAATAGGGAACAGCGTGATCTGTTCTGCAGGGTTGAAAGCTTTAACTTGAGTTGTTGGTCTAGCCTTTTACCGTGTGACCGTGAGCAAATCACTTAAAGCTTCTTGCCTCAGTTTCATCTTCTGTAAACATGGCGTGATCACACCCCCTCCCTCACAGAGAGGCTGTGGTATACTACTATTGTTACTCTTTGGGTCAAGAGCTTGCTTTCAGCTCCTTGGGTAAATGGTGGCACTTAAATTACTTATAAGATGGTGAGATTTAGAGCTGAAGGGGATTCCTCTTTCCCAAAATTCAATTTTAAGATTCTCTCAGATGCCTTAATTTGATCAAAAGACACTTATAATAACTGACATTTCTACAGCTCTTGGAAGCTTAAAAATTATTTTCCGCCCTGTGAGGTAGTGTATGTATATCATTATTACTGCTACTTTACAGATGAAAATAATGGAGGCTTGGAGACTTAAGTGAATTGTTCCCATCACTAATAAGTGTCAGAGCTAGGATTCAAACCTAGGTCTCCTGACTCCAAGTCAATACTCTTTGCACTATTTAATGCTGCCTCTATGACATTTATACATAAAGTCAGAGATTCCAAACATCAGTGGCTTTCCTATTCTTATTATAATGTTCTCATTTTCTCCTCATCCTTTAATTTTAGAAGTATCTAGATGATGCGGTTTCTAGAATGTGGGACTTGGAGTCAGAAAGACCTGAGTTCAAACCCTGCCTCAGACATTTACTAGCTGTGTGACCCCGGACAAGTCACTTAACCTCTATCTGCCTTGGTTTCCTCATCTCTAAAATGGTAGTAATGATAGCACCTAACTCCCAGGATTTTTTGAGGATTAAATGAAATAATAATTGTAAGGTGTTTAGCACAGTGCCTGGTACCTAAATGCCAGCTACCATTATTATCATAGTTATCATCAACACCATGATAATCTACTTGGAAAATCTTTTGAATATCCTGTTATCTAAGACAGTGCTTTTGCCAATCTTGTTGCAGGCTGTATCAAGGTAAATGCCCTTAAGGATGTTTGATTATCAATCGATTTATCACTTGAACATCTGTCCTTTGGAGTTCTTCACCAGTGTTTTAGTCTTCAAATCTCAATAACCTTCTGACTCAAAACCCAAAGTCTTGTCCACTTAGACAGGGATTCTAGCTAACTATACTATGTTGCATCCATAGGAAATATGAATCTCGCTATCATGGGAAAAAAGGAGTTCGATAAACATTTCCTACACTCCCTACTGTGGCTCCCTATGCCGATGTTCTATGAGAGAAGAATAAGATGAAGAATAAGACCATAGTCCCTGCCTTCAAGGAGTTTATAATCTGATGGAGGAGACAGATCCTATGCACATGAAACATTAAGTAACAATATGTTAATACCTAGGGCAGCTGGGTGGTGCAGTGGGTAGAGTGCCAGCTCTGGAATCAGGAAGAACTAGGTTCAAATCTGGCCTCGGACACTTACTAGCTGTGTGACCCTGGGCAACTCACTTAACCTCTCTTTGCCTCGGTTTCCTCATCTGTAAAATGAACTGGAGAAGGAAATGGCAAACCACTCCATTATCTTTGCCAAGAAAACCCCAAATGGGGTCATAAAGACAAAACAATTCAACAAATATCAGTACCTCAAGGATCTATGATTTTATCGCTGTTTGTTTAGTGGATAAGTCACTTGGAGCCTCAGAAACTCCAAAGCGACTCATCCCCTATCACTTAGTTGATAAATGCCATAGATGGGGTTTGAGGGTCTACGTGACTCCAAATCTGGCACTCGACTCATTCCTCTCTAAGCAACCAAATACCTGTTAAATAATACTGTTATTTAATGGCACTATTCCAAATTTGTTCACATGGTGATAATACAAGAGATGTAGTAAACCATAGCACATAAACCAAGTCACAAGCATAGCGCCAGTGGCCTCTTGCCTTTTTGGAAACCCTTTCCCTCACTTGCCCCAGCTAAGTTAGAGCTGTTATGAAGCAAAATGGGCTGCCTTGTAATACACTGAGTTCCCCATCATTAGAAGCATTCAAGAAGAGGCTGGATTGTTGGGGATGCTATAAAGGGGATTCCTGCATCATATGAATGTTTGACTTGATGAACTTTGAGCTCCTTTTAAACGCTCAAATTCAGTTATTCTCTGTGGGCCTCAGCTGCAAATTGAGAGAGCTGGTTTAAATTATTCCCTACGTACTTTCCAACTCTGACAGCCTGCAATACTAATTTATACCGAGGTGGCTATGAGGCCGTGTAGCATGCTGGACTTGGAATCGGAGAGCCAGGGTTCAGAACATGCCTCTGATGCTTACTGGTCGTGTAACCTTGGACAGGCTCCTTAACACTTGTGGGCTTCACTTTCCCAGTGTTTAAAAATAAAGCTTACAATCCCTACGGCACTTACCTCGCTGGGCTGTTGTGAGGCTGGAAATGAGAGGTGCATAGAAAATGTTTTGCAAATTTAAAAGGTTTTTATTTGTCATTATTAGTGATAGAGACCACACCTGTGATTTTATTGATGTTAGGAACTTCCAGATGAGGGAACTCCCACTACCAAGTCAGTTTGGCATCTTCCTTGCAATTTACTTAAGATTAAAAGAGTTTGCACCTGCCCTGGAGTCACTTAACTGATTGTCTGTAAACAAAAGGAAAGGAAAGGAGAGGAAAAGAAATGAGAGGAAGTGAAAGGAGAAGGGAAAGGAGAGGGTGGGGCGGGGTGGGGCGGGGCGGGACGAGGCGAGGGGAAAAAAATTAAAAGTTTCCTATGGCACTGAGACATTGAGTGACTTGTCCAGGGTCACACAGACAATATATGTCAGAGACTGGAGTTGGACCAAGGCCTTCCTGGCTCTGGGTCTCCCTCTCTATTCACTCTATTGTGGTTATTAATCAATACAACCCTCTGGCCTCTCTCTGATTCAACCCATCCCCTGCACAGTTGCCAACTTGACACTCCTAAAGCTCACACCTGATCGTGCCAGTCTTTTGCCCAAGATACTTCTGTGGTTTAAGTTTCCCGGAGTATATTTGTGTAGAAGAGAAGGTCGAAAATTCAAGTTAGCCTCTGGTTGGTAGAATATGTGAGAGGGCAAAGAGGCCTTCCCAGGACCCTTTGATGGCCCCTAAACTACATCCCCTAATCCTCACAGCCTGGAGAGCAGGAGGCTCCCACCCACCTGGGAGCTAGTTAATCCCGGAGGCCTAGGACAAAGTGCAGAAATGCTCTGAGTGCACAGGAGGGAGAGAGCCCTACAGATTGTGTAGCTGAGGAAGGATTCCTGGCAGGAAGAAAGAAGAATGGAGCTGGGCCATCAAGGACGAGCGAGCGCTTACCTCCATCTGACACCAAACATAATTTCACAGGATTTAGAGCTGGAAGGCATGGCAGAAACCAACTTGTCCAAGACTTTTACTTTATCGATGAGGGAACTGAGGCCTGAGAAGGCTGAGACCTTAGGTGGGCCAGTGGTTAGTGTCCTAGACCCAGAGTCAGAAAGGCCTGAGTTCAGATGTGGCCTCAGACGCTGATTCAGCCGTATGACCCTGGGCAAGTCATTTAACCTGTGCCCGCCTCAGTTTCCCCATCTGTTAAATGGGGATGACAATAGCCGCTGCCTCACAGGGTTGTGGTGCTGATGAAATGAGATAATATTTGTACAGCACGTTGTGAACCTTAAAGTGTTAGCTATTATCATTTCTGTTACTTAACCTCAGGCAGACGGGGCTAAGAGTCTTGCTTAGGGTCACACAGATAGTAAGTGTCTGAGGCTGGATTTGAACTCAGGTCTTCCTAACTCTGGGCTGCTAGGGGGCATCTTGGATAGAGTGACCGGGCCTGGAGTCAGGAAAATTCATCTTCCTGAGTTCAAATCCAGCCTCAGACACTTTCTAGCTGTGTGACCTTGGGCAAGTGTAGTGTTAATAGGATTTGAAGATCTTCCCCATGCATTAATAGGCTTCAGGTGGAGCCCATTGGGGGAGGGACTTGCCTTAGGGAGGAAGCTTGCTGGTAGGAAAGCTCTCACCTTTTGCTAATTTCTAATTAGGCACTGAGTCAGGGGCGTTGTGGTGCCCTCTGGCTCTGAGAAGGGTATATATTCTGAGGTGAGGTTTTGCTTTGTGGGTTCACTCATTAGAAAGATGTTGCCGTGATTTGGCCAGGGGAGACTCTGGGTGGCCATTAAAGAGTGCCCCGCCCCCTCCGAAAACCAGTTTAAAATCATCTTGTGGAATCTCCTGCTTATACTTCTGATTTCTAAAAGTATAGAAACATTCAGTTCCCCCTTTCCACCTGGAGAAGGTTCTGGCTGCATGGTATTCCTGGTGGTTGACCATTTCTGCCTGTCTTATCTAGTTAAATTATTTAAATCCAACCTAAACCAAACATGTGCTATTGCCTCCAACCAGCACAGCATCCCTGGCAGTGTCTGGATTTGGGTTAGAGAAGATCTATTATGTTATTTGGATTGTATCAAAGTGGGACCAGGTGTTGTTTGCATGGGATTGTTATATCAGAGAGGGATTCATCATTAGGATCAGGGTAAAGGGAAATGGGGGGAAAAAAAAAGGTTTTCGTGGAGAAAAGATACTACACTTATTTTCTGTGGCTCCAGAGGACAGAACTAAGACCAATAAGTGGTAGTTATGTAGACTTCATTCAGCTCAAAATGAGGAAGAATTTAATGATAATTACATCTGATCACTGAGGGGCCTCGATGCTTTTTTAGTTAGATAGCTTCCAATCTCTGGAAGTATTCAAACACAGGCTGGATATCATCTGCCGGGAAACTAACATTTTCCAGAAGGGGAATAAGTTTCCTTGGGGCATATGCCTTGGTGGATAATTGAGTTCCCCTTTTCCATCTTTCATACAAAGTATACACAATCACTTGTTGGTACAAAAGAGGTTGAATGGGGAGTCCACAGTCATTCTGATGAGTTTTCCAGTCATCATGATGAATTGAAGAAGGTGGACCTTTAGGGGCATTGGAGAAGTACCATCTTATGGGGGGCAGGGGAAGGCCATCTGACACCCTGCAAAGAGGACACAAACAACTCCTGAGACTCAGTTGCCTCAAATGTAATTGGCTGATTGGGACTCAGAGGAAGGGTTATCATTAGAGAAAGGGCCCTGCTCTATGGAAGTGAGCTGTGAGCCCAGATTGGTGGATTCTCTCTTCTCTCCTACCCCTCTCTACTGGGTAGGCGATGAACCTGTTCCCATACACAGTTTCCTTCCCCAACTTCAAGAGGATTGTGACTTGCTGCAGAGGCGCATGGCTGAGATAGACATATATTCTCTTGTCACATGAGAAGACGGTTCATGGACAATGTTCGCTCATGAATCCCAACTCCCATCTGGGGAGGGAGACTTAAATTCCTGAAAGAACATGAGCTGACAATGTAGACTTACAGCAGTTGGGAGATGAATGTTTAGGGAAGCACCACCTTTGAGAGTTATCTCATCAATAACTCCATGTTTGAGGATGTCAGGGTTCAAGAGCTCAGAGATCATGTCTTTTAGACAGCGAAGGGGATTTATTGATGCATCATTCTCTTTAGGGAAGGAATTGTCCACATAGTCCCTATATAGCCTCCTACATGGACAGCAGAGTCAGTGAATTACTCAGAAAGGGCAGGTCTCATAGGAAGAAGCCTCGGCAGCTTCCTGCCCAGCCCCCCTCCACCCCCGCCCCCTGGCCCCATATATCTACCTTCTGCAAGGAATCACTAGATGGTACTAGGAATCTCAGGATGGGGTGGTGGTGCATAGCACTCTGTATGAAACAAAGCTTCACTGGAATGTCCAAGGGTTATCCCTTGGGCAACTATGTTCACTTCCATTTCAGGGACCTACTGATGGGTTATTTGGGCGTTTGTAAGCACCAATGAGTTGTTTGCATCTTTTTCATTGTATATGGTATGGAATAAAGACTGTGCTATACCTGAAATGGGTTTAGTTATCTTGAGTGTTAACACAGGAACTGAGACCTCTTTTACCCATATTTGGGGAAACATACATATGAACTCTATTCTGATTATATTAGTAGGTTTTCCTGGAGCAACTCCAGTTAGGGGCAAAATCAGGCATTTTATGTTTTTCGTTTTTTTCTTTTTTGACAAGCTAAAGAAAGACAATGACTCTTTTGCAATCGGCCCCGATGATCAAGACTTGGTCCATGTGAGCCTAAGAATCTTTTGGTGATCCTGGGCCATAAGTAACATCTGGTATGTTGTAGAGAGAATTCTTGGTCAGATGGAGATTAGCCTAGGTGACAACTGAGCTTCCTTCCAGTTCTGAAATTCTAAGTTGTGGTATTATAGTATTCCTTAACTGAGAGTGTGCAGAAACTGAACTAGATCAGAAATCTGAACCTGCCTGAGTGAACCTCGAAGATTACTTATACTGTTGTTGGTCACTTGTTTCAGTTGTGTCTGACTCTTCGTGACCCCAATGGCAAAGATACTGGAATGTTTGCCATTTACTTCTCCAGCTTATTTTACAGATGAGGATACTGAGGCAAACAGGGTTAAGTGACTTGCCCAGTGTCACACAGCTAGTAAATGTCTGAGGCCACATTTGAATTCGGGTCTTCCTGATTCCAGGCCTGATGCCCTATCCACTGTGCCATAGATATACTACTGGACTCCAAAACCCCACTAACTCATATTCTTCTGCTTTGTCACTCCTTTGTCCTGGGGGAGGCTTTGTCATAGTAGTAATGCTTCTGTATGAAGAGAAACAAAGATTAAACTGGAAATGTAAAAGGAATGCGCAATTTGAGTGTGTTAATCTATTTGGACTAGATGTTTAAGAGTCCTCTCAATTCCAGGAGTTTTAGATTTTTTTTTTCCTAGGGAAGAGGATCACAAGGGATCATTGTTCCATATTATAAATCCATATGGTATTTCACAATACAATGGGTTTATTGCACATCTCTAATGGCGATGGAAATCTGTCTGCTTTTGTTTTGAATATATAATGACTTTAATCATACAAAATAAGATATTTTATTTCCAATATCTCAAATTAAGCAGGGTGAATTTCCTAGCCCTTTCTCACTGACCCAAAATCAAAAGGTTAGAACTAGGGATTATGTGAGATTACCTTTTGCTATAATCCAGTATTTCCAAGAATCATTGATTTCAATGAAGTGGGTGCTCCCTCCAAGGCTGCAAATAATAGCCTATCCTAGCCTTCTGTTCTAGTCTGATACATTCAGCATGAACTTGCCAAGTCAACACAATAATAACACAAACATAATGTTTGGTACAAAACATGATTGATTTTTTCTGATGCTGATTCTAGCATCTTCTCCATTTTAAACTTACCTTTTTGAGTCTTTTCCTTGCTGTTTGGTTTCAAAAAGTTTGCTATGATTAAAAGCAGTTCTCTTAGGAGAAATTAAAATATTGGCCTTTGGAAAAGGGGAGGGGAAGCCTCAGTTAAAGAATGAAACTTTGACTTGAGGGTTGTGCACAAATGCAAGGACTTCGTTGACCATAGAGCCTTTGATCATGAAAAAAGATGAAATCCTAGATTATCTTCTAGATGAAATTCTAGCATGGATGACCAGTCTCAGTCATTTGTGTTTTGAGTTTCTATGATTCTATGGTTTGGAACTGGAAATCTTAGAATGACTGATATGGTTTGTTTTCTTCCCTTATTTACCCTGGGAAGGGGACCAAGTAGAAGAGAGAGCCTCAGATACACACAATGGACCAGTGGAAACCAGGAAACTCTTGCATTTATTCTTGTCTATCCCACTTGAATAACAAAGAAAGAACAAATATTTCATATCAGTACAGCAATGTAAATGTATTTTAATTCTCTATTATGATAAAGTCTGGAACAGGACTCAAAATGTACAGGTATTAATTTTTTTCCCCAAATCTGAGATTTCTTTGGTCTAGGGAACTCCCTAGTGCGGAAAGTCCCTCTATCATCGCAAATCATCAACTTATCTGTAACTTAAAATCTTGGAGAGCTGACTGGAGAATTAAGATATTAAGCCACTTGCCCATAGCCACACAACCAGTGTGTGTCAGAAGTAGGACTTGAACCCAGGTCTTCCTTCTTCCAAGGCTGGCCTCCTATGCATTGTGTTATATTCTTTCTCTCAATGGGTATGAAAATGTTATTACTAGATGCAATGTGTATAATTTTTAAAGATATGCATGTTCTATTTTATTAGTCTATGATTTTGTTCAAAGTTCTTATCCTGTAATTTTGTTCAAAGGAAAGAGAATGTATAGACTGAAATAAATACTTTTTAAAAATTAAATTGTATTTTATTTTCAAACAAAGATTTACCTTTTTCTTCTTTCTCCCCTTGCCAATTGGGAAAGCAAGAAAAATAAGATCCCTGTTACAAACATGAAAAGTCAAGCAAAACAAATTATTGAATTGACTATGTTCCAAAAAATATGTCTCAATCTGCCCTCTAAGGCCACCACCTCACTTTCAGGAAGTGGGTGGCATATTTCATGGGTCCTTTGGAATCGTGGTTGGCCATTATGCAGATCAGACTTCCTACATCTTTCAAACTTGTTTGCCTTTCCGATATTGTTAGTGTTATATAAATTGTTCTCCTGGGTCTGCTCACCTCACTGTACACGAGTTTACAGAAACACTCTCACTTTACACTTACAGGGCAACCTTTCGATCACAAAGCCCAGACAAAGGAGAGCTCACCCATCTTCAGGGATGGGAAAACAGACAAGTGACTAGGGAGGTTATTGTCTTTTTCAGATAGAACTGAGGCAGTCTGTGAGGCTGAAGACGTTGGCCAGTCACCCTCTGATTCTCCAGCTAATCTAAATCTAACAGAAAAGAGGGAGACAGTTATTAAATCTTTGTTCATTACTTCAACTCTTGGTCCTGGCATTTGTGTTTCTTAAAATGTGTTGGTTGTTGCAAGTCATCTCTCCCAATTCCACAAAAATGAAATTGAGACGATTTCCTCTTGAGTGGTAATCTTATGATATGGATTCATGTGTATATTAACGCAAAGTAAAAATAAGGTGCATGTTGTCTTTTGGTGCGATTTATATGGATGTTGTCGAGATACTGACAGCAGTGGTGTTTCCCTGGTTTTGAGATTTCCAAGCTGGGATAGAGGAAATGTCAAAGGAAAGAATAGATTGAGAGCTATGAACAAAAGCTCATTTTTTGCTGCATTCCATTTCCTAATGAGTTGTTCAGTATCTATTTTTATTGTTCCACTTAGCACTATTGAGGGAGTGTGGTTTTCAGATTTGCAATTTGGATTGTAGTACAAGAAACAGTGGAAGGGTGAAAGGGTGGGGGTGAAAAACTAGGCCAAAAACCCTGTCTTGAAATATTCAGTGATGGGTGATCTCTCCCCGCTGCCATTGTTCTAACATATATTAAATTCAGCCCTGAGTCTGGGCTGGAGCCCATTTTAAGCAGAGAATTAATACATAGAATTCATCATCTTGCTAGTTGAAGGGCCATACTGTTTTCTTTTCTCTGTCAGACAACAGCTACCATATGGACTGAGCTCAAGCTAGGCAGCTACTAAATTACAAACACTCCTTTGACTGTGAATTGAATAGAAAAAGGATGTCAGTTATTGCTTTCCCCCTGTGGCCACACCACAAGTGCACCTGCAGTAAGAGACTGGTATTCACCCTGTGAAAAGCATCAAATGCTTCTATTGTTAGACAGGAAAAACACACGCACAGTCTAACCTTGGCTTTCCTTGCCCAGCTCCTATCAGTTAGATTATAAGGAGATAAGAGCAGCCCTCCTAGGTTTACGAGTGAGTTGCTTAAAGTCATGCATTTAAGCACTGATCAACAAGCCCCACTGTTTTCAATCAATGAAGAAAAATTGGCTCTGGAAGATGGAACAATACAAAGTGGTTCTTTTCCCTGTGAGCAAATTCACTGGTGTCAGTTTACACCGTGTTTGTCATTCCAAAGAAGTGGGATTGCTATTAGTCATGAGAAAAGCATAACTCAGGTCTGGGGTCCTGTACCCAAGGGTCCCTAAATGTACCTAAAATGATCCAATCGGAACTGCCAAAATGGAACAAAAGGATGGTTGTTTTTTGTTTTTGTTTTGTTTTTTGTTTGTTTGTTTGGTTTGGGTTTTTTGCTTCTTGTCTGGGCAAAGAAAGGACTATTACTTATCTTTTCTTTTCTTTCCTCCCCGAGGCAGATTTGAACTAGAGACGTCACTCAAAGGTACAAAGAGGATGATAGGGGCAGGGGAGGCAGGGGTGATGGTGGATGGAAGCGGAGAGACTGGACAGTCCATTAAATGAGACAGCTGTGAAGTTCAAACTTCCCCAACATGGAGAATGACAGCTGGGGCAAGGATCAGGCTGCATGTTTGCCTGCAGCTGCTGCTGTCGAAGTCCTGCCGTCCATTGTGTTCAAGGAGCATTGGCGGGAATAGGCTTCTATCACCCATCTGCATTAACTCTTCTGTTTTTTGGTATGGCTCTGCTCATTACAGAGGGCAGAATATTTTGTCTCCCATATATCAGAATAGACTGAATAATTAGGAATCACAGGGTCATAGTGATGGGACTAGATGGGCTACGTCTTAAAGGTCACCTAGTCCAACGTCCTTATTTTACAGATAAGGACACCGAGACCAGAAAAGTTAAGTAACTTGTCCAAAGTCATATAGATAATAAGCATCAGGAATAGGATATGAAACCAGCTCCTCTTTCTGCAAAGTAAATGCTCTCCCTATCCACCTTACCACACTGAATCAACGCCTTGGTCTGTCTTTAGCAAAATGGTGTAGCTGATAAGTTGCATTTCTGCCCAGTCCTCTGGTGGATGGATTTTTCCATTGCAAAAACACTGTCTTTATATTAGAAAAATATTTATCTTAATAATTAAGACATTTGTGATAGTGAGTATGCAGTTAACGATGAATGCTTCAAGATATTGTTTGTTCTCATCCTGCTGCAAGACTGGGGGAGGAATTAATTCTTTACAATGATATCGTCCATCCATAAATCCAGTGTAAAAAAAAGTCATTGCAGAGTGCAGAATTGTAATCATCCCTTATATTATACAGCACTTTACAGTTTAAAAAGCCCTTTCATATATAATGTCATGTGATCTGCACAACAACCTAGCCATGTAAGCAGTTTGGTATACTATAAAGATCATTGGAATCAAGAGTTGGGAGACCAGGATTTGTGTTACTTATTAGCTTTCCCCCCAACCCCCTCCTCTGCTTAAATTCCCTATTACCATCAAGGGCACCACCATCCAGTTACTAAGTCTTGCAACCGAGGTGTCATCTTCAACTCAGCGTTCTCTCTCACCCTGTCCCTTCCATGTCCAACCTGTTGTTAAAGCCTGTCAATATGACCTTCATATCATCTCAAATGTAATACTCCTTGGATTTCAGGAAAAAAAAAACCTGGAAAGACTTACATGAACTGATGCTGAGTGAAGTGAGCAGAACCAGGAGAACACGGGACACAGTAACAGCAACATTATGCAATGACCAACTTCAATAGACTTAGCTTTCCTCAGCAATGCAATGATCCAAGACAATTCCAAAACACTCGTGATGGAAAATGCCATCCACCTCCAGAGAAAGAACTGTGGAGATTGAAAGCAGATTTTCTCTTTTTTTTTCTTTCTCATGGTTTTTCCCTTTTGTTCTGATTCTTTTTTCACAGCCTGACTAATGTGGAAATATGTTTAATATGATTGTACATATATAGCTATATAGCCTATATCAGGTTGCTTGCCATCTTGAGGAAGAGGCAGGAGAGGGAGGGAGGGAGAAAAAAATTTTGGAACTCAAAATCTTATAAAAGTGAATGTTGAAAACTATCTTTACATGTAATTGGAAAAAAATAAAATACTACTGAGTGGGAAAAAATTAAAAGAAAATAATCTCACTTCTCTCCTCTGATGTTACCACCACCCTGATACAGGCCTTCATCACCTCACACCTGGTTTATCACAATAGCCTACAGGTTGGTCTCCCTGCCACACTGTAGCCCATCCTTCACTCGATTGCCAAAATGATCTTTCTAAAGCTCGGTTTTGATACTGTCATCCCCTCTACTCAGTAATCTCCAATGGTTTCCTATCACCAGTAGGTGATAGGTGTGTGTGTGTACTCACACATATACACATACACATGCATATATTCATCATGACAAAAGCATAACTCAGGTCTAGGGTACTGTACCCAAGGGTCCCTAAATGTACCTGAGATGATCAGACCAGAAATGTACACATACACACAGACACACACACAGACTCACACACCAGACATACACACCCACACATATATATGTCTCTAAAGTCTGGACACATAGGAAAACTGATGGCAATGTGGAGTTGTTGCATTGAGTTCATGTGAATCTTGCAGAGCGCATCAACCTTTGCATCACAAATGATAGAAATCATATTGAAGATGTTATTTGTTAATATTCCAATTAAATAAAATGTGGTTGAAAATTTCATTCATTCTTGAAAATATGCATTTTTGCCTATGTGTCCAGACTTTAGGAATATCTGGTATATATACATATACACATACATACACACACAAACACACACACACATATATATTGATTGGTGTTCGAAGCTTTTCATGGCCTATCTCCCTGCCCTTCCCTTCCCTTTTCAATCTTCTTATATTTTACACCCTTTCTCCCTTCCTACAATCTAGGAACACTGCCCTCTTGGCTATCCTTATACAAGGAACCCCATTTCCCTACTCTGGCATTTGCACTGGCTGTCCTCCATGCCTGGAATCCTTCCCCTCCTATGGCTTCCCTGGCTTCCTTCAAGTCCAAGCTAAGATGCTTCCTTCTGCAGGAAGTCTTTCCCCATCATCCTTTAACTCCTCCAAGGATTATCTCTCCTTCATCCTTCACATACAGCTTGCTTGTACATCATCACTCATATGTTACCTCCCCCATTGGACTGTGAGCCCCTTGAGAGCAGGGGCTGTTTTTTGGCTTTCTTTATGTTGTAGCACTTAGCACAGTGTCTGGCATGTAGTAGGCACTTAGTAAACGTTTATTGACTGATGCTGTTGATTGTGGAAAAATTATTGCATCTCTAATTATTAATTATCGTATCCTCTATTTGAGGAGGACTGATTGGAGAACCCTGAGCAAGTCACTTAACCTCTGTCAGCTCCCAGGTAACTCATTAACACTATAAATTGCAAAGCATATGCTTATCTACACTGGCAGAAGGAACACCTCACTCACTGAGAAGAGCCTTTTATTCTGATGAAATCCTATAGGAGGCTTTAGTTTCCTTAAGGATAAAATTGCACTGCCTGCCCTACAGGGTTGTTTTATGAACAAACTGCGATGTGAATTGTAAAGTGCTGTACAAATGGAAACTAATTGCTCTTTTATAGAATCAGTCCACAAGTCTATGTTAAAATTCCAATTATGTGTCAAACACTCTACTAGGCACTGGGGATGCAAGATAAAACAATCTCTGCCCTAAAAAAGTGTACATTCAATTGAGGAGGCAATAAGTACATGTGTAAGTGCATGCAAAAACTATATGAAATAAAGGGGCATCCAGGTGGCACAGTGGATAGAACACCAGATCTGCAGTCCAGAAGACCTGAGTTCAAATCTGGCCTTAAGACACTAGCTGTGTGACTCTGGGCAAGTCACTTAACCCTATTTGTCTCAGTTTCTTCATCTATAAAATGAGATGGAAAAGTGAATGGCAAACCATTCAGTATCTTCACCAAGAAAACCTGAAATGGGGTCATGAAGAGTCGGACACGACTGAACAAGTCCAAATTGAGGCACAAGGAAACAGGTTAGGGTTAAGGCAAAGCTTACCCTTCTAGTGTTATAGAAGGTGAAGTTTGAGATGAGATTTGAAGGAAGCTAGGGATTCTAGGTGAGGGAGGCTAGGAGAGGGTACATTCGAGATGGGAAGGACAAGGCAAGGAGACAAGTGATAGAGTATCATATGTGAGGAGCAGTGGGAAGGCTGATCAGTCTTGACCATAGACTGCAAGATGGTGGATGATATATTTATGGCTGGAGATGCAGGTCAGATTATGAAGGAATTTAAATGCCAAATGGGGGAATCTGTACTTAATTCTAGAGGTCATAGTGATTTCTTTGTTTGTTTGTTGAGTGGGAACATCCTAGAAAGGTTAATTCACTTGCACAGTTACACAGTAATTAATGACAGAATATGGAGTGGAAGGTCAGTGTTTCATCTCATTATATAACAATGAATCTTTACCCGAAAGAGGTCCTGAGGCAGTTTTCACAAAGGTACAGAGTCCCACCTAAACTGAAGCACAAAATCTCATCTAAGTCCAACCCAAACCCATGCAAGAATCCATATTTACCAGATCCCATTGACAACATTGACAAGAAAAGGGCATTTAGTTTCCATTGGAAGATTTCCTCTGAAAGGGGGGGGGGTCCTACTACCCCCTGAGGCAGCCCTCTCCTCTTTTGGACAGTGCTGTATGTTAGGTTGGTTTTCCTGAGGACCACTCAGGGTTTGTTTCATTATCCAAAAGTGCCAAGTCTTTCACAGCTGACCCTGTGTTTCCCCAGAAGTGGCCAGGGCAAAGGCCCAACATTCCATGGGGTGTGCTTTAGCTAGAGCAGATCAGAGAGATCTACTGTTTACCTCCATTGACCACAAACTTGCTAAACATATCATCTATGTACTCGTCCAAGTCATTGATAAGAATATTGAATGGGATGAGACTGAAAACATACTTCTGTGTGCATTCCACAGTGACACAACCCCCTTTACCACTATTCTTTGGGCCTAATCATTCAACCTATTGCAAATTTCTTTATAGTTAAAAATATTTTTGTCTTACATACTCACTACTCTCCTGCATGTTAGAATAGGCAGGGTAGATACTTTATCTTCATATGGGGAACCTGGGGCGAAAAGAAGTAAGGTAAGCTGCTTGGAGGTCATTACAGCTAGTAAGCGACAGAAATGTCCTCTCTCAGCTCACTGCCCTTTCTGCTATGCTATGTAATTTCTCTAGGTAAATTCACCAAGCCGCTATAGAATAAAATTAATCTGCCACCTCTGGAGTTCTCTGCTTGATCTCTGGTCAGGAACTCTCATGTAGCATTAGCTATGGCCGTGACTATTGGCCGTAAACCCTTCACCTCTCCCGGGAATCATGAAGACTCTTGACAAATGGCTCCTTGCCATTCAGCATAGGTTGGGTTGTCCTGGGAGAGGATGGTGCTTTGTTTTCCTATGAGAATTGTTTGCAGTTTGCCCCCTTGATAGTAATTCCTGTCCCAGCAATGCCTGCTGAGCCAAATCCAGGACCAGAACACCACAGCCCTTATCAGCCAAGAGATCAGTATCTTTAATTTAGCAAAACCCTACACAGTTAAGCACACCGTTAATGTTCTGGATGATTTGTGTTTGGCTTCACTCATTTCAAAATGTCCTTCCTCTCTGTAGGTGAATGAATTGTGGACTCCCCTAGGAAGTGATAATAATAAGAAATAGTGACAATAAGAAGTGCTGCTCATAAGAAATAGTCTCCGATGGGTGACTGATTTCTGGGACAAACACTGGCGTGTGATTTTCTCTTGCATGCACGGGACAATGTGGGTCGATGGTGATTTTGCTTATATTGATAACCGCATTCCTCTGCCCACCTCGCTTTGGAGATAGCAGTGTATATGCGCCCAGCGGAAGTGACATTCTTGATCTTGCTCTGGGTTTTCAGGGGGAGGGGGAGGGGGAGGGGTCAGGAAAGAGGATGCAACTAGGCAGAGTAATGGGGAGGGTCGAGTTCCACATTACAGAGATCATAACATCCCTTGTGGTCTGCAGCTGGTGAATCGCGATCTCTGTATTATTCTTGGCAAAAAAGCCGGTGAAAGGAATCAGAGAGGACTGGCCCATGACTTATGTTAGTGGCCCAGATGTACAGATGATACTAACCTAAGGTTTATGACGTGGTTATACTTAGATGTGAGTGAAGTTTTCTTCATTTTCGGTTTGTCTGCTTGGATGGTATGAAGTTGGCTGGAAGATAAATTTGGTGTGAAGGGTTTTGTTCTAAATGGGAGATCTTCCAAAAGCAGCTTATGCATGATGGAAACTTGGCTTTTTTAATTACCTATCCCAGATGGACATGTACCGTGATAAATGTGCGTCCGCCATGTCACTGTCGCTCTAATGCCTATCAGTGCAGACCATTGTATCTAATCCACTTCTCGCTCACAAGATCTGAGATGAGAAGGACCCTAGAGGCCAAATAGTTCAGCCCAAGCTTGAACAGGAGCCTCCTCATAGTATCCTCAACAGTGAATCAATCAAAACTACCTCTCACGGAGTAGAAAGGGCATGGCTCTGGGAGATAGGAAAACCTAGGTTGAGATCTCCTTACATCCTTCCTCTCCCCCAAATTACATGTTTTTATTGAGGCCATGATTATCCTTTTAGTCTCCCATGCTCAAAACCTCAGTCCTCTTATTCTCTTCCTTCTCCTTCATCTTTCATATCTAATCAATCAGTCACCAAGTCCTGTTGGTTCTACTTTCATGACATTTTTTTCATTTACCCCTTTCTCTCCATTCACTTTCATCACCTCCTTGTTTATGCATACCCAAGAGGGTAAATAATTAACACACTCTACCTCATCATTCTCTCCCCGTCTCAGTGATTTTGAACCCATGGCTGCCATTGTTCCCATCTTGTTCTTGGTTCCTCATTGACCACTCTCTTATTCCAACCCCCTGTTTCAACAATCCAGCTAGCAGCTGCTGTGGGGGTGTAAAACCAACAACAACCAGTTCACAGAGTGCTGCAAGCCCAGGTTCTTTTGATCTGCTTTACTAAGGAAAGCAACATTAAGGGGGTGACAATTTTACTTTAATCCAGCATATAAATATCATTCACTTAGTTCAGGGGAAAAAGCCAGCACCCTGAACTTCAGAGCGAATACTAACAAACTACAAACATGAACTGACTGACCCTGTCGGATTCAAATCTCAATTCATAGTTACCAGAGTTTAACCAAGTCCGAACATCCGGGCAAGCTGGAAGGCTCTTAACTACAGCTGCCTGGAGTCTCCACATCAGCACACTGCCAAGAGTGAGAGCCCTAAGCAAATAGCTCTGTCTTCTCTTTTTATGCACTCTTTAGCCGTCATCCAATGTTATCTGAGCGACCAGAACTTAAGCTCTTACTATTGGCTCTGGAGTTAGCACCTCCCTTCATTGGCCACACTTGGAGCCCCACCTTAGTTACCAATTCACATCCACATAGGCTTAGCACCTAATCGATAGGTGTTTGGGCCTGGGGCTTAGCGCCTAGTAAGTCTCAATCAAAGGCACTTAATTAATCATTTTAAAACAGTAAGAAAGTCCCAACTTAATTGATATTACACCCCCCTCAACCCAACCCCACCTATATAACTATTCTTAAGTTACTCACCCCTTTGGCTATGTTCTCTGGAATGACCACTCCATATCACTTCTCCTTTTGGAGGCTAAACTCTTTGAGATGGCTGTTTATGATCAATACTTCCACTTCATTTCTTCTTATTCTTAAATGTTTCTGGATTTGGGTTTTCAACAACATCATTCAACTGAAACTGCTCTCTCCAAAGTTACTAATGATCTCTTAACGCCCAAATCTAATCACTTTTTCCTCAATCTTCATCTTTCTTGACCTCCCTGCTGCCTTTGGCACTGTTGATCACCCTCTTTTCCTTGAGACTCTCTCCTCTCCTCTCTAGGTGTTCATGACGCTGCTCTCTCCTGATTCTTCTCACATCTATCTGACTACTCTTTCTTGGTCTTTGTTGGATTTTCATCCAGGTTAAGCCTACTAACTAGGGGTATCCCTGAAGCCCCAGACTCTCTTCTCTATACAGTTTTATGTGGTGACCTATATCATTAAGGCAGAATTCATGACTTCAAAGATAACCATGAATGTGCCTGAATGGTCCAAAGTTGCAGGATATAAGGAATTCTCTAAGTA
>CM053624.1:89303808-89325736 GCA_028646595.1 Phalanger gymnotis
CCACAGGGGTTTCACACCTGATAGGGCTTTGGGCCTGGGGCTTAGCGTTTAACAGGTGAAAGTACTTTCACCATAAACAAAAGCCAAACTCCTCAAGGGCACCCGTTAAACTAAACCCATTTTGCCTTACTGGCACACTCCCCCATTAAACAGTGAGCTCCTTGGGATGATCTTTTGCCTTTCTTTGTATCCCCAGAACTTTGCACAATGCCTTGCACTGAGTGATCATTTAGTAAATGTTTGTTGCCTGACTTTCTCCCGGATTGTTGCAATAGCTTTCTAATTGGCCTCCCTCTCTCCTTTCTCTCTGCAATCCATCCTCCAAGAAGCTACCAAAGAGATATTTCTAAATCACATGTCTGCCTATTTCATCCCCCAGCCCAAGGAGCACCAGGGGCTTCCCCCTACCTCCAGGATCAAGTTAAAGCTCCTCTGTGTGGCCTAATTTTTCTTTCCAGACTCATTACATTGGTCCTCTTCTTTACAAATTTCAGCCAAATTAACTTGCTTGTTTCCCGCCCCACCCCCGTATTTGGCATTCTATCATCTGTCTCAATATTCTTGCACAGAGTATTTCCCTCTGCCTGGAGTATATTCCCTGTTCACCTCTGACTCATAGACCCATAGCTTCCTCCAAGACTCATCCCAGCTATGTCCTCCTGCATGGGTTTTATCTTAATTGCCTAATCCCTTAAAATCGCTAGTCCCCCTATCGATTATTTTGTATGTATAACCAAGGGCTATTCTTCACATGCATCATGAAAGTGTTAATGTGTGCCTCACAGAGAGGCAGAATGGACATCTTCTTCTCCACATCACCTTTCTCCAAGAGAGACTATTTCCTTCCAGGAAGGGAAGTAGGAAGTTGAGGCCAGGAACTTGGCCACTCTGCTCTCCTCAGAGAGAGGAGGTACCAGGTTAGAATTATATCTATCTGTTCCCTTAAATATTGTTAATCTAGGGGATATGGGTTTCAAGTTCAAGCTATAGTCTCTCTTAATAGGGAAAGGAGGACCCTCGGCTTTAAATCCAAGTTTTGACTTCCTTCCCACCAAATACCAGTTCCACAATGAACACACGTAGGAAGTAGCAAGGAAACCCACTTATCCAAGTGAATAACAAAGCAGAAATCAGAGAAAGTATACTTCAGATAATATACACCAGGCAATACAGAATGAAGGAACTCTCCCACTGGGAGCCTGGTAAGTCACCTTGACCAAGACAGAGAGTTCTGGATCTCACCCAAAGAGAAATTCCCCGAAGTCTCTAGCGAAGCAAGCTGAGGATAAGGACACGATGGAGATTGCTAGCTCCTTTCACGTCAGCTTCTTCCCAGAGTCTTATTTTCCCTTCAACAATCTGAAATAGGATTGGCATTGTCTACCTTCTCTCTTGAAGCTGTAACCCAGGAATACCCGAAGTGATTGCAGAACCCAAAGAGATTCAAGATGGGTTGAAAGGCCAAGAGACTGAATCTCTCTTCTTTTTTCTCTCCACTTCCATCCTGCCCTCATGCTGTTATGAGGCATTCATCTCCACCAGTGAGAAGAAAGTCCTGTAGCAATGGGCTTTTGGACTCGGGTTATATAAATATACATGAGTGTATATAGATATTTGTGTATGTTTATATATTTGTATTTATTTGTCTCAGTACATGTTGCCATTCCTTTAACATCCCCCTCCACTTATCTCTCCCACCTCTTAAATGTAGGCTTTTTGAGAACAAGGACTGTTTAATTTCTGTTTTTATAGTCCAAGCACCTAGCAAGTTGCTCATTATATGATAGGCACTTAATAAATGCTTATTGAGTGACTGAGTGAATGGATGAATAAATATTCCTAGCTCTGCCTATTTTATATGTTTGAGGTCCATAGATAGGGTAGGATTATGGGAAAAAATAACCAGACCTAGTGTCAAAAGATCTGGATTCTAGCTCCATTTCTTCCTGTGAGTTCCTTTCTTCTCTTGCTGTTGTTCAGTCATTTCAGTCATGTCTGACTCTTTGTGACCCCATTTGGAGTTTTCTTGGCAAAGATGCTGGAGTGGTTTGTCGTTTCCTTCTCCAGCTCATTTTACAGATGAGGAAACTGAGGCAAACAGGGTGAAGTGACTTTCCCAGAGTCACACAGCTAGTAAGAGTCTAGGGCTAGATTTGAGCTCATTAAGATGATTGGTGACTCTGGGTGAAACAGTTTCCTGACCCCCATGATGAGTGTGTGGGCCTAGATATTTTTGAATGTCCCTTTCAGCTTTAAGATTCTCTGAAAATGTTTGTGCTAATGTTCCTTATCTTCTTGAGTCTTTCCAACAGATCTCCTTCTGTTGTTTTGTTTTGAGCTAAAAAGCTATTTTTTGTGTTAAAAGACATTTAACCAGAGAAGGCTGGAGTTTGGCATAAGATACCAAATCTGTAAACATTAATAGTTGTTTCCTTCAGTGATTCATATATTGCTTATGTCTGCACAGTACAGAATTTACTTAAAAGTTTTTTCCATTGGATTAAAATTCACTAGATCTATTTCTGAGGGGGATGGGGAGGAGACAGGGAAAAGAATGGGGGTGGGGCAGGTGGACCTGTGATCTCACTGGCAGAATCAGCTCCCAGTGTGGAAACTCCTTCCGCTAATGTAAATTGGCAAACCAACGATAATTTACAGTCCTAGAGCACTGCTAGGGACATTGAGGGGTTGAGTGATTTGCCCATAGTATATGACAGAAACAGGACTTAAATTAGGTGTTTTTGACTACAAAACCAGCCCTCTAATCACCACATCATGCTGCAACTCATAATACTTTTTAGGGCTTTTTTTTTTTTTTTAAAAAAAAACTTAATGTAGCTTCTTATTTGTATAGTGTAAGTATATATGTTATTATCAGGTGACATTTTCTGGTATAGGTCGATCTCATTTTGCACATTTGATGAGTTTCTGAGTAGTTGTGGGTAAATTGAATGTGTATATATAAATAAAATCATCCTTTTTCCATTGACTTCCATTGGGGGCGGGGAACAAAAACCTCAGCCCCAATGAGTAATGAAAGCATTTTTTACCTCTGTTGAAATAAAGTCTATGCGTAATTCCTTTATGTGCACAGCCCATGTAATCAGGTAGTCAAACAGAAATTTGGGGCTAATGGAAACTGTTCTGGTAAGTAACCCTTTTTAACTCCTACACTTGTCTGCTGATCCATCTTGTAGATGCAAGAAACCTCCAATGTATAAAGTACTAAAGAAAAGCCGGAGTGAATGTTAACCTTTCTAATTGGTCTATATTAAAGTGCCTGCTTTAAAGCTTGGAAAGTGGCTTGGGAGAATTAAGAATGACCACATTTAGGCTGTGAGCTTAACGGCATTTTTTGTTGCTATTTCCTATCCTGAGCTCTGGGATCGTACAGATAAACACTGTCTCCCAGACACCAGCTCAAGGCCAGAAAAGCAGGCCTTCATCTCTCTGGGGCAAAGAAAAAGTCACATGCCATGCCAGTCTCTCTCCCATCTTGCCTCTTCTCTTTCTTTCACTCTTCCAACCAATTGTAAACCTCAAAACCCCTAAAGCACCGATTTGGAGGCAATGGATGACATTGTGTCTTCTGGCCAACCACCGCTATTGTCACAGAGTAGAGAGAAAACTGGAGAAGCATCTCCCATGTGTGGCAGAGACAGGGATTATTCTGCAGAAAATGGGGAGCCATTCTTGTGTGGCTGTATCTTGTAAACTGATCTGGAAATGCTGGTGCTGCTGTGGCACAGATGACTGGCATCCGACCTGGGACTACAGGTTCAGAAAAATTCTTATTCTTTTCTTTACAACTGCCTAGAAGAAAATGCAGTCCCTCTGTCTTGAGTTTTCAATGTTATGGTCCAAGACACAGTCATTGTAACCTCCAAATATCCTTCGATAAATTCTACTAGGAGAAGTAAATTTTGTGCCCAGTCTGTCTTTCTATATTAGCTCATGCAGTGAATAGAGGGATAGGCTTGGAGTAGGGAAAACCTGAGTTCAAATCCAGCTCCAGACATACAACCTTAGCTGTATAACGTAGGACAAGTCACTTAACCTCTGTTTGACTCAGTTTCCTTAACTGTAAATCGGAGAAAACAGTACTTACCTTGCAATGTTGTTGTGAGGATTTAGTGAGATAATTGTAAAGTGCTTTGCCTGGGATATAATAGATGTTATGTGAATATTTCTTTCTTTCTTCTTCCTCCTCCTCCTCTTCTCCTTGTTCTTGTTCTCTTCCTTCTTCCTCCTCTTGTCTTCCTCTTCCTTTCCCTCCTCATCCTTCTTTTCTCCTTCTCCTCCTTTTCATTCTTCTCCTTCTCCTTCGTTCTTCCCATTATGATGGATATACTACAAATACAGAAGTTTTCCATACTAGGAGAGATTCAAGCCTGGGTGTCAGAAGAGCGGAATCATCCTCCCTAAGTGTTTAATGGGAACCATGACCAAGAGAAGCATGGTACAGTAGAAAGAGCACTGACTCTGGTGTCAGAGGACATGGGTTCAAATCTCACCTCTGAGGCTTACAAATTGTGTGGCCTTGGGCAAATCACTTAACCTCCTGTGAAATGTCTCAGTTTACTCATCTGCAGAATGAGGGGATTGGACTAGACGATTCCCTAGGTCGCTTTCAGCTCAAATTCTATGATACCACACTGCCATGACAACTTTTAATTTGTTCATCTCCTCATATATGCTTAACAGCGGCAGTCTGATTTTTTAGCACTCTGGCCTTTTCGTTTGGCACTTTGGAGGGGAAGGAGGCATATCAATGGAGGGGAAAGAGTGGAGGACTAGAAGGCATTTTTGGCTCTGATACTATCCATGTGATGTCGAATAAATCATTTGACCTCTGTGGTCCTACCTACTGCAGGACATTCTCTCAGACCCTTAGGATCATAAAACTAGAGGTGGAATGGGCCCCTAGTCCAGGCCTTTAGTTTTACAGATGATGAAGCCAATTCCCTGAGATGTTAAATAGCTTATCTACAGTCACCCAGTAGCAAGTACCTGAGCTGGAATTTGAACACAGATCCTTTAACTCCAAGCCCACTGCTTTTACCATCACACCATGGTGCCTCATCTGCAATTTCCTCTTCTGTTAAAGGAAGGAGCTGTATTTACTCAAAATATAATCTATGACTATTTTAATAAAGGAAAAAAAAAGATATTCCTGCTCTGCCTCTGTCTTTTTCATTCTCTCTCTCCCCAAGCAAACCTAAATGTTCAACAGTTGGTGAACGGTTGGATTGACTATGGCATATTCATGCAATAGAGTGCTGATGAAAATGATAAATACATAAAGTATAAAGAAATTTGAACTCTCATATGAAGTTATATGAAGCAGAAGCAGAAGATTATTACACACTGATTACAAATGTGTATATAGAGATATTTAAATAATATATAATATGATTATATATTTTGTAATTATATAATAACAATGTACAATTATATATATATATATATTATGGTTTTAAAAAGAATTAACAAATATTGAGATAAAAAGCAGAAGGGAAGGGAGATTTTGAGGAAGTTGTTAATAAACTATTTTGGACATACTGCTTCAAAATGAACTTAAACGTATAAATAGTCATAATTGTATGTACATATGGCTTTGTTGGGTTCTCAAGTTGAGTGCATAATCAGTTATTTTTGGCAGTTTATTTGGTTTTGTTGGATTTTCAAGTTAAGCGCATAATAAATAATAAAAAGAAAGTTTGGACTAGACAGTCTCCAAGGTCCCCTCCAGTGCTCACATTTTAGGATCTGAGAAGGGAGAAATAAGCAATACAGCAGCAGAAATGAAAAGAATGAGGATTTCTCAAGTCATTGAAATTCACTTTGCATCTAAAAACCTGGATTTGAGACAGTATAACTGGTATCCATGTGGCAGATTTCTTCTTTCAAAGGCAATTTAACAACCACATGGCACAAACTCCATTAACACTGAGACTCATAGGATCACAGATTACCAGGCAGACCTGTGTCCTTTGGGGAGTTCTTACAGTTCCCATATATAACCTCTGCTCCAGTCAAGCTACTTTCTTTACTTCTTCCAATGCCAACCATGCTCATTTCTGTTTCATACACCTGGCTTGTTCATACACACCCGCACCCACACACACCAACCCCTTTACACCAGTCCAAATTTTATTTTCTGTTGTTGTTTAGTTGTTTTCAGTAATGTCTGACTCTTTTTGAGATTTTCTTGGCAGAGATTCTAGAGTTTGCCATTTCCCTTTTCAGTACATTTTATAAGTGAGGAAATTGAGGAAAACAGGATTAAGTGACTTTCTCAGGGTCACATAGCTAGTAAGTGTCTGAGGCTAGATTTGAACTCAGGACTTTTTGACTCCAGGTCCAGTACTCTATCCACTGTACCACCTAGATGCCTGTTCTTGATCCTGGTTTCTGTCAGTCATATAGGAGCTTTGGAGCCTGCTTCTGTTCATGTGAGACTCTGGGTGAAGGTCTTACTCTTTGAGATATTGAAGAGGCCCCCCCCCTTGCCTTCAGACCTAAAAGGGCTGATGGTTCAGTGGATATTGAAAAGGCAGTGACTTCCGTCTTGGCCTACCTCTTCCTTTCTAACTTCGAATAAGGATTGTTTTGAGTTGCTTCTCCAGTAGGAGTTTTGGAAGGGGTGGCTTCCCCCCTCTCCCTCTGACCACTGCCCAGCCTTCCTGTGGCCTTAAGCACATGACATCGGAAATATATATCCAGCTTAGGCAAGCTTGAGTCTGGGTTTACTCTGTCTTTTTTCTATTTATTCTTTCCTGATCCTAGAAAACTTGAGTATCTTGCCAGAGATAGAACCTAGTGGAGAGTATGTCTCATATGTTACTTTATTTGCCTTGGTGTTCAATTAAGTGTTTTAGTTTTGAACTAATATGTCCTCCAACCGGTTGACAAAAGTAGACACGTAAGTGGAGGTTCATAGCTGATATTTTTGTGTGAGTTCTGACCCATAGAATGCTTTGAACCTTAGGGCCCATATTAAGAATGGTGCCCCAGGGTGCCAATGGGATGGGCATGTATGACTGAATCTAGGAAGTTCAGACTTGAGATTTTGTTTAGTGATGTAATCAAACATTCGGAAATCCTGAAGCCTGTAAAGGCTTCTCTGTCTCTTCATCCTAGGGTGAAATCAATTTGTTTAAGAGAATTTTCACATTCCCATTTCATAGACTTCTCTTACTAATCAAAGTCTGTGCTGAAGAGGAAATAGATCTGAGACCTTAGACCAGTCCTTTTTAGACTAAGAGCTGGAAACCTCCTGGGGCTGGCCAAGTTGTAGGGACTAAAAATGTAGGGGTTCAGTGGTGGCAGCAGAAAACTGGAGCCTGGATGAGGAGCTGACCTTTTCCTCATGGGCCAGGTCTTCTAAAAATGCCCAAGGGCCAGTCCTAGCTTGGCCACCTACTAGTTGTGTGACCCTGGGCAAGTATCTAAACCTCTCTGGCATCAGTTTCCCTATAGGTAAAATCAGAATAATGTTTGCCCGATTTATTTTACAATGTTGTGAGGAAAATGAGATGTAAATGTCATTTATTACTCAATATTCTCTGCTACATCAAAAGGGAGGTGAGCTTCCTCTACCATCTCCCCTTTAGGGAAAGACTTAAGAATTTCTGTTCATAACTATACTTAGCAGGAGATAGCTAATATTTTTCTTAGAGACAAGAAGTTTGGCATAAGGGGAAAAAGCATGGAGTCAGGATACCTGTGTTTGAGTTCCTGCCTCTCCTACTTATTAGCTATGTGACCTTGGGCAAGTCACTGAACCTTAGTTTCCTCCTCCATCATGTAGGTAATACCAGTATTACTTACCTTGCAAAGTTGTGATGAGAATTAAATGAGCTAATGTCTGTGAAGTACTTTGAAGCTACAAAGTATTGGGCAACTATGAGTCATTGTTCCTACAAGAAAAGGATAATGATTCATTTAGAGAAAAGAACCTGATATTAAACTAACATTTCCTTTCCCACCGATTCCCATCAACTCTACCTTGTAGGAAATCCAAACTTTTTATTAAATTTTTGTCTTTTTCCCCCATAATGAAGATTTTGTGGTACTTATTTATTAGGAAAGAATTAGTACAGTGAGAACAAAGAGAGAGAGAACCAGGAATGATTGCAATGATAGAAATAAAAACAATACTAAAAGGGGATTGAACTCAGATTAATTGAGATGACCAGTCTTGGGCCCAGGGAGCAGGTGATGAAACATGTTGGGAGACAACAGGTATGGAATATTGCAAGCAGAGTCAAATGTACTCTTATGGTTAATTGGGTTTGGTTCATTGGCTTTCTTTGTTGCAGGTAATGGTTCAGTGTGGGGCAGGGGCTAGATAATGGGAAATGATTGTGGTTTTTTTAAAAGCCCAGCAAAAAGGTATCAGTTTTTAAAAATTGGCAAGTGATTTTGAGTATGTGTGCTAAAAGGAGGAGAGGGAGTTGAGTATATTATCTTGGGGGTTTGTCCTGAGTTTTGCCAAGTCCTTGTGTTGTCTCCTTAAGTAACTAAAGTCACTCCAATAACAAAAGAGCTAGGACTTTGAACAAAGATGACATGAGAGATTATTATTTACAGCAATCCATCTGCTTGCCTTAAATACAATGACTTCAAGAGAAGTAATAAGCAGCAGGAACAAATGAATTTATAAAAGAAACCCCCGAGTGGCCCATATCCAGCAAATGTCCGGAGAAAAGAGAATTCAGGGAAATATGATTGTGAAGCAGATTGGATGTAAACAGACTGTTTTGCCGAGGTTTACAAGAGGTGTCATCAGCTTGCTATATAACTTGGTACAGTCACAAACCACAATCTCAAATGAACTTGGCTGTGGAAAGTTCACTACAGGAGCCAGGAAGGTCTATCCAAGAAACTGTCCTAGAGAAAGGAGAGGATCGCCTGTCAAAGTCAGACTCCATCAGGAAGTAGGACCCCATCTCTTATTACGATCCTCATTCCTTTGCATTCCAGCATCGGTCTCTGCTTTTTGGTATTTTTCTCCCTGCATGGCCCACCCCCATAGAGGAAAAATGACACTATTCCCACCCGTCCAGTGAGAAAGTAGCTGAGAAACAGTTAAGCAACTGTGAAATGAGTCACGGGAAGAGCTAGACTTTATTATAACAAGTTAATCACTAATATCTTGGCTTCGAAATTTGTCGTCTCATCTGGGGTGCTCAGACTTCTCAAAATATTGATGTCTCACCCTTTACTGACTTGGGTGACGTGATATATTGGTATAACATCCCCTCTCTGAGTTACTTGGTGGCAGGTCGGCAGGTCGGGTAATATGGTGGGGTGGGGTTCTCCACCCCCAGGTTCAAAGGCACTCTGTGGGTGTATACTCTTAAAATTATAGCTCACAACCCCTCACTGGTGAATTTACTTTTAATAGTCAGCCAGTAGATGCACTTAGCTCAAAACAAAGGCATTTCCTAAGGAAGCAAGAATAGTTGCTATTAAACATTTGTCCCATAAATCTGGGGACTGCTGTCCTACAAATGCACAAAGAAGCCGTCGGTAGAGTGGGCACAAACTTAGATTCAACTCATAGTGAGGCACACGTGGGGAATACACATGACCAAGACCACTCGTGACTCTCTATGGCATCCTCCCGCTGCATGCGATGGGCAGGCTTCTCAGTTGTGTTCTCTGGGTCTGCCCTTCTCCTCAGGTCAGATGCACCCTTGAGTTCAGAGCTGGCTTTCTCCTTTCCTGCCAGGGGTTATGACCCTTGCAGCTGCTTCCTGCTTTGAAATACTTGACTGGACTGACTTCAGGGTTGGCAGGCTTTGCTTTTCATTGGTCATCAAAAACATAGCCAATCTTTAGCCAGCCAGTACTAAAATCCTCTTCCAATTTAGTCAGAAAAAGTCTTTCCACATTTCATAAGGAGATTGACACAGCTTTGTACTTCGTTGACATCAATGCCTCCTTGCCTCTTTTATCTGCCTCTTACTTTATCGAAGTCAGCTGAACTAAGGGCATGGATGGATACACACACCCTTTCCCCACTGTCGTGGAAAGAGCGATTCAACTCCATTCGACAAATAGCTCTTTGAGGTGGGTAAGGATGTTATTTTAATGATGCTCATTTTATAGATTAAGAAATAGGTGCTCAGAGAGGGCGTGTGATTTTCTCAATGTCAAGATTTCACAGCTAAAATCCATCAAAGCCCCGGTGTGAACCTAGGTCTTTCCTGATGCCAATCAGTATTCCTTTTATTATATCATTCTGCCCATGATGCTAGTCTACTGCCTTTTCTGATGTACCACATCACCCTCACCTCTTCCTGTTGGATCCTGGGCATCTTTTCCAGATCTGGCTCATCTATTGCCTTCTTCATATGGTACCTCCCTAGTTCCTGGAGCAGAGGGAACTTTCCTCATTCTCTTCTCCCAGAATGCTTTGTATACTACATCTGTATGTTATCTCATTTGACCCTCACGACAACCCTGTGAGATAGGTACCATTATCACCCCCATTTTACAGATGGAGAAACTGGGGCAAACAGAGGTTGCAGGACTTGCCCAGGACCACACAATTAGTAAGTATGTGAGGCAGGATTTGAGCTCTGGTCTATCCTGACTCCAAAGCCAGCACTCTGACCATTGTGCCACCCAGATACTTGATTACTCTCCTTTGCTCATTCACTTTAAATCTCCTTCTTCCCTCTCATTTTATTGTCACATAACTTTTGTGAGCATATTTTCTAGTCTATTATTTAAGTCATTGATTAAAATTTTCAAATAATATCGTGTCTTCTTCTTGCCCTCTCTTCTCTGGTTGAAAACAGGTCTTTGGGTCTGTATCTGAGTTAGCTTATTTATGCTCACTAATGCTGGGTGGTATGGAATAAAAACTCTAATGTTGGCCAAAAAATTTATGTGCTGTTCTTTTTTCGTTCTCTTCCCTTGAAGGCTTAACACTGGAACAGGGGACATTAAACCGTCCTGACAACATTTATTTTTTCACACGCTGCTGACTGTCCAATCTGAGACTCCTTTAGGTCCTCATAAAGATACTGATCATTTATTCTAGTACCTCCCCAGGCTTGGAAATAAAGTCGTGTCATCTCATTCCCAGTTTTATCATTTTGCCTTTAAATGGGCACATTTAAAAATGTTCCATTTTCTAACACTTCTCCTATTCTCTACAAGGGATGGTCCCCCCAAGACCAGCGCTTCACTGACGCCGGACACTTGAATATTTTAGGATTGCTCATCTTCGCCCAGCTTTTAAAAAATCAATCATTCAGCAAGGGTTAATGGAGCACCTGCTACCCACCTAGCTCTGTGCCGATAAACCCTGTCAGAGGATGCAAAAGGTAAATACGGTCGCCTTTAAGAGCTTAGAGTCTTCTGTGTGAATCTTGTAAAGCAAGATTTGCACATTTGAGAAAGTTTGAGAAGGAGATAATTTTCTCCCAAAAGTACTAAATTATGTGGCATAGAAAATATATCATGTCCTCTCCAGGCTGTGTTCCTGAATCTCAAGATGTCTTTGCCGTGCTACTGGAGCCTTCTCACCCTGGAAGATCACTCCGACTGAGTGGCCCCTTCCTCTGATTGGTCAATTTTTCCTGGAACCTCCATTTTAAAGAAAGTGCCAGGCTAGCCGTGTTCACTCTTTTATTCCTCTTGGGGCTCCATTCCTGATTCTCTGGATTTCTTTTTCCACTGTGCCCCTACATGGGTACCTTCTCTCTCCTCCTCCTCCTCTCCCTTAACTTTTTTTATATATTATCTTTCCCCATTAGAATATAAGATGCTTAAGAGCAAGAATTCTCTTTTTTGCTTGATTTGTGTTGCTAGTGCTTAGCAAAGTGCCTGATACACAGTAGGTGCCTAATAAATGCTTGTTGACTTGACTTAAATCATAGATTCCTAGAGTTGGAAAGGATTTTAGAGGTTCTCTAGTCCAATAGGCCATGAATTCTCTCAACATCTCCAACAAGTAACCATAGAGAATCTGATCGACTGCCTATTTATTTCCATACCTCAAGAAGGGGCCCATTCTCTTTTTGACAACTCCAATGATAAAGAAGTTCTGCCTTACATCAATAATTTTGTTGTTCACTCATGTCCAACTCTCTGTGACCCCATTTGAGGTTTTCTTGGCAAAGATATTGGAGTGGTTTGCCATCTCTTTCTCTAGCTCATTTTCGGATGAGGAAACTGAGATAAATAGGATTAAGTGACTTGCCCAGGGTCACACAGCTAGTAAGTGTCTAAGGCCAGATTTGAACTCAGGTCTTCCTGACTATAGGCCCTCTATCCACCGTGCCACTTAAGTGCCCCTATGTTTACTTTTAGTTAATTAATTATTTTATATATAATATTGTATATATTTTTATTTATTATCAATTAATATTTACTCTTAAGATTTGCATGCAACAGCTCATCTGATCCTCACAATAGAGCTATGAAGTAGTTATAACAGGTATTATTACCCCTGTTTTACAGATGAGGTAACTAAGGCTAAGAAAGGCTGTGACTTACCCACAGTCATATAGCAAATGTGTGGTGGCGGTAGGATTTGAATTCAGGTCCTCTTGACTCCTAGCTCTTTTTACTATACAACTCTGCCTTCTAATTTTCACCCACTGGCTCTTGTTCTGTTCTCTAAAGTTAAATATAAATCTGCAGCTTCTTGTATAAGACAGCTTGCCTCTGTTGCAGAATGTAATGAAAAAAAACCCAACCCACTGTTAAATGAGGTGTTAGGTTCAAATGGCGACCCTGATGGTAGTGATGGTGTGACTGTGAGCCAAGTATAGAGTCATAAGATTTCAAGCTGGAAGAGACTGTAGAGATCCAATCACCTGGTCCAATTCCTTCGTTTTACAGATGAAGAAATCGAGTCCCAGAGAGAAGAACTGACTCATCCCAGGTCATACAGGTAAACGGCAGAGGTAGCATTCAAATCCAAGTTTTGTTTTCCATTTAAATCCAGTGTTTTGGGGCAGCTAGGAGATGCTGTATATTAGAGCACCAGCCTTGGAGTCAGGAGGTCCTGAATTCAAATCTGGCTTTAGACACTTGACACTTACTAGCTGTGTGACCCTGGACAAGTCACTTAACCCTAATTGCCTTGCCAAAAAAAATCCAGTGTTTTTTCTAATATATCATATTGTTTCTTCCCCCTTGACCTCTCTGAGCTGCAGATTCCTTGCCTAGGAAATGGGAAAAACAACTTTCATTACCTACATCACAGGTTATTGTGAGGAAAGTTCTTTGTAGATGGTCGGGCATAATATGAAAATATGAGCCATTAGTGCCAGAATTTTTAATGAACCTAGAGGTAATAAATAGCTGCTAGTATTTATTGAGTAGAGAAGGTAACCTGGCCAGACATCCACTTTAGGAATATCTCTTTGGTAGCTGTGTGGAGGATGAATTGGAGCGAAGATAGAGGAGGTAGGGAGAGCAATTAAGAAGCCATTGTAATGATTCAGATAAGAAGTGCTAAAGGCCTGAACTAGAAGTAGCTGTGGGAGGGGAGAGAAGGAAGAGACTTTTGTGGAGATAGAAACAGCAAGATTTGGCAACTGGTAAGAGAAAGCGAGGAGCCAAGGAGGCAGCAAGATGATGAACCTGGTGGTTAGGAGAATGGTGTGGAGTCCTCAAAAATAACAGGGCCATTTGGAAGAGGGATGGGCTTTGGAGAAAAGATGAATTCTATTTTGACTATGTTGAGTTTGAGATGCCTATGGGACACCCAGTCCAGAATGCTCAATGTGCATTTCATGATAGGAAATTGGTTCTTAGGAGGGAGAGAGAGGCTAGAAAGATGTAGGCGTGACCCGCATAGACATAAAATAAATCAACCCATGGGACCTGATGACATCTCCAACTGAGGGAGTTGTGTTGGCAATCAAAATGGGCTCTTAGTACTCAGTTCAACCAAGTGCCTTTGAAGACTTTGGCCTTTGTTTCCTTGATTTGATTGCGAGTCCTTGGTGACCTCCTTGCCTGGGGGGTTGGGGGGGGGACCTAGTTTACACATGAGTTTGAGTGACATGTTTGGGACATCAGAGGCTTTTAGACTATGTGGGTTTAAGTTGCCTCTTTGTGACGATTTCAGGTCATGTGGGCGAGTCACGTGTGACTCACCCTTGACCCTGAAAAAGAGATATAAAACCAGGGGTTGGCTTTCTCTTTTTCAGAGCTCTCACCCACAGCCATGGTGGCGTGTGTGACTCTGGCCCAGCCCTTGTTATGAGCTCCTGAGCTGAATTTAGACATTGGTAACTATGAATTGTATCGGGTCTGTCTGTCGATGTTTGTAATTTGTCTGTATTTGCTCCAAAGTTCAGGGTGCTGGCTTTTTCCCCTGAACTAAGAGAATGGTATTTGTATGCTGGATTAAAGTAAGATTGTCAACCCCTTAACGTTGCTTTCCTTAGTAAAACAGATCAAAAGGACCTGGTCTTTGGCAGCATTCTTGTTGTTGGGCTTGTGTTGGTCTTTCACCCCCACAGTAGCTGCTAGCTGGGTTGTTGAAACAGGAGTACAGAGAGAAAACAGACAAGGACTTAGGGAAGAGCTAGGCATGACGTGAAGACCCAGCGAAGGAGACTGAGATGGAGGAGTCAGTGGGGTCGGAGGACACCAAGAAAGCCATGTCATGGAAACTCACAGATAAAAGAGCATCTCCAGAGTAATGGGTCCAACCATGTCAAATGCTACAGAGAGATAAAAAAGGATGACAACTGAGCAAAGGCCATTTGAGTCGGCAGTTAAAAGACCATTGGTAGCTTTGGAGAGGGCAGTTTTGGTCAAATGGTGAGGATGGAACTAAAGTGAAAAAGTCTTAGAAGAGAAGTGAGGAGGAGTAGAAGTAAAGTGATGAGTGTAGATGTTTTTTACATCAGGGAAGGATAAGAGAGATATAGGATGGAAACTAATGAAGATGACAGGACCTGGTGAAGACTTTTTCTTAGAAGTTTTGACTTTTCTGACAATGTCTCTAAAAGCTCATGGAATTTTTAACATTTTCTTTCATTTAATTTTTTGTGTTTTGAAATCTCTCTCTCTCCATTTCTCTCTCTGTCTGTTTCTCTTTCTCTCTCTGTCTGTCTCTGTCTCTGTGTGTCTCTGTTTATCTCTCTCTGTGTCTCTGTCTCTGTCTCTCTCTATCTTTTTTGTAGTGGAGTGAGAGCACTAGATTTATTGTCAGAACATCTGGATATGAGTTTTGACTTTACTGCATGACCTTGGGCAAATCATTCTACCTCTGTCGGTCTCAGTTTCCTCATCTGCAAAGTGGGGATAATAACACCTTCACTATCAACCTCACAGGGTCCACATGACAATCAAATGAGACCATATATGTGATCATAGGTTAGAGCTTGAGAAGGCCTCAGAAGTTATCCAGTTCAATCCCTTCATCATATTTTAAATTTTTTTCAAGTAACTGGTATTACAAAAAAATTAATCTATCCCTCCCCCTCCCCCTTCCCTCCAATTCAGAAAATTAAAAACAAAAACTAAATCCCTCAATAGCTAGCTACATGGTATGGCAAAACAAATTCCCATGTTAGCCGTGTCTGAAAATGTATTTCTCTCTCTGAGCTCCAAGCCAATCTCTTCTCTGCCAGAAGGGGAATGTTCCTTTGCACTTGTGGCTTATCATTGCACTGATCAGAGTTTGAAAGTCTTTCAAATTTATTTTACACTGTATAAATTGTTCTCTTGTTCTGATCACTTCCTTTGCATCGGTTCATAAAGGTCTTCTCAGTTTCCTCCAAAACTGTCTATTTCATCATTTCTTATGGCATAATAATATTCCATTACATCTGAATATCACATTTTGTTTTGTTACTGCCTAATTGGAGGACACTCCTGTAGTTTTCAAGTCTTAGCTACCACAAAAAGAACTGCTCTGAATATTTTTGTACATATATATCTTTTTCCTCTTTAAAAAAAGTTTTTTGGGGTCAACCCTCTCATTTTATAGATGAAGAAACTGAAGCCCAGAGATTTGTGACTTGCCTAAGTTTGCTCACTTAGTAAAAGGCAGAGCCAGGATTCAAACTCAGCATCTGTAATTCTAAATCGAGTTCTCTTTCCACTGTCCCAGGCAAAGTGTTTAGTAAGCATAAAGTACTGCATATGTTATTGTTATTTCATCTATTTTAGGCTTTTGGGTTTCTTTTTTCCCAGCCCTAGAAGAAGCAGGAAAAAAAAAACAGGCTTTTTACATCATGCCTCATAAAACCATGAAGAAGTGTGGCCAACAACGGAAGTAAGCGGTCCAGGGAGTCTGGAGGTCACGTGGAGATTGTTTCTACAAAGGAGTCCAAGCCAAGCTGGTGTCCCCTTTCTAATATCAGTGGCTCACTTATGCCACCAGAGGCCTCATGTGACCACACCACAAGGCTTTTAAATGCACTGCCACAGATATTGAAAACAAAATTAGTATGTATAGAAAATGTGCCCTCAACTTAACTTTTAAATATCCACTTTCCTCTGCCTTTACCCTTTGCCTGGATTCCCCTTTTGGAAATGAAGCCCAATGTCGATTCTTATTGCTCTGAAGAACTGCCTGGCATCGTTAGTCATCACTGGGTCCAGGTGTGAAGGTCTCTTCTGCGCTTTTCTCCTTTCCCTCTCTCCCATCCCCTTGGAGGTGGCAGCTGAGTGTGTGGGACAAAAGCAAAAACACACTAGCCCCTTTTTGCTTCCTTTTGCAGATTTCAGGACCACAAGTTCTAGAAACTCTCTATGTCATGTAAAGATGGGTGTATTATATCAGAAAGGAGCAGCTAGCTGGGTGGTGCAGTGGATAGAGCACCCATGGGGCCTGGAATCAGGAAGACTCATCTTTGTGAGTAAAAATGTGGCCTTAGATACTTACTGTGTGACCCTGGACAAGTCACTTCACCCTGTTTGCTTCAGTTTCCTCCTCTGTAGAATGAGCTGGAAAAGGAAATGGCAAACTGCTCCAGTATCTTTGCCAAGAAAACTCCAAATAGGGTCACAAAGAGTCTGACACGACTAAAAAATGGCTAAATAAAAACAACATATCATAGAAATCTAGCACTGGGAGGAACTTTAAGATCATTTAGCTCATTCTGCTCAATTCTCCCCTTCTCATAAAGGAGAAGACAGGCCCAGAGAAGGAAAGTGATTTGTCTATGACCTCACAGCTAGTAAATGGTAAAGTTAAGACCAAGAGTGGTGGTTCTTAACCTGGCAGGGTCAGCAAAAACGATTTAAATACTTTGATGACTATTTGCTGTTGTTCGGTCATTTCAATCACATCCCACTCTTTGCGACCCTATTTGGAGTTTTTTGGGCAAAGATACTGGAGTAGTTTGCTATTTTCTTCTCTAACTCATTTTACAGATGAGGAAACTGAGGCAAACAGGGTTAAGTGACTTGCCCAGGATCACACAGCTAGTGAGTATCTAAGGCCAGATTTGAATCCAGGAAGATGAATCTTCCTGACTCCAGGTGTGGCCCCCCCATCCACTGCATCACAAAACTGAGAACAATTCCTCCTGAAATTCTCCCTCTGCTCCTACCACACAAAAAACAAATCAAGTTTACTTTCAGACTTTGCCTTGTAGTGTGATTCCAAGCATCTCAAAGTTCTACCTCCCCACCTTTTCAGGGTTCAAATGCTTAAAATACAGATGTCTTACTGAGGTTACTTAGCGAAAACACAGAGATGCCAACAGAAATGAGGCACCGGGCTAAGTACTTTACAAATATAACCTCATTTAATCCTCACAACAACCCTGAGGGACAGGTGTTATTATCATCCCCCATTTTACCGAGGATACTGAGGCAGACAGAGCTCAAATCACTTGCCCAGGATTATGTTGTTATTAAGCGTCTGAGGCTGGATTTGAACTCAGGTCCAGTGCTCTATTCACTGAACCACCTAGTTGATACTAAACACTAAAAGGTTGAGTCTATTCCTACTCTGTCGTAAATGACTCATCACTCCAGAGCTTGGTGTTTAATCGATTCTTTTTGAATGAATGAATCACTGACTATCAGAGAAGGAAGGGACCCTAGATACCATTTAGTCTCTACCCTGCCACCCCCTTACCTCCCCTCACTGGCCCCATTTCACCGCTAAACTGTGGCCCTGTGAGGTCAAGTCTTGCCCAAGATATTGTATCTTTTCTTATTTTGAAAGGGAATTAGAGATAGTGATATGCCGCTAAGTGTTTAATTACTGGCTCTCCAAAAAAAAAAAAAGTGCCCATGAGACCGTTTAAAGTTTAATCTGCATTATTAACATTTTCTTCATAACTTTCTTAAATCTAGACAATCAACAAAACAATAAATCAAGCCCTGAATTGTAGCTTTTACTGATTTCCGAGGGGGTAAAATTCCTACTGAAAATTTAATAGCCTAATCTGTTTAGGAGTAGATTAGAGCTGGCTCTGGTGCACCCCCCTGGATAGGGTACCTGGAGTGAGGTTGGGAGCACAACCAAAGCAGAAACATTAGGGCAGAGATTCCCAAACTTATCTGACCTGCTGCCCCTTAAGAAATTTATTCTGTGTCCCTCTGAAAGTTTACTTTCTCTAACCTTTTAATGTTTTTTTTTAAAAAAACATCAAATTAAAAAGAAAATGATGCATCTTAAATTTAATAATTTATTGCAAATTTGTGGTTTTTTCCTGCATTGAAATTTTGATGATGCAATATTTTGTCATGTAACTGTACGATATCATATTGTAAACCACTCATTACACACACATATTCCTGCCAGTGCATGCTGGACTTTCTGACAATATGTGACATATTCACTTGCCAACTCTTGTTTGTTAAGACTTGTTGAAGCACTTTGCCACTGCTTGGTTATAACTTGCATTTTGTGTGTTTATTTGGGGAAAAACTGTAATCACCATGACTTTAACAACTCTGTTACACAACAGATGAAATCGTATGAAGGGTGTTTCAAAATTTTCTTCTCTTCTTTCCTTATGCTTCCACCGCTGCTCCCCTCCCCCCACCAGGGGGTGGTATCACCCACTTTGGGAAGATCTGCTTATAGGGTGGAGATAAGGAAAATTTTGTTGACTTCACAGTTTATCTTCCCTTGGTCTTATTTACGTTCATTGGTGATTGGACAAACAGCAGCTAACCTATATTTATAAAGCATTTTTAAAGTTTATGAATCATAATTATATAACTATTTTAACTTTCCCAAAGTGTTTTACATATATATCATTTGATCCTTGCAACAACCCTGTGTCGTTGGTTTAACAGCTGTCATTATCCCCTTTTTCCAGATGAGGGAACTGAGGTTAGGGAAGGTTTGATTTTCCAGTGGTCCCACAGATCATAAATGTCAGGAGTAGGATTTAATTCCAGGTCCTTAGGTCCACAACAACCCTGAGACCTAGGTTGGGGAAATATTATTATCATCATTAAATGGGGAAACTGAGTCTCATACAGATAATGTGTCTTGCTCCTGATTACATACTCAGTCAACACTGGAGCTGGTATGGGAATTCAGGCGTTCTGACTCCCAAACCAGCCTGGTTTCCCTGCAGCCGAGGTATCTTTCTGAAAGATGCGTTTCCAGGTATGAGCAGTTTGCCTCATACCTGTGATTTACAGGAACTTTTGGGTTTTGTTTAAATAATGTAAATACCTTTCTAAAGAAGGGTCATTCTTAGAAGTTCCATTAAGTGGGGATGAGGAAGTCTCCACATTTTTTTTGGCATTGACACCTGCCATTTTTAATATGAAGTTTTGGGGTCCAGGATTGTATTTTTCTGAACCAGGAAGCATTTCAGCACCTGTTTGTGACAGCCATAGATGTTGTTGCATCAGGCTGTGGCCTGTTCTGTTTCAACTCCTCAAACAACTCAGCAGTTGCATGTGGTGAGGGGCACCAAAGGATATGGAGTTTTGGGAAATGAAGAATAAATTTGGAGCCACTATCATTGCTGGAAATCTCCTGATGGAGAGAGCCTCGAGGAGTAAGATTGAAAGGTTTACTGGGATCAAAGTCTATCAGAACTACTGGTCGCCTATAATATCGAGACATGGAAATGCAGTGATGATTGAGAGGACCATTATTTAAGGAACCAATCAAATCGCTAATACTTTTCCTCTCCACACATATTTCTGGAGTGAGGATGTAATCTCCAACTTCTAAAGTAACTGGTTCAGTGTCAGTGCCTCGACAATGAATCAGAGATGGAAGTTTGCTTCGAAACTCTCGCATGTCCATAACTATACTTTGTCACAAATTAGTCTTTTCCTGGCCACCTGCTTTTTGAGTGTCAGTGGAAGCATGTGCAGATGTAGCTTCCCTTATCAGGTCTAAGTTTGTTTCATCTCTGCCTTCTCTTTCCTCAGGGATAACCATGCTTGCCTTTTCTCTAATGTGTTTTTCAAAAGCTTCTTTTTCTTTCCATAAAGCAGTAAGATAACGTCGCTCTTCAGTTGAACCTCCATATATAGGAAAATAAACCCTCATAGGCTTCCCAGGCCTCCATATTTTCAGGGAATTCCCCAGCCAGCCAAAGGTGGAACATCAGTTCAAGACAATTTTCATTGACTTAGTAAGCCTCCAGCAGGAATGGCCAGAGGAAGACTACGTTAGGTTTAGGGATTGAAGGAGGGTGAGATAGAACTGTGGCCTGTATTCTGGCTGCCCTGTCCACTCTGGGAAGTTTGGAGGTGAGCACCGCCCAAGCTAAGGCCTGAAAGTATGCGAGCAATTGTGTACCAGTAGAGGGCATGTGCTTCTCACTAAAGAGAGCAGCACAATGAATGCATTCAGGAGGAAAGGGAGGAGGAGGGGAAAATCCCCCAGTTTGGATATCCAATTCAGAGACACAAAGCAGGGAATGATAACTTCTCCTTCCTGTGATCTCTTGGGGAGGTGGAAAGGTGGCACTCATGAGATAACCCTCTTCTTCATCTGGGCTGTGGAAGTGTGACTCAGGGTACAGATTTGTGCTGTGTCTGATTGTGGTTGTGAGTCAGGCTGACTTGACAAATCCCAGGGTTCTTCCTTGAGCTGCCCTCCTTCCCCAGCTCAGCTCAGGGTCAGTGACTCTCAACCAACTGTTAGGACGTTAAAGCTATCTTTTACAAATAGAGAAATGGCAAATTAAAGCAGGTTCTCAACTTCGGTGTGAAGGTCACGCACATGGTCACCCATCCAGGACTCAGCCAACAGGTCTCTTGACTCCTGGGTTTCTTTCTACAACATGTAGATAGTTTAGCAGTCTTATATTTACTTCTTTGGGGAAAGTACCAGAAATTAAAGTGCAAATGTTTTACTCTTATTAGGTGAAAAAGAAGCAAAAGACATTAATTGGTGTTTGTGACCAGCCTCATTCCTTCCCTGAGCTAATAATAATAGACATTTATATGAACATTTTGCATCTATTATCTCATGTGAGTCTTATCGCAATCTTGTAAGGTATATACTAAAAATATTTTTATCTCCATTTTACAGACAAGCAAACCGAATTTGGAGCTGGGTAACATGTATGATTTCATTTGAGCCTTAGAGCAATCTTGTAAGGTATGTACTAAAAATATCTCTATTTTATAGACGAGCAAATTGAGAACAAGTAAATCACTTGCTCATGGTTTTAGTTAGAAGGCTTAAGAGGTGGAATTGAAACCTATATCTTCATGTCTCCAGTTCCAATGTTTTATCTCCTATACCCAGGGTGGAGAACCTGGGGCCTCAAGGCCACATGTGGCCCTCTAGATCCTCTGGTACGGCTCTCTGTCAGAATCCAAACTTCATAGAACAAATCCTGAGGTCCTTGGGTGTGGCCTTTTGACTGAATCCAAGTTTTACAGAACAATCCTTTCATTAAGAGGATTTGTTCTGTGAAGTTTGGATTCAGAGAGAGGGCTGCACTTGAGGACCTAGAGGCTGCAGGCTCCCCACCCCTGTCCTACACCA
>CM053624.1:89326236-89343520 GCA_028646595.1 Phalanger gymnotis
GCTGCCCCCGGGGCAGTGGCCAAACTACAAACTCCCTGTCTCCAGCAGCTTTTCCCACTAACCTTCTCTGTTGTCTTTGGTGTTTGTGGGTTGAGAAGTCTGGTAAGTGTTGCAGCTCATTGATTCAGGGTGCTAGGGCTTGTTCCGCCCAGGTCCTGGTCTGGCTGGTCTGCGCCGCCCACACTGGGCTCTGCTCCCCTCTGCTCCCAGCTCCGTGCAGGATAGACCTTACCCAGAGACCATCCAGGCTGGCCTGGGCTAGAGCCCTGCTTCCTTCTGCTATTTTGTGGGTTCTGCAGTTCTAGAATTGGTTCAGAGCCATTTTTTATAGGTTTTTGGAGGGACTTGGTGGGGAGCTCACTCTAGTCCCTGCTTTCCAGCCTCCATCTTGGCTCTGCCCCCTGTAGTTTATTTTTTAAATGGGAACCTATGTTTATCAGGAATCTGGGTTTATGAGGGTGCTTACTTCAGAGTTATATGCTCCAGTTTGAGGTATGGGCAATGGGGGATGGACAGGAGGAGGGGTGGACAGACATTGGTAGGGATGGATACGGGTCAGCCAGAGCAGCCTTTGTGGGTTGAGTAGAACGTTTGCAGCCTAATGACTTCAGGAAAGAACTCCCAACAGAACCGAGTTCGACCTCCCTCCCAACGAGAGCAGCAGCTTGACATTCGGAGGCTGTTGTCTGTTGTTCACCTTCAGAGCACATACTGTGGTTTTGATGCTTTTCATAAGACCAAAAATACAAAACTGAAGCTTAGGAACTAAATATAGCCTTAAAAATGAATAGGCATCCTTCCAAAGCCATGAAAATATTTTGCAACTTCTGAGTAGGATTGGAAAATCAACCAATCAACAAGCACATATTAAGCACTCGCTATGTGCCAAGTACTGGGAACACAAAGACAAGACTGAAGCAATGCCTGCTCATGAGAAGTCTATGGAGCGAAGGGTGGTGGACAGCAGCATGTATGTATGTACGTATGTATGTATGTATGTAAAGAAACAAATAAACTCGGAACTTACTCTCCCAACCCAGTATCATACTAGAAGATCTAAGGGTAGCCCTGAGGCGACCCTTAAAGATAGCTTTTCTCTAAATGTGCTATAGCTCATGATCCCCCATAGGTAGTAGCGACAACAACAATAATTTATTTAGTCCTTTAAGGTTTCCAAAGAGCTTTACAAATAGTATCTCATTTGATCCTGATAATCCTATAAGGTCGGTGCTTTTATTAACCCCATTTACAGATGAGGAAACTGGGGCAAGCTAAGAAGGCAGAGGCTAAATTTGAATTCAGGGCTTCCTGACTCCAGGTCTGGTGCCTCATCCTGTGTACTACCTCCCTGCCACAGGTGTGCTACCTGGCATGATTACAGGTTGCTTATTAACTTGTAGAAATGGGTATTTTATTATAGTAGGATAGCTGGTACAGTTGGTACAAAATATCCTGCTGAAAGTCTTTGATACATCCTCCCACAAGTACATACAGAGTCTAAGACAAAGTGGGGTCAAGCTTAGAGAACACATGTGGCAAAAGGAGAACTTACAGCTCCAGGAAGTCCTTTGTTTTCGGAGTTCTCAAGATCTTCCCCTTTGATAAGTTATAACTTTTCTCTGGACTCTTCCTAGCACCTTCCTCCAGTCTGTGTTTGGCTCCCGATGCAATCAGTCTCCATTAACTGATTGGGGGATGTTGCTAGGATGGAGATGGGAGATGGGGAAGCACTCCAGACCACCAAACTTGAAAGGTCCTCTGGTCAAGGGTATAGGAGGATATATAAGGGGAGCCTAAGGTATTTTCCTCCCTTCCCCTAAGAAGCACTTTCTTTCTTTGACACCAGACACTCAAAATATCTCATCCAATATTGGCTTGATATGCTACAGAATACTCACCAAATTCCTTTAGCCAATCCAGACACACTTTTGTCACTTTGGTTGATCCAACTCATTTTACAGCTGAGGAACTGAGGCAAACAGGGTTCAGTGACTTGCTGAGGGTCACCCAGCTGCTAAGTGTCTGAGGCCAGATTTGAACTCACAAAGATGCGTCTTCCTGACTCCAGGCCCAGTGATCTATTCACTGTGCCACCAAAGATTTAAACAAGGTGAAAATAAGTTTTTAATCAATATGGGAAGAGTGAAATACTTTTGAGCCTTTGGATAAAATCAGATGATGATGCATAGGAAATGTATTGGGAGGGGTTAAGAGAATTACACACACTTTGGAGCTTATGAACAAGGGATCAAAGTAGGAAAGCCATCTAACTTTGGGAGCACTTTGAGGAGATAGACCTTTCCTTGCCAGTGGAGAGAAGAACAGTTTGGAGGCAGGGGAGGGAAGGCAAGGATCGCGTCTATCTTCTCCTTTCTTCTCTACTGACCAGAGGGTGACTGAGTGAACTTCCAAAAATTCGTAGATTTGGATTTCCCATCAGTGTCTGTAGCAGTGTCCCAGGAAGGTGTGAGTGTTTCCATCAGGAGGAGCTGAGATATGATGAGAAAAAACTAGATACACAAAGGGAACTGACTGCTGGAGCCCAAGACAGAGCTGGACCTAAGGAGAAGGTCATGAGGAGTCCATTTAGGGAGAAAAGGACTTCCAATTATCAGGAACTGAACTTACTTTTGGTCATATGAGCTATCTTAGTTTGAACCCACTCTCCCCAGGGACCTTCTGTATGCAAGAAGAGAATGTCTCAGACTTTTGGGAGGGTGGTTTCAAGATATCATCATAATACCTCTGTCTGAAAGTTGCTATTAACTGATAGTCAGTCAGTCAATAAACGTCCATTAAGTGCCTGATATGTGCCAAGGACTGTGCTAAGCATTAGGGATACAAAGAAAGGCAAAAGACAGACCTTTCCTTTGAGTAGCTCACAGTTAATGGAGGAGACAACGTGCAAACAATTATGTACAAACAAGACATGTACAGGATAAATCAATAGAGAACACACAACATGAACAATAAAAAAAGCACCCAGTCCATCAGGATGACATTTAGGACTCTGAAGGATGAAGAAGTTAGCCACTCTTCAGGGACCAGGGCTAGCTAGGAGGAGTTGTGAGAGTGACATCCAAGGAGGTGCTCTACATAGAAAGTATAGATTGTGGGGAGTCATGGGAGGGATTGAAAATACATGGAACAAGGATGCAAGAGATGTAGCAGCATAGCTCCAGCTAGAACAAAAGGGGATTTTGTGCCCAGGGCAAAGATAACTAGATACCAGCTGCAGTAAAACCATTCTCCTATGCAGTTTACTCTAAGTAAGGGAATCCAGCAGGGATGTGCTGAAGAGACAATTGTTCAATTTTCAGTGTGAACATTTACATCTCAGAAATTGATAAAAGCAACAAATTAGGGTTTGATTTTTTGTTTTGTTGATTGTCTAGACCAAGGCTGTCCAAAACGTGGCCTGAGGGTTGCATGGGCCTGTATGCAGCTGGCCTACAAGCAAAGAAATTTACATAAATGCAGAGCTCTCACTAAAATGGCAAATCAAAATATATTGTCTATTATTTCAATAAAAATCTAAGATTGGACAGCCCTAGTCTAGACTGAAGAAAGTGATGGAGAAAATAACAATGCAAATTAAATTTAAGAGTATGTTGTGATTACATTTTTTTCCACAGAGGCAGTTGTTAAAACATTTACCAGCATACCACTAGAACCAAGTCATATCATTTTAGCCCAAGGTTGGTTTGGAGTTCTTCTGATGGAGCTGAACCTGTGCACTTTGGTTCCATGAGATGGCTCACATGTGCACTGGTCCCTTGCTAAATACCATGCTGAAGGTTTCAGTTGGTCCCCTTGGTCCCCGTGACTTGGCAGGGGACAAAGGGGATGTGCCAAAGAGGATTGGCAACTGAGCCAGAAAGAACCATCCATTTTAGAACTTCAGTCTCTTTTGAGGAACAATCAAATCTAGCTCACCTTTGGATGTCCAGTCAGGGGTGGGGATGGAATTACTCTCCTCTCTCACCTCCCAGCAATGATGGCAGCTACACATAGGGCAATTGGAAAATGTGTTTACCTGGGCAAGCTTGGGACTGCTCCTCAAATCCCTGGCTGCCTCTTCTTTTGGTTATCTTTCTGTACACACAAGTGACAGGAATACTGAGATGTTTGTTTCCAACCTTGATAGTAACTTTATATGTCTGAGTGGTTAGGGGGTCTTGGGTATTGACTGGTAGCAGGAGGTAATTCCTACAATTAACCACTAAGAGGATTCTGAAACTCAAGAGCAAAAATCTAAGCTATAACCAGGCCTTCGGAGAGATCCAGACTTGTGAGTTGTACAGACAGTGTAAGTCAGTGGTGAAAGTTAAGTATCTCTTAAGCAATCCCACAAAGTGCCTTGCATTTTAAGCATTTGCCAATGTGTACTCATGAGTCTTCTGTGTTTCAGGAATCTATTTTGAGGTAGAGGAAATACATAGCCGGCCTATTACTGATATCTACTACTTTATACACGTAGGAATTTTTCTAGAAGGGAACCTGCTAATTATTTGTAGGGGGACTTCAGACATTGGCCATGTCTAAATTTTGCTTAAAAAATCTTCTCTAGGACTCAGGGTAGGAAGCATAATAAGTCTAAGATTACAAGGAAGACCTGATTCCTCTCTTTAGGAGTCAGGCTCCCCCAGACCTGAAACTGATTCACATGATTCCAGGGAAGGAGTTCTCTTGTGGAAGGGGGCATGAGCTGCGTGACAAATAAGATCATTTTTAAAATGGAGGAAGACACAAGGAGGACTAATACATAGATGATGGAGGTGGGAAGTGGTCCAATCATTCTTTGCAGCAATTGGAATTACTCTAGAATAATGTCCATACGCTTTGACAGAGATGCTACTACTAGGATTATGCCCCAAGGAGACCAAAGATTAAAAAAAAGAAAGATGCAACATACATTAAAATATTTATAGCAACATTTTTTATAATAGCAACATTGGAAATAAGGTAGATGCCCATAGACTGAGAAATAGCTAAACAAATTGCGGTACATGAATATAATGGACTATTATTATGCCATAAGAAAGAATGGATATGAGGAATTCAGAGAAACACAGGAAGCCATATAATTTGATACAAAGTGAAGGTGAGTACAACAAAAAAAAAATACGTACAATGATTACAACAATGGAAATTGTTGGAAAGAACAGCAACAATGAAAAAAAAACCTAAATATTGTGCAATTATGATCAAACTTGTCCCTGAAAAAGCAGAGATAAGAAAATGGGGCTCCCTCCCGTCTTTGCAGCACTAGGTAATCATGGGTATAGAAACTGTGTTCAGTGTTAGATTTTGTTAATATGCCGGCTAGTTAGTAATTGGATTTTTTTTCTCATTTTTTTTTCTAAATCTGTTATCTCTTCTGGGCTTACTCTCCCAAGCTCTACACACACACAGGCAAGCGGGGCACCCATGGGGTAGGTGACTGTTCCTCACTTCAGTGTTCTAGGGAATGCTATAAGGGACAGTTTATTGGGATGTAGAAAGAAGGAGATATTGGGGAAGAAGGCAATGTAAAAACAAAAGATATCAATAAAAAAAATTTAAAGGGAAGCTTCCTGGACAAGACAGAACAATATTTAGAAATGACTAGAATATAAAAAATAAAAAGCATCCAAAAAGGGTTTAACATAATAACAACAACCAAATGCAAATCAAGACAATTTGAAAATAATAACTCACGCTCACTAAAATGGCAAAAACACAACCACCATACCCGAACTAATAAAATGCAATGGAAATGCCTGTATGAAGTGATATAGAATTAAATCAGCACAATATGTATAATCACCACAGCAATGGAGAGGGAAAGAAAATAGAGATGTGCCAGTGAAGTAGAGCCACAAAGTCTGTTTTTTGGAACCCTGGATCGATTGCCTTCAAGCTCTGACATGGCCTCTATGTTTAGACTTCAGGGTAGTGTATTCTCCTGACTTTTCAAAACATGCAAAGTCATCGACTCCAATCTCCTTTATTTATTTAAAAGGAAAAAAAACAAAAGTCTAAGCAATGGACAATATGTTATACCTGCTGCCAGCCCATGTGGAAAAGGCTTGAGAGCCTGATTCTACGAAAGCGTAATACATAACTGAAGGGTCCTGCTCCCCGGGTCAGAAGATTCACAGGTATTCTGTTTCTAGTCTGCTACCTTCATGGTGAATGATCAAACCAATTTAACTTTATCAGCAGTGAATCAAGCCTGCCTTCACCACAACTTATCCAAAAATGTTTTCCCAACTTTATTTGTTTGACAAGTGTGAGGGATTTTTAGATTTTGTGATTTTCTGATTATTACCCATTTTGAACGATTTTTGCTTTATATTTTGTATTTATTTAGTTTTTAAAAACTTTTGAAAAAACTTTTGAAAACATGCTTTTCGACTACTTTGTTTGGGGAATGGCTCTTCATCTTATATATCTGTGTCAATTCCCTACAGATTTTGGAGCTTAATCAGAATTTTTTAAGCAAAGATTTATTTTCCCAATCTGTATTTTTTTCTTCTAGTTCAAACTGAATTGGTTTTATTCATGGAAAACTTTTTAAATGTTATATAATTAATATTGTCTACTTTGTCTTTTATGATCTCTCTCAGTCTAGTTAAAAATTTATCCCCTATCCATAACTTGCTATTCTCTAATTTTCAATATGTGCCTTTTTTCTATTTAAATTGTTTATTCATTTATCATTTTATAAGGCATAAGGTATTTATGTAAATAAAGCTAAAGTAAGCCAGCTTTCCCAGAAGCTTTTGCTGAGTTCCTTCCCTAGTACTTTGTGTTTTTAGATTTATCACATTTATATGTCTTATTTTTCTAGTCTATTCCAGAGATCTACTTTCCTAATTTTTTTACCCATTATCATGTAGTTTTGACAAGCATTGCTTTGTTTGAGATATGGTCTTCCCAAGCCTTCATACCATTTTATTATATCTCCTGTTTTTCTTGACCTTTCATTCCTTCATATGAACATTATTATTACTTTGCCTAAGCCTATAGAGTATTCCTTTGGTATTTGATTGCAAAATGTGTAACATATTTTGGCTAGAATTGCCATTTTTAATTATACTGGCACAGTCCAGAAAAGAATATTGAGTATCTCTCCAGTTACTTGGGTGTTTCATTTCTTTAAAAATATATTTATAGTTGTATTTACTTAAATCCCACACATGTCTCAGCAGGTTACTTTTCAGATATTTGATGCATTTTGTTGTCATCTTAAATAGAATTTCTCCTTCTATTTTTGGCTTCCCAATACCCCTTAAGCTAGTGCCTTCGCTCCTCCCCTGAGATTACCTTCAATTTGTCATATACATATATATACACATACAACACACATATATGTACATATATGTATATATACATTTGTATGTATATATGTATTTTTGTACGTAGTTGTTTGCAAACTTATTTCTCCATTTGACTGTGAGCTCCTTGAGAGTAGAGACTTTACAAAGTGCCCCTTGTTACAAAGGTTTCAAAAGTGAGGAAGAGAGAAGCTGTTCAGCGAAACCAACAGCACATCAACTAAATTTGACAGCTACAAAATATTCCATATGGCCTAGCCTCCTGCTACTGCGAGTACATTTCATGAACTCTTCCCCAAGGCCGATAGTAGTCATTGTGATTCCACAGCCCTCAGCTTCACTTTTTTCTTTCTACATACGTTATTGCTGTCGTATTATATAGTTTTCCTGGTTGTGCCTACTTTGCTCTGCATCAGTTTATATGTCTTCTCTTAGTTTCTCCTAGTTTTCATTTCTTGTGGGACAGTAATGTTTCACTGCATTCATTAGGTGGCTGGGTGGCACAGTGAGATGTATTGGGTGTTTGGGAGGACTAGCACCTCTGGTGTGAGGGCTTACTGAGCCCTTTACAGGGCTGCTCATGCACCTTTGTTGTCTGCCTGTCACCCAGCTCTCACCTGTGGCTCCAAGAAGCTGAAGCATGTGCTGCAGCCACACCCCAGTAAAACTGTCTCAGCAAACAGGCTAAACCAGGTTGAGGTTAACTGATAGTCTTCAAACGCACTGGGGAGGTAGGGGGTCATCTACCCCAACCGTGTGAGGACTTCTCAAAGTGGATCAGGAGGGTGAGAACAATTTGTTCCAACTGCCCTGAAGGCGGCTGTAGCAGGTGCTATGGTGTACTCAGAGTTTGGTCAGACCTTGAAGATGCCAAGGTCATTATCCATCGCATCCGGGACCATCACCAGTCATCTTTATCTCGCCACTGGACTTCAATGACTCCAAAAGAGAGATTGAGGTCAATGACTTTGTGCAGCTCTGCCTCACTTAAATACAAGCAAGTCAAGACATAATCCTGTGATTTGTTGGTCCTCAACAACAGGAACACAGCAGATAGAGTACCAGGCCTAGAATCAGGAAGATCTCAGTTCAAATCTGGTCTCAGATACTTCCTAGCTGAGTGACCCTGGACAAGTTACTTAACCTCTTTGCCTAGGTTTCTTGATCTATAAAATAGGGATCATTATAGCACCTACCTTGAAGAGTTGTTGTGATTATCAAATGCGATAATAATTACAAAGCACTTGGCATAGTGCTTAGCGTATAGTAAGCATTATATGAATGTTAGATAGTATTATTATTTATTATTATTATTATTATTATTATTATTCAGGTACAATAATTGGTTTAGCCATTCTCCAATCAATGAGGATCTACATTGTTTCCAGTTTATTGCTACCATAAAAAAGGACTACTATAAATAATGTAGTGTATATGAGACCTTTATTTCTGTCTTTAACATCCTCCGAGTATACGCCTTGAAGTGGTATGTCCAGATCAAAGGGCATGAACCTTTGTCACTTTTTGATGTGTCATTCCAAATTGTTCTCCAGCATGGTTATGATGAGGTTAAAGAAAAATGATGATGGTAGGGAACCATGTGTTTCTAGGGGTGCTCGAGACCCCAAAATACCGACACACCGGGTCCTGACGAATGAATTTGACTCAAGCCTTCTCAGCCAAGGAACAACAAAGTTTATTAAAGATTTGCCATAATGGGTTGTCTTAAGAAATCTCACCCTTTGTGAAGCTTGTTTTCACAAGTGGGGCAGATTCGATCTACTGAGCTAGATTGAATCTGAGCCCCTTCATGGAGGCAAGATGGAGCTTATATACACAAAGATTGCAGGAGGGATTGAGGAGTGGTCAAGCAGTAGTCTGGGGTGATTAGAGGAGGGTTTTAGGGAGGAACTTGAGGAGGACTCTAAGGAGGATCTTGATGGGACTGGGGTGACTCCAGGAAACAAGAGAATGGGATTTTGATGGGATTAAGAACAGGAAGTAGCTGGACAATAGAGAGCTAGGCCAGGGAGAGATTCAGGCCTAGCCATAAGGAAAGGCTTATGGCCAGATGGAGCGGGAAGATTCAAGGAGAGTTCAAGGGAGTTCCCAGAGATTGTATCCCATCAAGTTCAAGGGGGTTCCCAGAGACTGTACTCTCATCAGTCAGATCTATTCACAGCTCCACAACAGAGCATTACTGTGGCTGTCCTTCCAGTCTTTCCAACATTGATTACTTGCTCCATTTGTGAGGTTTTTATTTGTACTTCTCTTATTTCTTGTGATTTGGAGCAAGCCTTCATAAAATTATTAATAGTGAACCTCTCCTCTTTTGAGAATTGTTTGCTCATGTACTCTGACCACTTATCCATTATGGATATCAGACCTATATCAGAGATATACTCAAGTGAAATTGGAGAGGTGTCCTATATGTAAGAGATGAGAAATGTGAACATTTTTACCCTAATCAAGACCTTCCCATATTTTCCTAGATGATTTATTTGTGTGTATGCAAAAGTTTGTAAGTTTCATATAATTCAAATTATCCATTTCATCATGTGTATTTGCCTCTAAACTTGGGGGTGGAGCAAGTGTTAAGAATTTCCCTCCCAGTCACAACTCTAAAAGGTAACTGATCTTTCTTATTCTCTGGTTTGTTGTTTGTTTGTTTTTTTTATAGTATGGCCTTTTATATTCAAGTCCTTTTCCAACCTTTCTAAATTAATCGGGCCAAGATTTTTTTCTAATTATTCCCTTGGGGCAGGGGAAAAGAGTTAACCTAAGGGCCCTGAAGCTTCCCAAATTGCAACCAATTAACCCCCATTTACACTCTTAGGTCCATCTCAACCTCTGAGATCAATGTGGCTCTTAGGCAGAGGAGATGTACACAGATCTATAAGCTGGAGTGCATGCCAATTCACATTTGCTATTATATGAGTCCCACCCTGGCCTTATCCACTGGTTCCAGTAACTAGATTCTTTCCTTGTCCTTATGACCACATCCCCAAGACATACAATAAATAATAATGATAGCTAGCATCTATATAGCACTTTAAGATTTACAAAGCACTTTACATATTTTATCTCATTTTATTCTCATAACCACCTTGGGAGGTATATGCTATTATTATCTGCATTTTACAGATAAGGAAACTGAGGCAGATAAAGCCTAAGTGATTTGTCCAGGGTCATGCATCTAGACCCAAATTTGAACCCAACCTTCTGACTCCAAGGCCACCTCTCTCTTCACTGTACCTAGTATACTAGGTACTAGTACACTGTACTAGATGCCTTGTAATTGAATCTACCGTGACTGGGTCCCTCCTTGGGCACTCTGCCCTATAGCCCTGTTCCTTCCCCACCTTCACAATCTTGCTCTTCTCCCACATACACTTACTTGATACTGCACCACCAAAAAGTTGCTCACCTCATGCCACCTTTAAGCATGAATGCCATTAATTGCCAGCCCCTGAAGAGCCCCAATATCAGAAGGGAGTCAAGTACTGAATTCTTAAGTGTTCTTGAAAGTAATCCTTTCCACCTAAGTCTGCCAAGGAGAGGCTTGTGGGCAAGGGCAGACTTAGGAAACATTTTAGGACCAAGGCAATTTCCCTGGAACCTCCAGTGACAGAGGCTTGGCGTGTCTCAGTCCCTCTTGCCTACTTTGGATCAGTCTTCTGCATTAGGCCCTCAAGTCCCATTCCAGCTTTCTGTCCCAGCTCCTGATGAATGCGGGGAGCTATACTGAGTGGTAGAGCTCTCGTGGCTGCCACCAGAAACAGTGTCTCCTCTTCTGCAGTAGGGAAGCATTATGGCGTCATGGAAAGAAGACTACCCTCAAGAGTCAGAAAACCTGGCTTCTATCCTTTCCTCTGCTACTAACAGTTCTGTAACTTTGGCCAAGAAAATTCCCCTCTCTGGTCCTCAATTTCCTCTCTTTAAAAGAGAGGTGTTTTCTAAGGTGAGTAGGAAAGGGCAGATAGGTGGTACAGAAGATAGAGTACTAGGTCTGGAGTCAGGAGGACCTGAGTTCAAATGTGGCTTCAGACACTCACTAGCTGTGTGACTCTGGACAAGTCACTTAACCCTGTTTGCCTCAGTTTCCTCATCTGTAAAATGAGCTGGAGAAGGAAATGGCAAATCACTCCAGTATCTTTGCCAAGAAAACCTCAAATTGGGTCATAAAGATTCAGACACAATTGAAAAATGACTGAACCACCACAACAAAGTGAGTAGAGAAGATGGGAGTCAGTGCATTAGTGGAAAGAGCCTTGGATCTGGGATTAGAAAACCTGTATGCAAATAGTTACAAACGAAAGAATGAATGCATGAAGAATTTATTAAGTTCTTACTCTATGCAAAGTACTTTGCTGAGCACTGGGTATAGAAATAGAAAAGGAAGACAGTCATCGCTCTCAGGAAGCTCACAGTCTAGTGGAGGAGACAACACATATGGAAGGTTTCACTTGCGAATCAGATGGAAAGGTCCTGTGGCCCTTAATGTCATTTCAATGGGTAAAATGGTATCAGTTTCTAATGATGAGTCATTGGACAGTGCTAAGGATTTTGGAGGCAAGAATTTCATTTTCTGGACTTTCAGTAGCTGTGGATCTACCATCATCAGGAGCAGCTGTCAGGCTACATCTCCATAGGGACTGCTTCCCGGGATGATGGCTGGGAGCACTGAGGTGGAAGCACTGCCAGTCCCAAGACTCTTGGATTCAGGGTCCTGGGCTGCCTCCATCAAGATCTGAAAGGAGATGGCAATCGACGTGGCAGTGGTGGTTTGACTTGCCTGGCACATGCTGCATCCTGTGTCTCCCTTGGGTTTCTTGCTGCTTTAACTAGGCTGATCTGCCCACCCTGTGTGTAAAGCTGGCAGGCAGTGGGTGGGGAGGCTGGCCCCTTCTCCACAGGAATCACTTCCCCAAATGACGGCCCTAAGAGCAGGGTTGGAAGCAGGACCTGGAGGTGCTGCCACCCCTATGGCTTCTGTATTCATCTGACTGTTGATGGCTGTTGGGTCAGCAAGCAGCAGCAGCAACAGCAAAACAGGTGGGGTCCCCCTTCACGATGTTTTCTCCCCTCAATGATGTCCACAGGGGCCAGACTAGAAGAAGTTCTAGTGGCCTAAAGGGTACCATTACTCCCAAGGCTCCTATGCTCAGGGCCTAGACTTTCTCCATCAGGGTCTGAAAGGAAGCACTGGTCAAGGTGGCAGTGGTTGGTTTGATTTGCTTTGGTACGTGATGCCTCCTGCCTGCCCCTCAAACTGCCCTGCTACTTCAACTAGGCTGGCAGGCCCAACCCATGCATGACAACTGGCTGGCAGTTGGTAGGGATGGTCGATCCCTTCTCCAAAGGAGCTGCCTCCCCAGAGAATGTCTCTGAGGCTTGGATGGAAAGCAGGACTAATGATCTGGAGAGTCCTGCTACTCCCAGGGCTCCTGTGACTGTCTGACTATTGGTGGCAGTTGGTCAGCACTTGGTGGTGGTGATGATGGGCAATGTGGGCCATTTCTCCCCTCATTACAAACTGGCTTATATGACTCTGGGCATGTCATTGTATTCTAAGTTTTAGTTTCCTCAACTGGGTAATTTGGATTAAAGGCTATCTGCTCCATGGGAGGTAGCCTCTTCATTCGATGCAGACAAGAACACAGGTAAAAAGATGCTAATGGATAAATTTTGGTAGAATAGTGATGGGTAAGGGGACTCAGGAAAGTCCCTCATTGTGTTAATATCCTCACCCAATCACAAGCTGCTGCTGGTGGGGAGGTAAATATAGGGGATCAGCATAACGAAAGAATCCAAAGGGATTCATTCATATGGTGTACCCAGAAGGCAATTCTGTCTCTCCTTTTTGTCCCTATCTGGCTTGCATATGCCCTGGGAGACTCCTGGGAGACTTTTTTAATTGAATTTTATTTTATTTTCAGTTCTAAAAATTTTCCCTCCTACCTCCCCTTCCATCACCCATTGAAGAAGCAAAAAAACTCAAAACTCATTAATATGTATATACACATACATACATATATAAAGAGAGAAAAAGAAGAGTACAGTCAAGTAAAACAAATTTCAATATTAGCTATGTCCTATATATCTACATATATATGTATATATATGTATATACACACACACACATATATATATATGTATATATGTATATATGTATGTATGTGCTTCAGTCTGCACTCTTGAGTCCATCACCTCTATCTGGAGGTGGACACCATGTTTCTTCATGAGTCCTCTGAAGCTGTGCTTGGTTCCACTGCATTGTTCAGAGTTCCTAAGTCTTTCAAAGTTGTTTGTCTTTATAGTATTGTTTTTATTGTATTAGTTGTCCCTCTGGTTCTGCTCAATTCACTTTATATCATCAGTTCATACAACTCTTCTGCCCTGGGAGACTTCTGATTCACTTGGGTTATTAATTCTTCTCCATTTGCACTCTCTCCTGTAAATCACCTTCAACTTGGGTAATATTTAATCACAGAGTGACCACAAAGCTTGGTGATCAGGATCCTGGAGGAGGTGAAAGAACTCAGCTTCCTCCTTGCATGCCTCTTGCTAGAGGCTGGAGGCAATCTCCCATTTTTCCCAGACTGACTGGCTTCCCCAACCTCTACCCATAACACTAGCCTTGATTATGTAACAATACTTAAGTTCTTTCGTATAAAGGCAAATAGAAAACACAGTAAATGGGAAAGAGAGAGCAAAACGGTGAAGAGGTTCAGCTCATTGGATGGCTATACAATGGCCAGTACCAGGCACTTATGAATAGAAGAGCAGAAAAATGTCTTTTCTGCTTAGGTTCCTTCCTCTCTGTGGGAAGGAGGGAGAGATGGGCCTTGGAGGAGTTGCTCAGTTAGAGGGATAGCATCTTTCTTTAATTCAGAGGCAAGGGAAAAATGCAATGTTCCTGAAGGGAGCTCCATTCATTGTCCTTACTAGAGCAACAAATACTCTCTTTGGCCTTAGTACCAGTAGTTAGGCCTTAGTAGTACATCCTAGTCTTTCTGAAAGGGCAGAGCTGGGGGACAGAAGAGACAAAAAACTGCAGTGCTTGACAACTCCCCACATGGTAACAAGACAGAGGATGCCACACAAACAAGGACCTCTACCTCCTAACTCTCTCAATTCTAGTGACTTTCTCTCAGAATTCTCTGCTAAACTCTAAACTTTTTCCAGCAGTCCCAGTTCCAATCCATCATTGGCTGATGGACTCTGGGTGACATCTCCATAGCAACATCTGCTACATCTATAAAACAAGAGGGTTGGACCAGATGATCTCTCCGCCCTTCCAGCTCTAAATCCTATGAATACTTCAACATTCCCAAGATCTGTGGGAGTATTCACTCACTCCACTAAAATGGATTGCAACTCCTCTATGACTTAGTAGAAAGTCTTCAAAAATTGCTTTGGCTAAAAATTCATCATAGTGGAGCCAACTTGGTATTGAGCCTTTCAGAATACAGCTAGTCTGGAACATGGATGGCAGATCAGTCTATCACCACGTACATGCTTGAGGCCTTCCTGTCTTGTTAGGATCTTCTAGAGTTCGGCTTGTGCTCTGCAGGCATAGCCTTCAGGATGGGGAGTTAGAGAAGTACTTCTATTTTATATTAATTATATATAGCTGTCCTGTGATAATCCCTTCCAGTCCTAGCATTCCCCCACTTAGGAATTTTTAAACTGTCTTCAGATAAGTCAGGCAAAATGCCATGATACCTAGTCATTGAGTAGAATTTCCATGGATAAGAATAACAAACATAATAACTGGCATTTATATAATAGCTGAAGTTTACAGAGCATTTTGCATATATTATTTCATTTGAGCCTCACCACCACCCTGTGAAGTATCACTTTTGTGTTGATCCAGGCCTGTCACTATACTAGAATAGGGAGGAAATTCCCTCATCTAGTGCAAATTATCAACAATACTATCTACAATAGTCCTAGTTGCTGGGAGCATTGAGAGATGAAGTTAAGCCAGTATTTGCCAGAGGCAGGGCTTGAACTCCCGTCTTCTGTGCTAAGAGGCCATTATCATGTGACCTCTTAAGAGAAGCACTGCAGGTATTATGATCTTCATGAGGAAACTAAGCTGGAGAAGTTAAGTGACTTCCCCAGGGTCACACAGCTAGTAAGCATCTACAGTGAAATTTGAACTCAGGATTCCAAATCGATTGCTCTATCCATTAGACCATGCTCCCTGTCCACACTGTCACAGAAGAGTCCAATGACTAACTGGCTTCTAGTGTATTCCAAACATCCCCAAAGGTCCCTACCAGGGAAGTTTCTCTGGGGTCTAGAGTTTTATCTGATTTCCTCTGCTGGTGGGCACTGGCTGACTGTACAGCTGGCAGATCTGACTAAGGAAGATGGGCGGACAACAAGCGCACAGACTCACAGAGGATGTTTAATTAAGCAATCCAGGGTCGAGCATGCACTAGGACAGTTTCTCACTCATTATCACCTCTTTAAACTCTCAGCAGGTCTTCAGGAAGCAGAGCCTTAGACTGCCACTTGTATTTCGGCTTTGTAAGCTAGTTCATGCTCTCACAATGATTAACATTCACTGAATGCCAGCAATCTGCTTGGCATGTACGTCCACTCCCATGTGCGCCTGACAAATGGAAAGCTGCCCTCCGAGTAGCTGGGTAAAGAGAAGGCTTGACCTCATACCCAAGGCATAGGTATTTGTTTGCTACGTCAATTTACACTGGCATTGTACAAGCTCTTACTCTGGCTGCATGTGTGTGTCTCTGGCCTCTCCATTATATAAGGCGCGTAGAGAGGCCGTTCTGTTTTGTGAAATAAACACTGGCTGTACAATTGGAAAAGCTGGGTTTGAATTCCTGGCCTGCCATTTATCAGTTAAGTGACTTAACAAATCATTGGGGGCAGTCCAAGAAGAGTTGGGATCCAGCATGATGTTTTTTTTGGGTTTTGGACTACAGCTATGGTTGATTTCACTGGTATGACAAACACCTCGTAAGGAAACACTACCAATGGAGAAAGGTAACTATTCTGCAACTTATAGTCTTAGAAAGTTGCTAGGGCACTGAGAAAGTTATTTGCCCAAGGTAGTGCAGCCGGTATGTGAAACAGGCAGGATCTGAACTCAGATCTTCTTAACTCCATAGCTAACACTCTGGCTACTACTTTGGTGGTCTCCAGACTCTTTTGATTACAAAATCCTATTTGGGAAAAAATAAGTTTGAGCATATACTGTAATATTTATATGATAATATAATATTTTGTATAATAATATAATATTTATACAATGAGATAATAAATATATATTTTTCTACATGTACCACTTTACCAATATACTGTATATCTTACAAAACATGTGCAAAATACACATTTGAAAAGATGAGATTAAGAAAATAACCATTAAAAATTTTAACAGTTCAAAAATCTTTTTTACTCTCATAATATTATTGCCAGTAATATTTTCAATTGGAGCAATGTCATACGGTGTGATATGGTGTTTCAACAATCAACAATCCGGCTAGCAGCTTCTGTGGGGGTGTAAGATCCACTCACAGCCAGCACCCACAAATCTGCTAACAGCACAGGTTCTTTTGATCTGCTTAACTAAGGAAAGCAAGGTGAAGGGGTTGACAAGCTTACTTTAATTCAGCATACAAATATCATTCACTTAGTTCAGAGGAAAAAGCCAGCACCCTGAACTTCCGAGCAAATTACAAACAAATTACAAACATCAACAGACAGACCAAATACAGATTCATAGTTACCAACATCTAAGTTCAGCTCGGGAGCTTAGAACAAGGGCTGTCCCAGAGTCACGTGCGCCACCACAGCTGTGGTTGAGGGCTCCAAAAAAAGAGAAGTCCAACCCCTGGTTTTATATCTTTTTCAGCGTCAGGGGTGAGTCACACATGCGACTCACCCACGTGACCTAGAATCATCACAAAGAGGCGGACTTAAACCCA
>CM053624.1:89344020-89368371 GCA_028646595.1 Phalanger gymnotis
TGGACTGTCGTGTTCAGTTTGGGGTTCTGTGTTTTAAGAGAGTGGATAATAACATCCTACAGCATGTCCAGAGAAAGGTGAACGAGATTGTGAGGGAATGTGATCTGTTTTCTATGATCGATTGAGGTTTCTGACAAAGATGGCTGAGCAATAAGAAATCCAGGGGGCCAGGCCTTCCTGAAGTCCGTTCTTATCCCACTAAGATTACTGAGGGAAGAAACAGCATAGAAATATAGAAAAGTCAAATTGAGAGAATCACCTAGAGTAAAGAAGATAATGTAGTAACAGCTGCTGCTTCTGGAACCTCATGGTCTCGTATGCAATAATGTATATGCACACATGCGCACACACACACATATGCATGCTGTCCATCTATTCTCTGGCCTCTTCCTCTCCCCTTCCTGAGTGTAAGCTCTTTCAGGGCAGGTCCCATTTCATTTTTGTCCCTGTATTTCCAGGCTCTATCATAGTGCCTGGCTCTATGCTTGGTAAATAAGGGATTCTGGGCTTTTCCCCTCTCCGTCCATTCATTTGGCCTCAGGTTCTAGCCTCAGATCCAGAAACGTGGTTGCAGATAGACCCTGACAGTAGAGTCCAGGGAGTCTGGTTTCCCAACTCAGCATCTAGCCTGAGCTGAGTCCCTGACCTCCCACCAGAGGTCTGGCTGGCATACCAGAGCTGGACTGAGGCTCGAGGAATTGACTCAGCATCCCAGAACAGCCATGCCTGAGGACAAAGCTGCCTCCTGACCTCATCCAACCCAATACCAAAGCCCATGGTATTCCTCAATTACTTTGATCCTCTTACCTCAAAGGCGACTCCTCCATCCCACTCACCAAAATCCACCCATATCCAAGAGCAGAAAGTTGTTGTTAGTTTTCCTCACTGCTCAGCCTCTCCCTCCCTTCAACTTTAGCTAGAGGCAATATTTGGGAAAGGGAGGCAGAGGTAAGGTCTGGGGCCTACACTGTGTTTCCTATTTGGACCACTCCAGAAAGTGATATTGGGCTCCCCTGCTGAAATCCCACCTTATGCCTCTGTTTCCTTCCCAGAAAAATTACCCCCTTCTCTGATCCCACACAAGCCTCAAAGCCGAAGACATTTTCTGTCTCCTCCATTTCCCTACCAATAACACCAGAGTGAACATGTTCTCACATCCTCCAGGATGACCAAAGTCTCCAACCTGGTGTAGTAGCTCTGACCAAACCCAGACAACTTTTATTGTTCCCAGCTCTGAACTACTGTAGTATGTCAAAGAACACCTGCAGCTCAGTGCAGAAACTCTGAAACATGATAAACCTAAGAGATATGATTCCTCTAAAAATCCAAGCTGAAGCTTTAGTGGATAGGATGGAAAAGGTACCAATGGAGAAATTAAAGTGAATAATAAAAATATTAGTAAAGCAAAATTCTGAAAGTTAAAAATATAAGAATTGGAGCACTCTCTAGGACAAAATGATATCCAAGGTCTAAAAACCATCTATGGAAGCATCCAATAACAGAACAAAGTAAATCAAACAAAGATCAATGGATAATAAAATTAAATTGGATAAGAAACTTAGTAATAAAATTAAAAAAGCAAGTAGTGAATATGCCAGACAAAATAACAGACATGGAAGACAAAGCAAGAAGTACTATATTAGATTAATTAAAGTCCCAGAAGACTCTGAAAAAGAAAAAAAAATTCTAAATACTATAGTCAATACCTAGCATTGTCAAAAATTAGAAAAGAATTTCCTTAATTGACCAGATCAGGCAACATGTTATAGAGAAAATACATAGGACTCCGGTGGGGAGAAATCCAACTTTGATTCACCAATCTCCAGGAAATACTGTAACATTTAAAAGAAAAATTTCTTTAAGTCTAAAGGCATAAACAGAAATTACATATAAAGAATTATTAGACTAATATAAAAATTTTCAAAAACAAGGAACTGGACACAAAGTAGATATGCATTGATCTGAGAAAAGCCAAATAAATGGTGGATGTTGTTATTGTTCAGTTCTTTCAGTAGTGTCCAACTCTTTGTGACCCCATTTGGGGTTTTCTTGGCAAAGACACTGTAGTGGTTTGCCATTTCCTTCTCCAGATCATTTTATAGATGAGGAAACCGAGGCAAACAGGGATAAGTGACTTGCCCAAGGTTATACAGCTAGTAAGAATCTGAGGTCAATTTGAACTCAGCAAGACGAGTCTTCCTTACTCCAGTCCTGGCACTCTGTGCACTGTACCATCTGGATACCCCTTTATTTTGTATAATATTATTGTCCTGTAAAAAAATGAAAACAATGATGGATACAGAGAAGTAAGGAAAAACTTAAAATATACTGATGAAAAGTAAAGTATTGAGAGTCAGGGAAACAGTATACACAATGACTAATGATAGAAATAGAAAAGACAACCACCAAAAAACAATTGAAACTGAGCACAGTGAAATTATAAATAACAAGCTTGTCCTTAAAGAACAGATAGAGGAAGATACTTCTTCCTGCTCCTTTGTAGATGTTGGGATTCATGGATCTTGAACAGTGACTAAAATGTATTTTTTCAATGTGTTCCCTTTTACCAATTTTTTCTCCTCTCCATTCTCTTTTAATTTAATTTAATTTAATTTTATTTTATTTTTTGCTTTTTGGCAGGGCAATTGGGGTTAAGTGATTTGCCCAACATCACACAGCTAATACATGCGTCAAGTGTCTGAGGCTGGATTGGGCTGGTGCTCTACTCACTGTGCCACCTAGCTGTCCTGCATTCTCTTTTTTTCCTTCCTTTTAAAGAAAATAATCTTTGTTATAAGGGACTACTCTACAGGAGAGGGAGTGAGAAGATACAGGGGAAAATCTAGGTGTTGTTAAATAAAAGGTATCAATAAAAATCTGTTAAAATATACCTGCCATTTTTTTTGGCAAGTTGGGCAAGGAGCTTGTAGTTAAATGTTTCCGTATAAATACCAATGAATTTCAGCTGGATAAGAGACTTAAATACAAAAAATAAAATTACAAATATGGAGGAAAATTAATGAATTTATCTCAGTTGTAGAGGGAAAATACATTTATTTCACTTCAATAAATTTAAGAAATTATTGCATACAAGATTAAAGTGCTTGACTAGATTAAAAATATTTATATCCAAAAAAACCAATATAATCAATATAACGGAGAAGTAAATACTTACAGAAAATATGAGACAAAACTTTACATTTAAAATATACAAGGAGCTATTTAAAAACCAAAGGGTAACTCCTGGTCTACAATGTCCAAATGGCCAAAGAACATGAACAGATAATTTCCAAAAGAAAAAAAAAACACAAGTTGTTAATAATCATTTGAAAAAACTGGTCAACCATCAAAGAGATACAAATTAAGTAACTCAAGTGCAACCCCACACTTTTCATCTTGGCAAAAATAATTAAAAACATGGTGTGGTGAAAAGAACATTGGATTTGGAGTCAGAGGACTTTAGTTCAAATCCTGGCTTTGAACTATGTGTGCAATGTGGACAAATCATAATCTCTCTGAGATTCGGTTTCTTCTTTAAATTTAGAGAGTTGGACCTTAGAGAGTTAACAATTGCCCATTGTTGGATATTTAGGTTGTGTCCAGTGTGTGTGTGTGTGTGTGTGTGTGTGTGTGTGTGTGTGTGTGTGTGTATGTATATATATATACACACACACATAGATAATATATATGTATACATGATATATATATGTATATGTATGTATACACACATATACACACATGCACCTTCAAGGTCCCTTCTCATTCTAAATCTACAATCCTGTGTGCTTAATGAGCCTCACATAAAAATCAGTACTGGAATGGGAGGAGAAATGCAGAATGAGGTATATTCATTCATTGGTGGCAGAATTATAAAGCTTAAAGAATCTTTTTTTGGAGAGGAACCTGGCACTATACAGGAAGGATTACAAAAATAATCATATCCTTTGACTGAATAATTGTTTTTTTTTTATTATATACTCTGAGGTGTTATAAAAAAACAAGAAAATCAGTTACCTGTTAAAAGTTTTCATAGAAGCCATATGTATGTATATATTGTATATGTACATATATGTTATACCTATATAGATACACTATATCTACATAGATATATATCAATTTGTATGTATATACTGAATACATAATGTTATAGACATATATTGTGTATCATATGTGTGTATACACAGGTATATGTATATACATATATAACACACATGTTATATATGTATATATTACATGTGTGTAGATACATATGTTGCATATATGTATGTATACACACACAAACTGGAAAAACCTAAATATCCAACAATAAGGGAATTGTTAAATAAACTGTAGTGCATTAGTAATAATGCTATAATTCAATTAAGACTGCCTAGCAAAAGGAATACAAAGAAATATTGAAAAGTTCATGAAATAATGCTAAGATCAAAAAGAAAAATCAGCATAATGAACATTTAGTAACTACAACCACGTAAGAAAAATGAATGAACATGAATGAATGTGCTAAGAATTCTGATGAGGACTTTGAAGAAGCAACTGAAAAGTTGTTAGGAAACTGTAGAGCTTGCTGCTCATAAATTTAAATCTAAAGAGTTACTAAGGAAGCTTAGGCTGGATTGACAGTCATTGGAGTTCACAATAAATATTCAATTAAAAATAATATTGGCTTGAAGGAAGTGGAAGTGTTTAGCCTGGGAAAGAGAAGATTCAGGTGACCGTGATAACTGCCTTCAAGATCTGAAATGCTGCCACGTAAAAGAAGTAAACTGTGGGTTCAGAAGACAAATAGGTTGACAGTACAGAGGTACTTGGTTTAGTATAAGGAAAATCTTTTGAGATAGACCGTGGCGTGATGGATAAAGTACTGTACATGAGAAAGGAAACAAGCATTTATTAAGCACTTACTATGTACAAAGTACTGTGCTAAGCTCTTTACAAATATTAGCTCGATTGATCCTTACAACAACCCTGTGAGGTGAGTGCTATTATTATCCTCACTTTACAGTTGAGGAAACTGAGGCAGAAAGTGGTTAAATTATTGGCTGTGGCCAGGTTCAAGTTACTGAACTTTCAGAATCTTGGTTTCCCCAAGTCAATGGAGATGACGAAACTTGCCTCACATGGTTATTGTGAGAATCAAACAACTGAACATATTTTGAGAAGCCCACGGAACTGATGTTTTCACAGCTGCATTTTGGTGGTCTATCAAACACCTCTCTCCAGTATAATTCTTCTCTCATACGTCATCAGGGTAGCAAGTGACCTTCAGTTTTGGAAGTGCACAAGCAACTGCACAAGATTGCAAGTGCTAGTGAGTCCTACCTACCAAATGAGAACCTCTGAGTACAGGCCCTGGTGACTGAAAGTCTATTGACTGAATTGAGCCATGTTTGCAGAGGCTCATCACCAGAGAGTGAGTCACCAAAGATGTTTTGGGATTTTCTTCTCTCTTTTTTAAGTCTTGGAAACCCAGGATCATCCATTACGTGCGGATGGACAATAATCTGGATAAATGGTTAGAGTACCCACACTTTTGAAATAACGGACCCTTGACTATTGAAGTGAGTCAAAGATATGGCTCAAGATAAAGAGAACTCCAGTGTATTTCCCTTTTTATATATCTGTAAGATATATGGAGGGAGTTGGAAGTCTATCAATCCTCCTTTTTTTTTTTCCCAGAGAGATGAAAAATCTCTAGCTTAGTATTCCAGGCCCTCCTTGATCTAGCTCCAACCAACATTCCCAATGATGTCTCTTACCGAAAGACTACATGAATGAATGAAATATATAGTAAGCGCTTACTATGTCAAACACTGCTGAGTGCTGAATTTACAGGTAGAGAAGCAAGAATTCCTATTCTCAAGGAATTCACATCCTTAGAACACAGGAGACTTCAGCGGTAAGTCAGTATTAAAGCAAAAGCTAACGAACCTTCTTTTGTGTTATTTCCACTAATAAAACCACATCTATTCCTGATATTGAACCATTTGACAAGAGCCAGGAACTTTGGTGGTGAGAACTTCCTTTTCTTGGTCGTCAATATCTGTGGCTGCTGAAGAGGGGGCTGCGGCACCTGCAGAGATAGTTGCCAGGTCGTATTTCCAAAAAGCTGGTCCCCTGGATGGTGGCATTGATGAGTGGGCTGGAAGCAGGAATAGTGGCCTGGGGATGGGGCATTGCTATTCTTTGAGCTCTTTAGCTTACCTGCCTGTTGGTGGCCATGGTCCACGGTTGATGCTACTAATGGCTGATGTGGGCCTCCCTCTGCACAAGGTTTGCTCCCTTTGTTGATAACTATAGGAGATCAGACTGGAAACAAGCCTAGTGTTCTATGGGGCTACTCTCCTATATCCCAGCCTACTTGAGTCGATTACTATTTTTGAAAATATATCTTGCTATAGTGCCTATGCTTTTTCCTCCAATTGTTCTATTTAAATTCAAATACTATCCATCTTTTGAGATCCAACTCAAATGCCACCTTCTTCAAGAAACCTTCCCTGATTTCCCAACATTTCCCTGCAATTGGTCCATCCTCTGGACCCCCATAATACTTTGTCTTGTACTTCTGTGGCATTAATCTCAAACAAACAAAAACCCTATGTTCTTTGTGATTAATGTCTCCTATCAATCAATCGACTGTATAGTAAACTCTTACTGTGTGCCAAGTACTATGCTAGGTGTTGGGTTTTAGATAAAAGTAGAAAGGATGAAACATTCCTACTCCCAAGGAGCTCACATCCTAATAGGAGAGACAAGTACATAAATAAATATGTACAGAATAAACATAAAGTGAATACATAAAAATGTATACAAAGATATACAAATTAGTTTTTGAGGGAGGGCATTTTATTTAGGGGGTATCTTCCATTTGAAAGGAAGAGAAGGACTTTATAAGGCAGAGGTAAGGAGAGACTACATTTTACATTTGGGGAAAAGCCAGTGAAAAGGCATAGAAACAGATGTCGTGTGTGGGGAGCAGAGAGGAGGCCAGTTTGGGTAAGTATCATGGCTTATACATCTGTGTATCCCTTTCAGAGTGTCTTGCATACAAGTAGGTGTTTAAATATTTGTCAGATGAGTGACTAGATCTATTTTGTATGTCTTAACACTGATCTTTTTAAGTTGTTGCCAAGGCTTAATAGCTTTTTGTGATTAACTGTTCAGTAGCCAGTCAAGCTGTTGGAGATTAAAAATCGTTTTATGAGAAGGCAGCAATATTTATGCATAAGATGAAATGTTCCAGTTTGGGATTTGGGTAAAAACCATTCTTCTCCTCCTTTCCCCCAATCCCCACCTCCTTTTACAGAAACTAGGAAGGTTAAAAGGTAACTTTGAGGGGTAGCAGATATCTTTGAAAAAAAAAAGCTATGGATGTCTCAATTTTGAAGCTACAGAAATACCAGTACTCTGCAACTATGTGGGTAAAGTTTTAAGAAATTTTCTAGGATGATAGGTAACTTGAAACAGAAACAAACAAACAAACAAAAAAATAGGTTGTGTTATGTGCAGTTTATGGTTAAGCTCTCATCTCTGGGTTCTGTGGTTGCAGGCCACAAAGCATGTGATTAAGGACCTAGATGGAGAACCTAGCTGTGAGTCAGACCTTCTGATTTTCCTTGGCACTGAATCTGCTGAAAACAGAATCTGGTAAACTGTCTCTTCTTCTTCTCCCTCTCAGCCCCTCCCCCTCATCCTTTACCCTGAAAAGTGAGGAAATTAAAGGTACACTGTAGCCCCAAAGGAAAAAAAGAAGACCCAAACCTCTCTGCATACTACTTTTCCTAGGCCCTTGGCTACCCTTTTGTGATCAGAACCCCTCATCTTTGGCCAGGGGCCTATTTCTGCTTCTCAATCCTTCCTCAGTACAGTTTGGATACCAGAGAAGGATGATTACTCATGAAGGGGAGGAGGGAGGAAAAATTTGGCTGTCTAGGAGCCCTCTGCTGAGTAGCTGAGATCAAAATATTAAAAAAGAAAGGAAAACAATAGGTGTCTCCAACATTCCTATAGGGAAACCAATCCCGTTGGGGAAGCTGGTCCTAATTCTCTTCACTATCTCAATCGTGGGACAGTTTTGAACTCAATTTCAAAAGTTTTGGCAAAGGAGTAAAGTCAGCTTTAAACCTGATTAATTTTTAGTATTTGGGGTAGAAAACCAATAAAAGTAGTTCTATTATAATGCTTGGTTTTTCCACTTAGGTCTCTTCTGATTGTTGTTCTTGCTTCAGAAATTCATTCAAATATGTGCTCAGACCTTGGAGGTCCCATGGAGATTATTTATAGAAGAGGAAACTGTATGGAGGTGTAGTATACACAACCTACCTTAACTTTCTGAAATTTACCCCTTTTTTAAAAAAAATGTAAACCCATGTTAGAATAGGCAATTCCAAGTATACTTGATGCAACAGAAAGAAATGAGTGTTTTCTTAGTGATAAAGTATTGAAGGTGAGGGAGGGGTATCATTTGTATGCCTGGGCAAGACTAATTCCAGTTTGGTAGTTGATTAGAAATCTCATTATCTCACAACTGTATAAGGTAGGAGAACCTGGGAATCAGTAGTCTTGGGCTTTAGTAGTAACTGCTATTGACTGTCCTTGTAATTTTGATGAGAACTTACTTAAAAAGGGTTGTCTACACCAGTGGTGTCAAACTGAAACAGAAAGAGAATCCTTGGGGCCAGTATATTGACTTAGAAAGTCACAAATGAAAATTACCTATGGTTTATTGTATTTTTATTTATTTTGTTAAACATTTCCCAGTTACATTTTAATCTGGTTCAAGCTGTACTTGGGAGTTTTGCTGCCTGCAGTAATGAATTTAAAACTTCTGGTCTTTATTCCTTACCTCCATTTCCTCTCGTTCCTTTCTTCTCTCTTCTATCCCCTGTAGCCCTGTACCACCAATGTGCTGCAACTTCTCTCTCCAAGGTTATCAAAGAAATCTTGACTGACAAATCTAAAGGCCTTTCTCTTCTCTCCAGTGTCCTTTCCTTGGCTGTTATCCTTCTTGACTTCTCTACTTTTTATCACTGTAAACCACACCTTTCCTCCCAAATAGTCTTTTTTTTCATGGCTTCTGTGATTTTGCTCTCTCTTGGTTTTCCTTCTGCTTCTTTTGCTACTCCTCGGTCTTCTTTTCTGGAACATCATTTTTGCCCTGTCCATTAGACATGACCATCTGCTCCATGTTCCAATTCATCTTTCTCTACACTTCCTACTTTGGGTGGTCTTCTCCACTCCGCAGTCCCAAGGATTCATCGATGATGTCTGGGAAGACAATTATCAAATCTCATATTGCAAGCTGTCAATTCAGCCATCATCTTTTTCCTGAGCTGTTGGCATCTCAAAATCAATATGTCCAAAATCTTGACATGTTTTTCCCCCTAACTTCCCTATTTCTGTTGAGGCAACACCACCCTTCATACCATCATCCTTGTCTTGTCCTCTTTCCTATCCCTCTATCCCGTCGGTTCCCAAGTCTTGTCAATTATAATCAAAGGCTCATATATTTAGAGCTAGAAAGGACCTCGGAGATAATTTCATAAATGAGGAATTGAGGCCCAGAGAAATTAAATGACTTGTCCAAGGTCACACAGATAGCAAGTAGAGCTGGGATGTATGAGATATTCCAGGAGGACTAGCACCTCTGGTGTGAGGGCTTTTCAAGCCCTCTTCAGAGCTGCTCATCTACCTTTGGTGTCTACTTGGCACTCAACTCTCCCCTGGGGTTCCAAGAAGCTGTAGCACTCACAGAAGCCATGCCTCGGCAAAATCATCTTGGCAGATGGTCTAAACCAGGTTGAGAGGAACTGAGGGGGCCTTAAACCGTCAGTGAATTGGGAGGTGTGTCTATCTTGAACATGTGAAGACTTCCCCTGCTGGAATGGGCAGACGAGAACAACTTGTTCCAACAGTCTTGAAGGTGGCTGAAGCAGGTGCTGTGGAGTACTTAGAGCTTGGTTAGACATTGGGGACAAACAACAAGAGCTGGGATTTGAACCCTCACCCTCTGATTCCAAATCTATATGTCTATATTCTTTAGCTTCTCTATGCTCACATAACCTTCATCTTAGTTCTAATATTCCACCTCATCATTACATAGACTATTGCAAAAGCTTCCTAACTGACCCCACTCCCATCAGTTTCTCCTCTTTCCAATTCATTTTTCATGTGGCAGCTAAATGGATATTCCTTAGGGAAAAAAAGAAACCAGATATGACCCTGGCACTCCCTCACTCAAAATTCTTGTGTCCCTAATGGTTTTAGGATAAAATACAAAATCCTCAGCCTGGCATTCAAAGCCCTCCACAATCTGCTTCTTGTATTATTCAAAATCACTCCCCTTCATGAATGCTCTCTTCTAGTCAAGCTAGCCTGCTAGCTGTTCCCCCAAACTATGTTTCCTCTCCTACTTCTTTGCCTTTGTTCGAGTAGTCCCACTGAAATGCATTCTTTCCTCACCTCTGCCTCTTTAAATTCCATTGAAAATCTACTCAGGCATCTCCCCTGCCCTTCCCCTATATAAGGTCATTCCCAATCCTCTCAGCTGTTGATTGGTCCTCTTTCACTCATGAAATGACTTTCATAACTTTGTCTATACTTTGTATCTACTTACCTGTGTGCATGCTGCATACCTTCAGGAGAACATAAGCTCCTTGAAGGCAGGCACTGTTTTGTTTTGTCTTTGTCTCTTTTATCCTCAGCGCCCAATCCAGCATCTTCCTTACATGACTAGAACTGTATCAAAGAGAATTGAATTCACCCTTTCTGGGATGGACTTTCCTCATTAAGGCCCATGTTGGCCCAGTGGCATTAAAAGATCTCTAAGACATGTTCCAGCTCTAAAATTCCATGGTTTTAAGTCTGGGTTCATGTGCTGAGTATAATCTTTCTCCTCTGTCCTACTTTTAGGCAGCTATGATGCAAGAGACCTGGGTGTGTAGTCAGACAACATGGATTGAAATCTCAGTCCTGCTACTTGCTACCTATGGACTATCTGGTAAGTCACCTCAGCTGACCAGATCTCAATTTTCTTCTTCTGTAAAACAAAGGGGGTTGGATTAGATGATCTTTAAGCTCCTTCCTGCTCTAAAGTCTGGGATCCTATAACCCTCTACTTTACCTGTTTATAAATCCCATTCCCCTCACTTGGGCTTTAGAAGCAAGCCTGGATTGATATGCTCATTCCCCCAGGGGAATAAAGGAAGGAGGGAAGGAAGGAGGGAAGGAAGGAGGGAAGGAAGGAAGGAAGGAAGGAAGGAAGGAAGGAAGGAAGGAAGGAAGGAAGGAAGGAAGGAAGGGATTATTGACAGACATTGTTGAATCATTTCAGTTGTGACCCCATTTGAGGTTTTCTTGGCAAAGATACTGGAACGGTTCCCCATTTCCTTCTCCAGCTCATTTTACAGATGAAGAACTAAGGCAAGCAGGGTTAATTGACTTGTCACACAGCTAAGAAGTGTCTGAGGTCAGATTTGAACTCATGAAAATTAGTCTTCCTGACTGCACTGCGCTGCCTAGCTACCTTAAACCCACATCTTCTGACACCAGATTCAATGGTCGTTTGATAATAACTTCAGGCAAATCACTTAACCTCTGTTTGTCTCAATTTCCTCAACTATAAAATGGGGATAATAATAGGGCAGACTTCTCAGGATTAGTGGAGATCAATTGAGGTATTTGTAAAGTACTTAGCACAGTGCCTGTCACATAGTAGGCACTATTTAAATATTATCATTATTATTAGACACAAAGATGACTAAAAGTACAGCCCTACCTACCCTCAATGAGTTTACTATCTAGTAGGGGAGCTGCCGTGTATTCAAATAGCTGGGATTCAGAATGGAGGTTCAATGTGCTATGAGAATTCCAAGGAAGGAAAGAGAATTCCAAACTGGGAAGACTATGGCAAGGCTAACATTTGACCTTTGTCCTATAGGTTAGGTTGAATTTTGACAGGTAAGGTTAGAGTTTGGTGGCTGGGTTGAAGGGACAGTGATTATGAGAGAGAAGCCATTCCCCTTGTTTCAATATAATATTAACACTGCTTTACTATTTAATACAATAATGGAGAACCACATTGTCTTAGATTCCCTGGGTTGGATTCTTCCTTGGTTCTCACAGCAGCCAGTAAGCTTTTTTTTCTTTTTTTTTTTCTCCTATTTTCTTTTTCTTCACTCCATGCAGGTCTTCACTTCTGACTTTGCCAATGAATAGCCAGGACAGCTATATCCATCACATTCCTCTCAGCTCTTTATAGTAAGGGAATATGATACCACCCTGTCTTAGTTATTTCTGAATATTCCATTTGGAGTCTTTTCAACATTTCTCCCCAGCCCTCCACTTTCACCAGGTCCCCCCCTCCCCACCCCCAACTGTGTGAAGGAATGACTCGATAACTCGGCTTTTTAAAGGGGCAATCTTAATTTGAACTACACCCAACTTAGGTTGAATACAGTTAAGCCACTTAACATGGCAATTCTAAGTAAGACCCATCTTTTTACTTGTTACTGCTTCCTGAATTTCTGTGTTCAGATTAAGAAGGATATTTTGTTCGTTGTAAGAGTAAATTATTCCCTCCGTTATGAAGGCCAGAATTAGTGTTAGTTCCCTCATCTGTAAATTAGGGATGTAATACCATGTACCTCCCAAGGTTGTTGTGAGAATAAAAATGAGCTAATATATTTAAAGCACCTTTCAAACCTTAAAGTGCTATGTAAATGCTAGCTATTGCTATCATCACCACCACCATCATCATCACCACCTTGACTAGGGTCTCCAAGATTGAGACTGGGTTTATCCACCCACTCATCCCCCAGTTTAGTACTTTGCATTTACCAGGTTTAAAAATTGTTGAATTGAATTGAATTGTGCTACAGAAGGCACAGCTAGATGGTGCAGTGGATAGAGTATCCTGCCTGGAGTCAAGACTCATCTCGCTGCCTTCAAATCTGACCTCAGACACTTGCTAGCTGTAAAACCCTGGTCAAGTCACTTAATTTTGCCTCAGTTTCCTCCTCTGTAAAATGAGCTGGAGAAGGAAATGGCAAACCATTCCAGTATCTTCACCAAGGAAACCTCAAATGGGTCAGGAAGAGTTGAACAAGACTGAAAAATGACTGAAGAACAATAAAATAGAAGTTTCCTCTGTTAGAACAGGAGAGGGTTGGGAGAGAGAAGTTTGACAACTGGGAAGGTAAAGTGGCGATGTTGCCTAGATCTCTCTCCTCCTTTTCTTCTTCCTGTCAGTGGGGCAATTACATTAATATCTTAAGTGCACCCATGTGCCATTGGGAATGAAATGCTATTACATGTTCTCTGAAGCTAGAAACAGTCCTTATGCTTCAGATTTGACATTCCCTTTGTCCAGAAAGAGTCAGCTTCATCTAAAATAAAATGGACAAGTAAGTGTTCCTCTTGTGTCGTTGGAATTATAGATCACTAGTATTCTTCCCTTTAGCTTGGAGCATGGGTGATAAGGCCCCGTAAAAGCGTTTCATGCCAGGGTTGCGGAGGATTTATTTCTTAATAAGAAAGTTGCTACAAAGAAACTTTAGCCTGTGTGCCCGTGGCTTAAATGAAATCAAGGCCAACCTAATGAAAATCAGGCAGAAATTTAATATCCTTTGCCATGCTTTCTGCTACCTTTTCATTTGTCTTTTATGGGAGCTGGTGTGAGAGGAAGCCTCAGGATATTTGCCCCAAGCCGATGCTTGTATTCTTTTAACCTACAGATACTGGTGAGATGGAGGTGGTTGGTGATAGGGGTGGTGGGAGGGATAACACTGACTTGTGGGCAGGGTCCGTAGAGATTATGGAGACAGAATAGAATTTGTGGCAAATAACTTGAAAATAAAATTATGGTAACATCTCAACTACCTGGAATCTTGGAATAGGAATCATTTTGCAAAACTGAATTTGCCAGGTAGCTAATCCGGCCAGCCCTAATTCCCCCAGTTCATTTGTGTATACCTTATCTGACTTAAGCCTTTCACCCCAGTGTGAATCCAGGGACTTATTCAGTCAGTTTGGGTCTAGATACAAAGTTATTACCAGCCGAACAGAAACCTGTTTGTTTGCCCTTTTTGAAGGGGACCAATGACATCGCGAGGTGATGACTTGCGTGAACTGGATTTAAGTCTGGTAGAGTTGCACAAAACCATCAGCTTTACCCTCCCTTCCAGTTGTTGAAGTCCAGCAGCAGGACAAAAATGATGGCCCAGCAGACAATCCCGGGGTCTTTGATGTCTGACCAAGCTCTAAGCGCTCCATAGCACCTGCTTCAGCCACCTTTGTGACCGTTGGAACTAATTGTTCTCACCCACCCATTCTGCCTAGGAAGTCTTCACATGCTTGGAGTAGACACCCCCTAACTCACCAACAGGTTTTGAGGCCCGTTGATTATCCTAAATTTAGTTTAGCCAGTTTTCCAAGATGGTTTACTGGAGTGTGGCTGTTACACATGCTACGGTTTCTTGGAGCCACAGGTGAAAATTGAATGCCAAGTAGGCACCGAAGATGGATGAGCAGCTCTGAAGAGGGTTTGGCAGGCCCTCACACCAGAGGTACTAGCCCTCCTTGAACACCCCCATACACCCTGATATCTATAGTATAGAATTAGCATGTTGTTGAATTAAGTGTCCTGTTTTTCCCAATTTGTAGGTTGGGGATATTGGGGAGATGAGGGGACAGGAAAAGAAAAGGAAAATGTATTTGTTTGAGGAATGGTTGTCGAGACGGTTTCTAATAGTTTGTCTAATTTTATTTTTTACTTTATTTTCTGTTCCACTTAAAATGCTTTTGCTAATCTTATGCTATCAATAGTATAGAATTAGTGAAAGCATGTATTTGGAACAGAAAATAAAATGGAAAAAAATTAGACAAAACATTAGAAACAGTCTCGACAACCATTCCGCAAACACATTTTCCCTTTCCTTTCCTGCCCAAACCCCATCTCCCCAAGATCCTCCACCCACAAATTGGGGAAGACAGGACAACCTCTCATCGGTAGCCTTGAATACTCAGGGCTCACATCTCTCTGACTCTGCTCCTCCTGGAAGCAGATCTTCAAAGCCTCCCCATGGCACTGACAGACCTTGGCTGACAGAGCTGGCTCACCTCTCATAGCCTGGCCAGGAGCCGGATCCTCCAGCCATTCACGGCTCACATTCCTGTTTGGCTCCATGACTTAGGGCCTCCTGCAGGCTCTGCTGTGTGTGTGACTCCTTCTAGCTCTTTCTTTGCTATGATGACTTCTCCCTGCCAGCCCTGTTTCCCATGGGAATTTGAAGTCTCAATCCTCAACCTTCAGGTCTGAATCTTGAGGCCTCATTGCTCATGGAATCTACAGTGGGGATGTGCCTGTCATAGGGCCCACTGGGAAACAGGCTTCTCCTTGTTGGACCCCTGGTACATGAACATCAAAATTTTATCAGTCATTTTAGATGACAAGCTTTCTAAAATGTAGTCTTCTGTACATGCCTGAAGCAGAATCTCTGGGACCTTTTGTTGATGACTTAATATCTTAACTCTGAATGCTAATTATTGTGCTAGGGGTCCCCCAGAGCTAAATAGGGCTTTTTGCCTCTACTCTAACTGGCCTCAGACTTCTAAGCCTTTCAAAGTTCTTGGGTTGTTTTTGATAGGCTTTTTTTCCCCATCTTCCTTTGCTTTCCTCTCTCACTTCTCATTGCTGTTCAGAAGGCCCACCTGTGGCAGCCTCTGGTCCTCCTCTGGCTTGTTTCTTCTAACTTGCTGTGGGTGAGAAGAGACTGTAGGTAACCAAGCTTTCAGATTGTGTGTAAAATTAATCAATAAACTTTGAAGCCTTAGGACCTCTCTCTGGGGCAAAGCCCATGAACTTTAATGCATACTCTTTGATATTCATTCGTTGTGGCTCCTCAGCGGACTTTGGAGGCCTTATTTCTTGATTCTCAGCTGCATTCCAGATAGATGAAGTTACTGGTAGCTTAATTACAGATAGATGAGGTGATGTTGTATTTGTACAATTAATGAAAGCTAAGTTTCAGGTTCCTAATAGCTTAGGCCTGATACCTAAGAGTCAGTGTGGTATAGCAGAAAGAGCTGGGCACCTGGAGTCCAGTGACCTGAGTTCAAATATTCGTGTCATAGTGGACAGAACACAAGACTTGGAGTTATGAAGGTCTGAGTTCGAATCCACCAAAGCCTGAAACACTTATTAGCTTAATGATCCTGGGTAAGTCACTTAATCTCTCTTTGTCTCAGTTTTCTTATCTGAAAAATGGGCATAATGATAACAGTGCTTACCTCATAGGATTTTGTGAGGGTCAAATAAGTTACTGTATATAAATCACTTGGCAAACCTTAAAGAACTATATAAATTCTGCCTATTATTACTGTTAGGACTATTACAACTATTGCTACTATAACCACTACCATTACTACTACTACTACTGCTGCTGCTGCTGCTGCTATGATCATCATCACTACCACCACTACTGTCTATTTACTACTACTACTATTACCACTGCCACTACCACCATAACTACTACTACTACTACCACTACAACTATACTACTACTATCAGTACCATCACCACCACCACCTACTACCACTACTACCACCATTACTACTACTCCTACTACTATTACCAACCCCACTGTCACTACTACCACCAACCATTTCTATTACTACTACTATTACTACCACCACCACTACTACTACTACTACATAATTGATGACCTTGAACAAATAACTTTTTGAGTCTAAGCTTCCTCATCAATAAATAATTTACAGGGTTGTTGGGAGGGATGTTTTATAAATATTAAAATATCACATACGAGTGTGAAAGGCATATAATTATCAGAGATTTGGAATGGGCAGTAAGTATAAGGAATATTTGCATATAAAGCAGGCTATTAACATTTTTTGTTTGGGGTGGGGTAGCAGAAAGAACATTGAGCTAAAAGTCAGGAGACCTGGGTTCTAGTCCTGGCTTTCTGAGTAATTAGTTACATAACTTTGGACAAGTCATTTAACCTTCATAGACCTCAGTTTCTTCAACCCTTCTAATTTTGAAGCTCTCATTCAAGGGATCCTACTCTGAGGGCTGGTGAGAACCTGTCCTACTCTACAGTCCAGTGAGAACCCGTCTGCAAGTCAAATTCAGGGGAGGGACAATTCCTAGTTTTGCGATGCTTCGGCTTTTGATGATTTCCCACAACTGAAAAGCAGATTCAGTTGATTTTTCCTATTGAAGCTCGTGGACAAACTTCAAACCTAAAACATTCAGAATAGCCTCCAGTTGGCAAGAATCTGAACATGCAGATCTATCAATTTCCATTTTCAGAAAAGGAGGAAGTGAATTTTCCAGACACTGATTTTGGTCATTAAAACCTGGAGAGGCAGGCTGATATCATGGAAAGAACATTGAGGTGAAGGTAAGGAATCCTAGTCCCTCTCCTCCTCTCATTTATTGCACGATGTTTGATAAGTCACAGCTTCTGACCAGAGTTTTCTCATCTGTAAAAAAAAAAGGGGGAGTTGGGTTAGATTATCTCAGAGCTCTTTTTCTTATTCTAAAATGATTCTTCATAGGGGGCTAGAACTGATTAGAAGTACTTAAAAGAACTCTCTTCCCTTTTTTCTTCTTTTGCAGTTTGAGTCTATATCCCTGTGCTACTCTCTGTAAACTAGGCCCAAGCATCACTTTGTAACAGCAAGGAAGAAGCATCGTCTATCCCACCCTCCCTTCCCCATTTATCCCCATCCCATTCTGCTCATTGTCAGCTGCAAGGACCAGCTATGGCTTTTGTTGGTTCTCAGCTAATCAAATGGAAAAAGGTGACCCACAGGCCCCTTTTACCTTTGAAAGGTGATGGAGTGGTAGATGAACATGCTTCTTTAACCTCTGATTTGCTTCTCTCTTCCCCTCTCCTTCCCCTTAGACACTAAATCTGCTGTCTGAGCTTGTGAGAGCCTCCCGAGGGGGCTTAACATGCTGCCTCTGCCTTAGTCAGGAGAAAACTATGCAGGGATGTCGGTCACCAAAATCCTGACATCTTGACAAACCCACTCCTATCAACACCCAGGAGGGAGTACAAAGGAAGACAAACAGGAAGGCGCTTCTGCTCTGAGGTAGAGAGTACTTTAGCATCCAGCCTGCTCCTGTCACCATCCCTGATGGCGGATGCCGAACCTGACTTGAACAGATATTTGAAGATTGATTCTCTTAAATAATCAAAAAAATATTTATTAAGCAGCTGTGCTAGGTGCTGGAGATAGGAGCACAAAGAGAAACATCCCTTTTTGTAATGACCTGACATTCAAACAGGGAGACAAGTTCATATAACCACAACTTGTGTATGTGTATGTGTATGTATATGTACATATAGTTTTTGGATACGGACTTCTGGGTCAAGTGATAAACAAGACAGAGCACTAGATATTTTCTCTGATCTCTCAACCTCTCTAACCTCTCCAAAACAAAAATCGTGCACCAAATATAAAGGCATAATTTAGGATAGCTGGAATCCAAGAGGTTAAAAATAAAGAGCCACAAAATGATGTCTACACTGTACTTACTCTGTACCCCTCCACACCCCACACTACCAACAATGAGGCTTTGCAAGCTGACCTACAACTACAACAAAACCCAATCCTATACCCCTGTCTCTTCTCCTTCTTTCCAGTAGACACTGGTTCCAGGTTGTGGAAGTCTGCTCCAGCATTGACAGCCAGCCAGCACAGCACCAGAGAACCTTGTAGCATCAACACACCAAACCTCTGAACTGTTGGTGCAATGGTGAACAACCCCATAGCACCAGTGTTGCAACTCTCTCTAGTGATGGGCCAGAGAACTGAGGAAAAGAGGAGGTGGACAGGACACTGTGTGTGTGTATGTGTTGGAGAGATATGGGGCTGTACAGCACCCCATTAAGCCTGAGAGAGCTCAGCATCTGACTGGGGACAATTCTGTCTACTCTAAAGTCACTTGGGGCAGAAACCCAGGCTGGCGAACTATAAATTTCCCAGTTTCCCAATATGGGAGAAAGTTGAGATGCTTCGAGATCTAGCCCTTGAGAAAATTACTATCAGAGGGGACAGACTCAAAAACCAAGAGAAATAGGAGAAAATCTGGGGGACGGGGGATGGAGGAAGACTGAAATTACCAAAAATTTCAGGAAGAAGAAAACTCAAAGACTTTGAACACAAGCAGATCAATCAACAGGGGAAATATTAACAACAGAAGGAAATATGGATTCTAGATCTAGTAAATTAGTTCAGAAATCTAGGAATAAATATTGCAAAACAAAAGTAAATAATCCAACACTTAATGAGAAAGAGGACTCCTGTGGAATATGAGGAGTACGTGGAATCACAACACCCAGGTCCTGAGTGGTTCAAAAGAGAAACAAGAATTATAAGAAAAGAACTTATAGCCTGCAGAGCAAAAACAACGAGCAGAATGGAAACAAAGAAGGCATAAATAGGAGAATATATACCACATAATGGAGCATGAGAGAGCACTCCCATTGGGAGCAAGATAACCCATGTCAGCCAAGACAGTCCCAGATCTCTGCCAAGGGGAAGTACCCCAAAGCCTCTAGTATAGCAATCTGGGGATAGAGACTGCCAGCTCCTCTCATGTCAGCTTCTTCCCAGAGACCTCTTTTTCAGCAACCAGAAGTGAGGTTGGCATCTTTAATTATCTCTCTTGGAGCTAGAAGCTAGAAATGCCCAAAGTGGCTGCAAAGCCCTAAGAGACCTAAAGAGACCTGAAGAACCTGGCAGTCTCCCTTCTCCTATTCTTGCCAAATCTGCCCTGCCTCTCGTGCAGGTGCCAGACATTGATCTCCCTTAATGAGAAGAGAATCCCATACCAATAGGCTTTGGGACTCTGGTTACAATGAAAATAAAGTATGCTCACCAAGCAAGCAAAACATATTGATTTTCAAAATAGATTGCAATTATAGACAGACAATTATAGGTCTCCTGGAAGAACATGATGGGACACAAAACCTTAACACCATAATGGAGGAGATAATAGAAGAGAATTGCCCAGAACTTTTGAACATAAAAAATTAAATGCCTGTTGAAAGATTGCCTACAGAAAAGGACCCAAGCCTACTCCACGACACATAATGGTTAAATTGAACAATTCGATTCAGAAACAAGTTCTGTAAGTGATCAGGAGAAAAACCTCCAAATTCAAAAGAAATGCAGTGCAAGACTATTCTTTACCCACCAGCAAATGTACGGGTAAATGGAATAAGTGTTCCAAAGAGCAATAGAGCTCAGGATGCAGCTCAGGTTGACCTACCCTGCAAATGTGAGCTGAAATGTAAGTGAAAAAAGATGGTTGTTCAATAATAAAGAGGCATTTGAAACAGTTTCATAAAGGAAACCAGAACTGAAGAGATTACTTTCTTCTTGAACACACTAAACAACAAAAATGCAGGAGGAGTGAATACATGCAGCAAGCCAAAGACAGCAACAGCAGAGAGATCAGTGAGAGACTTCTTTCTAAATGTATACAAAGAGATGAGGGGTAAAAATGGGATTCTGGTAGATGTAACAGGGAAGAAACTGACCTGGAATATTCTGGATAGAACCTGGCAACACCTTGCTACAGGTGAATCGATTTTTTTGAGGGGGGGGGTGTGTTTTATTTTCAACTACATTACAACATGAAAGGGTACATGGAAGTGGGGTAAGGGAACCAAGACAACAGAGAGGAATGTGTGATGTTCCTGGGTCAAATCAAGGACTGGCAATGAGGGGATGGTGACCTTTGTGGTCTCAGTAAGAGAAGGCCTACAGGAGAGCGGGTGAGGAGAGAGGGTAAGTATTGAAAAGTAGGGGGAAAGGAGGCCTTGCTTTGGTGGTGGGCGGGAGTTCTGCTGATGAATGCTCCTATAGGTAAAGAGAGATGGTCTGTAATAGAGGACGGGGATTTTGTGTTGGGTGTGGTCTGAGGGACTTGATACTTGAAAAGTCCAAACATTCTACATTGGCAGGGCAGGAACTGAAATTTCTGAGGGCAACTGGCACCTGGCACCTGGTGGGGTGGATGAGAAGGCATGGACCCAGGGAGGAAATTTTGAGGCAAATGGATGAAAAACGATAACCAGGAAAAAGTATAGATCAAGGGTGGGCTAACTAATCAAGGAAGTGATGAGATAGGGGCCCAACCATGAGGTGTTGTCCCTTCTGACACCTGCAAGAGCTGTCATTGTTCTGAGAGTGAAGCACAATGGAAAAGGGGAATAAATGAGCAAACTCTACAAGGTAGTTGCAGAAACCACCTAGAGGGAGAACCTAGGATGGAAACTTTAGAAATTTTGATTATATGAGGAATACAGAGAATGGGGAAGACTAGATAATTGTAGGAGTCACCAGCACAGAGCCTTTGGCTGCAGGAGCAGATACCCTGGAGGCCTCCAGCCTACACACAGTCTAAAGGTTTGAAACTCCCCTTCTTGAACTTCCAGGAACCATAATGGCCAGGTAAATCAACTCTCCTTCCCCCCCCCCCAACCCAGAGAACACTACCTAGGGAGAAAGAGAGGAGCCAGAAGTGGGGCTTCAGTAGCAAGAGAAGTTGGGGAGAGGGCCCTTCTCGTGGTGGCAGAAGGAGACTAGTACAGGAAGAGAGGTGTCCCACCAGACCCTCACCTCAGCAGAACAATGAGAGTAACTGAGCCTCTGGCGGGGTGGAGCTTACAAACATCAACACCAGGACCCCAGACATGGCTTTGCACAGCCAGGGGAAGTGGCAGACACCAGCAGAGACAACAGCTGAGACCACCCATGCTGTAGAGCAGTCCTGGGGAAGAGGAGACTCTCAGCGATCAGACCACCCCTCCCCCACAGCTCACTAAACCAGAGGCCATAACACATAAAGCCAGTGAACAGACCCACAGATCCCAACACAAGAAATTTGGGACAGAGCCCCCTGAGCCCCAGAAGCAGAGATCCACTTAAGAAGCCAGGAGGAAAAAAAAACACCATGAAAAAGCACACTAAAAACCTTTCAAAGACCATTGATTCCTATCATGGAGACAGGGAAGATCAAAATACCAATTCAGAAGAGGACAGCATGGACACTATACCCACATCTGAAACCTCAAAAGGGAAAGTGAACTGGTCTCCAGACTAACAAGCATTCCTGGAAGAACTCAAGGAGGGCTTTAAAAACCAACTTAGGGAGCTAAAAGAAAAATGGAAAAAAAAATTTCACTGATGAAAACAAATCTTCAAAAAGTAAAATCACCAAAATGGTTAAGGAGAATCAGAATATAAATGGAAAAAATATCGCATTGAAAAGTAAAATCAAGCAAATGGAAAATGAGATAGAGAAGCTAAAGGAATAAAACAATACATTAAAAATTAGACTTGGGCAAGTAGAAGCTAATAACTCTATGAGACATCAAGAATCAGTCAAAATCTAAAGAATGAAAAAATAGAAGAAAACATGAAATATCTGATTGAAAAACAACTGACCTGGAAAACAGATCCAGGAGAGACAATCTAAGAAGTATTGGCTTACTGGAAAGCTACGATGAAAAAAAGAGCCTGGACAGTATCTTCCATGAAATCATTAAGGATAACTACTCTGAGGTCCTAGAACCAGAGGGTAAAATCATCATAGAAAGAATCCATCAATCACCCCCTGAAAGAGATCCCAAATTAAAAACTCCAAGAAATATTATAGCCAAATTCCAGAACTACCAGGTCAGGGAGAAAATGCTGCAAGCAGCTAGAAAGAAACAATTCAAATGTCATGGAAGTACAGTAAGGGTCATGCAGGATCTTTCAGCTTTGACATTAAATGACAGGAGAAATTGGAATATGATATTCTGAAAAGCAAAGGAGCTTGGACTACAACCAAGGATCAACCACCCAGCAAAATTGAACATAATTTTCCAGGCAAGGAGATGGACATTCAATGAAATAAGGGAATTCCAGACCATACTGATGAAAAGGCCAGAGCTCAATGGAAAATTTGCTCTTCAAATGCAAAACTCAAAAGAGACATAAAAAGGTAAACAGGGGAGAGAAAACCCTTGTTAATCAATAAGGCAAATTAGTTACATCCTTATATACTATTATTTTGTTTTATATATGTTTTATATATGTCAGTCTTGAGAATAGTACAGTTTTTATGACAGTGGAAAGGGATATACATAGACTGTGGGTGTCACTATAAAATAACTGACATAATGATAAAAAATATAATTAAGAGATATAAAGAGATGGTTCTGGGAGAAGAGGTAAGGAGGTAGTAGAAAAGGGTAAATTACATGACATGAAGAGGCACAAAATCATTATAGTTGAGGGAAAGAAGGGAGAGAGAAGAGCAGTATTTGAGCTTTACTCTCATAGGATTTGGTTCAAGAAGGGGATAACATACCCTGATAAGTATGGAAATTAAACTTGTACTACAGACAGTAGGAAGGGAAAGGGGAAAGAAAAGGAAAGGGGGTGGTTAGAAGGGAGGGAAGAAATAGCAAGAGGAAAAAGGTAAGACAGGGGAGGGGATTAAGAGGGATGGTAAACTGAGGAAGGTAGCAGTCAAAAGCAAAACTGTTGAGGAGTGGAAGGGAGAAGGGAGAAATAAAAGCATAAATGGGGGGAAATAGGATGGAGAAAAAGACACAGATGGTAATCATAACTTTGAATGTGAATGGGATGAACTCTTCAATAAAATGGAGTCAGATAGCAGAATAGATTAAAAACCATAATCCTACAATATGCTGTTTACAAGAAACACATTTGAAACAGGGGGATATACATAGGGCAAAGGTAAAAGGCTGGAGTAGAATATATTGTGCTTCAGCTAAAGTAAAAAAAAAAGCAGGAGTAGCAATCCTAATCTTAGACAAAGCAAAAGCAAAGATAGATCTAATTAAAGGAGATAAGGAAGGACATTATATCCTGCTAAAAGGCACCATTAACTACAAAGCAATATCATTATTTAACATATATGCACTAAGTCGTATAGCATGCAAATTTTTAGAGGAGAAGTTAAGGGAGTTACAGGAAGAAATAGACAGCAAAACTATAATAGTGGGGGACCTCAACCTCCTCCTCTCTGAACTTGATAAGTCTAACCTCAAAATGAAGAAGAAAGAAGTTAAGGAGGTGAGTAGAATTTTAGGAAAGGCAAATATGATAGACCTCTGGAGTAAAGTGAATGGGGATAAAAAGGAATATGATTTTTTCTCAGCAGTACATGGCACATACTCAAAAATTGACCATGTATTAGGCATAAAAACCTCACAATCCAGTGCAGAAAGGCAGAAGTAGTCAAAGCATCCTTTTCAGATTATGATGCAATAAAAATTATTTGTAATAAAGAACCATGGAAAA
>CM053624.1:89368471-89387139 GCA_028646595.1 Phalanger gymnotis
ATAAAATTGAAATACAGAAAACTATTAAATTAATAAATAAAACTAAGAACTGGTTTTATGAAAAAACCAATAAAATTGATAAACCTTTGGTCAATTTGATTAAAAAAAAGAAAGAAGAAAACCAAATTACCAGTATCAAAAATGAAAAGGGTGAATTCACTTCCGATGAAGAAGAAATTAAAACAATAATTAGGAATTATTTTGCCCAACTGTATGCCCATAAATTTGACAACCTCAGGGAACTGGATGAATAGATACAAAAATATAAATTGCCCAGATTAAGAGAAAAGGAAGTAAAATACCTAAATAACCCCATCTCAGAAAAAGAAATTGAACAAACCATCAATGATCCCCCTGGGAAAAAATCTCCAGGGCCAGATGGTTTTACATGTGAATTCTATCAAACTTTTGAAGAAAAATTAATTTCTATACTTTACAGACTATTTGGGAAAATAGATGAAGAAGGAGTCCTATCAAATTTTTTTGATACAAATATGGTACTAATACGTAAACCAGGAAGAGTCAAAACAGAGAAAGAAAATTATAGACCAATTTCTCTAATGAATACTGATGTAAAAATTTTAAATAATACATTAGCAAAAAGATTGCAGCAACTTATTGGGAGAATAATACACTACGACCAGGTAGGATTTATTCCAGGAATGCAAGGCTGGTTCAATATTAGGAAAACTATCAGCATAATTGATCATACCAACAACAAAACTAGCAGAAAACCATATGATCATCTCAACAGATGCAGAAAAATTCTTTGACAAAATATAACACCCATTCCTATTAAAAACACTAGAAAGCATAGGAATAAATGGAGTCTTCCTTAAAATTATAAATAGCATCTACCTAAAACCACCAACAAGCATTATTTGTAATGGGGATAAGCTAGATGCATTCCCAATAAGATCGGGGGTGAAACAAGGATGTCCATTATCACCCCTACTATTCAAATTGATACTAGAAATGTTAGCTGTAGCAATAAAAGAAGAAAAAGAAATTGAAGGAATTAGAATAGGCAAAGAAGAAACTAAATTATCACTTTTTGCAGATGATATGATGATTTACTTAAAGAGTCCTAGAGAATCAAGTAAATTGATTTGACTTGATGACTTGAAATGACTTTAAATCATAAACAACTTTACCAAAGTTGCAGGATATAAAATAAGTCCACATAAATCCGTGGCATTCCTATACATTACTAACAAAGCCCAACAGCAAGAGATAGAAAGAGAAATTCCATTTAAAGTTACTGTGGACATTATAAAATATTTGGGAGTCTACCTGCCAAGACAGACACAGGGCCTAAATGAACATAATTATGAAAATGCTTTTCACACAAATAAGTCAGATCTAAATAAATGGAAAAACATCAGTTGCTCATGGTTAGGCTGAGCTAATATAATAAAAATGACAAATTTTTCGAAATTAATTTACTTATTCAGTGCCATACCAATCAAACTACCAAAAAAATTATTTTACAGAGCTGGATAAAATAATAACAAAATTCATCTGGAGGAATAAGAGGTCCAGAATATCTAGGGAATTAATGAAAAGAAATGCTAGGGAAGGTGGCCTAGCCATACCAGATATTAAACTGTACTATAAAGCAGCAGTCATCAAAACTACTTGGTACTGGCTAAGAAACTGAAGCTTGGATCAGTGGAATAGGTAAGGAACACAAGACGCAGTAGTCAATGACTATAGCAATCTACTCTTTGATAAACTCAAAAAATCCAGCTTCTGGGCTAAGAATTCACTATTTAACAAAAACTTCTGGGAAAATTGGAAAATGGTAGGGCAGAAACTGGGCATAGACCAATATCTTACCCCGCATACCAAAATAAAGTCAAAATGGGTTCATGATTTAGGAGTAAAGGCTGATACTATAAGCAATTTGGGAAAGCAAGGAATAGTTTACCTATCAGATTTATGGGAAAGGAAAGAATTCATGACACAACAAGAGATAGAGAGCATTACAAAATGAAAAATGGATAATTTTGATTATGTCAAATTGAAAAGTTTTTGTATAAACAAAGCCAATGCAACAAAGATTAGGAGGGAAGCAGAACACTGGGAGCGAATGTTTACAACCAGAGTCTCTGATAAAGGCCTCATCTCTAAAATATACAGGGAACTGAGCCAAATTTATAGGAATAAAAGCCATTCCCCAATTGAGAAATGATGAAAGGATATGAACAGTTTTCAGAGGAAGAAATTAAAGATATCTATAGGCATATGGAAAAAATGCTCTAAATCACTACTGATTAGAGAAATGCAATTCAAAACAACTCTTAGGTCACACATCTCTCCTGTCAGATTGGCTAACATGATAAAAAAGGAAAATGATAAATGCTGGAGAGGATGTGGGAAAATTGGAACACTGTTACATTGCTGGTGGAGTTGTGAACTGATCCAGCCACTCTGGAGAGCAATTTAGAACTATGCCCAAAGGGCTATAAAAATGTTCATACCCTTTGACCCAGCAATACCACTTCTAGGGCTGTATCCTGAAGAGATCACACAAGTGGGAAATGGACCCTTATGTACAAAAATATTTAGAGTGGCTCTTTTTGTGGTAGCAAAGAATTGGAAAAAGTGGATGCCCATCAATTGGAGAATGGCTGAACAAATTGTGGTATATGAATATAATGAAATATTTTTGTGCTTTAAAAAATGGGAAAGATACGGATATTTCATGATAACCTGGAAAAAATGTACATGATATAGTGCTGAGTGAATGGAGTAGAACCAGGAGAACATTATACACAAACATAGATATATTGATTCTGTGATGACTAACCTTGATAGACTTGACTTTTCTCAGCAACACAAGGTGCAAAGACAACTCCAAAGGACTCATGATGGAGAGAACTGTTTATATTCAGAGAAAGAACTATGGAGTCTGAATGCAGATTGAGGCAAACTATTTGCTCTCCTTTTTTTTTTTTCTTCCTTTTGTTTTCGTTTTTTGTTTTTGTTTCTTCTTTCTCCTGATCCATTCCATTGGTCATAATTCTTCTTTACAACTTAACTATTGTGTAAATAAGTTTAATGTGAATTTATACGTAGAAGATATTTCGGATTCCATGCCATCTTGGGCAGGAGTGGGGGGTGGGGGGTGGGCGAGGGAAGAACATTTGGAACTTAAAATCATGCAGAACTGGTGTTGTAAACTAAATTCTTGATTTTAAAGAAAAAAGAAAAAAAGGAAGAAAGACTCTGCATACAGCAAAATATTCGTAGCAGCACTTTTTGTGATAGCAAAGGATGGAACCAAAGTAAATGCCTATTGTTTGGATAATGGCTAAATAAATTGTGGTAGATGAATGGAATGAAATATTTCTGCATAGTAAGAAATGATGTGTGTGATGAATACAAAGTAGCATGGAAAGATCTATATGAAGTGAAGAGTGAAGGCAGCAAAGCCAAGAAAACAATATACACCATAACTAGAACTGTGCAAATGGAAGAACAACTATACACTAAAAAATAAAAGTGAATATAACAAAATTATAAAGATCAAGCAAAACCCCAGTGAAAAGATATGAGAGGGTACTCCCAACCCACCCCTTTGTGGAAATGGGAGAATCCACAGATATTACACATTGTACCTCTTTTCATGCTTTTTCAACTATCAATCAATTGTGCCGATCTTTATTTCTTTTCTAAAAAACATTGTTTGTTATATGGGATGGTTCTCTGGGAGGGGTGGAAGAAGGATACTTGGGATAACTATGATGATATAAGAATCAGAAGACATCAATAAACACATGTTATATGGATACAGCTTATATGTGATATGTTTTTATATGTATGTGTATGTTTATTTCAATCTCTGTCTCTATATAGTTTAAATACAGATGTCCCCAAAATCTTAATCTTCAATATCTTAAAGCCACACTAAGACTTTTGGCTCACCCTGTATAAAGTGAATAAAAACAAATATATACCAATTATTTAAATACAAAGTAATTTAAGAGGGAGGGCACTAGTAGTTGGGGGAATCAGGAAGGACTTCATGCTGAAAGTGGTACCTTCGTAGGATCATAAGATTTAAAACTAGAAGATGCCTTGGAGGTTATATATTATGACCCATTAATTTTACAAATGAATACACCAAGGTCTAGACAGATTAAATGACTTTCCCAAGGTCATAGGGCAAATAAAGAGCAGAGTTGGGATTTGGTCCCAGGTTACATGGCATAAATTCTTGTGCCCTTTCTGCTTCCTGAAACTTACTTAATAACTTCACAACATAACTACCTGATGCCCCTAGCTTTGTCTTTCTCCTTGTCCTTGGCCAATTTCATGGATTAGACACCCCTCCTGCCCAGCCTGAACTTGATTCTCCCTAGCTAGTTACTAACCATGAGATCACTGGTGTGCTACTCTGGTACTTATTCAATTCCTCTCAATTTTGTTGAATATGAGAGATTACTTCCTGCAAAGTTATCATTGATTTTTACAATTGATTTGCTCCTTCCTTTTATCCAATAGAGTCCCTCTCTTTAAGTCAAAACTTAAATACCTTCTTCTATGGGAAGTCTCTCCTGATCTTCCTTTTCTCCTCTTCCATAGAATATTATGTTTAATTACTTTGTATATGTGTTCATTAACTTTTTGTTTATGCTGTACATACTTTTAATGCACTTTTGGTCTCCTCTATTAGATTTCAAGCTCATTGGCATTAGGGACATTTTCACTGTATCCCTAGCATTTAGCATAGTGTCTTGCACATGGTAGACACTTAATAAATATTTGTGGAATTGATTGATTGGTAGGGAAATCTGTTTCTTCGGTATGTTCCTGATTTCCAGCTTGCCTCCCTGAGACCGTTAGAATGTATTTTCTTGGGCGACCTTGGGTTCTTTCTCTTGGTTTGAGCCAAGGTCTTATCTTGCTCCTAGCTAAAGCACTCTGAACCTTATACTTCCTCAAGACATTCCTTGAGATTCACTGTTGAAATCCCTTCTCTAATGTATAGAGGTCCAGAGATGTGTCTAATTCTTTTAACCAATCCTAATTAATTTCATGTGAGTTCATCCAATGACTCAAACACTTCATTCCACCCAAATGGGTTAATGACTTATTTGCACCTAATTTACACCTTTGATTGGTAGATTAACTAGTGTCTAGGGTTTTTTCATATTTAGTTTATACTTTTCATTGACCGAGACATTCGTGCACTATAGAGGTATTTAGTCATTTTTGTTGCGTCCAACTCTTTATTACCCCATTTGGGGTTTTCTTGGCAAAGATACTGGAGTGGTTTGTAATTTCCTTCTCCAGCTCTTTTAACAGATAAGGAAACTGAGGCAAACAGGATCAAATGACTTGCCTAGAGTCTTGCAGCTAATAAGTGTCTGCAGCTGGATTTGAATTTAGGTCTTCCTGACTCTGGGCCTAGTGCTCTAGCCACTGTGCCACCCACCCTATAAAGGTACATACACTATGTATGTATGTACACACATACGCTAATTGGAGTTCAGAGGTGGAGGTAGCAACATTCCTATTACAGAAATGAATGTAAAAATCAAAGCCAGTATGGAGTGGAAGACAGAGTGCTGGCTTTGGAATTGAGAAGACCTAGCTTCAGGTTTTACCCCGACACATGACCAAAATCACTTGACCTTTCATTGCCTTCAGGCAATTCTCTAAGACTATGAATTTCAGGATTGCTCATCAAATAAATTGCTAATCTGATAAACTGCTTTTTTTTATCAGAGCAAAGCAGGTCAAAGGTTTTGGTTTTTGTTTTAAAGAAGTTCAGTACTTCCTCCCTTCAGATTGAATGTAAACTTCTTGAAAGCAGAGGCTATTTAATTTTTGTCTTTGCATCACTGGTACTTGGCACATAATAGGCCTTAGTAATGCTTGCTGATTGATGGATTCCTTCCTTTCTTCCAGATTTGTCCAGGCTTTTTGGTTTTTTTTTGCTACATATTTGTTTCTGTATAACCCAACCCTCTCCCTTATAACAAAGAGAAACAACTAAGTGAAATCAGCAGACCTTGCGCGACACTCTGTCCCTATAGTCCCTTGCCTCTGCAGATAAGAAAGAGAGAGGTGTATTTTCTATCTGTTCCCTGTGAAAAACCTTCAGTGGGTTTTTTTAGTTACTCAGAGTTTATTTTCCTTCTAATCCTCTTTTCACTTACTGAAGTCACTTTGTATGTTGTTCCGTTTCTTCTTATTTGATTCTGTATCAGTTCATAAAAATCTTCCCATTTTTTTAATTCCACATGTTCATAATTTCTCATTGTACAAAAATATTCCAGGATACAGGCTTTGTTTCCAGTTCTTTACTATCACGAAAAGAGCTGTCATAGGCCCTCATTACCTCACGTCTGGACCATTGCAGTAGCCTACCAGTTGGTCTCCCTGCCTCCACTTTCTTTTTTACTCCTACCCATCCTCCACTATCCAGCTGTCAAACTGAGTATAACCGCAGATCTGACCATGTAACTATCCAATGAACTCCAGCAACTCCCTATCACCTTCAGGATAAAATGGAAAATCCTGTGTTTGGCTTACAACACCACCCTTTCCAATATACTTTTCCGGTCTTCTTCTACTTTGCTCTTGTCACATACTCTGTGATGTGGTGACACATTCTTCTTCCTTGAACTAGATATTCCATCTCCTGACTCCAGACACTTCCATTGATTGTCCCCCATTCTCGGAATTCTCTCCATTCTAGACTCTGTCTCCAGGCTTCACTGGCTTCCTTTAGATGTCAGCTTAAATTCCACCTTCTACAACAAGTCTTTCCCAATTCCCCTTAATTCACCCCTTAGCTGGTGATTTCTCTTCCTTTTCCCCTCTGATTATTTCCCATTTGAAGAGCTAGGTGACACATGGGATAGAATACTGGTCTGGAGCCAGGAAGACTCATTTTAGTGAGTTCAAATCTGGCCTCACACACTTACTAGCTGTGTGACCCTGGGCAAGTCACTTAACCCTGTTTGCCTCGGTTTCCTCATCTATAAAATGAGCTGGAGAAGGAAATGGCAAACCACACCAATGTCTTAAAGTTGGACATGACTGAAAAAGGACAACAACTTCCTATTTATTATGTATATATCTTGTTTGTACATGGTCGTTTGAGTTTTGCCTTCACCATTAGGTGGTGATGTCCATGAGATCATGGACAGTTTTTGTTTTTCTTGGTATCCTCAGTACTCAGCATGGTGGCTGGCACACAGTGAGTGCTTAATAAATGTTTATTGACTGACCAACTGACTGCTATGAATATTTTGTCATTGTACCTGTCTGTCTTTTACTGCTTGTATAAGGCCTGCACTGCCTTTACTTTCTTTGTCTGTGCTGCATAGTGGGATTGCTAGGTTTAAGGGTGTGTATATTTTCAATACTTTTTCTTCATAATTTGGTCAGATAGCTTTCCAAAACCAGTGGCCCCCTTCTCAGCTCCACCAACAGTATATTAATGTGTCTGTCTTTTTGCAATATCAGGTGAAAGCAAGCAAGACCCCTCTAGCACATTTGGCCTGATTTTGGCGTCTAGAGTCCCACAGGATGGGCAGCATGGATGGGTAATGATATATATGGTAAGCATATAATGATAATGTATTAGATCACAGATTTTACTTGAAAATATTCAAAATATTCAGCACCTCAAAAGTTTATAGTTTCAGTTTTTGGTTTTGTTTTCAACTCTGCTCTCAAGATTTTTTTTCTGATGGACATTTATGCCTAGAATGCTCTTTTTCCTCAGTTTTACCAATTGGCTTCCTTTTAGCCTCAATTAAATCCCACCTTCTACAGGAAGTATTTAATTCTAGTGCCTTCTCTCTGTTAATTACTTCCTACTTATCTTTTATATAGCTTGCTTTGTATATATTTGTTTCCATGTTGTCTTTCCTATTAGAGTATAAGCTCCCTGAAGGCAGAGATTGTCTTTTGACTTTTTTTTTTGTATTCCCAGAGTTTAGCACAGTGCCTGGTCACATAGTAGATGCTTAATAAATGTTGATTCATTTATTTTGTTGTGCACAAATTGAAACAAGATACCTTTTCTCAGTGCCTCAACTTTTATTTTGTTGATTGCAACTCTGATTTTATACATAGAATATTTTTTTAATGATTCACATTTCTTAGCTTCAAGTCCCAAATCCTTCCCAGACATCTATCCTCAACCTTTACTTCTGATACTTGTTAAATCTCTTTTCTTTCACTGCCATCAATGACTTCTTTCAGCCTTAGCCATGGCAATCTGTTCACTTTGTTTACCCTGATAATCAAAGGGAAGGCCTTAGTTTGCCTTTCTACTGCTTCCTGATTTCAGAGCTCTTTTTTTTTCCCTTGAGGAAAAAGAAAAGGAAAAAAAAAACCAAACCACCCACACAACTAGATAGGGCATCTTGCCTTTTTCTCCAATGAGAAAGTTATTTTCTCCTTTCCTTTTTTTTTCCTTTCCCAGAAAATCACTCCCCCCTCCCATCTGTTAATTGACTTCTTTAGCTGGAGTTGGATGTATCTTGAATCTTCATAAAATACTTGTTTCTTTGTCTTTTGGTTGCTACTAGCAATAGTTTTAACTAAAACTGTTTTCATTTAAAGGGACCCAATAGAAGTGATCATTTTGAAAAAATTTGAGCAGCAAATTGAAACATGATTTTAATTGGGTTCATTACATGGGATGTCACTGATGTGCCTGTTTGGGATATTATGAAACCCCTTCTTTACAATAAAGATCTCAGTGAACCAATCAGGTAACATTTTAAGGGACTCCGTGGTTGACAACGTGTCTGTAGAATATTTTAAAAATTAGAAAATACCACAGTGTGTGTGACTCAGATTTCATCCAGGCCAGCATCCAAGGATTAAATTATTTGGAAGATTCAGGTCACTGGTTAGAAAGCACTGCTTTGATCTTCTGACTATTAACATGAACTGAGAACAGCCATGTAAACTGTTCAAGTTTTCCTCCAAAGAGTAACTGAGGTTTATGTTGGTTACCCACAAATGTGTGGACTTACTTAGGTCTGCACTGTAGCATGGCCAGTCCTCACCTAAGTTGCCATTCCAAGTTCCAGGTAACCACATGGAAGCTGTGTGGTGGTGATGGGGAGAATTTGATTTATTATTGCTGAGAAGTTTGCATTATGAGATGATGACTAGTCCCCTTGTTGGTTAGAGTTAGAAAAGCTGATGATTCAGTGGGTGTATAAAAGGAAGCTGCCCCCCCCTTCTTCACTTCTCTTTGTTTTGACTTTCCTTGTATAGGAAGGTGGGGGGACTGGCAGGGTTCTTTCCTCTACCCCAACACCCCTCCTCTTTGGAGCATGGGCTTAACTAGCATTGAGCTTATGCCTGGGTGTTTGCCAGACATCTCCACTTTGTGTTTTCTTTCCTGAGAAGGTGACTGGTTCTCAGGGTGGACATGTCCAGGTTTGGAGTTCTGAGGTCATGAATCCAGTGAGAAGAGAGGTTGGTTGTGGCAATAGCAGGAGTAGGTTGTTGAGAGGATGGCCACCTATAGGAAGATTGGTCTAAGTCTGGCCATTCTACCAGAAGTTTTTTGGGCAGTGCAGAGTTGAGGTGAAATTTAAAATGCCTAATCAGCAGTCCTGTGAACTTCTTTACTATCTGATAAGGCAGAGATGTGTTAGAGCCAGCTATTATCAGCTCTTAAAAGCCAATTGTTAAATTTTCAGGATGAGTATTTACATTTTGGAAATTGGCAAATGATATAAATCTGGACCTGTTTATCTAGACTTAAAAAAATGATAGCGAAATGGTTAATAATGCAGATTAAACTTAAAAATGTGTCAGGAATATATTTTTTTTTTCTCAGAGCTGATTGTTAAACATTGACCACCATGCCACTGAGATAAGGTTAAATATTAGCTTCTGAGTAGATTTTTTAAAAAAGAATTATCTATTTTGTTCTGAGCTTTATTTTAAGAGTAGTTACAAGGTGTCATTGAATATTGTTCTGTTAAAAACAGGCTTGTGAGTCTTCTGTGTTTAGGTCTTTCTTGCACGTATAGGAACAAATTACCTGTTCCTTACCTGATTCATACTGAACATTGAGTGCTCCATTAATTCTTCACATTTTTTAGGGGGGGGGCCTAGAAATGAGCCGCAAATAAAATCATTTCTGAGGCACTGAAGTGGGGAACTGGATGAACTGAAGAGCAGGAGAATGGGGAGCCCTTCAAAAGAGTCAAGGTTGCTCAGGGTCTAACTCAATTAAAACACATGCCTGGGCATAGAACAAGGATGGGTCCAGTACTTCCAACTCACCACATTTCATCCCTATACATCCATGGGAAAATTTGGTATCAGTTCTCTTTAAGGTCTTTCTTAGCCTTAAGGGTCTGCCTTCCTCCTTTTCCTATCCAAATGGAGTTGAGAAGTGGAGATAAAGTCTCAGTGTTACACCCTTTCCCCAGGTGGGATTAGCTAACAGGTCATCCCTCAAAAGCCACTGCCTTTGGCACTGAGAGAACTGGCTCCTTGAGCCAGGACACCAGCACATTCCTATAGAATTTTAACATTTGGAACTGCTTTTGTTATGAACAGTCCTGTGAGGTGGGTAGGCCCCTTTACCCAATCCAAAATTGGGCCAGGATCTCTCCAATAATGTCTCTATGCCACACCCCTCCCCTCATCCAAGGAATTCAAAGCTGAACATAGCTAGAGTAGGAATGGGAATCTACTTTCTATGAGGACAAGTTTCCACTCCTCCCCAGGGTCTAGCCATTAGCCTTCCTGATCCTCCCCTTTTTCCTTAAAGAGTATTGTTCAGTGGATCATTGGGGATGGGGTGGGGAAGAAGAAAACTTATTGACCTTTGAAAAATTCCTACCGTGGATTTAGACTTTGAAGACATTGAGACTACCTCCTCATTCTACAGGTAAGGAAGCTGAACCTGAGAGGTAAAGTACTATTTGAATTTAGGTCTTCCTGACTTCTATTATCCCGCTTAGCTCCATTCCCCTTTTCTCTTCCCCTTTCCCTTCCCTTTCCCCCTTTCCTTCCCACCCCACCATAGTTCAGCTCCTAAGTAGCTTCATCTCTAGAAGATGACTTAAGAACACTGCTTGGGCAGTATGTAGTTGTTCAGTCATGTTGGACTCGTTGTGACCCCATTGGGGGTTTTCTTGGCAGAGATACTGGAGTGGTTTGCCATTTCCTTCTCCAGCTCATTTTACAGATGAGAAAACTGAGGCAAACAGGGTTAAGTGACTTGCCCAGGGTCATATAGCTAGTAAGTGTCTGGGTTCAGATTTGAACTCAGGAAGATGAGTCTTCCTGACTCTAGGCCCAGTCCTCTGTGCACTGTGGTGCCCTTTAGCAGCCCTTATATACATAGATGCATAAATACAAGCATAAGAGAAAATGCTGCCCAAGGGGTCCCCACTTGAAGAAGATCAGCAAAACCCTCCACATTTACAAAGCAAATTAGCTAGGGGATGATTTATTTGCATGTGTTGATCTCAACAATGATCTCACCAGTGCTGGGAGGTGCCTAAGTATTCATAGAATTGAATTCCCGATGAGAGAACTCCCACAACAAAATGAAGATCCTCCACTCCTCTGCAGTTTGTTGTCTTACAGTAGTGATTTGCAACCTTTTTGCTCTCGGGACCTCTTTACACTCCTAAAAATTATTGAGGATGCCCCCTAAAAAGCGTTTGTTTATCTGGGTTATATCTAATGACATTTATTGTATTAGAAACTAAAACATCTTAGTATTATTATGAAAATAATTTTGACATCTTAGATGCCCTGAGAGAGTCTCAGAGATTTCTAGGGAATACCTGAGCCACAGGTCCTAGAGAATTGCCTGGGGGTACTATGAGATTAAGCCACTTGACCAGGGTCACACAGCCAGTGTGTAGGGTAGACCAGACTTGATCCTAAGTTTCCCTTGTTGTGGTTCATCCTTCTTGCTCAATGAGGACCAACAACACCACAAGGGTGATGATTTGCAAAGTCATCAACCTTACTCTATCCTCCAAAGACATCCAAGTCCAGTGGCAAGACCAAAGTCAAGATGATTGGTGATGGCCTGGGATGCAGTGGATGGCCTTGGCCTTTCTAAATTAAAGTCTTTCCCATGCTTCAATTTGTCTCCAAATCAGTCCCTATCTACTATTCTGTGCTGTCCCTCAGGCAGGTAATTATCACCTACCAGAAGACACCATATATAAGCAAGCCCCCTCCACCAACCCACTGAGGCACTTATAATACATGATTCGAAAGAATTTGATTCATATAAAACTTTGCAAGAGCTTATCTATTGTATAAAGTGAGGTCCAACCATAACTAAAGTAAGGTTATCAGGCAGGTGGGATTAATTAGAGAAGGTGGGGCAAGTGTTTAAAAGTGGTATAGAGAGAAGTACCTTGTATCCCACCATGCTTATTTATAGTGAATTAATTCATTCTGATGGTATTCGGTAAAACAAGTCTACTTGGTCATGACAGAATCATAGCTCTGCCTTGTGACATTTGTAGGTTTGGATTTTCAGAGCTGGTATCCCAGAGGCAGGGTTTTTTTTTTTTTCTTTCTTCAAGTTATTTGCTTCCAGGCAAGTTGGGATGAGGCACTTGTAGACATCTACAGAGAAGTTTGATGGAATGACGGGTTGCTTGATTGATTCATTCATTGTAGCCAAGGTGGCTCTGTCCATTGGTTGTGACTATACAGGTACTCAACCAATATCAGATAGTTTGGTTTAACAGATGGTTCTCCAGTCCACATAAGAGACTGTAGACCAGTGAGCAAGAAGCCTTTGGAGACTTCACTAAGCCACTGTACTAGTGTCTGTGTCCTCATTTATCCTTGTTGGATTCTCATTTGAATTTTTTTTGCTCTTTCAATATTCTGTCATTTCCATAATTTCAAGTCAAACTCTGAGGGTCACTTCATTCAGTAATTGAGAGGACTAGTGAGATTAAGTTGGTGAAATATGACAGGAGCTATAGCTGGGAGATGGGGTAGATGAATTTTATTTCTAGCTTTCACCAACTCTTTTCTTTTTTATAGAGAGCCCCACTCTCCATAATGTGGGGTCACATTGCCACAAACCCAAAAGGGGGTCACAAAGACATTACCAAACAAAAGGAAATGCTTTGAAGCAAATTTAATCACATTTTTAAGTGTCTGTTACCTGAAGACTAGCTTAGCTGGGTGCAGAGAAGCTGATCATCAACTCGACTGCAGGGAAATGAATTCTGGGCCCAAGCAACTCCCAAAGACTAAAATGAAGGCAAAGAAGAGTTCAAGTTTGCACTGACTTTGGTAACGACATCGCCCACTGAATCAGAGGTCCTCGAAGTATTGAAGCTTTTCTAGGTCAGGCTTCCCATATTTTCCCAGAGTCTTATTTATGTGCTTATAAACTGCCATGGAGTTATTAGAGGATTTCCATCATGGGAGGTCTTCAAAAGGCTTCCAGCCATATAATGTGGATATATTTCATGTTCAGAAAAGACTTCCGAGGAACCATCCAGCGGGAAGATTTGTATGGGTGATGCATATCAAGATTTGATGGGAAAAGATTCGTCCACTATAACACTAAGCTATATTTGAAGAAACAAGGTAATCACCCTTCACTCATGTCTCTGTGACCCCCTTTTGGGTTTTTCTTGGCAAAGATACTGGAGTGGTTTGGCATTTCCTTCTCCAGCTCATTTTACAGAGGAAGAACTGAGGCAAACTGAGTTAAGTGACTTGCCCAGGGTCACACAGCTGTTACATATCTGCGACTGGATTTGAATTCAGGTCTTCCTGACTCCAGGACCATGCTGTATCCACTTTACCACCTAGCTGCCTAGTTAACGTGGAGCACCTTAAGCCAAGAGAGCATTGATATGTGAAAAGGGATTTAAGATCTAAGGATAGAAGATGCAGCTTGGTCACTGTCATGATCATGGTGTCTTTGCCCTCAGAATTAGGGTGACATACTGAACAGAGGGCTGCCTTCAGCCTGCTGGAGTCAGCATTACCAAGTTCAAGTCTAGCCCTTGACACACAGTTCATGGATTTAGAGCTGGAAGGACGTTCAGAGATCATCTAGTTCTTCCCCTTCATTTTATAGATGAGGAAAAGTGCTTTGTCTAAGATCCCACAGGTAATCACTGAGAGAGTATGATCTCGAACCCAGGTCCCCTGGTTCTAAACAAAGCCCCTTTCCTATGGACTATACTGCCTCTCATGAATACTGACTGTGTGATCCTAGATAATTCCTTTAACCTTTCAGGCTACTCACTTAAGCTTATTAAATTGCAGAATAATGGCTGACCTACATTTGCAGAAGCAGCTTCCTTTCTTGAAAACCCAGATGCTGCTGCAATCACAGAACCAAAAAACAAAACAAACTTCCCCACTCATTTTGGCAGAGAAATGCCAAACAGAGGAATTTGGATGTCATCTTTGAGGTAGTAGGGAACCACAGGAATGTATTGGTGTGTGAAGAATGATGTGGTCAGACCTGTGCTTTGGGAATCTCACTTGGACAGTCCTGTGAAGAATGGTTTGGACTGGGGAGACACTGGAGACAGGGAGATAATTTGATGTCCAGGTGAGAGGTGATGATTATCTGGAACAGAGTGGTCCATGTGTAAGGGAGATTTGAGAGATGCCATGGATGCAGAATTTATAAGATCTGGCAACCTATGGAATGAAAGTTGAGTGTGACCTTGAGGCATTTTAGAGGTCATTGAATACAACCTCTAGGTGAGGAAATGGGGTATCAGGGTGGCTAATTGGCTGTCCCAGTAACTTGGCTAGTTAAGTTTTTGAGGAAGGATTTGACCCTAGGTCTTCCTGACTCCACTCTAGCACTCTATCCACTACACCAGGGGTGGGGAACCTACTAGGTCTTTGGGTGTGGCCTTTTGACTGAGTCCAAGTTTTACAGAACAGATCCTTTTATTAGGAGGATTTGTTCTGTGAAGTTTGGATTCAGTCAAAGGGCTGCACTTGAGGACCTAGAGGGCCACATGTGGCCTTGAGGCCACAGGTTTCCCACCCCTACACTACACTCTCTGGCTGCCTAGTGTTTAGAAGGGTGGTGCTACCCACAACAGAACCAGGCAAACTAAAAAAAAGAGATGGGTTTTAGGGAAAATTTAATGAATGCTGTTTTTGACATATTGAGTTTGAGATATCTATGGGACACCATTGATGAATAACTGAAGCTTAGGAGAGAATGGCTGGATGTATAGATATAGGAGTCATCTGTGGAGAGATAACAAGTAAACTCTCAGGAGCTCAAAGAGCAAGAATTATAGCATCTACCACGTGCCCAGAATTATGCCAGGCTCTGTGGGGTATGTATGAACTATGTAGTCTCTATTGAAAGAGAGCTAAATACCCATGAAACAATTAGTGGATTATATACTCTTAAGACTGTATATAATTCAGTACTAAGTTGCATGATATAGAAAGACTTCCAGTACTGTGGTTAAGAAAAATGATCAATTCATTCACTCATGCAACAAATATTTATCAAACATGTGCAAGGCATTGTTAGGCACAGACAACTGTACCATAAGGCAATATATAAATGTTTTATGAGTGGTACATGTGTTCTCATTGCCAAAGATTCCCGGGACTCCACAATCTCCTAAAAACAAACATTTAGGATAATCCAAAGGGAAACAGAGGAATATATAGTAGGCATAAATAAGCTACAGTATATTACCAATGATTTCTGTGTATACTCCGTGGTCTAATGGCCCCTCATAAGGAACTCTGGGCTCATACAAACCTGGGTTCCATCTTGCTACCCAGATCCCCAAGGGGGTCAGGTTTTCTTTGACTCTCCACTCTGGAGAAAACCTTTAAGATATCTCTAAAATGAAGTTCTTAACCTTAGGTTCACAGCCCTCCAAAGGATGTGTGAATACATATCGGAGGTTTTACGAACTAGGATGAAAAAACATACATCTTTATTTTCACTAACCTCTAACTGAAATTTAGCATTTCCTTTAATTATTTATAAACACTATTCTGAAGAGGTCCACAGGCTTTACCAGTTGGCCAAAGGGATTCAAGACACCAAAAAGGTTATAGCCTTAGATCTAAAACAGCAGTTCTCAACTTTTCTGGTTTTTAGGAAATTTTTATACTCTTAAAGTTTTGAGGATCCTATTCCAAGAGTTTTCATTTATGGAGGTTACATCTATCAATATTTATTATATTAAAAAATCTTAGTATTATTATGAAGATAGTTTTGACATTGAAGACCTCCTGAAACGATCTTGGGGACCCTTAGCAGTGCCTCACTTTGAGAACCACTGCTCTAAAACAAAGTTTGGATATAGGTCATGTATAGGGTTTTCCTATAGGTGAGTAACAGAGTCCCTGTCTACAAAGGTACTCAATCTTTGGTATCAAGTATAAGATAGATTTTATTTCTTCCATGACAGAATGAATGAATGAAGAAAGTATTTAAGTGCTAACTATGTACAAAGTACTGTGCGAAGTGCTGGTGGTTCAAATAGAAAAGTCTGATAGTCCCTGCTCTCAAGGAGGTCAGACCCTAATGGAGGAGACAATCTATGGAAGATTTCAGCTGCAAATCAGATGGAAAAGTCCCATGATCCTTAGGGTACAGTGGCAAAGTAGATGTTGATGCCTCTTCTTTAATGTAACTTTCACTGGGGATAATAATAGCACCTATGTACCAGGGTTGTTGTGAGAACAAAATGAGATAATATTTGTAAAGCACTTATCAAATCTTAAAGTACTATATACGTGCCAGCTATTATTATTAAAAAAACCAAACCATAAAGCACGCAAATCGCTCATTAGGCTGTTCTGGAAATTGAAGGCTGAACAGATGAGAAAGCTGAAGAGATATCTTTCACACTCCTTAGATCTTCACTATTTCGCAACAATGGCCACAGAAGGTTAGCCAAGTCCTAGTCAGCCATGGCATGACTTTAGTCCATTAGTTATAGCATCCTTCCATTGCCAATCCTCTCCTCCTCTGAAAAGAATGCTGTTAAGGACATCTCCATCTGGGCAGCTGATGCCCAAGTCCCCAGCTCAGGAACTGTAACTCCTAAGACTGGAAAGGTCCATTTCTCAGGATAGTTAGGTGCTGACCTGTGCTCAGAAAAGGAAACAGAAGAGAGGAAGGAGGTAGCCAAAACCTGGGAGATATAGAACTTGATCACTCCCCGTATTAACGGTCTTCTGTGAGGACATAGACCTACCACCTGCCTTGCTGTTCCTAAGTTCAAAAAAAATTAGGAAACAGAAAAATGAAAATAATCTAAATGGCTAATAGCAACAAATTAATTGAGAGGAAAAGAGGAAAAGCTATATGCTTTCCCTCCTGAGAAGCAACATCTAGCCCCAGATGAGCTCATAAGGCACCAGGATTTTAGCACCTGGAGGTAACTAAAAGTCACCCCCTCACCCTCCCGTGAGAAGGCAAACTATCCAGGGCAAAAATTTCTTCAGTGGGTACCTATAAAACAGATGACAACCTGTAAGTTTCTCCAATGGATTTCTGCAATGCATAGGGCAATCCAAACAGAAGCCTGGATGAGATTCCCCGGGGGGTCCTTGAATCACTTAGAATACCTAAAATTTCTCGAATGGATTCTTGCAAAAAGTAGGGTATCCAGATGGAGATCTGGACTCACCCATGATAGAATAAGCAGACTCCATCACAAAGAAATCAAACAAATTCAGATAAATCTCAAAGATCTGTAAGTTCCCACAAAAGAGAATTTGGGATCGATTTGAACCCCTCAGGGTTAGATTTTATCCTGGAAGCCTGACCTGAAGAGATTTTCTTTTCTCCCAAATCTCACGCCTCAATCATTCTCAAGGCAGCTCCAGTCTTTGGGGTTCAGTCAGAGGAATTTTCTGTGTCCTCCCAGCAAGGCGTACCCTTCTAACCAAGGTCCACACAATACAATCCCATAAAATTAATTAGTGGAGTCATTAAATTGAGCAAGAGTTCTCATCATCCCAGCTACATCTAAAACAAATTATATAAAAATATTATCCAGGAAATGCATGATAGGGACAGAAGGTGGGCTAGTCATGTAGTGAGAGTGAGGAGTAGCAGATGGATAGTGCTGCCCAAATACCCACAGAACGTTAAGCACCTAGGAGAAATTCTCCATTGTGTTGGGCATGTGATGAAAAACTCAAGGGTCAAGTAGGTGGCTGGGAAGATGGCCAGGAAGCAAAAACGGTCTCAAATTCAGACTCAGACTTTGGAATCTTTCTTTGGTGACAAAGAAGATCAAAGTATACATCCAGAAGAAGTCAACGAAGTCAAAGAGCCTACATCAAAAGCCTCCAAGAAAAACATGAACTGGTCTCAGGCCATGGAAGAGCTCAAAAAGGATTTGGAAAAGCAAGTTAGAGAAGCAGAGGAAAAATTGGGAAGAGAAATGAGAGTGATGCAAGAAAATCATGAAAAACAAGTCAATAACTTGGTAAAAGAGACCCAAAAAAAATAATGAAGAAAACAGCACCTTAAAAAATAGACTAACTGAAATAGCAAAAGAGCTCCAAAAAGCCAATGAGAAGAAGAATGCCTTGAAAGTCAGAATTAGCCAAATGGAAAAGGAGGTCCAAAAGACCACTGAAGAAAATACTACCTTAAAAATTAGATTGGAGCAAGTGGAAGCTAGTGACTTGATGAGAAA
>CM053624.1:89387639-89408664 GCA_028646595.1 Phalanger gymnotis
ACGCAAAATTGTCTGGCCCAATTGTTAGACATGAGGAGTTTTAATAACTTGAAGCATTTTCTCCTTATTCTAACCAGAACTACAACTCTGCTGCTCTCAGATGTCCCACGGAGGAGGTTCCAAAAGATTATTTTATTGCAGAAGGCATTTATTTCCGAAATCTTATATGATGGTTTTAACCTATCTTGCTTATTGCCATTCTCTGTTGCTGGAGGATTGCCTTTCACACAAAGTCATTCTCAGATACCAAATTCTTGTACAAATAACCATTTCCTTTGTAAGCATCATTTTCCTGAGTAAACACAGTTTCCTTTACAAACTGAAATCTTCACCATTTTCCCTTTTTATTCCTCTTTTCCTATTGCATACATTACCTTTGGTACAGATTCACTGGCTGCCTCATCCTTTGGAGCTGGTCCTAATCATCCATGCCACATCGATTTCAACATTTCAGGTGTTTCCCTATGCCTTTAAGTCTATCATCATTATCCTCCTGCTTTTAGATAATACTAACCAACCACGATTCATTTCCCGGAGCCCTAACTAGGCTGGGGTGACTAGGGCTTTGCCTCAGGGCATCAGACTTAGAGAATGCTAGCAGAACTTACAATCCATCAGTGGCATAAAAACAACAGAGTTTAGCACCTAACAAGGAATAGTCAAAATAGGAAGTTAGCAGCTGGTGGGCTTGGGATGAGCTCTTCTTCATTCTTTTCCTAACCCTGTTACTGCCTTCTAGACTTCAAAATCATGTCTTTGCTATTATCTCATCCTGAAATTCCCTCAGCTCCTGGAGGCTCCTTGTACTGGACCAACCAGTTACCTAGATGCCTTCTCAACCTGGACTATCCCTCCAAAAGGTCTGCCCCTCTGTCCTATTGGTGAGTTCCTCCTAGGGCCTCTGTTTCATAGAGGGGTCCGAGTTAGCCTTCCTTTCCTTCCTGGAACTATTCCTGATGCACGGACTTCAAAACCATACCCTCATATTGGGTACCTTTGTCTCCAGCCTCTTCCTCCCCACTCCCATTTTTCGGCTCCTTGTTGTGTGTTCTTTTCCCCCATTAGAAGGTGGGGACTCTCTTTCTTTTTGCTTATTGTTTGTCCCTAGCACAGCACCCAGAAGCTAGGTGGCACCATGGATAGAGCTCTGGGCCAGGAATCAGGAAGACTTGAGTTCAGATATGACCTCAGACACTTACTAGTTGTGTGACCTGGGTAAGTCACTTCACTTGTTTGCCTCAGTTTCCTCATCTGTAAAATGAGCTAGAGAAGGAAATGGACAAACCACTCCAGTATCTTTGCCAAGAAAACCCCAAAAAGGGATCACAAAGATATGGAAACAACCAAACAGCAAAAAGTACAGAGCCTGGCACATAGTGAGTAAATGCTTAATAAATGCCCATTTCCTTCCTTCCTCCTGCTCCATCAGCAGTAGTTTCTCATAGTCTCTGGTCTTCCCCTCCCATTTTGATCCATTTGCCATGGGAGTGGGTTGTGATATTTGCCCAGGGTACAAAAATCCCTAGTTATCGTTCTAACGCCCCCCCCCCAAGCTTGCTTTCTTCATGCTTTTCTCTCAATTGAACCACTTTCTACACGTAACGCGCCTCTGTGTCATTCTGAATTTGACCGCAACAAAACCCCAGCTTAGCACTGAAGGTCTTCTACAGTCTGACTTTGTCTCATTTTTCTAACCTCATCTCACACCGTACTCCCCCACATGCCTACACTTTGGTATCAAACTGGACTCTTTTCTCTTTCCTTAACATGCACCATATTTTTTTGTCTTTGCTAATGCCAGAAATATCCTCCTCCTCTATCTCTTTTCCTGTTGAAATCTGCTAAGGTTGAGTTCAAAATGTCACCTATTTCTAGAAACTTTTTGCTGTTCTGATTTCTGGTTCTTCCTCCAAGCAAGAAGTGATATTTTCCTGAATGGTCTTTCTTAACACCTTATTTGTTGCTCTCTTATACACTTAACAGATTCTCTTTTGGATAGTGATTATTTGTGTCGTCTCCACTACTAGGTTGTTGGCTCCTTGAAGGCAAGAAATGTGTCTCATTTATCTTTGAATCTCCCTAGAGAGACAGGATGGCATTGTGGATAGAGAGCTACCCTCAGAGGCTGGAAGACCTGGGTGCAATCCTTGCCTCTGATCCAGACTGGATGGCAACTTAACTACTCCGTTCTCTAGGACAGAGGCGTCAAATATGCAGCCAGATGAAGCTTATACTACTCCTGGGTACAGCCTGAACCAGATTAAAATATAATTGAGAAATATTTAGCAAAATAAATAAAAATCCAATAAAACATAGATAATACGTGGTTCTCTAAGTCAACGGGCAGCCATCAGGGATCCCTACATATGATATTCAGCCTGTTTCTATTTGGGTTTGACACCACTGCTCTAGGCAATTCTCTAAGAGTATAATTTTCAGAGAAGGTACCTGCTTGCACTGGTAGAGAGAAGTGTCTCAATTGGGAATTCTCTACATCAATGAACCTGAAGGACCAGTACCTAGCTAGCTTCTCTGTCTTAGTACCTAGTACAATGCCACATTTACTAAATGTCTGAGTGGTTGAATCAAGAACTAACAAAAGATGATAATAAATGTTACATTTTCTGATCCTGTAATGATCACAGGAAAATTAATTGTGCATAGGGGCTTAACAAATGTTTCTGGGCTTGAGTTGAATTTCACAAATGCAGCAAAACTTTCCAAAGGAATTTGGAGGCCAAACCTTGAGCATGAAATACATAAACAACCATGGCAGGAGAGATGGTCAGGGGATAGGAATATGTACTCCCTTCTGGATGCCAGGAAATAATGAGATGTTTCAAATAATAATTTTTTAAAATGGATATGAAAGCAGCAGGAGATGTTGGTGCTGCAGCCTCCACTGTTGTGTTTGGGCTTTGGAGGCTGTAAAGAATAGGAACCCAGAAGATCAAGTTCACACAAAGGAAGCTAGTGCCAGGTGAATCCAGCCACAAGAGTCTGTACTACATTTACACGACAGCCATGCAGAACCTCCTGATAAGACACAGGGGATTGGCTCACAGACATCTTCGTTGACCCACCCACCCTCAAACATAAGGGGATGGTTTCTGAACTCCCAATTAAGTTTTTTCCAGATTTTTTTGTCTTATTCAGTGTACTAGGATGTATAGGGCTACAACCATTTCTTTATAGGGAAGGCAAAGAATGATTGTGTTGTCTGATTATTTCTCCTTATTTATATATTTTTAAAATTTATTTATATTTTTATTTATGCTTGAACAGATTTTATTCTATTTTAATTTATTTATATTTTAATGTTTTAAATGCTTTGCTATCGGACTTACTTGTGGCAGTTTTTGAATAGAGTTGTGCCCATACATATTTGAAAAATTAGTTATTCTGACTATTACATGCTGAAACTAGGAAAGGTAACAAATGGTACCCTTCTTACGGACTTTTTTTTCCCTCTGAGACAATGCGTTTCATTGCATCTTGGAGACCATTGAATTATCCTACCACTCTAAAGACGAGGACCTTGCAGCCCAGAGGGGTTATGACTATTATGTGGTCTTGAACAAGGCAGTAACAAAATAAGAATTAAAATCCAGGTCTCCTGATTCCTGACCTAATGCTCTTCTTCTTCATCACACCAGGAGAAAGGGGAAGGGAATAAGTATTGATTAAGCGCCTACTATATGCTAGGCACTAGGCCAGGCACTTTGCTAAAATTATCTCATTTGATCCTCACAAAAACCTTCCGAGGCAAGTTCTGTTATTATCTCCACTTTACAGTTGAGGAAACTGAGTCAGACAGCAGGTAAGTGACTTGCCCAAGGTCATACAGGTAGTAAGTGTTTGAGGCCAGATTTGAACTCTAGTCTTCTTGACTCCAGGTCCAGTACTCTGCGCATTGTCAGCTGCCTCTGCCACTGCCCCCAATAACTCATCCCTCCCCCAATTCAACAAACACCTAGTGAGAACCCACTACTTGAAAAACACTGCCAGATGTAGTAGGGAAGAAATAAAAAAATCAGTAAGACCTAGATCTTGTCTCATGAGAGAAATAAAACATAATATTTAAGGGTCCTTCTTGCTTTAGGTCCTAAAATCCTGCATGTACAAATAACTATGTAGCTTTGCTAAGCCTGAAGGAGGGTTTTGGGTTCTGATAGGTCTTATCTACTTCAGGTCAGCTGAAAATATCTGCTTCAGTTTCCTCAACTTACTACCTTGGTCAAAATATTTTACCTCTCTTGGCCTCTGTTTAATCATCTGTAAAATAGGAGGATTAGACAAAATGGATCCAGTGGTCCCTTCTAGCTCTGTTATCTATGATCCTATGGTAAAGCATGGATACCGTCAAAAGGTAAAGTTGGCCAAGCGCCCGTGGCTGGCTCAGACAGTAGGGCAGGCTGGAAAAGTAGGAGGTGCTCCATTCACACACCTAGTATCCGTCCTATCCTTTGGAGTCTATATGGACTCCCAGTTCTGATCTTAACGGTCTTCACATAGCCCCAAAGGGTGAAGCAGAGTGTAGAAGTCTGAACGTGGAAGTACAGCCAGAGCATCTGTTACTCTCTGGATGGGCACAGGGGACATAAGGACAGACGGCGGAGCAGATCGTCTGAGATGAGAGAGAACAGATGATACACAAGAATTGTCAGCTGGGTTCATAGCAGAGTTCAGGGCTTAGTCTGTGCAATCAGGGGTTGAGACAGATGGGAAGTAAAGGAGTAAGCTGGGAGAGATAGCCTCTAGGCTCAGAGCTCAGCATCTATGACTGTGGGCTGGCTGCAGCCGAAAGTCCATGTGGGTAGGCAGATTGCCAAAGTGCCAACACAAATGGTGTTGGCTAGAGTCCAACTGGGAAGGCACACTGGTGTCCAGGGGATCCCACAGCAGCCGGGTCTAAAGGACCTGACAATGGGAAGCTGTGTCACATGGACTGGGTCACCAGAGTTGAACTCCCAGATGGTGAAAGCCTTGGCCACAACAGAATCAGCAGCAAGACTGCCTGGATGCCGAGCTAGGTAACTACCGAAGTAGGGCATGCTACCTACATATGTCCTGCCGGGATTGGGTCAAGAATGTTGGGCAAGGCTGAGTCTTCATAGAAAAGGTAAATAGGTTCTGTCATCAGGGTTAAAGTTTCAAAGGAAGAAGGAACCTGAAAGACGTGGGCAATCTTCATGAGTAATAATGTAGGCAGAAGAATGAAGCAATGGCCACTCATCTCATTTCCTTCTTGTTCCCTCCACTTTCCCCCTCCCCCCTCTCCTTAGCCTTAGAGTGACAGGATCATAGAACCTTAGAGCGGGAAGTTACCTTAAGGGTCATCTCATCTCATTGTTTGCCCAAGGCAGGAAATCCCTATACCACACCCCCAACAGTCTCTTCTTTTGAATGCAGGGGACCAATCACAGGAAGTTCACTGACTTGGGAGATAGTAAAAACTCTAGGCCTTTTTCACTTGACAAATTCCATTTCCACAACATGGAATATGACCATCCCATTGAATTTAGGCAAATTGTCCCCAAATCCCTGGACTTCTTGGAGAGATTATTTAGAATTCCAGGTATTCTAGTAAGAATTTCCAGCTTCTGTTATCAGCAATTGTTTTACTCAATTTGATAAGCTTTTGTGAAGTGTGCCTACTGTCTAGAAATCCATCCTAGGCACCTGGATGCTGAGTTAAGATAAGACATTGTCTCTGCCTTCATCAAGCACTTAAATAGTCTTTATTAAGTGCCTACTATGTTCTAGTTATAGTCCAGAAAACTGTAAGACAAATCTTACATGACAAATTCATTAGAGAGTTGCAAAACAAAGAGAGTTCTTAAAGGGGAAAGAGTTATCGCCAACTGTGGGAAGATCAGGGAATGCTTCCTGAAGGCATTGATTAGTCAAGTCGAGGCTTAATGGGTGGGCCAAAATTCAACTCTTAAATGAGAGGGATGGCACATTTAAACCTTAGGGCACAACATGACAAAAGGCCTGGGGACAAGAATCTCCAGACATACTTAGGGGCAGAGAGTGATCCATTTTGACTGTAAGGTAGAGTACATGATGTGGGAGAGACTTGACAATGCTAAATCTAGATATTGAGCATTATTTTGGCAAGGGCATGAAGCATGAATCTAAGGAGGGAGAGAGGGTATGGGAGACCTGGTAGAAAGTTTTTGCTGTCGTCTAGGTGGGCAGTGTTAGAAGGTGACAGTAGGAAGAGAACAAGGATCAGATTTAGGAAATGCTGTAGAAGGAGTATTGATAGGGTAAAAGAAGTGAGGGAGACGGAAGAATTGAAAATGGCACTGAGGTTTTGAACACTGGAAAAAACTGGGTGAATGGTGGTGCCATTGACAGAAATAGTTAAAGCAGGAAGAGGAGCTAGGAGGTCTAGAAGGAAGGGCAATGACGGTTTGGATACATTGAATTTGAGGTGCCCATGAAACATCTAAGTGGAGATGTCTTATGTGCAATCAAGGGTGCAAATCTGGAAGTGAGGGGAGATGTATGGACTGAAGAGGCACTGCACAAAGGTAGTACTTGATTTGGTGTTTGTGAATAATATTATTAAGGGAGAAGGAAGGGAAGATAGCCACACTTTGGGTTGAAACAGTGATGGCTAATGGTTTGATATCAATCTAGGAAAACCCTGCAAAGACATAAACTTGTTGTAAATGTTTGTTGTTGTTTTTTAACTGTATTTCAACCTAATTGGTTTCCTTTGTGGAAATCCTAGGTGGTGTAGTCCTGGGCCTGGAGTCAGAAAGATACCTTCATGAGTTCAAATCTGGCCTCCGAGACACTTAATCCCAGGTAAGTCGCTTAACCCTCTTTGCCTCAGTTTCCTCATCTGTAAAATGAGCTGGAGTAGGAAATGACAAAATATTCCAGTATCTTTGCTAAGAAAACCCTAAATGGGGTCACGAAGAGTTGGATGCAACGACAACAACCTAACTGGTTTCCTTTGTAATCCTATTTATTTCATTTTATATATTTCAAAACATTATTCTGAGAAGGGCTCCATGGACTTCACCAGACTTCCAGAGGGGCTCGTAACACATAAAAGGCAAAAAATTCCTGAAAGAAAGAAATCTCTGTTGGAACATTATGTATATATGTATGTATAATGTTCCAATATGTATAATTATGCCACAATTATACAATTACTATACTTAATCTTTTTTTTGGAGGGGGAAGGCAAGGCAATTGGGATTAAGTGACTTGCCCAAGGTCACACAGCTACTACGTGTCAAGTGTCTGAGGCTAGATTTGAACTCGGGTCTTCCTGACTCTAGGGCTAGTGCTCTATTCAATGTGCCACCTAGCTGCCCCTACTATACTTATTCTTAAGCTTATCAAGGACTTAAGAAGACACAGATTGTATATTTATCTGATTTCAGGGGGGCACGGAGCTAGGGCTGGCTGGATGGCTATTATGTTGGATGAGAGGAAGAGGATCCAAAAACATCTTAAGAGATTAGATTAATGGGCCAAATCTAATAAAATGAAATGGAATAAGTCTTAATTTTTTTTTATAAATCAGCTCTGGTATGGAATGTTGCATGTACTGCCAGTCTCAGCTGATGCGCTGATCAATTTTATTGAACTACTTCTCTCTCTCTTTTTAAAAAATTTCTCTTCCAAGCATACTTCTCTGGTTAGGGGACAGTGGGTATGTTTGAAAAGAAAGGTGATGTGAGAAGAGAACATATCAAAAAAATTTTTAAATGAAAAAAATCAAAAGTCTGAAGGTCAACGGTCCTGATAGGCTTCTTAAAGTATCTGAAGCCTTGCAATGTGGGAGAAGGATTAAACTTATTTGACCTTTCCCCCAGGACAGAACTAGGAATAGCGATAGGTGGATGTTGAAGACAGGCAGGTGAAAAACTTCCCCAAGAATTAAATTTGTAAACAAAAAAGGCATCATCATAATTAATAATAATAGCAGTTAGGGCTTTATAGTTTGCAAAGCACTTTACAAATATCATCTCATTTTCTCCCCATTGTATCCCTGGGAGGTAGGTGCTGTTATTATTCAAATTTTACAGATAAGGAAACCGAGGCAGACAGACAGAGGTTGTAGCTTGAAGTAGTAAACTTCTGAGGTGAGATTTTAATCCAGGCTTTCTGACTCCAAATACCATTCCTTGTTCCTTTATACCACATTACCCATACTAACGATGGATAGGTTTCTTTGTTCCTTCCCTTCTTCCGTGCTTCTCTCTGAATTATCTCAGGCTGGGGAAATAGCTTTCTAGGCTCCAAGTTTCATAGCAACTTGGAATAAACAGTGCTTCTAATAACCAGAGTGGAGCGGTCACCTTAGAGGTTTGAGATTGTTCCCTGAAGAGCACATTTGGAAAACATTTGAGAAAATGAAACATTTGTGATGGGACAGTGAGGACAGGATAGGCTACTAGGGTTATCATATGCTGTTTGTTGACATTCAACTCTTGGCCACTTTCCACTGGCAGAGTAAACACAGATGACTCATTGTATAAGAGATGGGGGATTTCTCTTCATCAGTCTGAAGAGCAGGCTAATTGCATGAAATGTAGGTTTATTGACTCGGATAGGAATGATATTTCGCAAGGGAGAAGAGCACCCTGGAGAACATCCCCTAAGAGCGTTTAGTGAATTATAACCATCAGAGAAAGGGTGAAGCAGAGGGTTTTGAAGGGAACAGACCTGTTATTCTACCTCCTTCATAATTTTGATTCTCTCGCAGCATGCAATTAAGTGTCCTATCCATAGCTGATGTTCTCTAGGATTTGGCATGGTTAATATTGGTGTAGCAAGTACTTGTCAGCTTACTATTCCAGAGAGAAGCTGCTACACCTTCCGTTTTGGGGTTCTACAGGGTACCCTGAGGTGTTGGGATGTTTCTTCTCTAATTCCATTAGTTCAGTCCCCTATCAGTTGTACTCACCTCCTCTTAGGTTTCAGTGAATATTCTCACTAGTTCCAGTTAACACTGAATAGCATTTTAAAATGACATCTATTTCAAAGACATAACAAGAACAAAAGTACAAATATTTTCCCCCGATGCCACACTCTCTCCTGTATCACCTTAGTTTCTGGGGGAGAGTAGTTTAGACTTAGCATAGTTTCTACATGACATTGGTCCCACCAAGTTTATGTACAAAAGCAGCATAGCTGCCAGATAAATCCTTGTCTCAGCCATTGCTGAATTCCTGAAAGTTCACTCCTAAATGTCACTCTTTGCTTCTTAGGACTTTGATGCTAAGCTGGTTGTACAACCCAGATGCTAGGATGCTAGGATATTCTCCCCTGTCCTTTCGAAGCTCACAAGGTTGGAGTATCCAATCCTTTCATCTAAAATAGAAAAAACCTAAAACATAATGCAGAGGTAAAGGATGGAAGACCATTTTATGGAGCCACTTACTGGCCTCAGTGGGGAGAAGGGCCATGAAGTCCTGGCTGCCTTAATAGCACTCACTCATTAGATGCTATTTGGGAAGGAGTCAAGCTGTAAGTAAGCGGCTAAAGAGAGAATGACTAAGGAGGCTTTGGTCATTAGGGCCTTAATGAAGGTGCTGCCAAGTATAGCCATGCAGCCAATCAAAGAAAACTTCTCCTAACCATGTAATTAGTAGAGCAGAAGCAGTAAAGAAAGAATGTCTACATATACTACAAGTTCTTTCTCAGCCAATAACTCTCTTGAAAGCAGGCTCTCTGCCTCTCCCACATGGGCAATTTGCATCTGTCAAGCTTGATGATGCCCTCTGCCCACCAGTGCAGAGGACTGATACCAGTCTCTCTTTATACTAGGCAGGACAGAGGCAGGGTAGCATTGAGTTCTTCTCTTGGTATGATGACATTTGACTTGTCACTCCAAACAAGCGTCTATCATTAGTCTATACACGTAGGTAGGATCTATGGAGAAGAGGGAATTTTAGTGGGTAGATATGGTTGCAAAAGCGTTAGTTGTACTGGAGCCCAAATCTTCTTAATCAGCCCAGGCAGCCCAGTGACAGGTCTCTTGCAGAGAGCTTTGGTAAAACTTGAGATAAAGGCAATGCTTGAGTCAAGGAGGAACTAGTTGGGATGCCACCTTGACATTTATTTGAGAGCCTATATCTTTCAAAATAGAGTGTAAACCCTTGAAGGCACTCTTTTTTTTTTGTCTTTGTATTCTGAGTATGTATCACAGAGGACTGCACATAGTTAACAAGCATTTACTAAGCCCTTACTATGTGCCAGGAACTGTGCTAAGTACTAGGGATACAAAGACAAAAGTGGTACAGTCCCCACTCCCAACAAGCTGGCATCTTACGGAGGAACAAATTTTATATACATATGTACACACACACACACACACACACACACACACACACACATAAAGATATATATATACACACACATATATACATATACATATATATACATATATGTGCATATATATACATATATATGTGTATATATATATTATATATATAAAAGTATAAACCTACTTTATACAAAATAACTACAAGGAGGTAGTTCTAGAAGGACTGGCACAAACAGCTGGAGGGACCAAGAGAGGATTTAACTTAAGTGTCACATTCTGCAGGAGAAAGAAAGACTTGAAGAGAAAAAATGTTGTAATGTTAATGGGATATGAAGATCTTCCCCATCCATTAATAGGCCTATGTGACATACTTTGAGCTCTGGCTCAGCTCACAGCTGTGATACATCCTGAGTCATAGAACTCATTCAGGGAGGAGCTTGCTTAGGGGAGGCTTGCTTGTAGGACGGCTTTCACACCTTTTGCTAATTTCTAATTAGGCACTGAGTCATGAGGGTTGTGATGCCTTCTGGCTCTGAGAAGTATATATGTACTCTGAGTTGGTATTTTGCTTTGGGGGCTCGCTTATGAGAAGGACCTTGTGATTCCCTGGTTGAGACTCTGAGTAGCCATATATTCAGGACCCCACCCCCCACCTCGACTACTTAGATATAAAGGCTCTCTCGATCCAGTGGTGTATGTAAAGTGTATAGCGATATTGCTTTGATTCAGGCGGTCAGAGCCCCATCTGTTGGTCTTTCTAATTTCTCTGCTTGTATTGTCTCTAGTGTTCAGGGGGCTGACTTTTCCCCTGAACTAGTGAATGTAATTAAAGAAGATTGTTGAGCCCTTTAAAGTTGCTTCCCTCGAAAAGCAGATCAAAGAAGCTGCTAGCAGGCCATCCTGGGTATGCTAGGGTGCTGGCTGCTACATGTTTGGAATAACCTCTGTGGAGAAGAGCATAGAAAGTGAATTAGAGAGTAGTAGAAGGATTGCCTTGCTGCAGTGAGAACTCAGCTGAGACTGAACAACATAAATCTGCAGTAAGATTAATTAGCATGATTACAAGACTTCCTCCGGTTCCATCCAATAGCATGACAGTAGGAACAAAGGAGATGAATGATGGGAGTAATCAGGTTTGGCAAGGTGGGACTGGTACTAGGACAAGAAAATCAAAACTAGAGAATAGAGCAGAGTTAAGCCAGCTTTCTGAGGAGTTACGATCAGAAACGCAGAACAGTGTAGCTAGAGTAGGTGTCATGGCTTGGCAAAATACAATGGATGGAGAAATTGCAGGTCATCGAGAGGATGAACAATAGGTTTGGTAGGAGTAGGACATGGAGAAATATGTAATAATAGGAGACTGTGATTGGATGAAGGCATTTTTCTGTTACTGATTATGGATATGGAGCACTCTTGGACGATGGCAAGGAGTAGGCAGCTTTATGTGTGAGATGGAATAGAATAGATCAATGGAGTTGAGTAGATTGAGGAATTGGGAGGTTAGGTTATTTGAGGGAACACAAATATATGTGTTGAAATCTCTTAATATGAAGCAGAGGTTGGGGTATAGAGGAATAGAATCATCGATTTAGAGTTGGAAGAGACCTTAGATACCAAGTCCATCTCCTTCTACCTTGCACAGGAGAAAACTAGGGTGCAGATCAATTACTTGACCTGCCAAAGTTTACATGGTGAATGTCTAAGACGGAATTTGAACTCAGATCTTCTTAACTCTAAATCCAGTGACCTATCCATGCTAATGTGAGTCAGATACTGAACTAATTGAGAAAGGGACAAGAATATGCTAGTGGTTTTTAGATAATAGCCATCATGATCTGGATTGAATGATAGATTCTGAGCCTCAAAAGAAGAAAAGTCACTAACTGATGATGGTAGAGAGGAATCTGGAAGTGACATCTAGGGGCAAGAAGTTGTCTGACTCTATCTTCAAAACTATATGTTGAGGGTTGTGTGAGAAATTGTAATGAGTACTTGAAAGGAAGGCCCGAGATGCAGTATCATCTGGAAGGAGTCAGATATCACTGATAACTGGAATATAGGAGCATGAGAGAAAGAGGTATAAAATGATAAAATGAAGGGAGAGTTTGTTAACTATAGAGCGACAGTTCCAAAGAGCACAGTGAAAGGAGAGGGCAGATAAGGAATGAAATAATGGAAGGAGGTAGCACTGAGGTTTATGGAGATGAGAGAGCAAGCAGCGTGGGTTGGAGAGTGAGTTATTCTTCATTCGTCTAAGATGCAGTACTGCAGGGATAGAGAGAGTAAGAGGGGATAAGATGAGTCCAAGCAGCATCAATGTAAGGGAAGAGCTCTGCTGTTATTTCTCTGGTCTCACATCAGAAACTTCCTGTTTCTCTTGCTTCTAGTAGAGACCTGGTGGTATGGATCTGTGGTGGGAGGGTGGGGATGGAATGCGGATCCCTCTTGCTGTTAGAAGAACAGCAGCCTTATAATGTAGACAGGCTGGGAACTTAAGTCAGAATTCAACAAATATTTGTTGAACTGAATACCAGCACATGCTTGGTATCCTTGAAGCATCCCAGGATGCTTCTACTTATTGCCTCGTCTCTGTCTTTTCCCTGGGTTATTGGCAGAGGACTATTATCAGAGGTATAGTGGGGAGTGAAGATGAGTGGGATCATCCTTGCTTAAACCATTCCAACTCAGCTTTGCTCTCTCATTTGTTAGAGTAAGTGGATTTAAATGAAAATGGGGTGTGTAGGGTCTACTTCAGGCAAAGCCAGGTCTCTTCAGGATGCCACATTTTGTGAAGCATTTTGACTAGATGCAGCATGTCCAGAGAAGGATAACCAGGGTGGTAAGGGTACTCGAGGGAGCTACATCAAATGGGTGACTAAAGTGAGTGAAGAAACTGGGAAATCTGACCCTAGAAAAGTTTGAGAGGAGGGTATGTGAGAGCTGTTCTCAAATATTTGAAGAACTGTCACATGAGAAAGTTATTAGATTGGTTTGCTTAGCCTAGGAGTGGGGAACTTGAGGCCTCAAGGACACATGTGGCCCTCTAGGTCCTTCACGGTGAAGTTTGGATTCAGTCAAAGGGGCACATTTGAGGACCTAGAGGGCCACATGTGGCTTCAAGGCCACAGGTTCCCCACCCCTGGCCTGGCCCTAAAAGGTAGAGGTTAGAGCAAGAAAGGAAGTCGCAGAAAGACAGATTTTGGCACAATACAAAGAATAACTTCCTAATAATTAAAGCTGTCCAAAAGGAGAAGTGAATGCCTCATAAAGTAATGAATTTCTCAACACCAGATATATTCAGATGGAGGTTAGATGACTTCTTGTTGGAAGTTTTGTAGAAAGAAATCCTGTTCAGTCATGGATTAGACTAGAGGATCTCTGAGGTCCCTTCCAACTATGTTGCTAACATTAGAAAACAATCTAGAACATCTTAACTAGAAGAATGTCAACTTATTTTCAAAGCTACCTTGATCCCAATTCAATAACTTCAGTGGATCTGTGATTTCAAGTATATGGGCTCTCTTCCTTTCAATGGAGATTAACACTCTTTTTCCTCTTATGTGATTCTTGTCCATGTAGTCCCATAAATTCTTTTCAGTCAATCACTGAGCATTTATTAAGCATCTACTGTGTACCAGGGATTATACTAAGAGCTGGGGATACAAAGAAAAGGGAAAAAACTGCCCTTGGTCTCAAGGAGCTCATAGTTTAATGAGGGAGAAAATGTGTAGACAATTAGGTACAAATAAGATGCATACAGGATAAAATGGAGATCATCAACAGAAGAAAGGCATTAGCACTAACAGGAAGGCTTCTTGTAAAAGGGATTTTCACTAGAACTTAAAAGAAGCCAGGGAAGCCAGGAGGAAGAGTGTTCCTGGTATGGTAGAGAGCCACTGGAAAGCCTGGATTTGGAGGCTAAAGTATCAGATATGAGGAGCAAGAGGTTAGTATCATTGGATCAGAGTATGTGGCAGGGATTCAGGTGCAGGAAGCCCGGAAAGGTAGGAGGGAGTCAGGTTCTGAAGGGCTTTAAAGGCCTAATAGAGGACTTTAAATTTAACATGGAAGATGCAGAACAAGGGGTGAGAATCTCTGACAGCTGAGTGGAAAATGGACTGGAATGGACAGAGACTTAAGGCAGGCAGACATATCAACAGGCTATTGCAATAGTCCAGGTATGAGGTGATGAGGGCCTGTACCAGGGTGGTGGCAGTGTCAGAGGAGAGAAGACATATGTGAGAAATGTTTCGAAGGTAAAATTGACATGACTTTGCAAGGGTAGATTTGAGAGGGGTAAGAGAATGAAAAGTTGAGGATGACACCTAGGTTGCAAGCCTGGGGGGTTGGGATGATGTTGGTGCCCTCAACAGTAATAGATTAGGAAGGGGGAAGGTTTGAAGGGAAGGAAAATTAGTTCAATTTTGGACATGTTGAGTTTCAGACACCTGCAGGACATCTAGTTTGAGATGTCTAACTGGTAGTTGGAGTTTCACAACTGAAAGTTAGGAGAGAGTTTAGGGATGGATAAGTAGATCTGAGAATCATCAGTGTGAGAACCAATGAGATCACCAAATGAAATAGTATAGAGGGAGAAGAGAATCAAGGACAGAGCCCTAGGGGATACCCACCTTTAGTGGGAGTGACCCAGATGAATGTCCATCAAAGAAGACTGAAAAGAATTGGTCAGATAGCTCAGGGGAAAACCAGGATAGAGGGTCTACCCCGTGTGCTTTTAGTATCTTGTTCTTTTAGCATATTGGTGGTCCCAATGTGAAATTTAGGCTGTCTCATCCTTATTTTGTGACTAATCCAATTACTTTTCTGGTCATACATGTCCTATCCAATATAATGTCCTTGCCTCACTTTGTGAGTGCAAGTCATTATTGGTAATATGCGGACACCTTATTTGTTAGCACCATGCGTCTTTCTATTGCCCTTTGGGTTGTCATTTTTATTCTTATGAGATCATGGTGTTTTATAGCCAAAACATTTCCCTGAGAGAATATTGGTGCTGAGTTTTTGCAGCGGTGAGTCCATCAAAATAATTGAAATCGCTGTGTGAATTTCCCAAATATAGTCCATCTCATCCAACTCAGTTCTGGGCCCAATTCATTACACATCTGTAGCACTGGTCCAAGATGCATATATTGATGAATTAATTCGACAGGTTACCTATCTAGCAGCATGCCATAATTCAGTATATTTGTGCTTTATTCTTTTTATTGAATACAGAGTAAATCACTACCCAGTATCTATGGGCACCTGTCCATTTGCTTGGCTGGCCAACTCCATTATCCCAAGGCCACAAATTCAAGGAACAGGTGGTATTTCTGGTGGTGAGGTCTCTAGGACTATTCTGATTAGGTTAATCCACATTTAAACTCACCACTGGCTAATAGGCATAGCCACCAAAGACAGGTGCAGCTCAGGGAGAGAAGGTTGCCCACCCTCTGAGAACCACAGAGAACTTAGCACTTCGTTGGCATTCCCTGTGAATCTGGGTTGAGTTCATAAGCATTAGGGTAAGCACGAGATGGCCCAGGACTTCAGATTTTTTTTTTTTTTGTGACTAGGATCACATTAGTCACTAGCAACACAACCTGGTAAATAATAGCTTATGAAAAAGAGGGAAATCCTAACCATTTTTGTTACTTAGTTAGGATCCAGAAGGCCTAGTAAAAATTATACATTTTTGGAAACACCAAACTGGATGGCATATTTGGCAGCAGGAGCAGAGAATCTGCTGCCTAGTTTAGACTTCATACCCAATTTCTTAGCATAAGCACCAACAAATCAAATTAGACATAAGCAATAAGGCATGAATTATCCTTGGAACATGTGCTGAATCTTGGAAAATGAGGGTTATACTATCACAGCACACAACTATAGTGATGAATCATTACTTTAAGAGATGATAATTTGCACTGGGAAGCAACATGCTAATTTTGTGGAAAGTTCGAGTGGCAACCTGGCATAGCAGAAAGAGAGCTAGCCTTGGAGCCAGGAAAACCAGGATTCAAATCCTGCTTCTGATGTATACTGGCTTTGTGATCCCTGGATAAGCAAATCACTTAAGCGTTCAGTGTTTTAGGCAACTCTTGAAGTCTCTAAGTTGCTCAAAGTGTCAACCTGCATTTGTAGAGGGAGTTTTCTCATCTGGGAGTTCCCTGTATCAATGAAAACACAAATCCAGGCCTTATTTCTCATTTTAGAATGTAGAGTTAGTATCAACATGAAGACCACTGGGACTTAAGAAAGAAGATTGTGGTTCAAGTCTTGACATTATTTTCTAGGTGGATTACTGTGGATATGTCACTTAAACTCTTGAGTTCTTGACTTCATCTATTAAAAATATTTATGCTAACAACCTCACAGTTTCAATTATAGAAAAGCACTTGGCAAATATTAAATGCTACATAAATCAGAGTTATTATTGTAATTAGCATGAAAGTACTTTTTATGTTCTAAGCAATGTGGATTTGGGGTGGAGGGGTGGAGAGGAAGAAAACAAGCATCTATTAAGTATCTGCTATGAGTCAGGCACTGTGCTAAGAGCTTTACGAATGGTCCTTGACCTCAAAGAGCTTACAATCTAGTCGGAGAAACAGGACACACACACACACACACACACACACACACACACACACATATGTGGAAATGATTAACAATATTAGGTACATTGTGAGTGGAATAGACAATGTGTGCTATGTAATTTCAAGGGTTTCTCTCCTTTGACTGTTCTCAGGTTCTGTAGTTAGGTTTAGTGGTGAGTCAGCACTATAATCCAAGACTCCTGACCAACCATTAAATGCTCCTTCCACTACATCCTCCTGTTGTTTTCCATGTGGTTCTTATGGGTGGCATGCTCTTTTGTCCAGCTTCTGGACATGGGTTGGTGTGGTCAGGAAGGAAGTGGAAGGATCTGGGCTGTCACAGAACCCTAGGACTTAGGTTAGTGGAGAAACGGGAAAGGGCATTACAGGCCATAGGAATAGCATAAGCAAAGGTTTGGAGGAAGGAATATTTGTGGTATGTTTGAGGGACAATGAGTAGACCACTTATTATGGGTCTGTCACCGGTTAGCTCAGTTGGTTCAAAACACTGGGCTAATTGATGCTAGTTCCCACGTGAGACAGTTGGCTTTGCTTTAGTCCATGGTCACAGATTGAACACTAAGTCCCTGTCAGCTGACTTCACAAATGTGAGCTCTTAGTCATATGAGAAACTGGACAAAAGAGTGTGCCATTCATGACCACCACATGGAATACAACAGGATGATGTAGTGGGAAGAGCACTTTATGGCCAGTCAGGAGTCTTGGATTATAGTGCTGGCTCCACCACTCAATCTAGCTACAGAATTCAAGACAAATTGCCTCTTCTCCCCAGCTTTCATTTGCCTCTTCTACAAAATGGGGGTGGGGAGGACTATCTGAGTCTCCTTCACTTCTAACATTCCGATTCTAAACAAACAGAGCTGCATGTTGTCACACAGAGGAACAAGCCGCACAGGATAGCAGGGGGATCCCACAGGGACCCTCCCCTGGGTGGGGGTGCCCCCACGGGGCATCTGATCCAACTCATACCTGAACATAAATTGCCTCCACCAAATACCTGGCCAGTGAGAGTTGAGCCTTCATTTAAAGACTTCTAGGGAGGAGGAACCCATTACCTCCCAAGGCAGTTCATTTGGCTTTGGGGTAATTAGGATCATCAGGAAGATTTTCTTACATAAAAAAAATCTAAATTTTCCTCTTTGTAACCTCTACCCATTGCTCCTTGGTCCACCTTCTGTGGCCAAGCATGACAAGAGGTTCACTCCTTTTCCCATAAGCATTTATTAAGCACCTACTGTGTACCAAGCACTGTACTAAAAGCTAAGGATACAAAGAAAGGCAAAAAACTGTCCTTGCCCTCAAGGAGCTTACAGAGAGCTCCTTGGGTTGGGGAGACAATGAGCAGTCAACTAAGTATAAACAACATATATTCAAGATAAATAGGATATAATCAAACTTTTTGGGAAGGTCAGATTTTAGCTGCAACTTGAAGGAAGCCAGGAAAGCTAGGAGACAGAAATGAGGAGGAAGAGAATTCTAAGGATATGGGGACATCCAGTAAAAATGTGTAGAGTTGGGAAATGGAGTATCTTGTGCAAAGAACAGCAAAGAGACCAGTGCTGCTGCAATGAAGAGTATGGGGGTGGTGGTACAGTGAGTAAGTTGTAAGAAGACTGGAAAGGTAGGAGGGGGCAAAAGTTTTCAAAGGGCTTTTAACACCAACAGAGGATTTCACATTTGATCTTGGAGGTGATAGGGAAGCATTGCAGTTTATTGAAATGGGTGGGAAGGGGATCAGATTATACAGTCAGACTTTCACTTTAAGAAAATTATTTTGATAGCTGAGTGGAGGATGGGTTAGAATGGAGTGAGACTTAGAAAGGGAGACCAAGCAGCAAGCTCTTGCAATAGTCCTGGTATGAGGTCATGAGGGTGTCCATCATGATGCTAGTGTTGGAGGAGAGAAAGGGGAATATTCAAGAGATATCACAAAGGTAGAATTGACAGGACATGGTAGCAGATTGGATATGGGGGAGGAGTGAAAGATTGAGGAGTCTAGGATGATTGTGAGCCTTGGAGACTGAGAGGATGTTGGTATCCTTAATAGTAATAGGAAAGGTGGGAAGAGGGAAGGGCTTAGGGGCAAAGATAATGAATTCAATTTTCAAGTTTCAGATATCTACAAGACATCCAATGTGAGCTATTCAAAAGACAATTGGAGGTTTGAGACGAGGTCAGGAGAGAGGTTGGAGAAGTAGATCTGAGAATCATTAGCGTAGAGACTATAATTGAATCTATGAATGCTGATGAGATCACCGAGATGAAAAAGTATAGAGGGAAAAGAGAACTTAGGACAGAACCTTGGGATGGAGATCCAGAAAAAGATGTTGAAAAGGAGTGGTCAGAGAGATAGGAAGAGAACTAGGAGAGAATACTGGCACAAATCCTAGAGTAGATAGAATCAAGGAAAAGGGGGTGACTGATAGAGTCAAAGAGTGCAGAGAAGTCAAAAAGGATGAAGATTAAGCCATTAAATATGGCAATTGGTAACTTTGGGAGCAGTTTCAGTTGAATAATGAGGTAAGAAGGCAGACTGCAGAGTGTTAAGAGAGTGAGAGGAAAGGAAGTGGAGGCATTAATTGTAGATAAACCTTCTCAAGGAATTGTGGAGTTATAAATGGCAAGGTGTGAAATTTCATCATTCACAACCAAGAAAGAAGACAGTCAGGAATATTTGGAGTGAAATGAGTGTTTTTAAAGAAATACATACTGAATACTCATTCTGAGACTGTTATGTCTTCTTGGATCTTGGAGATCACCAAGCCTAATAACGAAAAAATAGGACTTTGCTTATCTAAATAACTAATGATGAATAACTGCTATTTTCTCACTTCCTAGGCACCATTCTGATTTATTGGACAACAATGCCTTTTTTACTCTCCCCACCATGGGTAGTATATAGTGTCCCCCTCAACTAAGGGTACTTTTCATGCCGATGACCAATGGCAAGTTCTGCCACTCACCTGGAAACACACACACACACACACACACACACACACACACCCATACCACCCATACTCATTATTGGTCAAGACCAAGGCAAAAACATCATTCAGTGTCCTGAGCATTTTTTTTCATCTTTGAAAATGCATTTTGACTTGTGCTTATCAGCTTTTCCCATTGATTCTACCCATCTTTCTCCCGGTGACACATTTAAAGAAACTTTCCCTTGGAGTAGAGTCTTCCCAGAAATAAAACCCTGTTGGTCTACTCCGCCAACAGCTAGGGTTTGCCCTAGATCTGTGAATTACATATCTATCACGTATCAAAAAGAAGGCCAGCTGTGTTGTAACACACAAGGTATCAGAAGTACTTGATTGATTCTCAGATAAATTGGGCTCCATTTTGAGCCAAACTATGCTCATTTGAAGGAGTTCAGAGGATGTGCTGCTTTCAAAATACAAATGCCAGAGGTGACATTGCAACAAGAATTCTTTCTTCTTCTGTAGCTGTAGACTGCATGATGCCTGGGTTCTAAGATTCTACAATTCTTTTCCTCTTTGCTGAACATCAACAGCAAGCATGAATTTGCAATAATTAGGAAAGTCATGTTCTCTTTTGATTCTGAATTTAAGCACAAAAATTAGGAAATGAGAAAAGCTAATTCTCCCATACTATCTCATGCAGGCCTTAATCATTACTCTGAAATAATGGAGAGAACACTAGACTAGCAAGAGGAAGATCAAGGGTCTAGACCTGGCCCACTGATTTCTTAACCATGTGCCCTTAGGTAAGTCACTTCCCCTTAGGAGCTAGAGACAGTTGGACGGCATAGTAGATAGAGCTCCGGGCCTGGAGTCATAAAGAACTAGGTTCCAAGCTGGATAGATACTTCTTACTTGTGTGATCTGTGGCAAGTCCCTTAACCTCTGTATGCCTCAGTTTCCTCAACTGTACAATAGTTGAACTGTTATATAATAACTGGATAATAATAGCATATACTTTCCAGGATTGTTGTGAGGATCAAATGACATTATAGTTGTAAAGTGTTAAGGACAGTGCCTGGCACATTTGTTTCTTCCCTTCCTTCCCTCCTTCCTCCCTCCCTCCCTCCCTTCCTTCTTTCCTCCCTCCCTCCCTTCCTTCCTTCCTTCCTTCCTTCCTTCCT
>CM053624.1:89409164-89526955 GCA_028646595.1 Phalanger gymnotis
TTCCTTCCTTCCTTCCTTCCTTCCTTCCTTCCTTCCTTCCTTCCTTCCTTCCTTCCTTCCTTCCTTCCTTCCTTCCTTCCTTCTTCACTAGAGCTCAGTTTCTTCATCCACAAAATGAGACAGCATAATGACTCCCTCACAGGCTTCGGGAGACCCAGGAGATCTCTGATCCAGTTGTTCATGCCTTCTGTCCTGGGAAGTTGGTCTAGCTACTGCCAAATAACTTTGTCAACATCTTTCCCAAACTTCACATTCTGTACTCTGTCCACTCATCAATGGTCAGAGTTGGCCCCGACTCTGAAAAGAGGAATAGAGATCTCCATTAGATAGCTAGACAAGGTTGCTTTCTTTTTAGGGAAAAGATCTATTTCAGCAGTGTTTAGTTTGTTTGGTTTCCATATCAGAAGCTTCTTTCCAGAGAATTTGCACTCTTTTTGAAGTTTATTGTTAGGAAAGTCTCTGGAAGGTCACACTCTTTAATCACAGAATCATTGAAATGACTTTGACTTCATCTCTGACTCTAAAAAACTGGTACATGAGGGATTCCCCCATCTCTTTTCTCATGCAGTTAAAACCATGTTATTCATTTGCTTAAGAAACTCCTGTGCCTTCCTATTGCCTCTAAGATAACACATGAACTCTGCAGTTTGATAACTTAAAGTCCTTCATGATCCAGCTCCACCATATTTTTCTAGGTGGATTTCATATCACGGCCGACTCGGACACTCTTTATTCCAACTAAACTGGTTTACTTAATGCTTCCCAACATAGAGTTCCATCTCCTATCTCTGAATCTTTCCATAGGCCATATCTAGAATTCTTTCCCTCTTCATGTTTACCTTTGGGATTTTCTAGTTCCTTTCAAGGAAAATAACCAATTCTCCATTCTACATGAAGACTTTCCTGGTTCCCACAGCTACTAGTGCTCTTTCCTCTACCTTCATCTGGGTGTTTTGTATATATTTTGTATATATTTGTGTACATGGGCAGCTAGGTGGCACCATGGATAGAGTGCTAGGCCTAGAGTCACAAAAAATCATCCTTGTGAGTTCAAATCTGGCATCAGACATTTACTAGCTGTGTGACCCTTGGCAAGTCACTTAACTCTGCTTGCTTCAGTTTTCTTATCTGTAAAATGATCTGGAAAAGAGAAATAGCAAAATGCTTCAGTATCTCTGCCAAGAAAACCTGAAACTGGGTCATGAAGAGTTGGACATGACTAAAATGATTGAACAAAAATAAAAACTAGATGGTGAAGTTTTGTTGTGGAGCAACTAGGTGTCACAGTGGATGGAGTGTTGGGCCTGGAGTCAGGAGGACTCATCTTCCTGAGTTCAAATCTGGCCCCCGACACTTACTAGCTGTGTGACTCTGGGTAAGTCATTTAATCCTGTTTGCCTCAGTTTCCTCATTTGTCAAATAAGCTGGAGAAGGAAATGGCAAATCACTTTGTTATCTCTAACAAGAAAACCCCAAATGGGGTCATGAAGAGTCAGACTCAACTTAAATGACTAAGCAACAACAATAGTTTGTGTACATGGTGGCATACTCTAGCTCCAGAAAATCCAATAAGATCTATCTCCCTCCTCACATAGGAATAATGGAATTAAAGTACTGGATAAGACATAAAGTTTTGAACCTGGCAAATGTGTGAATATGTTTTATTATTTATTACAAGGACTATTTTTTTCTCTTTTTCACTTGGGGAGAGAGAAGACCTAGTGATATTTTGGTTTCCTTATTTTCCCCAAGCTTTGTCTCTCCCCCTAAAAAAGGAGGTCATTGAAGAATTTAAAAAATTTACATAAGGGAACGTAAAAGAGTTCAGAAGGAATCACAGACAAGCAGGATAGATTTGAAAGTGATATATTGAATTTATATACTTTATCATAGACTGGGACTGACTCAGACCATTTCTCTAGTAGTCTAGGTCTGATCTTGGAGTGAAATGAGATAACCTTGGGTCACTTATCAATAAACAAGGAAGGTTTACTTAGTTTAGCAGGGGAAGGACATTTATGGAGGGTGCCATATTGATTGAGGTGAGTGCACCTTCCTAGTGTCAGTCATGTTTCCTTATTCTTGTTTGTCCTTTGTTCTTGAAGAGGACCAATGGCACCATGAGGGTGATGTCTTGACTTGCCCATGAATTGATATGAGTACGGCAGAGCTGAGCAAAGTCATCAGCCTTACTCTCTCCTCCAGAGTCATTGAAATCCAGCATCAAGATGACTGGCAATGGCCCAAGATGTCAAGTCATGTTTCAGTCCATGGTCAGAGTCTTCAGAGAAGGAGCTGCGGCTCCTTTTGGTTGTTTGTATTCAGGCAACCAGAAAGCCGCATCAACAACCCGAGACTCTTTCTTTAGCCAATCAAGTCTCAAGAAGAGTTTTAATACCTCTGAAGGAAAAGAATCAACCTAACCCATGTGTGGGGCAGGATCTTGCGAAAAGCTAGCCCAACCAATATGTTGGGAACCTAGTAAATATTCTTCTTATCACATACTTTAAGAAAAAGAAAAGGAAGCTGTATGTAATGGAGAGTCACGGTTTCATATATAACACTCTTTTCCTGTTCTACTTTGTATGTGAAAATGCCCTTTTTCTTAAGAAGTGTTTTAAGTTTAGAATTTTAAAAATAAAATTTTAAAAAAATGTGAGTTGAATTGAGTTGAACTGAATGAAATAGTGGATATGAATGAACTTTAAAAACTTCCAGTGACAACTTAGAAAGTGACATGTTAAGATATATATACATATGTATACATATGTACATATATATACATAAATGTGCATCTGTGTGTATCTATGTATGTATATGTATATGTGCATGTGTGAGGCAGCTAGGTGACACAGTGTATAGAGTTCCAGGTCTGGCATCAGGAAGATCTGGGTTCAGGTTGAGCCTTAGACACTTACTAGCTGTGTGACCCCGGGCAAGTCACTTAATCCTGTTTGCCTCAGTTCTTCCTCTGTAAAATGAGCTGGAGAAGGAAATGGCAAACACTCCAACATCTGACGAGAAAACCCCAAATGGGGTCATGATGAGTCAGACACAACTGGACAACAGCAACAAATATGTGTATACATACACATATTTGTTCTGACTCTTTGTGACCCCATGGGGTTTTCTTTGCAAAGATGCTTGAGTGGTTTGCCATTTCCTTCTCCAGTGACTCCTTTTGTCAGGCAATTAGAGATTAAGTGACACCCAGGGTCACACAGCTAGAAAACATCTGAGGCTGGATTTGAACTCAGGTCTTCTTGACGCCAGGCCCAGTGCTCTATCCTCTGAGCCACCAGCTGCCCCGCCTCCTCCCACCTTTTTATATACATACATACATACATGCATATATACTCATATACATATATGTGTATGTATGTATGTATATATACACATACACACACGTATATAGAAAGCAAGTTATGTAATAGAAATTTGTATTTTTACATACAACCTTTTTCTGCTCTACGTTGTATATAGAAATGGTTTTTTGGGTGTTATACTCAGAATTTTTAAAAAATTAAACTTCAAAGTATACTCAAAATCATCGATCATAAAAGCAATGTAAATTAGAAAAACTTGAGTTTCACCTTGTATTTATCAAATTGGCAAAGATAGTAAAGGAAAAAATAGTTAATGCTGAAGGGCAATAGAAAGTCAAGCACATATGTTGTTGATGACACTGTGAGCTGGTCCAGCTCGATTGGGAAGGAAATTTGGAATTATGTGAGAAAAGTCATTCAATTACTCATTTCCCTTGACCTAGTGACTACACTCCTAGGTATATATCTCTTAAGAGGTCAGTGGTTAGACTTATGACTAGGAATTTTTGTTCTTAGGGAAAGCACCCTCTGAACTCCTTGATATAAGTACAATTTGCACAAAATGGTAATTGGTATCAAATGCACCCTCAGTTGAGGGGAGCACCAAATACAACCCTTCATTGGAAGCATAGAGATTCCAGGACACCTGCAAAGGCCAGGATCTAGGAAGGAGAGGGTGGAGTAGGAGAGATCACCGCGGTACACCAAAGGACTTTTGAAGTCAGTATCCTAGGACGAACCCCAATTTGTCCTGACCAGTATGGTTTTGACAGTAACAGAAAGAAATGTGCACATACATGTGTGTGTATACGTATACATATATATATACATATTCATTGCAATGCTTTTGGTAGTAGTAAAAAACTTGAAACAAATTGGGTGCTAATCACTTGGGGAATGGAGGATAAAAGGTAGAATGTGACTACCATGAATTTTATTGTGTCATAAGAGATGACAAATATGAGGAAATCAATCAAGAAACATTTAAGTTCCCACTATGAGCCAGGTACTGGGGATACACATATAATAAATGAAACAATTCCTTATTAATCAGGAGCTTACAGTCTAATGGAGGGAGACAACAAGGATACAAATAAATATTTTCTATAAATATAACATAGAACATGCGAATAAATATAAAAATAAATAAATACAAGGTAGTTTGAGAGAGAGGGAGCTAGCAATTGATGGGAGCAGGAAAGAATTCACAAAGAAGCTGGTGCTTGAGCTGTGTTTTGACGGAATAGAGGGAGGCTGGGAAGGGGTGCATTGTAGGCATGGCAGACAGCCGATCATATGGCACGGAAATGGGAGATGGAGTACAAACAGGAGGAACAAGGAGATAGACCGGTGTGTCTGGATTATGGAGTGTGGGGGCCTGAGGAAGGTGTAGTGAAGCTGGACATAGAGTTGGGGTAAAGTTCTACAAGCTAAACAGAGGAGGATTATAGAGGCAGTAGGAGGCCACTGTAGTTTATTGAGTAGGAGAGTGAAGAGACCCTATCTTTGGCAGCTACATGGAAGATGGATTAGGGGAGGGGAAAACTTGAGTCAGGAAGACCAGATAAGAGGCTGATGCAATAATCCACATCAGTGGTGTCAAACTCAAATACTAAACCACACATAAGGATGCCCGTAGGCCACATATGGACTAGGTTTTAAAATGTTATCTATGTTTTATTGTATTTTTATTAATTGTGTTAAGTATTTCCCAATTACATTTTAATCTGGTTTGATATCACCAATCTAGATGAGAGATGATGAGATAAGCCGCGTAAGTAGATAGAAGGGATGGGTTATGAGGGATATGGTGGAACACAAAAAGGCAAGATTTAGCCTGTGGGGTGAGGGAGAAGGAGGCGCCTAAGCTAACCCTGATATTATGAACCTGGAGGAATGGTAGTGTTTTTGACAGAAATAAATAATTTTGGGAGAGGGGTAAGTATTGGGGGGAAATTTAGGGCCTTTTAAGTTTGACATATCTCTAGGACATCCATTTTGCAATGACCAATAGACCATTGGTGATACAGGAGGACAACTGACGCTAAAGACAAGGACCAGATTCACAGATGCGAGAAATCAAGGAAACCAGAGACATAGAAAGTCGTTAAGTCCTTTCAGTTGTGTCTGACTCTTCATGACCCCATTTGGGGTTTTTGTGTCAAAGATGCTCCAGTAGTTTGCCATTTCCTTCTTTAGATCATTTTACAGATGAGGAAACTGGGGCAAACAGGGTTAAATGACTTGTCCAGGGTCACACAACTAGTAAGCGTCTGAGGCTGGATTTGAACTCAGGTCTTCCTGACTACAGGTCTGATGCTCTAACCATTGCACTACCCAGTATATATATATATGTTTATATATATATATATGTATATTAATAGACCTTGATACCGCATTTTAAAGTTGCAAAACACTTTACATTTATTTTCTCATTTAAGTACTCAATACTGAGATATTTTTATTCCTGTTTTACAGCTAAGAAAGTTGAGGCACACACACACACACACATATATATATATGTACTTGTCCATGTTCACACAGCAAGCAAATGTCAGTGATATAATTTGAACCCAAATTTTCCTAAATCCAGTTCCAGTAGTTTATTTACTATGCCATGATGCTTATTTTAGAACTGATTGAAAAGCAGAACCTGGAGAGCAAGAGGAAATGCTAGGATAATGAAAGGAAGCAATGCAGTGCAGTAGAAGTGGGACTGGCTCTGGAGTCAGACGATCTGCATTCAAATCCCACCTTTAACACTTACTACCTGGGTGACCCTGGTTAAGTCATTTTATAGGACTTTAACATGCTCATATGAGAAATGAAAGGTTTGGAGTGGATGTCTTCAGAAGTCCCTTCTAACTCTAAATTCATATTTCTGTGACCTGATGATGACGACAATAACGTAAATGCTAACCACACAAGATAGCTCAACTCAGTTTAAACGCAATGGCCAATGTTGGTTTCTGGGGATTGCTCATGAACCATACTTCTCGAGGCTGCACATGTCATCAAATATGGTTGCCACATTGACTGGCTTTGCTAAACTGTGCTCCTTTGTTATAATGGAAAGTTAGCTGAGGATATAAACACGAAAAGGAAATGACCCCTGCCGTCAGTGACCTTGCACTTCACTGAAAAGCACTAAGAAAGAATAGTGAAAAGTATTGGTCATTGGGTCCAAAAGAGTCCTTTGAGTTCAATGAATTACGCTCTCAGTTCTCTCCTCTACCTCCCTGGAAGGATCTGAAGGTGGTAAGGGGTGATAGAAATCTCCCTGGGCTTCCAGACGTTGGCCAGCATCTGGCAAGACACTACTCTTGTGTTGAAGAGATCCCATTATATAAGCAAACATCTTTACATGCTGCAGATGGTCCTACCATTTTCCAGTAAGGGAGAATGAGTCATTTGTGATACTCTTCCCACCAACGTGTGGCCTGGAATGGCATCTAAAGAGGTCAGATGTAGCTTTCACCAATCAGGGCCAAGACAGAAACCTAATTTGTCTTTGGAAAACAGTCCAAAACTCGAGACTTACCCGAAGTTGACACTCAAGGCACAAGGGCTTGGCCAGACAGGCCCTGACCATTGACTCATCAAGGCTGGCACTTTTTCTCTGGCAGCCTCATTATGACGGAACATTCAGGGATGTAACCACACTATGGCATTTGGGGATATTTCCCCATTTGGCAATGCCTAAGGCCAGCTGAAAATCTTCCCAAGCCCCTCCCCTTCCCCTCTCTGTGCCCCCACTCCCATGTTCATGCATCCATAATCATTGCTGGAGCTCCATCGGTATACAATTCCTGCTCGAGATCTAGAAACTGCGGTCCAAAGAGTGTGAAAACGATTCGCTTTAAGGCCCTACCCCTAGTTCTTGGAAGATATAGGACTAAAACTCAGGCCTCCTCATTTCAGTCCAATGTTCTTGCCGCTGTGCCAAGCTTCGGAGTGCCCTAGGCACCTTCCATGGGGAACCAAGGTGGTGTAGTAGATAGAGTGCTGGATTTTAGCTTAGGAAAGCCTAGGTTTAAATCTTGCTTCGGATTCGCCTACTAGCCATGTGACCCCTCCAAGCAAAGTCCCTTAACTTTCCTCAGCCTCAGTTTCTTCATCTGTAAAATAGGGGAGTAATAACAGCCCCTTCATCACCGGGTTGTCGTAAGAAACAAATGAGATGATCTCTGTAGAGCACTTTGCAAAACCTGCAAATGCTCCATAAACGTTAGTTCTTATTATTCTGTAGTCTGCTCAGGCATGAGGAAATGAAGGTTAGGCAAGGAGAGACAGCCTGCTGAGTATTATTATGTTGTCCTCTAAGCCTTGTGGTGTACTCTTTAATTTTTGGGCTGTTGTTCCTCCAAAAGCACCGTCAGCAGCTTTGTCGACAGGGGGAGGGGAGGAGGGACCTGCTGGTGTCTCCAGTCTAGGAGTGTGGAGTCCTCCTAGAATGGTTTTGAGTGAGCAGTGGCTGCTACTCTGGTATTATGTTATCAAAGGGGTGCACACGCATGCTGCAAGCCCCTAATCGAAGCCTGCACCAGACTTCAGTTTTCAAAGATGGCTTTAGAATGGGAGCAGAGTCTTTCTCCTCCTTTTCTTTCCGTTTCCTTCTTTCTTTTTCTTTAACCAAAGAGGGGTGATTTGCCTCATAAGTCAATGACTGGACCAAAAGTCAGACCCATGACTCCTGAGTCTCCTATGTCAGTGTACTCGAGTGGCAGTTGGAGAAAGAAAGCTAGATTTAGCACCAGAGGCCATGGGTTCAAATCCTTGTCCTGCAACTCTCTCTCTCTCTCTGTGTCTGTGTGTGTGTGTATATACACATACATACACACACACATATATATATAACCAGAAAGGTAAATATATATATATATGTATAATATATATAAATTATATATATGTATAATATATATAAAATATATATGTATAATATATATAAAATATATATAAATATATTATAAATATATTATAAATATTGTAAATAAATATATAAAATAAAATATAATATATATATATATAAAATACACACACACACACATACACACATATATAACCGGAAAGGTTAATACATATATATATAAAAAATACATATGGACTTCAGTTCTTCATTTATAAAATAAGAGGGTTAGGTGTGGTACAGTGCAATGAACTCTAGCTCTAAAGAGGTTGTTATTTGGATGTCTCAGTTGTGTCTGACTCTCTGCGACTCCATTTGGGGTTTTCTTGGCAAAGATACTGGATTGGTTTGCCATCTCCTTCTCTAACTCATTTTACAGATGAGGAAACAGGGTTAAGTGACTTGCCCAGAGTCACACAGCTAGGAAGTGTCTGAGATCACATCTGAATTCAGGTCCTCCTGATTCCAGGACCAGCGAGCTAGAGATTTACTGCATCACCTAGGTGCCTAAAATAAGTACTGGTTTCAAGTCCTGCCTCTGATGCTTATTCCCTTTGTGACCTCTAGTAAGTCACTACTTTTTTTTTTATTAACATCTTTAGTTTTCAGCATTAATTTTCACATGCGTAGTAAGTCACTACTTACCTGCCCTACCTGGGCCTCAGTTTCTCCATCTGTAAAAATGAGGGCCGTAGAACTTTAGGACGGCTTTTTCAGTTCCTCTAGCTTGACATCTATTATATCACTATCACTAATTAACCTCTAAGGTGCCTTAAGCTCTGTGACTGTCATATATTAGACATTTATTGTGTCCTTCACAAGTGCATATAGTACAACCCTACCCACTCTTTTATTCAACAAAAATTGTCAGGGGCTTACTATGCTCAGAACAAATTATGAGATGCTATTTAGATGAAAGACTGCCCTTGTGGAGAGGACTGTCCACTTTTCTATTTGAATTTTCAGTGTACTAAGTTAGCTAACATAGTGCTTTGCACATAGTTAGTAAACATTTATTAAGTGCCTACTGTGTGCCACGCACTGTACTTAGGTCTGGTGATACAAAGAAAGGCAAAAGACAGTTCCTATCTTTGAGGATAAATGTTTAATAAATCCTTTATTCATCCATTCATTTGTGACGCTTACATTTTAGTAGGAGAATAAGAAACACTTACAGATAACTGCAATCACAAGTTTTGGGGTAGATATACTAGACAGTTGGAAACAAAGTCCTAGGTGAGATCAAAGGCATAAATTATGCTTTTTTAAAACTCTAATCCCTCCTTCATGCCAGAGAATAACAGTTTACAAAGACCCTAAAAAAAAGGGTGTTGAGGATGCCCTATTTAGATTAAAGTCAGATTAAAACTAGGTGTTAGATGGTGCAGTGGGTGGAGTGCTAGGCCTGGAGTCAGGAAGACCTGAGTTCAAGTGTGCCCTCTGATTCTTACTAGCTATGTAACCTTGGATAAGTCACTTAACCCTGTTTGCTTCAGTTTCCTCATATGTAAAATGAACTGGAGAAGGAAATGGCAAACCATTCCAGCACCTTTTGCCTAGAAAACCCCAAATGGGGTCATGAAGAGTCAGATTAAAACAAATTGAAGCAAGTACCATAGGACAGAACACTGTCCTGGGAGTCTGAGGATCTGAATTCTTAATCTGGCTCCAGCATGAGCTAGCTGTGCAATCTGAGCGAGTCATTCCTATCAATTCAATGCAACATATTTATTAAGGGCTCTCTTCCCTGCCAGACCTGTGTTAGCTGCTGGGCATACAAAGAATGCAACATATTTATTAAATGACTCTTCTCTGCCAGGCCTGTGTTAGCTGAAGGGTAAACAAAGGCCAAAATGAACTCTGCCCTCAAGGAGCTGACATTCCACTGGGCCTCAGCTTTCTGATCTCCAGAATGTTAGTGCCGGAAGGGGCCTGATTCAAAGAGAAGAGTGGGACCAAATAAATTTCCATTTTAAAGGATTTATCCGACTTTTAGCATTCTAATTGTAGGCAATGATCTTATTTCTCCCTCTGCTGTGGTTAATTCCCATTAAAATTAATGATATTCATGCGAACATGTCTTGGGGAGCCCGAGTCACTAAGTCTAAAATTTCAGACCATAGGCCATATTAGGAAATGAAGATCTAATTCCCTTTTGCTCTTGTAGACTTTATTTGATGTGCTGTGTCAGAGAGCAGGCTCAAACATCAAGCCAGAAGGAACCTCAAAGAAGCAAATGTCCTTATCTGAAGTGAAGAAGAGATGAAGGAAGGGTAGCAAGGTAGAGGTTATTAAGGATTTTAGCCAAAACAGAATACTTATAAATACTCGTGCAGCAGTCAGGATATCCCGGCAGAAATGCTGGCCTGAGAAATTAGAGAACATAGATTCTAGTTCTGTTTCTGCCACCAGCTGGCCATAGTGACTTTGGACAAAGCATTTTAACCCTTCCAGGACTCAGTTTTTCTGCATTAATAAATGGCCACATCTATAAAACACTTTAAGGCTACAAAATGCTTTCACGTCCACTGAGTCCCACCACCCTGCAATGGAGGCTGTGCAAATATTATACATTAAGTTTGCTGATGAGGAGCCTGAGGGTCAGAGGGCCTGAGGTCTCATGACTGGTAAGAAGCCAGATCCCAATCCCCATGCCCAAGTCCAGTTGCCTCTCCAGTATAAAATGCTGGACTGTGTCATCTCCGAGGTCCCTTACAGCCATGGAATTCTTAATCCTAACAAGTCAACAGTGCTACACATAGCTCATCACAGGGTCCCTTTCTAGGGAGAAGGCAATTCAGCTTGGTCACAAATATGTCTTTTAGTATAATCTGTAAGACACCCCTGAATGCAATATGGTAAAATAAAAGAGCACTTGCTCTGTAGCCGGGGGATCTGATTTCAAATGCCACTTCTGATTTCTCTGCTTGGGGGAAGTCACTTGATGCCCCTGGGAGCTCATTTTGTTAATATGTAAAATCAAAGGACTGGGTTAGAATCCTAGCCTCTGAGGACATGTTCTGGCCCTAGTATCCTATGATCTCTTTTTCATGTACTGTGTCCTGGCCCAGCTTGAGACCCAAATGCAAACACCCACATTACACGGATACCCTGGGAAATACCGATACACCATGATCTCATCCTGGGCAGCCTCTCCTTGAGGATCGGCAGCCGGGACCACGGAGAACAGATAGAGAAGTAAAGGCAAAGGAGCGGTAGATGGTGGCCCCTATGCCACTGCCGGCTCCCTTCCTGAGCTGTCCGAGCCTCCAGTCTCCTAGGCGATGCTCAGGGAAGCTCCAAGACTGAGCCGGCTTTGACAATCAGGTATCAGGGCTGATTGCAGCCTTACTTTCTCTTCTGTGTCCCAGGTGTGGGTGGTACTCATGAGCTCATCCCTGGCCATGGTCCCAGCTCTCTTCCTGTCACCCTCTCCCCTCTCCTGTCACCATTTCCCTCTCTCCTAAGGTCCTTCTCCAGCCTCTTCCTCAGGGTCATTTGATCACGATCTCTTTCTCCCCCGTTGTTGTTGTTCGGTCATTTCAGTCACGTCTGACTCTTCATGACCCCATTGGGGGTTTTCTTGGCAGAGATACTGGAGTGATGGTTAAGGGCTCCAAGTCATACTCATCAAGTGCCAATAGGATCTTTGTGTGGGTAAATTGTAGTTGTTGTTCACTCATATGCAACTCTGTGACCCCATTTGGGGTTTTCTTGGCAAAGATACTGGAATAGTTTGCCACTTCCTTCTCCAGGAGGAGACTGAAGCAAACAGGGTTAGGTGACTTGCTCAGGGTCACACAGATAGTAAGTGTCTAAGGCCGGATTTGAACTCAGGTCTTCCTGACTCCCAGTCTGATGCTCTATCCACTGTGCCACCTAGCTGCCCTATGTCTGTGGGTAAGTATATGTAGTCTAACCGGATCTAGCCTCTTTGCTTTAGCCTGGGATCATCCAGTCAGCCTGTTTATACTGCTATGATTGGGCCTTCCTTGGCTGTCTTGCCAGGGGTCTTTTCTGAAATACTTATTCCATCCTGGCAGTTGCTGAATATTTGGAACATCTACTAGATAAGGATGCGAGGTATACCCGTAGGTATCACGTCCCCTGCAGGGTCCAATATGTGTCAGAAATTAGCAGATCGCTGGGACAAGGGCAAGAATGTCATTCTGAGAAATGAGGAGCAAGTTCTGAATTTAAATATGAGAAGGAAAAGCTGAATCCCATCAAGCACCCGAGTTTCTCTTTGGAACTGAAATTCAAAGGAATGCAGGGACAGTGAATAAGACACAGAGTGCAGGGACAGACTTGCAAGCCAGGAGGTTGGTAATTAGTTTAGGAGCATCAATGACCCGATCATTTGTCTGAATCAACCAGACTCTTTTTGGGCTTTTTATGGTGGATATGTGCATTCTCTGTCTCCACTCAGTGTTGACCTGTTGGTGTGGTCATGGACTGGATCTGTGACACTGCCCCCTGACTCAGTCACACCAGCAAGACTGTGGGTCTGGCCCATGTCTGTCAGGGCTATTTTCATTACTGCTATCCTTCTATTCATCCAGATTTGCACCTTTGACACCATTTGTGCCTCCTTATTCTCCTTTATCCCACATATTCAATCAGTTGCCCAGTCTGGTCACTCTTACCTCCATATTTCTCCTATTGATTCCCTTCTGTCTGCTCGCATGTACCTTAGTTCAGACCCTCGTCATTTCTCACCTGGACTACTGCTGGTTGTTGTCGTTGAGTCATTTCAGTCATGCCTGACTCTTTGTGACCCCATTTTGGGGTTTTCTTGGCAAAGATACTGGAGCGGTTTGCTATTGTCGTAACTTAATTGGTCTCCTTGCCTCAAGTCTCTCTCTACTCCAATCCATCCTTCAAACTGCTGCCAAAATTATGTTTTTAGAGGGCAAGTCTCATTATGTCACTCTTTACTTGATAAATTCCAGGTCTTACTTCATTCTATGACCAAAATTCATTTCCTTTACCTCTGCCCTTAGGATCTTCTGTTTCTTTCAAAATCCAGTTCAAATACCACCTTCTATATAAAACCTTTCCTGACTTCTCCATCTGCTAGTTCCTTCTCATGTAAATGACCTTGTATTTATTTTGCATGTGCATATATATATGTACATATATATATATATATATATGTATGTATGTATGTATGCATATTCTCTCTCCTGGTAGAATGGAAGCTCCTCGAAGGCAGGGTCTGTTTCATTTTTGTCTTTGTATCTCTAGGCCTTACCTGTACCTGTCACAGAGTAGATACTTAATTGTTTATTGATTGAAAACAAATCCCTGCCCCAAATAATACCTTAATAATATGTCTTTGGTGGAAGATATCTACTTCTCTGGCCGTATATACATTGTTGGCTGACTCTCATATTTTTTCCTTGGATCCATACTCCTGGCTAGATACCAAAGATGGTTGTATTGAGAATATGCTCACAGGATCAGAAAAGAAGAGCTGAAAGGGATCTCAGAGGTCATCTTGTGTAACTCCCTTACTCTTCAAAGAGGAAATGAGGCTCCAAAAGATTAAGTGACTTGAGGAGGTCCCACAGGTAGTAAGTAATAGAGCCAGGTTTAGAACCTGTGTCCTCTAACCCCAAAGCCCACACCCTTTCCACTGAACCACATTGCTTCTGAAGTCAATTTTTCCTGCTTCTTATCCACAATTAGTTTGGGGGGCTAAGGTCTGGGAAAGTGTTGTTTGAGTCTGAAGTTAGAGCATCATGACAAAACCAGTGGGACACAGGCTGGATGTGGAGCGAGGAGGGTAACAGGCTGGATGGCCACAGGGTTTGCCAGAGGAGTGACAGGGAAGAAGGCTCACACCCTTTTGGTAGTTGTAGGGAGGCACTACGGGGCCAAAGGTTATGTGAGGATAGATAGGTTTTATTCTCTCTGCTCAAGAGTGTTCGGGAAGTGTAATAATAATGATCAGCCTTCTTTAAAAAAAAAAAAACCCAAAACACTGTCAGTACCACTTGTTTTTATGTAATGTTCAAGTGCTAATAGAGCCTTCCCCTTTCCCTCCCCGTGAGCCATTCTTTGTAACAAATAAAAAAGAGAACAGGATTAGTTCAGCAAAACCAGCCAACATGTCAACCACATTGGACAATGTATGCAATATCCCACGTCCTGAATTCTCCTGCATTTGCAAAGAAAGGGACAAGGTACATTTTTCAACACTTCTCTGAATGTAATCATTATAATTTTTAAAATTTTTATTTTGTTTTATTCTGAACTTAACAAACATCAATGAAAATGTGCATTTTCATGTACATAGTAGAACAAAAGGAGAAGATTGTCCTTGAAACTGTGGATCTCTATTATATAGAACTTGCTTTTCTTTTAAAGTATATAATAAATCCAACATATAACTTTCAAAACCGTTCCACTTGTCTGTGCTTTCTTCTGGCTTTCCTTCTATTGTTCTGTATATTTAAAAAATACTTTAATGGCCTTCTTTATTTTTCTTTCTTTCTTTTTTGGTGTACATCTCGAACCTTTGGTCCTACCTCCCTTGGTGGGGAAAACAACTCTTAAAGCAAACATAAATCTTACATTGATCATGTCTGAAAATGTTTATCTCATACATCTTGAGTCCATCATGTTCCTGTCGGGAAGCAGAGAGTATGCTTCATCTTTGGTTCTCTGGAATTGTGGTCATTATAATTAAATAGTCTTCAATTGGTTTTATTGTCCTTTATGTTTGTTTTCCTGGTTCTGCTTAAAATTACCTTGCATCAGTTCATGTAAGTTTTCCCATCCTGCTCTGAATTCTTCATATTTGCTATTTCTTTCAGTAAAGCAATAATCTGTTACATCCACAACCACCATATTGTTTAGGTACAACTTTCTAATTTGTATATGCCGGGCTAGGCTATGGATGATGGCAATGTGGTCTCTAAAAGGTCAGGATCCACAATGAAGTTGGATCAGTTGGCCTCTATGATGAAATGTTTTTGCAGATACAGCTGAGGTCTGAGGCTGAAGTGACTCAGCTCTTTGGGTCATCAAGAACGTTTCCCACTGGTGTTGACTAGAAAGCATTGGTGGTACTTTAGTAGATTATAGAAAGGATCTAGAAATCTGGGGATTTTCTTCCTAAAGCCAGTATGTGGCCTTTGTTCATTCACAGGATTATTCATTCCTGACTACAGTACGGCCTTTGCTTTGCCTGTAGCCTTATGGAGTCCCCGCCAGCTTGTTATCTGCTCCAAGAACCCCATTTCCTTATTAAATAGTGATTGGTAACTGATGGCACTGAAGGACAAGCTTGAACCAATCTGGTATGCTGGGCAGGATCTGAGATGTGGATGAGAAGGCCTTTAAAATAAAGTGCCACTTGTTACACAAAGCTTGAAACCTTGAATTCAGGAGCCTGTGAAGGGAATAAGGAAGTAAGCATTTATATGGTACCTACTCTGTGCCAGGCAACTGTGTTAACTGATTTTACAAATATGACCTCATTTGGTCTTCACAATGACCCTGGGAGGCAGATGCTATTATTATCCTCACTTTACAGTTGAGGAAACTGAGTCAAATGAAGGTTAAGTGACTTGCCCAGGGTCACACAGCCAGTATCTGAGGCTGGATTTGAACTCAGGTTTTCCTGACTCTAGGCTTAGCACTGTGCCATTATCTGCCTTTGAAAGAACCTAAGGTAATTTCACAAACCAAATGGCATAATATGGTGGTCATTGAGGTTGTAACGGATTGGGAAAATTGCTTTCCATTTTTGTCTCAGGTTGTATGATGATAATGATAACAACAATTAACATTTATATATCACTTATTTTGGGTCAGGTGCTTTACAATTATTGTTTGAGCTGATCCTCACAACAACCCTGGGAGGTCAGTGCTATAATGATCCTCCTTTTACAGTTGAGAAAACTGTGGCAACCAGAAGCTAAATGACTCGCCCGGGGCCATCCAGCTAGTAAAAGTCTGAGGCTGGATTTGAACTCCAGTCTTCCTGACTCTAGGCCCAGAGCTCTATCCACTGTGCTACCTGGGGCCTTATAGGGAAATCATCACTGCTGATAACCTAACTCATCGTAGGAGTCTCTAGTCCCAGGTGTCATGGGAGGGGCTCTAAAGCGATAGGGATCATCGTTTCCTGCCTCACAGAACAGAGTAGTGGAAAGGCTGCTACACTGGGCAGGGGTTTTGGGGTGGGGCAGACTGCATGGGTTCTGATCCTGGCTCTGATGCTTCCTGGTTGTGTGACCACGAGCAGAACATCTAATATCTCTAAATCTGAGTTTCCTCATTTGAAAAACAGCAACAATAACACTCCCACTGCACCATGTTGTCATGAGCAAAGTGCTGTGTAATCCTTCAGGTACTATATAAATGTCAGCCAGTCTTACTCTCTTTTATGGGATAGCATCAGGACTCCAACAAGGGAGGCATAGGGCTGCAAGAAATCCTTCTTTTGGTTCTTTCCCAACAACTCCCCCAGGACGGCTGTCTCTGGCCCGTCTTGCAAGTAGATTCAGCTCATTGAACCCTGATAATCTCGGTACTGAGGAGAGAGCCCTCCATCTCTTCTGGGTAATGCATCTGGTGGGACTCAGATTGGAAGGTCACCTTCTCTAAGATGCACAAAGTAGCTGAATTTGACACCATGCATCAAACAGTCTGCAGCACCAGGAGAAACGCTACCATATCCTATCTCTTACCCCCACACACTTGCACATCCCCTCAGCCTGGGATACTCTCCTTCCTCACCTGTGCCTAAAAGAGTCCTGGGCATCTTTCAGATCACCCATCAGGAGCCACTTCCTAAATGAGGTCTTCGCTGATTCCACCAGTTGTCTTTTAGTGCTCTTCCTTTAATAGCTTTTTATTTATACTCTCTACATTGTATATATGGGCAGCTAGGTGGCACAGTGGATAGTGCCAGGACTGGAATCAGGAAGACTGGAATTAAAATCCTGCCTCAGACATTAATTAGCTATGTGACCCTGGGCAAGTCACTTAACCTTGCTTGCCTTAGTTTCCTCATCTGTAAAATGATCTAGAGAAGGAAATGGCAAGTCGTTCTCATATCATTGACAATAAAATCCCAAATGGGGTCATAAAGAGTCAGACATGACTGAAACAATTGAATAACTACAATATTGTATATGTACTTACCTGTACACATGTCATTTCCTTTCAGGGATATGTATATACTCTTTTGTCTTTGTAACCTCAGTGCCTAGCACATAGTAAGAAGTCCACAAATGTTGATTTGAATATTTAGGCTCAATATCTTTGTAGTCTTATTTATTTTATGCATTTAAACACTTTATTCTGAGAAAGGGATTATCAGCTTCACTAGACTGCCACAGACAGCTAGGTGATGCTGTAGATAGAGTGTTGGGCCTGGAGTCAGTAGACTCCTCTTTGTGAGTTCAAATCTAGCCTCAGTTACTTTCTAGCTGTATGACCCTGGGCAAGTCACTTAACCCTGTTTGCCTCAGTTTCCTCATCTGTAAAATGAGCCAGAGAAGGAAATGGCAGACTGCTCCGGTATCTGCCAAGAAAACCCCAAATGGGGTCACAAAAGTGTCCGACAGGACTGAAAAATGACTCAATAACAAACGACGACAGATTGCCGCAGGGATTTACGACATGGGGCTCAAGGGGTTCAAACTGTTTTAAGGGAGCTGAAATTATAGGGTTGAGACTAATTGGGATGTCAGGTGCAAGACTGGAGATAAAAGTTGGGCAGGTGAGTACAAGCCCAGAAGACAGGTTACTGGGAATGTCCTTGAGATGTCTGTATGACTCAACATGTTTGCCTACAGCTTCAGCTTGTTACGTTATCTCGCATGCATTCCTTTTGCCACGTGACCCTGGTCTGTGAGAACAGTCTTAGGATGGATCTGCTTTGGCCCCTCCTGCCCGAGCGGCACAGGTATGTGAGCATGGTCATAACCCCTCCTGATTCAGCTGCATTTGAAAGCCTGGGCTGGGACAACATACGGCCTAGAATGGAGGTGCCCCAGGCATTGAATGCATTCTGTTTCACTGTAAGGAGTTTGACCTGAAATACACAATGCCTAGTTCCACTGCAGGCCGGAGATGCAGTGTCTTGGAACTGTTGAGATCTCTTAGTAAGCCCGTTCTACCTAACTGTGTGGGTTAAGGCTCAGCAGGGCGTTACAATGGCAAACGATGGGCTTGGAGCTGGGAAGACTTGAGTTTGCATCTTGTCTCAGACGCTTAACAGCCGTGTAACCTTTGGCTCCGCAGAGCACTCTGTAAATGTTAAAGCACTATATCAGTGGTAGCTATTATTAAGTGGGTGGTATATGTTCTTATTAAAATTCTCTTTTCGTACGAACAATCATCAACAAACACGAATGTTTTGATAAACTAGGAGAAAAGGTTGTATATGAAGGCTTCGACTTCTGTTACATAGTTTTTAAAAAAGCATACATTTAACATGGTAGTAGCAACGCTCCTCTGCCTGTGTGTTCTTAACTTATTTTGTTTTCTTCTATGTATTTAAAATGGTTTTTTTGATGTTCTTTTCTCCTTTTTTGGCAACCATCAGTAATAACAGCCCACCCCAAAAAGATGTTCTCCATTGTAACATAAGTATAGTCAAGCACAACAATGCAACACATGGGCCAGTTGTGTTTTGAGGAACAGCTGAACTCCAAGTTTCTTCTGGGAAATTGTAAAAAACTGTAATTCTTTGCCCTCTCCTCCCTATCCTATCTAACTCTATTTGTGCTGGAAGCATTTCTAATTTGGCTATCTTCTTTAAGAATGACCCTATCGTTTGAATGTGAGAAGACACTATGTAGAGAGAGGAATTTTGGACGTGTGGTCAGGTAACCTGTTGTCGAGAAATAATCTACAGCAAGAAAAACAGCCATGTAATCTCAGAGTGGGAAGGTAGGTCTGTCACAAAATCTATACCTACTCAGAACTAAGGCAGAGTGGGAACCGATAAGGTAGAAACTCCCAATGGTTTTCACCAGTAGGGCCACAACTAAGATGGAACAGCCAGGCCTTTTTTATCATGTGCTAACATCTGGAGAGGTGCCACCCACATCCCCCATTTTTTGTGCTTCATGGTGTTCTAATGGCCTGGGCTTGGGATTTAAGGGGGAAGGTCATTTGAAAGAGAGTAAGAAAATAGATTTGCTGGATGTAGGTGGGAGAACAAGGGGTAGGAATGGGCTTCTTTTACTCTCACAAGTGCACCTATGCCCTAGGGTCCATTTGCTTTCCCCCTTACCTTTGAACCTTCATCCCCTTGTTCCCTTCCCTTATACTCATCCCTATCCTAGGCCTCTCCAGTTCCTATCCTATAATGCCCCTTGGGACCCTCCTTTATTGTTAATACACTCTCCTTTGTCCTCTGTCTCTTTTTTCTCATATTCCTTCTATCCTTTGGTTCTCACTGAAATCTAGCTTCTTTCTGAAGTCATATCATCTCTTGTTTCCCTTTCCAAGTCTGGCTACTCTCACACCCCTGACACACATGATTGAGGGGAAAGTTGGCATCTTCTCCAATCCTAGCTCCCAGTTTCAGACACTCCCTCTGCCACCTTCCCTCAGCAAGAATCTTTTCTCCTTTAAAGTTCATGCCAACCTTTCCAAAATACTGTTATCTATGGAGCTCTAGATCACTTTCTCTCCTCCCTGGAAAGCTCATTATCTGGAGCAGTTTTATTTCCTTCCACCCCCAATCCCTGTGCTCTTTGAACATGGTGGCTCCAAGTTTCTCAGTCTTCCCAACTCCCATGACCCCTCCATCTCCAGTCTACCTTGGAGTTAATACCTTCAACCAGCCCCATCTCAGTGTTTCCTCTCCACACCCCTTTTAACTTGATGGAGCAAAAGCTCCAGGTGCTGGAATCCCCTAGCCACATTTCTATTCTTGGTAGGCTGGTATCCATTGCAGCTTTTCACATAAGGCCAGGTGCCACACTCTAATTTGAACATTTCTGTGCAGATTTTTCTTTTCTTTTTTTTCCTATTTACTATATTTTTGGGATTAAAACTCATAGAACTTAGGGCTGGATAAAATCCTAGAAATGGAATCGTTAGGTCAGTTTTGTGATTCATTATATGTTGCCACATGACTATCCTAAGTGTTTATACCGGATTTCAGTTCCAGAAACAGTATATGAGAGTTTTCCCATAACTATGCTAACCCTCAAGTTTTATCTCTTTTGAGACTATATTTGCCATTCTAGTGGGTATAAGATGGCATCTAATTTTTGCCTTATTAAGTAATTTGACAATCTTTTTATATTTTGAAAATAGCTGTGTCCTTTGCTTAATTGGACAGTGTGTATTGTGCTAATTGATATATACCAGTTCCTCCTCTATTCTGAATGTTAGACCTTTATTTGATATATTTACTGTGAATATTTTCCTAGTCTAGTCTTTTTATTTTAGAGATGTGGTTTTTTGTTGTGTGAAAAGACTTTTATCTAAAAATCTAGTCCATTATTTTAGCTCAAATAATTTCTTCCATTTGTTCGATAAAGGCAAAGTTAGATTCCTTTTTACTTCTAGTCTTTTACATTTTAAAAACTCTTTAAGCCACTAATCCATTTAGAATTTTTATGGTATATACTATGAGGGGTGGGTCCAAACTCATTTTTCTCCATACAGTCATCCAATTCTTCTGACAGGTTTATTTTTTTATCGAATTATGATTTTGCTCCTCATTATTTTTAAAAATATAAACTTTATTTTTATTTCCAGGTATTTAAACATGACTAGAAGCATAAGGGCAACTCTTTAAAGTCCTGTCTGGATTTCCCTTCAGAGATTGCACTATTTAAGGTTGTCATCTTCTGCTCCTGTTCATTTTAGTTTTCTGTAGATAATCATTCACATGTTCTAGGTTCTCAAAATAATGACTATAGCGCTGTATGTAATAATCTCTGGCAATATTCTTGATTTCTTTAGCCCTTATTATGCTCTGTCCTTTCTCATTTCCAATTCAGGTGATTTAGCTTTTCTCTCATCTTTTTAAAAAAAAATGAAATTTGTTCATTGTTTATCAATTTTATTGGTTTTTAAAAACAGCTCTTGGCTTTGTTTGTCATTTTGATTGTTCTCTTATATTTTCAATTGTAGCAAGCTCTGCTCTAATCTTGGTTATTTTCCCTTTTCCGTTTTCTCTTGGCGTACCATTCGGTTGTTATTCAAAGTGTTTTAGTTGTATACCCAATTTCTTAATCTCCTTCTCTTTTTGTTGTTGACATGGGCATCCAGCTTTATAAATTTACCACAGAGTACTGATATGGCTGCATCTCATGGATTCTGATATGTAATAATTGAAAAACACCATTTTAAAATGTACCTTTTTTATAATTTCCTTTTAACCAGGCATTCTTATATTTTTTCTATATGACAAAATATGGAAAACTTTTAGGTTGATGGGGAACAGACCTTGAGGAGAAGGTACTTCAGAAGATAAGTCTAGAGGCACATGACAGGTACAAAAATAAGTCCACAGACCAACTGAGTATAGTGAACTGAGATAATACTACACAAGGTGTTTGGCTGAGAGAATAAATCACTCCTCCCTTGGGTGGGTGGGTGAATGGAGCCTAGCCTTTATAAAAAAGAGATCAGCCATCTCTGAGATATGGAGCTCTGGTGATTGAGAAGACAGTTTGATATAGAAGAAGAATACATCTCCTGAGATAGCTCTTCCCCTGTCCCTTGATGCTTCTTATGGAGTGTAGCAAATCAGGGGAGGAGATTTCTTTCTTCCCCCATGCCCATCAGCAATGGCATCTTGAATGTAACCTGAAAGAAAAATTCAAGAGCATTATTGCCTAACCTTCCTAAACCCCCTAACCTTCTGTGTAGAGGCTAGGGGATTCCTAATTGGAGCGTTCTAAAGTGGCCTATTAAAAAGTTGCTACGAGTAGCTAGAGAAAGAAGTTGAGAGTTCAGTGAGCTGAGCTGGGATCGTGGCAGGCTGTAGGGCTGAGATCTTCTTGGTCCTCGGTGTGGGCTCTGGTTCTCTGCAAAAGTGCACAACGGTCCCACCCCAGGCCAGGATTCCAGATGAGTCCAAAGCTGAGGTACCAGTGCCTAGCCAGGTAGTAAAGTAGCATCCAACAGGGGCTGTAAGATCAAGGTCAGAGGGAGCGGAGTCAGGATGATATCAGTAGCCCTGAAGCATTACAGGTATGACTGGCCCTCCTCCTGGACACCATAGACACACATGTTCCTTCTGCATGTGCCTCTCTACTAGTAAACTCTGTGTGTGTATCCACTCTTCCCACTGACTCTGTGTCCATTTGTAGGTGAGTGGGCCCCAGGCTTATTGGGAAAATATTTTGTAGCTACTATTCATTCTATGCCATTTTAGTAAATACCTTTACTTTGCTCTAACTGTATCAACTGGATGACTACTGAAGGTAAACCTATCAACGAGGGCTATAATTTTAAGACTGTGGATCCGAGAATTCTTTGAACTTGGAGTACTCGTCTTCCAGGGAACTCAACCTGTGAATATCAATTGGGAGTATAATCATCCGGAAGGGGCTACTACGGAGGTCCTAGTACTATGGAGATATCTTGGTCCCTGACTAATTATGGCAACCCAATTCTGATGTCAGTCCTGAGGACATCTCTGTACCTGGCCAAGGGCTCCCGCCTAAGGAAACAACTTCATCATGTATCCGTTTCTTCATTTGTTGAATGAAGGGGTCAGACTAAGTGGCTTCTGAGGTCCCCTCTAACGTCTCGGGTCTTACATAGTATCTCAGATGAGATAGATAGTGTATATAAGGCCATTTGCCATCTTTTAGTGCTATGTAAATATTATGATGTTTTTGTTTTTGTTGTTGTAATCATAGCAATCTAAGCACTACCCCAAACATATTCATAATGAATACTTTAAGGAATATTAATATTTTACTACTCCGACTTCCAGATGAATGGAATGGTTTCATTCTACTCCATGTCCCACCAAAGTCCTACCTTCTGACATTAAATGTCATCTTCAGATGAAAAGGCTATACCTCTCTCCCAGGATAACTCCCTGATGTGCCAGAATCTAGTAACACTTTCCTTTTTCCAATTGGCCTGCTCATAATGCCCCAAGAAGAAAAGAATGATAATGGAATTCTTTTATCACTCCAAGCTTCATTCCTAATATAGAGGGTTCTACCTTCCCCCCCCCTATGAGAAGGCCTATCTCATTCCTTGCTGCCAGGCTGATTCTCTGCCTTTGGAATACTTCCTCCCTTACTATATACCACCCAGGGAAAGATAGAAAATGATTAACAAGCACTGGGGCTGAGGAGGTGCAATCCTTACCTATGGAGGGCAAATGGGGTTCAAATCATAATCTAAGTAAGGGTCAACTAAAAGGCTAAGCTGTGTTTGTCCCAGGACTTCTTTAGAGTGTCAAAAGAACTGGGTTTAGGAACAGAATGGAAAACCAGATCCAGAAGCAGTTTTGGGCCAAAAGGTCAGTGACAGATCAAAATGCAATATACAGATGGAATTGGAATGGAAGCACTCAACCGTCAGATTTTATTCATCTCCCTAAAGCTCTGGCCTTCAGTAGTGGCTGAATGCATTTCTTGCCCAGCCCTTGCCCTGCATAGGTAGTCCTATTGCCATGGTCTACCATGATTCCTCCTGATGCAAATGTGCTGGTAAGGCCATGAACTTGGACATCCTGAAATGCTGAGTCACGTGAGTTGGATCACTATACCTTAAATAGTCATGGGTCATCTTAGCACATCCTACAGACCAGGTGACCGAGGACTCCTCTTGGCTCCCAGATGCATCAATGTAGGGCTCTCCTGCTCTGCTTCTGTATGCATTTTGGATTTTTTTTTTTGTAAAATTCTAACTCCTCTACTCTTCCCATCTGCCACTAAGCTAAGCCATCTGGACGATTAGTCCTTCTAAGTCTTTGGGTCCCACATGCCTTGCTAACTGATCCTTGAGGTCATCACTTAAACTTCCGAAAATCTCAGTAAGACTGCCTCCTCCTGCTCCCAAATAAATTGAAATTAATTCATATACCCAATTAATGGGTTAGCAGTCTGCTTTAAGCCCAACATTAATGTTGCTGCATCTGTCTTTCTCTGCGTGTATCCTCAGATCACAAGGAACTCATTTTTGAAATGTGGATAGTTCCCTAGCAAGGGCTTTTGCCCACCCATCAGTAGTATTGCATAATCAAACACCCTCCTTTCCTTGCAGGTATAAGGAGAATTCCCCCTCGGTGGAGGGATATCCAATGACTATCCCTTCCTGCCCAGGAAGATGTTAGTGAGAGCCTAGAGGAAGGATGCAATACACAGGAATGACTCCTGAGATGTACTTAATACTTTTTCAATGATCCCTATCAATGGAGTTCACTGACAGGGTCAGAAATGATCATGGAAGGAAAGATGTCATTGCTTAGGCAGAGTCCTTTGATATTAAAGTATGCAGGTTGGCATAATTGGGTTAGGTCACAGCAAGGGACTTGGGAACAAAGTGTTCAATGTAGGCTGTTCAAGAGACAGCATCCCTTATTATTTGGTTGTGGGTAACTTGAGAGAGAGAGCTAGGGAGTAATATAATGTTACATATACCCAGGGTAACATATTACTTCAAATTTCATCACACATTTCACTCAATTTCAAAAAATAGGCAAGAGGGTCTTAAGAATTGCTCAGGTCAGAGCCATCTTGAGTAGAGATCTCAACCACTATCCTCTTTCCCCACTTTGACAGCAATACATATATTGTGTGATCAGTGGCAAAGGTATAGGGTTAAGTTTTAAAGGCTATATAATACAGGGCAAGAAAAGCCAATGTCTTTTTACTCTACCCCCTTAAAACTGACTGCGAAACTCTTGTGAATACCTACGGTTATTTGGGAGACGTGTAAGACTCTAGGGGCCATCACTACAGAATTGCAATACAGGGAACTTACAGCCTCTATAAACACTACTATCATCTGTTTATCACTTAGCCCAAGGTGACAAGGAGATGGGGAAAAGGGCTTCTTCTAGGACTGTTATATGTGCCACAGTCATTGCCTGCCACCGGGCACACTTTCTAAGAATAGAGGAATTGAGCTCAGTCTAGTGGCCCCAGATTGAATGTGAAAGACAGGTTTCCTCTTTTTCTTCCTCTAAGTCCTGGCCCCAGAACTACACATGACCTGACTATGAACTGACGTATAGATATCTGGGCAGCACAGACATCATACTGGCTCCTGGATGCCTCTCACAGAGGGTCAGCATCCTGAGACAAAGAAAAAATTCTCAGAGGGAAAGAGGAAGAGGTACCACAGCAGTGCAGCCTAGTTTCTGCAAGCCCCCTAGAGTGGTTCGTAGTCTTTTTTGGGTCATGGACTTCTTTGGCAATCTGGTGAAACCTATAGGCCCCTCCTCCAGATGTTTTTGAATAATTGAAGAGAATGCTAAATTTCGGCTGAAAATAAAGATGTCATTTTTCCCATCCAAATTCATAAACGCTATGAAGATCAGCGTATTCTGAGTAAAGAACTCTTGACACAGAGCCTTACTTGTCTGTTCCCATGCTCTCTCACAAAACTTTAAAATATTATGCAATTATCACCTATTATTGCTATTATCATTATTATTATCCTATATAAAAACTCCACACCTTCCTGCCTCCCTGTGGTGGTAGATTCTTCTTCATTGGAGGTTTCAAGCAAAGTCCAAATCAGTTTTTTCAGGAACATTGTTAATGGGATTTCTGTTCAGCTACAGGTTGTACCTGAGGATCTCTGAGGTACCTTCCACTTAGGACTTTTTATAAACTTGGGGTGTGAATTTAGAAATGGATGAATGACCTAACTCAAAGACTAATAGATTGCTCTCAACATGGAAGTATGTCTTAAGTGGAGTACCGTAGGGTTGGTTTGTCGTTGACTTTGAAAAGATATAGATGAGGAACATATCAGCCTTGTGAATTCCAGAAGCGCGAAGGAATAGTTAACATGTTAAATAATTCATGATCCAAATCTATTTTTTACAGGAACAAGAATGAATTTAATCCAACAATAATATAAAACATAATAGGGATAAATGTAAAGTCATGCAATTAGTAAGATATTTTGTAAGCATGTGGAAAGTACAAGTACTGCATGAACATTTACCATCACTGGATTGGGGAGGGGTGTCTTCCAAGCGCTGGCTCCACTATTGGCTGTGTGACCTTAGGAGAGCCACTTAAACACTCAGTTTCAGTTTCCTCATCTGTAAAACAGGAAAAATACCTTCCTCCCCTGCCTCAGGGAAGTTGATTGTGAGGATCAAATGAGATAAACGTATTTTCAAAGGACTATCTAAATGTCCAGTAAGAGGGTTCTGAGACCTGGGAGTCAATAAGTGGAGGAATTTCACTTTTTAGATGTGATTTGCCTACCCTCATTACTGTCTGAACATGCAGTACTCATCATTTCTGTAGCATAAAGTTGACAACATTTTTGTTCATGTTCCTTAAAGCTTTCTAAAGATATTTTGATGTTCATCTTGTTTACTGCTGTTCTCTTTCTTTTCTTCCCCCTTTGTCTTCTTCTTCCCCTTCCTTATTATGTATAAATTATATTTTCTTATAATGATACGTTACTAGGAGTGGAGCATGATTGCCATGTTATCTCCAATTTGAAATGAACACTTGGAGTGTGATTGCTGATGTAAATGCTTCACACCCAATTAGAAACCATGTGATAACTGTGTTAATTCTGTGCTTTTTTGGAGCTGAAGAAAGTTCACTCTTTTTTCCTATGGGAGACAATGAGTCAAGTAACCAAGTGGAAACTGGAACAGTAAAGCAGAATCATTTACAAGATTTTCATTCTAAAGAATCATTCCAAAGAACCAAATGGAGTTTTAAAGGCAACAAGAGTTAAACTGAAACCTCATTAGGTCCAGGTAAGAGCTGGCCCATTACAAAGGCAAATGGAGTAGCCATGCTCGGCTGACCACAGTTTAGACCTTGTAAGTATTGGAGGAAACTGATCTTGATCAGAATGCAAGGGAGTCCCTCATACCTAGGAAAGAGATAGATATGACAAAAGATAGAAACAGTCAATGTTGACAGGGATATAGAAAAATGGGCACACAAATACCCTGCTGATGGAGCAGCAGATGGTTCCAATCATTCTGGAAAACAGTTCAGAATTATTTTTTTTAAGTGACTAAAATGCCCATATTCTTTGACCCTGACATTTCACTTCTAGGCATAAACTGCAAGGGGGTCAATATCAAAAAGAAAGATCCCATATATACTAAAAGATTTTTAGGAACACTTTTTATAGTAACAAAAACTGGAAACAAAGATGGGGAATGGCTAAGCAAATTGTGATATGTGAATGTAATGGAATATTATTGTACTGTGAGAAATGATGACTATGAAGAATACAGAGAAACGTCGGAAAAATCTTCACGAACTGACATAAAATAATATAAGCAAAACAAGAAAGACAATATACAAAATGACTATAACATAGAAATAACAACAACAAAACAATTAATAATAATATCTCTTAATAACTTTAGCAAAGTCCCAGGATATAAAACAAACCCACATAAATCATTAGCATTTCTAAATATTACCACTATAGTCTAGAAGCAAGAGATAGAAAGAAAAATTCCATTTAAAATACATGTAGTTAATATAAAATACTTGAAAGTCTACCCGCCAAGACAAATTCAGGAACTATATGAACACAAGTATAAAACACTTTCCACATTAATAAAGTCAGATCTGAACAATTGGAAAAATATTAATTGCTTGTGTGTGGGCTTAGCTGTTACGGTTAAAATGACATATCTACCTAAACTAATTTACTTATTTATTGCCATACCAATCAAATTACCAAAAATTATTTTATAGAGCTAGAAAAAATAATAAAATTCATCTGGAAGAATAAAAAGTAAAAAATAGCAAGGGAATTAATGAAAAAAATGTGAAGGAAGGTGGCCTAGCCATGCCAGAACTCAAATTGGTAATCATCAAATAAAATAAAATGAAGTGATAATCATCAAAACAATCTGGTACTAAGAAATAGAGTGGTGGATCAGTGGAAGAGATGAGGTATACCATGCACAGTAGCAAATAATGATAGTGATTTAGTGTTTGATAAATGCAAAGATCTCAGCGTTTGGGAGAAGAACTCACTCACTATTTGACAAAGACTACTGGGAAAACTGGAAAGCAGTTTGACACAAATTAGGTATAGATCAACATCTCACATGGTCTACCAAGATAAGGTCAAAGTGAGTACATGAATTAGACATAAAGAGTGATACCAAAAGCAAATCAGGGGAGCATGGAGTAGTTTACCTGTCACATGTATGGATAAAGGAAGAATTTCTGACCAAACAAGAGATAAAGCACATTATAGGATATAAAATGAACAATTTTGATTATATTAAATTTAAAAAAATTTCACAAAGAAAACCAATGCAACCAAGGTGGGAAAGAAAGAAGAACTGGGGAAAAATATTTTATAGAAAGATTCTCTGATAAAGGTCTCATTTCTCAAATATGTAAAGAACTGAGTCAAATTTATAAGAATGCAAATCATTATGAACAGGCAGCTTACGGATGAAGAAATCAAAGCTATCTATAGTTATATGACAAAATGCTCTAAATCACCTTGGATTACAGAAATGCAAATTAAAACAACTCTGAGGTACCACCCCACACCTATCAGATTGGTTAACATGATAGAAAAAGAAAACGACAAATGTTGGAGGGGATGTGGGAAAATTGGAACACTAATAATGCATTGTTGGTGGAGTCATGAACTGCTCCAACCATTCTGGAGAGCAATTTGGAAGTATGCCCAAAGCACTATAAAACTGTGTACATCCAGCAATACCACAATTATGTCTATATCCCAAAGAGGTAAAAAACAAAAAGGTAAAGGACCTATATGTACAAGAATATTTATAGCGGTTCTTTTTGTGGTGGCAAAGGACTGGAAATTGAGGGAATGCCCTCAATTTGATTGAGGGATGGTTGAATTGCATTCCGTTGATTGCGGAATGGTTGAACAAATTGTGGTATATGATTGTGATGGAATACTATTGTGCTATAAGAAATATTAAGCAGGTTGCTTCCAGAAAAACCTGAAAAGACTTACATTAACTGACGCAAAGTGAAGTGAACAGAACCAGGAAAATGTTGTTCACAGTTAGAGCAATATTGTATAATGATCAACTGTGAATGACTTGGCTATTCTCAGCAATACGGTGATCCAAGGCACGTTATCCACCTCCATAGAAAGAACTAATGGAGGCTGAATGCAGATAAAAGCAAACATTTTTGGTGGGTTTTTTTGGTCTATGTTTTCTTTCTCAACATGACTAATATCAAAATATGCTTTTGCATGATTTTACATGTATAACCCATACTTTTTATATACAACCTATACTAACTATTGCTTTTCATCTTAGGGAGGGAAAGAGATGGGAAAGAATTTGGAACTCAAAAAACCAAATGTTTAAAATCATTTTTTTAATCTCTAATTGGAAAAAAAAATGTTAAAAATTAAAAAATAATAGCTAACATTTATATAATGCCAACCACTGTGGTAAGAGCTTTACAATGATGTCATTGGTTCTCACAACAACCCTGGGAAGTAGATGCTATTCCCCATTTCTCAGAAGAGGAAACCGAAGTAAATAGACTTTAAGTGACTTATCCAGAGTCACATAGCTAGTGTCTAAGGTTGGATTTGAACTCAGACCTTCCTGACTCCAGGCTGGGCATTCAATCCACTGCAGCACCTAGCTGCTCCCATTCAACTGAAACTGAATGCTTCAAAATTCCAATGGTAAAGCACGGTCCCAAAGAAGGGATATTTCCTTTCTTCAGGTCGGGGATTAAGGATGTGGAATGATGTATATGTCAAATTTTTTCAATATATTGATTACTTTTGTTGAACTGTTTTTTGTCTTCTTTATTTCTTTGTCATACAGGATTGGTCTCTGGGAGGGAAGAAGAAGATAAGTTGGGAAATGCAGGCCATGTAACAACAAAATCTTTCATTAAAAATTTATCCAACAAAAATACACAGGATCTTCTTCACAGAAGGCAGTTGGAGCCAATCTGAACAAGTTATCAGTGGCTAGAGATTCTCACAGGGAGCTGAAAATGTGGTTCAAAAGTCAAGGCATACAGAAAAGTGACCATGAAACCAGGGAACTTCTTAGAAAAACAGTACAATGACTGCCTCAAATGGCCCACAGCACACTAGTCTGTTTGCTCCATTAGCCTCCTACTGGACACTTTTATCTTCTTCCCTCCATGTATTCACTAAAATCACAAAAGCAGCTGAAGATGCATCTTGGCACTAGCAACAGCTCTAGGCCCAACTTCTGCAGAAAGAGTTCATTTGCAGACATGTCTGATTCATTCAATTTGAGAAAAATGTATCATGAATCATTAATGATATCTATCATTAATCACACACAATGTGTTTGTTTAACATTAGTTTGGAATGAAAGTTTTGGTTGGTGGGGAGAGAAAATGAAGGAGGGTCCTCTGAGGTCAATTAAAAATAACTTCAGCAGGGTGAAACCCAGACCCTTAGAATCCTAAATGTAGAGTAACATGCTCCTTGGATTTGTGTGATGGAAAGAAAGTGCAACATAGTCATCTCCACTACAGCTGGCCAGTATGGTATGTGTGTCGCCCTGGTGAGGGGCAGGGTGGGACCAGCCGGTACACAGGGGAGCCCTTAGTAGCTATTCAGAATGCATAGGGAGCTGCTTGTTAGCAGAGGCTGCTGGCTCCTGCTGCGTGATTCTCTGTTCAAACTGTGCTGTTATCCCTTTAAGCAGACACTCTGAGAGAGATGGGGGAAGGGTTTTACCCTTCTAAATGGTGTGTTATTGTGTCCTACAGAGCCAGAAGGGAAGAATCAAGGAGAATGCATTGCTTTTTTTCTTCAATTCATACCCAAAGGTGCTGGAACTCTCTCCTCTGGCAGCACCTTTCATTAAAATGGGTGGGACAAAACTGCATTTTTTTTTTGGAAAGGTTGAATGACAGGGAAAAATTGAGAAGAACACAAAAGTGTAAAGACAACTTAATTGAGATTTTGTTTTGCTTAGAGATATTTAAAAAACCGTTTTCCTCTAGGCTCATTAAATGTGGGCACTCTTGAAATTCAGGCCTGGATCTTTTCCTCCTCTTGTCATTCTATATCAGCTCTATGGTAGAGGATAGCCAGATGTGGGTTCAGATCTTCCTCAAATTCCTTATCTGGAAAAGGGGACAATAATAGGACCTACTTTACAGAGTTGTTGTGATGATTGTCAGATAATGAAGGTGCTTTAAAACCTTAAGGTGCTGTATAAATGTGAGCTATTAATGACATCATCTCAGGGCTTCAGCACCTCTATGCGGCTAGCCCCCAACCTTCGAGTCTTGCCAGGACCTTCTTCTGAGCCCCAGTTCCAATGTCAAATGAAGTTTTCCTCTTGGATGCCATTTTTTACTTTAAATTCAACATATCTAAAACTAAATACTTTCACCACTTACTCCTTTTTCTCATGTCCAGTCAGTAACCAAATCCTGCCAATCATTTCTTCTCAAATTCAAGTGGACAAGTATTTAAGTGCTTACTATATGAAAAATGTTGTGCTGAGCACCAGAAATACAAAGACAGAAGAAAACCAAACATTTCCCACCCTCAAGGAACTTCTATTCTCCTGGGGAGATGCAGCTCTGACGTAGACAAAAAATACAGAATAATCAAGGACAGAGGGAGAGAGTATTAATAACCAGGGGGATCAAGAAATGATTCTCTTAGGAAGTGACAGCTAGGCTGAGTCTTGAAAGATTCTAAGAGGTAGAGATAAGGAAGAGTGCATTCTAGGCATGGGGAATACCTGTGAAAAGGTATGGGATTTTCCATGCATCCTTTTGTATTCAACCCTATTACCACCTTCTCCCCTTTATGGAGGCCATTCTGCATACCGCTGCCAGATTAATCTTGTTCCATTCATGCCTTCTCATTTTGTGCAATTTTTACCTGTGTTCTCCCATAAATACCAGAACTCATACTGGGCCTATAACAATTCTCTCACTAGTCTCTCTTGTCATTAGTCTCTCTTCCCTCCTTCAATCCATTCTGCACACAGCTGCCAGATTGATCTTTCCAAAACAATATTTTAATCATGCCACTCTCCTAGTGAAAAACCTTTAGATTCCTTATCCCTATAAAATTAAGTCAGGACTGCTTAACTGAATCTGACTCCAACCTGTATTTCCAGTCATATATCTTGATGCTTCCCTTCCCACGAGCCCTGGGCTCCTACAAAAGACTTCTGTACTTTCCCAACTCTGTGACTTTGCTAATGCCATTCCTCCGCCATGGAATGCCCTACCCCCCCTTTTTTTTGGCCCATTCAGATATTTCAAGGCCCATTTCAGATCTCATCTTCTTCCAGGAGCTTTCCCTTACTACTCATAATAGAAATGAACTTATTCCCTCAAATAGGAAGCAGTATATATAATACACTGTCTGGGCTGGATGTGGCCCTGATACTTCACTGCCTTGTTCTGTTAGTTGTCTTTCTCAAGTGTGTGAGGCTTGTTTCTACACCTCTTTGAGGACAGGGGATGTATCTTAGCTTGCTTTCCTCACAGTACATAGTAGTTGTGCATTTAACAACTATTAAATCACTCCAACTTCCTTGTTCTTAAAATTAGGGATAGCATAAAAGGTTATTCACTAAATATAACATATAAAAAGGCTACTTTAGTTTAACTTTTTCTTTCGTTTTTTTAAGTTTGAGTTTTCTTTCACAAAATGACTAATATGGAAATATGTTTTACATGACTGCACATGTATAACCTGTATCAGATTGCACTGTCTCAGGGATGGGGGAGGGGAAAGAGGAAGGGATAGAATTTGGAACTCAAAACTTAAAAAAGAAAAGAACGTTAAAAATAATTTTTGCATGTAATTTAAGGGAAAATAAAATACTAAATTTTTTAAAAGAAGGCTACTTTAGTTCAATAAAAAGGAAAAGTCTGGGGAGGGGAGAGACGAAAGGAAGTAAACATGTGCATGTCTGTATATGTGTACATGTGCAAGAGGAGGGGGAGAAGATAGAGAGTGACAATTAGTCCACAGCAGGAGGGAGAAATGAACACAAGAAGAGAGAAAACATAGAAAGGGAAAATAAATCACAGAATCACGGAATTATAGAGTTGGTAGGGACTTCAGAGATCATTGAAACCAACTCCCTCATTTTACAGGTTAGGTAAATGAGGTTTTTCTTTGATTCAGTTAAAAAATGAAGAAGTTAATATCCATCTAGTAAAATAATAGAAATACAAAATGCTAGAGATGAAAGTGGAATCCAGGTGCTAGTTCTTTCTCTAATGCAGCACACTAGAAAAAAGTCCAGAGAAATTATTTCCTAAGCTGCAACACAAGAATTTAAATCATGCAAACTTCTTGACAAAATCAAGCTGAGGACTGAATTTGGCCCTAGGACCCTGGGTTCCTGCTCTCATCCATTAGAATGGTATGCATAGATATCTTTTTGTTATTCAGCCCATTCCATTACTCTTCAGCTCTGATTGTTAGCAAATAGCAAGTTCTTTTTTGTGTCCCCAGGCTTAGCACGGGCCTGGCACGAAGTAATCGATTAATAAATTCTGGTCGACTGATTTATTATCTGAAGCCTCATGAACTCTGCAGTTTCCTAGGTGGAGTGGGGGTAGGAGAGGACCCTAGGAGTAGCCGGGAGCTGTCCAAAGCTGAAGCTCTTACAGGAGTGATAAGGCTTGAAGGGGCAGGCTGATGGCAGCTTTTGTGCCCAGTGAATTAGTTTAAAAAAAAAAAGAAAACAAAAACACTTGTATGACTTCAGACACATTTGGATGCCAAGTGCCTTAGATTCTTGCCTGCTCTCTGACCAATCTGTTGCCTAATACTCTGGATCCCAAGTTGCTAGCCTCTCTTTTCTAGCCTCTTGCCTCCCTCCTGCCTCTCTTTGCTCACTCTCTGCTTATAGACCCTGATCTTTAGACCAAATTATCACCTTGGCCTCCAAAATAGCTTCTAATTTATGAGAGTTTACCATACATATCTAGTTGGGCTTAGATCCCAGTAAACTACTTCTGGACATCTTCTTGCCAAGCAGCCTTGCTTAACCCACCCTCCCCTCCTTCACCCCCATTTTCACTTCTTGCTGTGGGTATAGTAATGAAAAGGCATTACCAGCCCTAGAAAGGATATGCCTGTCAATTGCCCTATGACTTCACTCACCAACTCTATGACTTGCCAGATCAAAACATGCCCCCCCTCCTCCATCCCCACCACTTCCCTAAATGTGTTATTCCTCCTGTTAGAATGGAAGATCCTTGAGAACAAAATTTTTTCTATTTGTATCCTCAGGGCTTAGCACATTGCCTGGAATATAGTAAATACTTTAATAAATGGCTTTTGCCAATTTATTTATTAATTCACTCATCTTGCCCCTTTGTTGTTGTTTGTCCTTCGTTCTTGAAGAGGACCATGGTATCAGGAAGGAGATGTCATGACCTATAAGTGAGTTGGATTTAAGTGAGGGAGGGCTGTGCAAAGTCACCAGCCTCACTTTCTCCCATGGGTCCAGTGGCCAGATACACATCAGGATGACTGGAGATGGCCCCAGATGCAGTGGGGGAGGCCTTGGCCTTTTTGAGCTAAGGTCTTTACCAGGTCTCAGTTTGACTGAGGCAACACCCATTCGGTGATTAAAGCTAGATAAAAATGAGGCAAATAATGCTTTTTTTTACCTAATCAAAAAAATAAAATTAATCTGGGAGAGCAAGACCCTTTGGGTTTCTGGCTAAAACAGAAACAACTGCTATTTATACTCACTCTAACCTAGGTACAGGGAACCGTGGCCTTGAGGCCACATGTGGCCCTCTAGGTTCTCAAGGATGGCCCTTTGACTGAATCCAAACTTCATAGAACCAATCCCCTTAATAAAAAGATTTGTTCTATAAAACTTGGACTCAGTCAAAAGGCTGCACCTAAAAACCTAGAAGGCCACGTGTGGCCTCAAGGCCAACAGTTCCCTATCCCTTTGAGCCATCAGAATCCAAGCAATGACCAAGGCAGGCTTGGGCTGGCACCTATTGTTGGCCAACCAATGAGAGCCAGAGTGATCTGCATTTAAGGCATGGTCCGCAAAAAAGAAATCTAGCCCATAAACCCCAAGATATCTTGCTAGGTTTTGGCAATCAAAATTTACATTCCTTTGGGCAGAGTACCCACAAGTGAGGGTATGATTCCCTATGTGAACAGAGAGAGAGGAGGGAGAGAAGAGAGGAAAGGAAGGAAGGAAGGAAGGAAGGAAGGAAGGAAGGAAGGAAGGAAGGAAGGAAGGAAAGAGCTGCATTACCTAACTGGAACTGGCCAGCCGGGTCCTCAGTGGAGCAGCTACTAACTACTATTTATAATATTAAATTAAATTTATTTATAAAATCATATTTTATAATTTATTTATTCATTCATTCACCTTGCCCCCTTACTATTCTGATGAACTGATGTTCCTAGCTTTGTACCTACTTTTTATTAAAACGACCAAACAATTAGAGATTCTGTTCTGAATGGAAAAAGGACAATGATTCACCAATTAGGGAGCTTATTCTTTGGGTCCCAGGTGGCCACAATAAAATCACTTAGTCATATTTCAAATAAAATCAAGCTGAAGTCTGTATCTTGAGAGTATGAGGTTCCCTACTCTTCAATTCAAATAGTGTATATATGGCTTTCCTTACTTTTTTTTTTTTCTGTTTCACTTTAACAACAAATAGTGTTTTCCCCTTTTATACCTTTCTCAATTTTGTATTTCATTACATGATGACCTAATCCAAACCTTTAGTGTCCCGTTATTCATGACCAACCCACCTCCTTTTCTGATCTCCTATCTTTTGGAAGATATCTTTTATATATGTTCTTATTGGTAATATGCAACAGCTTCCTTATGCCGATGATATGTCTGTCCTTTGCTCTCTGGTTCACCCACACTGTTGATACTTTGGAGACTGTGATTTTCCATGATTCTCAGATATGTGGCATCACAGAAAGGATATTGTTATTACAAGACTATGGAATGTCAGGGAACAGCTTGAGATAGCTGAGAGCACTTTACAACTTCCAAAATAGCATAACCCAAGATGCTCTTTCTTTTATTCAATTCTGGGCCCAGACCACTGTCCATTTACATAACTTGTCTAAGATATATGTACTATGAATTAACTCAATGGGCTGACCATCCTACTCTAAGTCAGAGTTTGAAAATTAAGCATTCTTTTTTCATTCATTTTTTCCCAATGTAGATTGTTAGGCTGACTTCCTTTGAATTATTATAAAGCACATTAAGCAGATTCATGCATGTGTGTGCAACAATTTATATAAAAAAATCTAAGTTAGGGGTTGGAAAATGATAGCTCTATGGCCAATCCAGCTTGCCTCCTGTTTTTGCACAGTCTGAAAGCTAAGGATTGTTTTTACATTTTAAAATACATTAAAAATTCATTTATATGGCTTTAAATAAAACTTTTATTTTATATGGCCTAGATTCTAAACCATCTGGAAACAGCACGACTTAGGGAAAAAGAGCATCAGGACTTGGGTTTGAATCCCAGCTTTGCCACGTACTAAGTGATGTTGGGCAAGATCTCAGTTTCCCCCTCTGTCAGAAAGGAATTCAGCAATTTAACTGAATATTAAAATCTTGTAGTGTTCAAGGTGTTATGATTGCTGATACAAAGATGAACCTTATATAACTCCTAGCCCTTGGGAAGCTTACAATCTAACATGTTCATTCTTTGCCTTATGGGGCTATTTTAAGAATGGGGCTTTATAAATTATAAAAGAAAAATATGGAAACTCCTCTACTTTCTTAGATCATGATGGGAGCTGGACGGTGTAGTTTCTCATCACCTAAGAGAGATTTACCTTTCCCTGTCTTTCATCTGACTCACATGACATATTAAAATAACAAACTGGGTAAAAAAAAATTGTTTCTGTTACCTGCATAAGCTTAGAATTCAATTGTGGCCCTGTGTGTTTTTGTGATAATACTGTCAATTTTGAGTGGAACCAAGGAGTCTCTTATGGGTAATATGAACTACACAGAAGGCATCGTGGTGTATAATAGACTATCCTCACTTTCTATGGGTACTACAAAAGGAACAGTCAATGAAGCAGCCATGACATAAAATATATTGATAGAATTGAGGGCATGGATAGTCTTACTTTTTGTTTGTGTTCCCAATACCTAGCACAGTACCTGGCACATAGTAGGTAGTTAATAATTGCTTGTTGGTTGATTTGTCTCTCCCATAGGGTCAGTTGTTATCATGGATAGCAGCTTTTTTTTCCATATTAGAGGGATTGTAATAAATCTGTATTAGGCTATTGATTTCAAGCTTCTCCCCAGTGTCCTTTACAACAGACTCAGTCAGTGGTTATCTTGCCTCTGTGTGAATACTTGTGGTGATGGGAAGCTCACTACCTCACAATGAAGTTCTTTCTTCCATTGTTACCACTAGCTCAGTGGAAAACTGGTACAACTGATTGAGGACTATAGCCTGGACTGTATATAGCCACCTCTCTGAATACTCATAACAAGGAGAACTTCCAACGCGTGATATATGTAGGCTGTGGTCAAAAGCTAACGACTACTGCTTTGTGATCCAGGAACATCAGAGTCTGAAAACCATGTTAGCTACAATGAAAGCTTACTTCAATACTAGAAATTCAGGTAAAGCACTTGAAATCCCCAGAAAATAAGTCAGTGCACTCAAGTACACCAAAATGTTTTTATCAAAACTTGCTGTGGTAGCAAAACACTGGAAACAAAGTAGACACTCACCTATTGTATTGGGGAATGGCTAAACAAATTGTGGCATGTAAATGTAATAAAACATTATTGCAATAAAATGTAAAAAAAGAATTAAAATGTGATGAATATAAGAAATGACAGATATGATGAATACAGAGAAACATAGGCTTATATGAACTAAGTGAAATGAAGTAAGCAATGTCAAGAAAACAATATGTACAATGACTACACCAATATAAAAGGAAAGAATCACAACCACTGGGGGAAAAATTAAATTTTACAGAATTATGAAGGCCAAACATGGCCTCAAAAGTGCTACGAGAAGATACCTTCCCCTCCCCCCTTTTCAAAGTACAGATCAGTTTTGTGGATTTTCCCTCCTTTTTCTTTTAAAAAAATTATTTGTTATATGGAATGACTCATTAGGAGGGTAGACATGGAGGGATACTAGGTGAAATTTAGGTGATGTGAAAACAAAAGCTATCAATGAAACTTTATTTTTTTTAAAGTCAGTAGTTTGAGAAGACATTTAGTTATAGAATTTTGAGCTACAGCCCTGGCTCTTTGTGAAAATGGCAGCAGCGCCTAGAGTAAGGCCAATATTAGTACATCAGAGAGATATAACGGCATCACTCTAGCCCATCAAAGGAGACAGGAGGCCAAGGAGTACTTTCTGGCAATTTTCAGGGGTTTCCCACCGCCTCTAGGACTAAACACAAAAGTCCTAAATCAAGCATTCCAAACTCTTCACAATCCTACTCCCACCTGTTCTTTCAACCTTTATATTGCTCCCCTTTATGCATTTCCAATTGAATTGGCTCATTAGCTGTTCATTGTACAGGACATTCTGACTCTCATCTTCACCCTCCTAGTGTAGGTGTCCCTCCGTGCCTGCACTGCCCTCCCCTCCCCCCACCCGGCCCCCTTCGAGCATCCATTGTTTCTTTCAAGAATCATCTCAGGTGCCATCTTCTCCATAAATTTTTTCCTGGTTCCCACAGTTGTTAATGTGCACACAAAATTACTTTGTATTTCCTGCGTGTGAGTATATTTATATAGAATTTATTTATTTATGTGTGTGCAAGTTGCGTATGTACCCCAAGTGGAATGTAAGCTGCCTGAGGGCAAGGGCTATTTCATCTTTGTCTTTGCATCCCCAGGGCCTACCACAATGCCTGACACAAAAAGGTGGCCCTTGATAAACGTTCTAGAATTGGATTGCCTCTAGAAGAACCTTCTAATTCTGCCATTCTATGGCTTTGTGTGAATACCATCATCATGAAACCCTGAGCTTCTAAATGGGAAATTCCTAGAAAACACACATACACATACGTACAGCAAACATGTATTTTTGCCACCTTAAATGAAGATCTTCAGTTCCTGATAAATGGCACCAATTAAGAAAGGGAATTTGGGAATTTAGGATTCTCAAACCAGTCAGGTGACTACCTGCTCCCGGGGTTGGTGTGAGCACTTTTGGAAGGTTGTTATTCCCATTATTCCTGCCCCTCTTCCGGGGAGTGGGAATACATGCACGCAACAGATTTCTGCAAGTAATAGTGATTTATACACATTGATTTATAGAACCAAATTGTGGCGCTTGCATTCATTTATAGATAAGGGGAGAGGAAGGGAAATCACTTGAAGCACTATAAATTAATACTCAGAAATGTAATTAATGTGACAGGTAGTTTGGATGGGTTAGATGTACGAGAGCCCCACCTGAATTGTAAGCGAGGAAACACAATGTGTTAACATGCTCAGTCGAAGTGTTTTGTGGGAAACCATATGCCTAACAAACACACCAAGGTCTTGTTATAACACTGTGCACAGTCCACTAATGTTCAGGATTGTTTGAACATTAGACTGAAATGCAAAAGAATCCTAGGTGTGTGTTGCCTTGTACCTTATGGACGCCCAATCAAATAGTTGCTCGAAATGAATTCAGCACATTTAAGCCAAGTATCTCTGGATTTGGAATCAGAGCTCCCAAGTTTTCTTACTATCAAGGTCTTATCATTTCTGTGATCTTGGGCAAGTTATTCAGTATCTTTCGGCCTCAGTTTCCTCAACTATAAAATTAGGGGTTTGACAAGATAATCTCTGAAGTCTTTTCCAGTCCTAAATCCTATAATTCTGTTTTGGACCCCAGTCATAATATTGTATTAGCCTCTGTATAGGGAGGGCAATATGGCAGCAGTGAGAAGGACATTAGTTCTAGTACCGAAAGATCTTGGCTTGAGTCTTAGCTTTGCTACTTAACTATTTATGTGACCTTGGGCACTCAAGTTACTTCCCCTCTTTAGGCCTTGGTTTCCTTGTTTGCAAAAATGAATCATTTGGAGCTAAAGCTACTTTACTGGTCATCTTGTCACATCAATAAGCATTTACTGAAAACTCCTATGTGCTAATCTCCAGGGGAAACCTGTGAAAAGGAACAAAAAGCCAATTTCAACTGATGAAGAAACAGAGACCAGGAGAGAAGAAGTGACTAGTCCAAAACCAGGTAAGCAGTGTCAGAGTCAACATTCAAAACCATGTCTTCTGACCCCAGTTCTAGTACTTGCACTGCGTCGGGGATTGGCCTAGATCAGCAGTTCTAAGAGGAAGGCCTCGGGGACCCATGGGCATGCCTGAAACGTGTGTGTGTGTATGTGTGTGTATGTGTGTGTATCTTCAATGTTAGAACTATTTTCACAATAATACTAAGATATGGTTAATAAGGCAAATATCAACAGAGAGAACCGACATAAAAAAATGTCTTTGGGTGGTCCTTGATAATTTTTAAGAATGTAAAGGAATACTGAGACTAAGAAATTTGAAAACCATTGGCCTAAGTAATCTTTAAGATGCCTTCCAGCTATAAAATCTTATAATTCTTCACTTTTTTGTAGCATGGGCTCTAAGGCCAGGGTTAGCATTTATTTGGTGAATCAATAAAATGTTAGAGCTGTTTTTTTTTTTGAAGACACCTGAAGATCATAGGATCAAAGTTCTAGTTAGTTCAAACCATGAAGTAGATTTTAATCTTTTTACCTTTCTGAGAAGAAATGCTGACCTGGGAAAAACAGGTTCTCACAGAGAAGGAGCTATAATGAATGTTCTCTGAAACGAAGTGAGCACCAGAACTGATGATTTTTGTGAATGTCTGATGATTGAATGCTGTTTCCCTTAGAGTGACTTTCAGTGGGTTCTTCTTCTTTTTTTTTTTTTTTTTACCTATTTGTGTATTTTGAATATGCTTAAGGTTCAGCTGGCACAGTATTGTTAAGGCGATTTAATTTCCTTGCAGATGTGGCTCTGGGAGGACAGTACTGCCTCTGGTGCTTGAAGCCACCCAACATCTGCCAAGGCCAAAGCACATATGGTATACTAACTCTAGCCGCAGATGCAGCTAATGCAGGAACAGTGGTGTCTGTGGTACGAAGATTCCCTCCCCCCCTTCAGAAATACACAACTGTGCAGACAGTAGTATCTGTGTTACTTAAAACTTGCCCAGTATCTGTTGGAACAGTTATGTCTATCTATGGCCATTGCATCTGCTGGGTCTATTTGTCAGGGACCCTGAGGTTGTGCTAGATGGGGTAGGACTAAGGAGGGTTGGGCTGGCTAGATCTGGGCTGGGTGGGGGATGGGAAATAAAGGGAGAACAGTGAAGGAAGGGATATTAGGTCTCACTGATCATATACTTAGATCTAGAAAGGACCTCAGAGTTTACCTAAGCCAACTTCTTCATTTTACAGATCAGGAAACAGGTCCAGGGAATAAAATGGGTTACCCAAGATCCCATGGGATGTGAGCATCAGAATTGGGAGTCTGGGAATCTGGGTGGGGGGAGGGAGAGAGGAGAGGACAACTAAGGTAGATTTCTCCTCTCTTTCCTCTTCATTGTCTTTTTTTCCTCTTCCTCTTTCTCCCTTCCGTTCTGCTGTTCTCAATTTTCTCCACACCTCTGAACTTTGAAAACTTTTATCAGATTTTGAAGGGGGAACTCCAAACTCTAGTTATGCCCCTGGCTAAAACAGAAGACTGGGGAAATCTTGCACTGGGCCCCTCCCTGCTGCTTTGTAGCCTTGACCAAGACAGTAATTTCAGCATTTCTGTTTCCTCACCTGTCAAATACATTATCATTCTCATCAACAACTTGCTTGTGGATGTTGGGTAGATAAAGCTAAGATCCTGATGCTTTAGATAAAAGAAATTTTACACTAGTCTTGGGCTAGATATTTATTGCCTGGAAAGCAGCCTGGCAAAGTAGAGAACATGCTGGATTTATAGTTTGAGGATCTGAATTCAGGTTCCAGTTCTGCCTTGTACTACGCATGTGACCTTGAGCAAACTAAAAAATGGGAAGGTTGGATTAGATGATCTCTAAGGGACCTTTCAGCTCTAAGTCTGTGATCATATGATCATTCCTGACTCTGATTTCTGCTGGAACATCCAAACAAAAGCAACCCATAAAAAATGCAGATGGTTATTTAAATCACAGATAAATTTTCCAGAGAGAAATGATGCTGAATTGAGAGGCAATCAATTACAATGTAGTGGAGTGTAAAATTACTCTATAAGAAATATTCACAATTCAAAAGGAGCTCTCCCAATTTATAGCTTCCAGGAGTGTGTACTCAGTCTGCAGGATCACAGAGGATATTCCAGTTAAAGTGGGCTCAGGGCCAACCTTTAAAAGAACAATGGACCAATTCTAATGGAATCATTATTATTTCTTGCCTTTTGTGGCTTCTCCAGTGAGGAACACTTGAATAAATTTTGTATAACTCACACGTCCAGTCATCAGTTTTAGGGAAGTAAACTTAAAAACAAAGATGCAGGGAATTCTTTCTGTCTTTTCTGTATTGTTTTCTTTCCTTCTGCCTTAGCGTGTGTTTCTGTATTCTGTCTTTTGTTTTTTTCAATGAAAGGCACTTTTTAGAACGGGCTTGCTGACTATGCATAAACATGGCACTTAAGTGCTGAAAAGGTATTTCAATCCTCTCTAGGGGGTGAATTTCATGGGTATTCGACTACCTCTCTGAAAATCTTGATAATATTAAGTAAAATGATAGAGGCTTTCATGGCATTTAGAGACCCATACTACTAATATGAATTGCCCAGTGTACTTTCTAGGATTTCCCCTCACAGATATATAGCTATTTTAAAGGAATGCATTTCTGTCTATTCTGCAGAAATCCACGTGAAGAGGGTTAACAACTTAAAAGTTTTCATTAACATATCTATGGGAGTAAAGAGCCCAGGGACAAAACCCCTACTTTTTGCCAAAAGTGATTCCCAACTGAGCTTTTGTATTGATGTGACCACTACCCATCCCCCACACCTTAAGCTATTTAGAAAGCTACTTTGGCGGGGGGGGGGGGGGGGGGGGGGGGGGGGGGGGGTATATGCTCAGAAAGTTGCCTTCATTTGAAGAAATAGTCCAGTCCAGGAAAGATGTAAGAAACCTAATGAAATATGAGATTGTCTTTTATAATTATTGCCTTTTCTCTAGTATAACTGATAGGGGGGTATTGTGAGGAAAAAATGGAAAACTTTTTGAAAAGTGCGTGGAGATCTCCTGACATTTATTTCCATGAAAATCTGATCGACAGATCATGGAATGAAAACCCTAGTTTCCATAACTGGAAAAGTAGCATTGTCATTTTTTTTTTCTTGAAGTTGTTTGTAAAGTTGTTCCGGAGCTATAGAGAATGAATTAATGGCACTCCATAGTGTGCATGCACATAACTGTATATGCCTATATAATGCATGCATACACATACATGTATGCCTACATATGTGTGTTTATGTATACTCTAGCAACACTTTAAGAAACAGAGATTTAGTATGAGAAGGTGTAGAGAAGTTGCAATCCATACTGACAGAAGTAAATCATGCCAATGGAAGCCATCATATAAACAAAGAGACTATAGGATTTGACAAATGAGGAGGTACAATGGGGTAATGGAGAGAGAAAAGTTGAGGATGACTGAGATTTTGAGACTTGGGTCACTGAGGAGGCCAGTCAGTGAGGTTATCGACAGAACCAGGAAAATTGGTAGAAAAAACAGGTCTTTGAGGGAACTTGATTGTAATGTTAATGGAATAGAAAGCTCTTCCTTGTCCACTAGTCCATTAATAAACTAATGTGACCAAATGTGTTCAATCACGTTTTGTTGCTTTAAAACGCCAGCTCACAGCTGATACATCCTGAGTCACATAGAGCCCATTGGAGGAGGAACTTAATTAAAGGGTAAGCTTGCTTATGGAGAGGCTTGCTTGCTTGAAGGCTTTCACACTTTTGGTAATTAGGCACTGAAACATGAAGGCATGATACCTTCTGGCTATATATATATATATATATGTATATATATATATATACACACACATATATATACATATACATATACATGTATATATTTCTTGCTTTGGGGCTCACTCATTGTTAGAATGTTCACCTCATTTGGTCCCATGAGACTCTGGGTAGCCATTAAGAAGCCCCCGGGCTTTGAAAACCCAGATGTTGGTGCTTCTCTCTCTGGTAACTATGTATATACTGTTTGGTCAGACAGTTAGAAGCCCTATCTGTTGATCTATGCTATTTTCTCTATGTTCAGGGTGCTGATCTCTTCCCCCCTGAACTAAGTGGATGATTTATATGTTTAATTAAAGTAAGATTGTTGAAAGTTATTTTTCCTTTAAAAGCAGATCAAAGAAGCTGTGCCAGCAGGCCATCCTGGGTATGCTAGGGTGCTTGCTGTTACGTTGATAAGTATTCCATCACTGAATTCCAGCAGGACATACTTCCAATTTCAGTTAATACTACCGCCATACTCCTAGTCACTTGGATTTCAAAGCTTCCACTTCACATCCCCCCCCCTCTCCAAATAATGAGCTGCCAAGTCCTGGGACCTTAGTGTTGGAAGAGACCTTAGATGTTATCTAATTCAACTCTCTCATTTTATAGAAGAAACTGAAGCTCAAAGACTTGAAATGACTTTCCCAAAGTAACAGAAATAGTAACTGACAGAGTGAGAATTGGAACCCAGGACCTCTGGCTCCAAATGCAACATTCTTGTCACTGTACCATACTGCCTGCCATAGTGTTGTCAAGTCCATTTAGTCTATCTTGGACATATGTCATGTATCCATCCCCAAAAATCTCTCTTTATATAGGTACCATCTTAATGTGATATCTATATAACCTCTTCACCTTAACCTGAACTACTGAACTTGCCTTCCATTTCTTCTTACTCCTCCAATCTATCCTTTACACAGCTGCCAAAATAATCTTCCTAATAAGCAGGTCTGAGAATTCTACTCTCCCATTCAAAAGCAAATTTGACTATAGGCTCCATTTGTGTAGGGAATGTGTCTTATCTAAACTTGTCTGTCCCTCAGAACCTAGCAGAAGTGCTTTCTGTGCGTGGTAAGTGCTTAATAAATGTTTGTTGAACTGAATGGAATTGAATCCAGGTGGACTTGTCCAATAGACAGTTGGAAATGTGGAACAGGCTCAGAAAAGAAACCAAAGCTTGGTATTTGTTTTTGCATGTTAACCTGCATAGAGATGAGAGTTGAAACCACAGTAGTAAGAGGGGGTGCAGAGAAAGAGGAGGGAAGAAGACAGAAAGTTGGGAGACTCTCACACCTAGGTGGTAGCAGGAGAAAATCCAATATGAAGCACTAATCAGGCAAAATAATAGTTGAGGCAGGGAAGTATCACAGAAATCAAGGGAGAAGAAAACATCAATTACAAGGAACTGATCCATAGTGTCAACGGCTGCAGAAAAACAAAGGAAGCTAAATGCTGAGAAAAAACCATTGGATTTGGCAATTAAGAGGTCATTAGTGACTGGAGAGAGCAATTTTAAAAGAGTGGTCAGGGAAAGAAGCCAGATTTCAGAGCACTGAGTGAGGAGGGAAAAAGAGTGAGCAAAAAGAAGGAGCAAGTATATCTATATATATTGGTTTTATATTACATATGTGTGTGTATACATATATACACACACACACACACACTAAGACACATTCACATATATACACACATACTTTGCGTATAAATGATATAAGTGTGTGTGTGTGTACACACATACAGCTTTAGCTTCAGATAGAATCAACAGAGGAGATACAACAATGCAATTCAAGATACATCGAAGCACTTATTTCCTATAGATAGGACTGAATTTTCAATTCAGCAAATATTAAGCTCCTAGTGTATGCAGAATATTGTGCCAACTATGCTCTAGGAAGATACGTCTAGATAGATACCCAAGGTCCCTGTCATTGTGAGTTTTCATTCTAATAGGGATGCTACACATTCTAATATAAGTGCCACATAGCTATGATACAATGCATGAAGTAGAAGGTCATTCACTACTATTAAGAGTTGGGAAGGCTTCATGGAGAAGGTAGCATTTGAGTTGGTCTTTAAAGGAATGTGAGAGACAGCACGGCACAGTAGACCTCTAAGCCAGAAAGTCCAAGGTTCAGTCAAGACCAGTCATTGAAATGTACTGGCTAGGTGACCCCAGGCAAATCACTTAACCTTTCAGTATGCTAGACCAGTGGCTTCAAACTCAAAGATTAATGCAAGGACTAAGTTGTACATAAGGATCCCTGTGGGCTGCATACTGACTTGGAAAACTACATAGTAACATTATCTATGTTCTATTGTATTTTTATTTATTTTGGTAACTATTTCCAATTACATTTTAATCTGGTTTGGTGGCACTCTGGAGTGGGGTTTTACACCCCTGATCTGGAAAACTCTCTAAACCTGTAAGTTACAGAGAGATGTTGACCTACATTGGTAGAAGCAATTTCTTTAATTATAGGAGTTCCCTAGACTGATGAAATCACAGGTCCAATTCCTATCCCTTTAAAAGATTTAGTAGGAATTAAGGGGGAATGGTAGAAGTGCGGGGGAAGGAAGAGGGAAGAGGACATTCCAGGCATAGGGAAAAGCCTGGGTATTGATACCTTTTGCCTCCTCTCTGAATAACTACTTAAAAGTTATCTCAGTTTATAATATTAGTTGTTTAGTCTACTAATCCACACATCATAATTTATCTTGAGGAGGTGAAATAAGTTGTGGTTATACTGTTTACAAAGTAAGCCTCTCTGCTACCTGCTTTGAAGAGATTTGTGAAAATTTAAAAGCAAAAACAAGCAGAATGTCTGTAAATCAGAACTCCTCAGGAATAGGAATGACACAAAGACAAAGTATCGTTATTTTTCTCTTCATTGGATTTATTGCCTTTCGTGAAAAAAAATTGACTTTTCTTTGAGATTACGTGTCAAATGAAACACTGCATCACATCTAAAACTCCACATTTGAAAAACTGTATGTATATGGGTTTGTAAGCAGGAGAAGCCTTGTCTCTGGAGTCCTGCAGAACTCTGGGAAGGACAGCAACTGAACTAATGAGGCGTGATGTATCATCACCTTTTCTATTAAGAAAAAGAGAAAATACAAGGCAACTAAAGAACATCAATGCAATTCAATAAACATGTATTAATTAAATCACATTGAGCCTCTGGGACAAATTTAGTTCGCTAAAGGATACAGAATTGGGCCAGATAGTATCTTTGACATTGGTACTTCAAAAAGTGAAAGAGACTGCTAGATATTCATGAGATGAGGCCTTGACCAATGGACAATCATACCCCAAATCATTAGGTGTTATAGTGTCCATGTCAGTTTCCTAGGGGGCAAGGGCATTGAGAGAACTGACATGCCTAAGGCAAAATTGCTCCAGAGTTAAGTTTTAATGAAGATTTTGGGTACTGGGCAAGTCTTAGGCACTCATAATGACTACTGTTTACCAAGCGTTTCCACATATATCATCTAATTTGATAATGTTTAAAATGAGGAAAGCAGTTTCGGAAATTGCAACTTTCTGTCTTTCTGATAATATGGTCCCCTCAAAGTCACTCACTGACCCACATCTCTCACTGCCTCCTGTTCTTCCTTCCTCCTTTGTTTTTTTTCCTCTCTCTCCTCACTGCTCCCCTTCTCTGGCCCCAGGCCATTTCCTCCCGGGTTGCAGTCGTACACAATTTCATTGTACACTTAACTCTCCTAGTTCCACAAGTGGTACTCTTTTAGGTATAGATTTTCAACTTTTTATATCTAGGATTCTTCAAAGTTTAGCCAGAACTTGGTATCTTATTACTATGATCTGGAAGGAAGGGTTTATTTCTACCTTTTCCACCCTACCCTTTAAATCCAGGAGTGAGAAGCTGTGTAAAAGTACTTCTTGACCCTCCCCTATGGAAGGAGTCCTGGCCCTCTTTATCTTGAATTTGCATAGAATAATAATAGATTTAGAGTTGGAAGCAAGCCTTTTAGTCCAATCCCTTCTTTTAACAGATGAGTAAACTGAGGCCCAGGGAGTTTAAGCGAATTTGATTGATTTCCTTTGTGTAAATCTAAGTAAAACCTTTTCACCTTGAAGATTTAAAAAAAAGTTTCTATATGAAAAATTGATCAAATAGGATATATTCAGGAACCAAGCACTTCCTAATACAATTTGATACATAATTTGTCCCCAGGAAACAACGCTGCAAACCTTTAAAAAATTCAAATTTGAAAAACTTTTAAAATTTCTGCCAACACACTTTCGTTGTCGCGGTTGCATATTGTCTTCTACAGCCCAGGAGTAACACTAGTAATGACATCTTTATTTTATCCTGCCAGGACCCTACATTGGGCAGTCAGAACCCATTCATCTCAGCAGGAGCCTAGAGATAGAGCCTTGGCCTCATTCCCTCAAGCTGATAATCAGTTTTCTACAACATTTAAATTCTTTGCTCTAAGATGGCGCAAAGGGATAAACGTTTCCCTAGTAGATTTTTTTTTTGGGCTGTGGTTTAAAACTGAGGTTTAGGCAACATTTTTCTAAGAGCCCAGGGCCTGCAAAGCAGTCCCTTCGGAGAAAAACAAACAAACAAAAAGAGCCCATTGAAACAGATGTAAACATCCTGGAGGAAATGGCAACAATAAATAATTACCTGTGACTTGTTACACTTAATTCCCTCTGGGGCATTATCAGCACCCTACCCTTTAAATTCGCTCTCGAGTGGACTTCCCTTCGAGATCCTATCTCTACACGGCGTGATGAAAAGAAATTAAGCACTTTATCCCTTCGGGAGTAAGGTCTGGGAAATAACAGAATTCTCATTCCTATGATTATCATCTCTACTGCTACTAATATACCTTACTGCTAGTGGATCGCTTGGTACATTTCAATGCGCTTATATATTTGCGATCTTGGAGATAAATAAAACCCTTGTCATCACACGGCACTGAAAGATGGCTCATTTCAGAAAGAAAAAGTCTGAACCTTGGAGGCGTTGAGGCAATTGTGAAGTGAAGGGCTGACCCCGGTGGGAAGAAAGGAGCCAGGATATTAAAAAGTGAAGGACTTAACAAAGAGAAAGAGAAATGGAGAAAAGCGCGTGTGTGAAAACGGGTGTCTGGCTCCCAGGTCAGAAGCCTGGGAAGACGCGAGTGGGGGAGGGAGACAGCCGAGTTCCCGCCCGCGTAAGAGTGACACGAGGCTACTTGAGAGTTCGCGTCCCTCCTCCCCCTCCCCCAGCCAATGGGTCTGCAAGTCCTCTTCCAACCGCCCCAGGAAAGCGGTCCAGACCCCTAAGCGGTCACGCCTTCCTTCCCAGCCTGCCCCAGCCACGGCCCCGCAGAAGGCTTAGAGAGCTGTCAAGGGGCGGGATGGATGGAAAGACCGACCGAGGGAGGGACAGAACAAGTGAGGCGGGCACCACTGGACTCCCTGCCTGCCCTTCCTCTCACCCTTACTCCGGGCACGGTTCAACAGCCGTTGCTTTGGGGCTGGCAGGTTTTGTGGACTGCCGTCCAGCATCTGGACCAGGGATGGGTGCAGCTTTCTTGTCTCGAAAGGGTTGGCTCCTTCCTTCTCTTTGCCTTTCCTAAAACCCCAGCGAGGATACGCGTCCTCCTTCGCCCCACCCCCAGCTCCCACCGGGGACCTAGGTCCCCCACCTCCCTGGAAGGCCTCCAATGTCTCTTCAAGGGAAGAAGACTGCACAGCCCAGCAGACCCTGAGTGCGTCCACGCAGCGGTCAGCCTGCCCGTCCCATCCTCCTCCCTATCCCCATCCTCAGTCCCGCAGACGGCACAAAGACTGAGCATACGAGCTCTGCCCCAGGAGGACGCGGCTTGTAGCTGCAGACTGGGGGTGGGAGGAGGGCAAGGCAGGCAGGAGGGCGGGCGGGCGCACGCACACCCCAGAGATCCGAGCTGCTGCTCCCGCCGGGGAGGAGCCTGGGGCGGCTGAGGACGACTCCCGGGTCCAGCCTTCTTTCAGAGTATGCAGCCCCAGTCTTAAAGTGACAGCCCTCCTCCTTCCACTTAAACCCAGGGGGGCGGCACACCGCGCATGCCTCGCTTGCTCCAGGCGACCCGGCGCGCATGCCCCATTCACCCGAATTGCACTAGGGCAGCTTTGCATTTGTCTGTGCAAGCTGGGCGATGGTCTGTTCCGCGGGACTCCGGCATGAAACCGATCAGTTTTAGAAACTGACCATTATCCTTCGAGCAGGCAGGTGCTCTTTCTGACCTTAAGTGCACGCCCAGTCCTATCGAAGCGGAGTCAAAATGGGTTGAAATGAAATAGTGATCACCGTTGCGGGTTGTGTGTGCGTGTGTGTATGTGTGTGCGCGCGTGTTCGTGGGCGCGCGCGAGTTCCGTTGCAAGCTTCTTCTATTGTCATGTGCATTTTTTTTTGTGAAGGTAGGCAGCTTTCCAGGCGGCGTTTCCGATTACCCTTTCCCTTTCATCTCTTAACACTTGGCCAGAATAATTCTGCCCCCACTCAAGTTTTCTTTGTCAAGGCTTCTGTGAGGAGCGTAACGCCGAGTTGGCCAGACAATAGGCCTTCCTCCAAGACGCACCTTTCCTCTTTGAAAGTGATTTACGAGGAGCAGGAAAAAGTAGTTTATGGGAATCGGTCCATTAGACTCGGGCCCCTTTATACAATTACTAAAAAAAAAGTTCAGCACGTTTCCCCCTTTAAAATAAGGAACAGCGAGGGGACATATGGAAACAATGATTTATCCCTGGTTGATAGATACAAACAAGTGTCTCGAGTCTTTATTGTTCTGCATTAGACAACAAAGAGAGGCGTTTGCGGCGGGGGGGGGGCAGGGGGGAGGGGCGAGGGAAGGGAGGGGAGAAGGAAGGGAGGGCGAGGGCGGGGGTGGGGGGGCGAGGAAGGGAGACTGTTAAGACATCCTCCTCCCGCCCTCTCCGCTTCCCGCCTGTCCAATCGCCTCACACAGCGATAGTGTCAGTAGCATTGTAGTGTCAGCTCCTGCCCGTGACGTTGCGGTTCCCTTATCCCCCTCTAGTGCCGTCTGGCTGCAGTGGCTCAGACTAGAGGAGGGGAGAAGAGGAAAAAACGCTGAGTGAGTGAGTGGAGCCGGGGAGGGGTTCCTTAAAGAAACGCTACCATCGCTTGGCATTGTGGCCAGGCAGGAACTCCGGGGGAAATCTCATCCTCTCCATTATTACCCCCACCCCACCCCGCCAGAAAATTTGGGGTGGGGAACCAGGTGGGGGGATTCTGCAAGCATTTTATAAACCGGATTGCACTGAAAGAATAGATAATAAAGGCAAAAAACGGCAGCAGAGCCATCTCCAAGCAGCCGCCCTCCCTCCTCTCTCCTCCTGGCCATCTGCCTTGGGTTTTTCTTTGTGTCTGATCTTTTACTACTGAACCGAGTGCAGGAGGAGGAGGAGGAGGAGAAGGAGGGTGCAGCACACACAGGGGAACTATGCCCAGTTCGCTCTTTGCAGACCTGGAGAGGAACGGGAGCGGCGGTGGCGGTGGCGGCGGTGGCGGTGGAGGAGGAGGAGGAGGAGGAGGCGGCGGCGGCGGTGGTGGCGGCGGCGGAGGTGGAGAAACCCTGGATGACCAGAGAGCCTTGCAGATCGCGTTGGATCAGCTCTCGCTCTTGGGGCTGGACAATGACGAGACCGGCTCCCTGTACGACAATGAGCCCCGGAAGAAGAGCGTGAACATGACTGAGTGTGTGCCGGTGCCCAGCTCGGAACATGTCGCGGAGATAGTGGGAAGGCAAGGTGGGTATTTGGAGGAAGTTGGGTGGGCTAAAGAGGCATAGAGAGTGGAAGGAATTAAAAGGGGGGTGCTTTCCATGCTGGGCGGACATGTGTGTTGTGATGTGGTGTGTCTGTGTGTGTGTATGTGTGTATGTATGTATGTGATATGCGACACTAAAAGCTGAAGTGAACTAGCGATGCTATCACGGGCAGTCCCCCCAGACAAAGAAAGTGCAGATGTGGGTTTTCCTGGAGCCTTGCTGCACGAATGCCAAGATGCACTTTCACCTACTAAAATCACAGCCCATCTCGCCCACCTTTCCCCTCCTTCGCCCCGGGAAATTTAATTTAATGGGAAATGCATTCCGGGGGAAAATGTGGTCCCTCCTTTTTGAGAGTGTGGGGGGAGGGGGCGAATCAGGGAGAGAGGAAGAGAAGTCAGGATTTCTAGAAACCGAAATGGAGCATAGAAGAGGAACAATGGGCACGGGAATCAAGACCATCCGCATTGGGAGGGAGCGATCTTCTTGCAGCCACTCTCCTTTCCCCCTCCAACTGATTTACTCTGAAGGAATGTGTGTTGGGCACTAAGTGTGGATCAGCATTTTTTTCCCCCAGCTGACTTGTATTCGATTTTGCTTTTGAGCCCATGGCAACTGCCGTCTTTTCGGAGGGCTGGGGATCGAATGGGGCTTTTCCTCGAGCTCCAAGCAAACCCGTCCTCCCTGCGAGTGCCCCCGCTCCAGAGTGTATGCATGAGGGAGGAAACGCCGAGTCGCCCCCCATCCCGCCCCGCTTCCCGGGTCTGCAGCCGCTGACCCCCCACCTCCGCGGTTATGCTCGGATAATCGGTGTGTTTCTTTCTCTCTTTCCCTGCATCCCGGCTCCCAGGTTGTAAAATCAAAGCGCTACGGGCAAAGACCAACACTTACATCAAGACCCCGGTTCGCGGGGAGGAGCCTGTCTTTGTTGTGACTGGCAGGAAGGAGGACGTAGCTATGGCCCGGAGGGAGATCATCTCGGCCGCGGAGCATTTCTCCATGATCCGCGCCTCCCGGAATAAAAACACCGCTCTCAATGGCACGGTGCCCGGGCCGCCCAACCTGCCTGGCCAGACCACCATCCAGGTGCGGGTGCCCTACCGCGTGGTGGGGCTGGTGGTGGGACCCAAGGGGGCCACCATCAAGCGGATCCAGCAGCAGACCCACACCTACATCGTCACGCCCAGCCGGGACAAGGAGCCCGTGTTCGAGGTGACCGGCATGCCCGAGAACGTGGACCGGGCTCGGGAGGAGATCGAGGCGCACATCGCCCTGCGCACCGGGGGAATCATCGAGCTCACCGACGAGAACGACTTCCACGCCAATGGCACCGACGTGGGCTTTGACCTGCACCACGGGGGCGGCGGGCCCGGCCCCGGGAGCCTCTGGAGCAAGCCCACCCCCAGTATTACGCCCACCCCGGGTCGCAAGCCTTTCTCCAGCTACCGCAACGACAGCTCCAGCTCGCTGGGCAGCGCCTCCACGGACTCTTACTTTGGCGGGGGGACCGGCGGCAGCACCAGCGCCGCGGCCACCCCACGCCTGACGGACTACAGCCCACCTAGCCCCGCGCTCAGCTTCGCCCACAACGGGAACAATAACAACGGCAACGGCTACGTGTACCCCGGAGGAGAGGCGGCTCCCTCCCCGGACTGCTGCGCGGAGCTGCCAGGCTTCGATCCGGCGCCAGCCCCGCCGCCTGGGGCCCAACTCATCTGGTCCCAGTTCGAGCGGTCCCCCGGCGGGGGCCCAGCGGTGCCGGTGTCCTCCTGCTCCTCTTCCTCCGCGTCCTCGTCTGCCTCGTCCTCCTCCGTGGTCTTCCCCGGGGGCGGCGGGGGCGCGTCCCCCAATGCCAACCTGGGGCTGCTGGTGCACCGTCGGCTGCACCCCGGCGTTAGCTGCCCCCGCCTGTCCCCGCCCCTGCACGGCGTGGGGGGCGAGCACCATCTGGCGCGCCGGGTGCGCAGCGACCCCGGCGGCGGGGGCCTGGGGTACCCCGCTTACGCCAACGGGCTGGGCGCTCACCTGCCCGGCCTGCCGCCGTCGGACTCGTCTGCCTCATCTTCCTCGTCCAGCTCCTCGTCCAGCTCCTCGTCTTCCTCCTCGGGACTGCGGCGCAAGGGCAGCCGCGATTGCTCCATCTGCTTCGAGAGCGAGGTGATAGCGGCTCTGGTGCCCTGCGGGCACAACCTTTTCTGCATGGAGTGTGCCAACCGCATCTGCGAGAAGAGCGAGCCCGAGTGCCCAGTCTGCCACACCGCAGTTACTCAGGCCATTCGTATATTTTCATAAAGGCAAACACACCCACACACTCTCCTCTGCCCCTGCAAACACACCCTCTTTTCTCTCCCAACCTTACACACTCCCGAGATCCAAGATGAGCTTTTAAAGCTGTAGTATCTGCACATTTTTTTAATTTAAAAAAATTTTTTAAGGGACTTGCCAGGATATTTGCATCAAGTGTACTGTAGCCTGGGGAAATCTCTATACCATCTAAAATGCATGCTATAAAAATAATAGAAGCAAGGACATTCTATTAGTAATCGTTTTTACACTGTACTTTAAAGTAGGAAGCCTCCAAAAGAGTATCTCCCAAAGTTTTTTTTTCTTTCTTTAAAGTAGGAAAAGTGAATAATAATAATGATAATAATGCCTATATCATGTGTGGACTTTGAGTAAGTGTGTCCCTCTTGCTGGTGAGCAAGCCCCTAGAAATGCTTATTTCAGAAATACAGTGGATACTTTTGGAATGTTCTTGAAAGGCAAGGAATGCCTGTGAAACCATGATACTGCAGCTTTATTAAAGAAACTGTAACATATCTCTTATATATATTAAAAAAACGTTTAAAGGTTTTAAAAGAGAAATTGCATTAATACAGATTGAAGTATTTTATTCTTTTTTGACTTGAAAAATTATATTTCATATTGCAAAGATGTTTACAAGTATTTTAATTTAAGTTCAGTGAACTTTTTTGTAGCTGGGTTAAATCTTTTTATTTTAGTATGGCCTTATGGCAAAGAACACTGTATTATTTTAATATCACACAATTGTGACAGAATTACAAACCATAAAATGTGTAATGCTTTGAACAGTATTCTGTTGGGATGGAGATTTTATAGGTTCAGAAAAATCTTTTAAATCTACTTCACCCAGCATATTTTCTATTCAGTGATATAAGACATATTTTATTCTATATTATTACAAAAAAATGGAAATGTTTAAACATGTCAAAAGGAACCGTTGACGCTTTCTAACATTTGTATAAATAGAATTCAGTGGAAGTTACAAAAATTCTGTTGCACCACTAGTTTTAGTATTTCTATTTTAATACATTTGTTTACCACTTGTTTATGTATATGTAGGTGATGTTACTTGAGCTTAAATGTACTTTACTGAGCAAAGTTTAAAAAAACAAAGTATATTTTATTTTATGATAAAGGGCCTTTAACCTCATGGTCAAATACTAATATTATATTTGCTGAGACAAGATTTGAAATTGTATCAAGAGTTTTATTTTTCTGACATTTAAAGTTCTACATAATAAAGGTAAAACTTAAGTAATGGTGCTACTTCATTTTTTAAGTATTTCTATATAAATAAAGTAAAATATTACAGAATATGAGTCTCTTGTGGTGATTTGACTTTTTTTTTTTAAAGAACCAGGGAGTATAATATTCTAGAGGGAACTGTCCCTCTCCTACTTTTAAGTGTTTGATGTAGGCTAAACAACAGGTAAGTTAAAAATACATTGACTTTCATTGTATAATTTGTGCACTTAATAGAAGTAATGAACTTGAGAGGTAAGAGTTATATTTAGCTCTGCCTTTAGGTAAAGGTGTTTTCTCTGAAATGTGCATGGCAGCTGGTCTTACTTTAAGAGTGGTTTCTTTGTGATAAGTAGAGATGATCAGTCTTATTGCCTTAATACAGACAGGGAGGGGCTCTCATTTAATCTTGATAAATTATGAAGCTTGTTTCCTGATAGGTGTCTGGTTGTGGGGCAGGCTAATTGGCTTTGACAGGCCTGGGGTGTTAACTGTTTGTTGTTTTAGGGAGTTTTTGTTTGCTTTTTGACTGTGTACACCTGCAGGCTGTGCTGGATGGCTTTTGGTTTGGAGCTGAGTGTTTCTGTGCCTGACATCAACAATGCCTCGAGAATCGTGTTGTTCTTAGGATTCTCTAGATTGTTGAAATGCTCTTTGAGCACACTTACTTTGAGCTGCTACCCGGGAGAAAAGGAAACCCAAACCCAGGCTTTTCTTCTAAAGAAGGGTGGATAATGTGGAGTAATAACCACAGGGAAGTCCAAAAATAGAGATTGAGTATATTCTACCTGTTTCTCCTTCCCCCCTTATCAGGGGTCCCTTAAGCTAGGAATGGCCAGTTCAAATCTCTGCAGTAACTGTCTTTGTGTGGCCGTCCCCATTGTTTGGCTTGTCTGCTTTTTGTGACACTGTGATGGATAAGGTTCTTGTAGATGCTAGTCAATAAAGGTGAGAAAATTATGTTAAAAAAGAATAACCCGGCCAATATTGGCAAGTTTTAGCTTTTTGCTTAAATACAGAAAAGCTTTCTGACATTACCTAACATGTTCTTTTAACTTAAAGTACCTTTTAACATGTACTTCCTCTTGTGGTTCATGGTATTCCAAGAATAAGTTCTTGCCCCTCGTTTAGCTGTTTTTAATTGCTTTGGCCACAACCAAGATCCTTTTTTGTATAATCAGCTCTCCCTACTGGTGTACTTTTTATCATTTTAGGAAAAGGGCTCACAATAACAAAAAAAAAAATTCACAAGTGCTGATTGAGTTTCTAAAGGCTTCCCTTAGGATTTTTGTGGTAGGTGTTTTTAAGGCTATTTTAGAGGGTGAGGAAAAGGCTTGATTTGGAGACATCCGTCCGACTGTCCAGCGAATCATATTTCTGGAGAATGAGGGCCCTCTCTTTACTCACTGGGAGTGTTGAGATGGAGTATCCCCATTTGGTAGAATGCATCCAGAGGATGGCTTTTGTCCCATATCCCAAGGGTGTGCACGAGCTGGTAGCAGGGGGCTGTGGAAGGAAGCAAGCAGCTTCTCAGTGTCAAGCTTGGCAGTAACAAGGGATTGTGTCTGCAGCAATTCCCCAACCCATTTCCCACTGCTGGAGGCTGTCTCTGCAGCAAAATACCTTGAAAACAGTCCTTCCTTCGTGTGTGTGTGTGTGTGTGTGTGTGTGTGTCTGTGTCTGTGTGAGTGTTGTGTGTCTAAGTAAACAAAGAAAATACCGTTTTCACAGCTGGGGTGGGGTGGGGTGGGGAGCAGGCTAAGGAGGATTTGAATGAAACCCCTACTCTGACTCTTGCAGGATGTCTCACTTAAATACATAGGTATGCTAACTGTACCTGCCTTACTGCATGCTTCTATTCTTGGAACATCTCTGGGACCTTCTAACTTTTGTGGTTAGGAATATTGGAAGGGAAGGAACCAAGAGGTAATGTCCTAAATGTAGAAGAGAACAGATCTACAAAGAAAGCATTTTCTTTCTAACCAATTCTAAGTAGATAATATAGACTTACCGTACAGTTGATTTCTGTAGTGCCAGGGTAATTCCTGGTTCAAAATTGAAAAGGTCAGTATCCCTTCCCACACCTCCCTCTCCAACCCTCCTTTCTGCACCTTTCTCTTTTTTACCCCTTAAGAGACAACTAGGTTGTACCTTGGATATGAGTTCTGCATTTAGGACTGAGTTGGAATCTTACTTTGGGTCATTTATTGTCATGTGACAAGTCACTTAACTACTTAACCTCACTTTTCTCATCTGTAAAATGGGGTGGGGATAATAATAGCCTGGACCTCTGAAGGATGTAGCAGGAAGATCAAATGAAATATGCACAGTGCTTTGTAAACCTTAAAAGGCCATACAAAGACTAGCTGTTATGATTAGTGGTCTCTCCACGATTCTTCCCTCCACCTTACCTGGACTGACAATTGTAGACCTAGAGCCTCAGAGACCATGTAGTGTTACCCCCTTATTTTACAGGTGAGGAAATTGAGACCCCAGGGAAGGTTACAGGTAGTATCACAGGTGAGATTTGAGCTGCAAGGCAGCTCTTTCCATTGTTTGCCCCCTTTGGCTTTGAATCCTGCAGTCTTTCTATACTGCCTCTTTTATATTTATATCTACTTATCAGTCTCCCCCCTCTAATCAATTTAAGTCAACCAATACTAGTAGCACCTATTGTGTACAGAGCCTTGTGTGTTGAGGATAAGAAAATGAAAAATTGCCCAACCCTGGTGGAAAGGAGTCCTGAGAAAAGTGAATTTCTAACAAGGTTGTGGATGAAATGCCAGAAATTCCTTCAGCGAGCCCTTAGAAGGAGGCTGCCTCCTTATGAGGAACACAGATTCTTAGGTGTGGAATACAAATACTTAGAAGCACCAATGATTCTAAAACTAGGTGGCACGTGATGGGTCAGAGGAAAGATGATGACAAAATGTTTTAGGAAAACCTGAGAGATCCTTTCCATTCGTGGGGGAGAAGATCTGGGAAGACCTCAAAGTGAAGGTGTCACCTAAGTTGAGCTTTGAAGGTAGAGGATTTCATTGGATTGCAGGTATATGGGAGCCCTGGGAAGCAGACATCTAGGAATTAACTTTAGCTGCAATATAGTAGGCAAGGAGCATTGGGGGGTGCTTTTGGAGAATCTGATATCATAGGAGCATCGCATATGGAGCTAGATCTTAGTGATAATCTCAGACTAGACTCTGTCGGTGTCCAGAGAAATGTAGTCACTGACCCAGTGTTGGGACCATGAGTTAGTAACAGGTCTGGGATTTGACCCACACCCTATCACTCAGTTGCACAGTGGTGGGAATTTCAGTCCTTTTTTTCCTTCCCCCAGGGATATTTGCATTAGTCTAAATCTCTACATGTGGATTAGAAAGCTAGTTATCTCCTGCTGAAGGAACTTCTTGCATTTTATCCATATAGTGGCCAGTATTTGTTTTCTTCAGGCTTTCTTTTCAGGCTGGCCAGCCAATTATCTTTGGTACCCTTAGCCTTACTCTTTTGTTGTTCCTATTTTCCCCTTGGTGGCTTCCCCATCCCCACCTGCCCTTCGTGCCCAATCTCTACAACCCCCTTCCTAATTAAAAACTGCTCTCGAGACAATATTGAATTCTATTCTCATCACATTTTAATAGGAATTAAAGCCTAAAGCAAAAGGGAATGTCAGTAGAATTTGAATCTTCAACCAGCAGGTGGGGGGTTGGGGGTGGGGGCAGGAAAGAGCCATTTTGAGGGAAGTAGTTCTTCGCTGTACCCCTGAAATATCACCCCTTTGTAGGCAATTGTCTGCCCACCACAAGGCCTGTGCTGCTTTCTATTAAATGTGAAAAGAGAGGTGTTAAGGATTTTTCCTTAAAGGAGGCAGTAAAAGCATCCTGGAACATTCAAATGTTTGCTACAGACAAAACTCACAGGAGGGAATAAAAGAAAAATTGAAGACTTTATTCCTATTTCTCTAAACCCAACTAGATTTCATATAAAACATCTAGTTATGGGTAGATATATATGCTAATTTTTCTCCTGTCAAGGGTAATTAGGATGAAAAACTGAGGCGTCTACAACTGCTAGGGAAACTGTTGTTTGTATAAATACTATCAAAGAACACCTCAAAATAGAGAGAGTTACTTTTCAGTTCACTCTCAAAGTTGGATCTAATGACACATTTTTTAGTCTCTTCCTCTTTCCCCCATTGACGATGATGAAGTGACTTTTAGTGGCATTTTTGGACCCCATTTTAGTGTAAATTCTGGACTGATTTAGTTTGGGCCTAAAAGACAACAAAATAATTACTTGGAATATGAATGGTCATTCATCTGACCTATACAATATCAAAGGGCAAATGAATTGAACAGTCAATGTGGTTTGATTGAAGACTTCCTTTTCCCTTGATTGATTTTTGGTGGAACAAGTAGAAAAGAATTACCAATTCAGTTTAACTCAATAAGCGTTCATTAAGGACTTGCTATGTGCTAGGTACTGGTCTAGACCCTGGGGATACATATAAAAATGAAAATCAGTTTCTGTCCTCAAGGAACTTAAATTCTACCATGGGAAGTAGGGGTGGGTGGGAAATATAGCTTATATTCAGATAAGTGGAGGAAAGATAATTTGAGAAGGGAGTGAACACTAACAACTAGGCAGGTGAGAAAAGTTTTCCCTTAGGAATACAGTACATGAATTGTACCTTCAAGAGGATAGAAGTTCCAAGAGGTAGAGATGAGGAGGAAGAACATCCTAGAGCTAAAAGACAGTCTACAAAAAATCATGGAAGTAGGAAAATAGAATGCTATTTACAGGGAAGAGTAAGTAGGGCAATTTGGCTGGGTCTCCTATTTGAGGGAGAGTCAAAAGAAATCAATCAGGAAGGATGACTTTGGAGTCAGGTGTCAAAATGCTTTAGGGGTTACAGAGCAGAGCTTATATTTAATCCTAGAGGCAATTAGGAGCCACTGGAGCTTTTTGACAGGGAAATGATATGGTCAGACTTGTGCCTTAGGAATATCACTTGGCAACTGTTTGGAGGATAGACTGGAGAGGGGAGAGACTTGAGGGAGAGACTCTACTCAGGAGGCTATTTTGATGGTCTCATGAAAGGTAATGAAGGTCTGACCTAGGACAGTAGCCATGTGAGTGGAGAGAAGGGTATGAGTGACAGAAATGTGTGTGTGTGTGTGTGTGTGTGTGTGTGTTTGTAATCCGAGATTTATCAAGCAATTAAATATAGGAAAAGTCAAGGGTGACTCCAGTTTCCTGAACTTGGGTGACTGGAAGGGTCCTAAGACCACAAGTTCATAGATTTAAGCAAAAAAAAAAAAAAGAAAGAAAAAAAAGGAAAGGAAAAAAAGGGCCTTAGAGGCCATCTACTTCAAGCCACTCATTTTACAACTGAGGTCCATAGAGGCGGTCTTGCTGAAGGTCACACAGATAGTGACAGAGGGAAGATAGAACTTAGATGCTTTTTAGTTGGTGCTATAACAGAACAGGGAGTTTTTGAGGAAAGGCAGGTTTAAGGAGAACAATAATGAGTTTTGTTTTGGATATTTTGAATTTGATCTGCCTATATGAAATCCAGGAGATATCCAATGGTCCCATGGTAATTTGAGGCAGGAGCTCAGGAGAAAGATGAGGGCTAGATAAAGAGATTTGGTTGTCATCTGCATGGAGGTATAATTGAACCCATAAGAGCTGATAAGATCGTTGAGAGAGAGGATGTAGACAAAGAAAGGAGGGTCTAGGATAGAGCCCTGTGAGACATTCATGGCTGTCTGAAGGGACAGGGATGTTGATCTACCAAAGGAGAATAAGAAATAGGAAGATAGGAGAGCAATGTTGTAGCATCAAAAGCTGCGGAGCTTGAAACAATCATGAAGATGGAGAAGAGAACACCAGATTTAGCAGTTAGGAGAATGATGGCAGACTTGGAGAGAGTCGTTGCATGTAAAAAGATGCCAGAATTTTAGAATTCTGGAGCCAAAGCCAGATTTTAACGGGTCTAGAAGTGAATTGGTAGGTAGGAAATAGAGGTAATGAGTGTACATCTATAGTGTCAAATTCAAATAGAAACAGGGACCACCAAATAAATTGCAGAGGCAGTTAGATGGCTCAGTGGATAGAGTACTGGGCTTCGAGTCAGGGAGACCTGAGTTCAAATGTGGCCTCAGAAGCTTACTGACTGAGCGATGGTGAGCAAGTTACTTAACCTCTATTTGCCTTAATCCATTGGAAATGGCAAATCACTCCAGGATCTTTGCCAAGAAAACCCCATGGATAGTATGATCTACAGGCTCATGAAGAGTCAGACGTGACTGAACAACAAGACAAATCATAGGTAAGGATCCTTGCATGCTACATATTGCCTTGGAAAACCACATATTAACGTTATCTATGTTCTGTTGTATTTTCATTTATTTTGTTAAATATTTCCCAATCACATTTTAATATGTTTGGAATACTAGGGAGTGCTGTGAGTGTTTGATATCTCTAGTATGGATGACTAGGTGACTTTCAAGGAGTCTGCCCATAAAAGAAGAATGGATATTGAATACTAGCTGGAGGGGATGGAATTATATATAGATAGTGGGCTCCCATACAATTGAAGTCTGATTTCCACTTACTCCAGTTCTCTAATTCTGATTCTCACTTGGGCACAAATGTTCGCGATAGCTGTGATTGAAACTACAAGGGTAATGATGAAACACTACTGCATGGTAGTGTCACTGAAAGTTCTATCAATTCTGATAAAGCGTCTCAACTTCAGTTTGTATGGGTGTGTATGGGTGTGTATGGGTGTGTGTGTGTGTGTGTGTGTGTTAAAAACCAAGGCTCTAGAGCAGGGCTTCTTAAACTTTTTCCACTCCCAACCCCCTCTCCCCTTTTTTTTTTTGGAAGGGGCAGTTGGGGTTAAGTGACTTGCCCAAGGTCACACAGCCAGTAAGTGTGTCAATCCCAACTCCTTTTGCAACCCCTTTTCTCATTTTTTTTTTTTTGGCAGCGTTCATTAGCACTGCACGGCCTAAGGGCATGCACATTGTAAAGTGTGCATGCTTTGTATTCAGAAGCCAGGCTGCAGTGAAGTTGTTTATGGATGCAACATAGGCAAGGGCTACCAGAAACATCTTGCATTCATTATATGTTTGATTTTGAATTAATTTTTGGTCGTTGCAAGTTCAGAGGTCTCGACCCACTGTTTAAGAAGCAGGGCTCCAAGAGTTAGGTCAATACTACCACACAGCCTTCTAATCAGTCAGTCAACAAGCATGTATTATTAAGCTGTTGCAATACTGTACGTTCTGTGCTTGGCACTGGGGATGCAAAGAAAGGTCAAAATATGATCCCTGACCACAGCAGAATGAGGAAGACATCATGGAAATAACTATTTATATACAAAATACATACAGTACAAGTGGAAAGTAATCTGAGAGAGGAGGCAGCAGCGGCAGCAGGGAAGACTAGGAAAATCTTCCTGCAGAAGACAGGATTTGAGCTGGGTCTTGAAGTCAAGAAATATAGGTGGGGAGGGAGAGCATGCCAGGCCTGGGGGACAGTCCATGCAAAAATTGTAAGATGAAGAATCCTATGTGAGGAACAGCAAAAAGGCCAGTATAGCTGAGTCAGAGAGTGAGTAGAAGATCGGAAATAAACGAGGCCAGGTCACATAAATGCCCAGCAGAAGACTCGATATTTTATCCCAGAGGTAATAGACAGTCACCAGAATTTACTGAGTAGGGGGAGTGACAGTCAGACATGTTTTAGGAAAATCACATTGATTACTGAGTAGAGAGAGGATGGATGGGTATGGAAAATTATGAGGCAAACACCAATTAGGACAAGAAAGGAGGAAGGAGGGATTGCTTAACTTTCTTTCTCACAACCCTGAATTCTTACAGGAGTACCGCATAGATCATTGGGTAGGTAGTTGCTGTTGCTTGTCCTTCGTTCTTGAAGAGGACCATGATATCAGGAAGGAGATGTCATGACTTGCAAGTGAATTGGATTTCAGTGAGGGAGGACTGTGCAAAATTACAGCCTCACTCTCTCCTCTGGAGCCATCTGAGCCCAGTGGCAAGATATAAATCAGGATGACTGGAGATTGCCCCAGATGCAGTGGGAGGCCTTGGCCTTTTTGAGCTAAGGTTTTTCCCATATCTCAGTTTACTTCAGGCGAACTGCTCATTCAATGATTAAAGTTAGTTAAAAATGAAGCAAAGAATGGCCTCTTCTATCTAGTAAAAAAAAAAATCAAATCAAATCAATCTAGGAGAGGAAGGCTCTTGGGATTTCTGGCCAAAACAGAAACAATTGCAATTTACATTCTGAGCCATCAGGAACCAAACAGTGGGGCTTGTGCTGGGGCCTATTTTTGGCCAATCAATGAGAGGCAGAGTGATTTGGGTTTAAGGCATAGTCCATAAAAAAGAAATCTAGTCTGTAAACCCCAAGATATCCATATTCCTTTGGGCAGGGCACCCACAGGAAAGGGTATGATTCCCTATGTGGACAGAGAGAGAGAAGGGAAAGGAGGGAGGGAAGGGAGAAAAGAAGGAAGGAAGGAAAGAAGAAAGGAAGGAGGGAAGGAAGCAAGGAAGCAAGGAAGAGAGGAAAGGAGATGCACTGACTAAATGGAACTGGCCAATTGGGTCCCCAGTGGGGCAGCTACTACTACTCACAGATTGTTGTTTGTCTTTCGTTCTCAAAGAGGACCATGATATCAGGAAGGAGATGTAATGACTTGTAAGTAAATTGGATTTAAGTGAGGGAGGGTGGTGCAAAGTTCACCTCTGGAGCCATCTCAGGTAGATAGAGGACCTACCTAAAAGGAGGAGAGTTAGGTTCATTATTTACAGGGTTGGGCATGAGTCCTTTGCCACTTTTTCCAGGCTAAATAAAAGCTGCTCTATATTGGTATTTTGTTAACTGAAGTAGTATTTGCATGGGAATTGAGGGCCTTTTTTTTGGTAGAAGTTTAGATGTGAGCCAAATTCTGATGTTCCCAGGGAAAAGCCTTGGTGGGGCAAAATGAGTCATTGAAAAGATTTGTCAGAGATCCTCAAAATGAGCCAGAACTACTTTTCCATTGTGATATACACCATGGTTGGGGAGAAACTGAGTTTATTTGCCTTAAGAAGAAATTTACTTTCTAAATTTAGTGGCAAGAACAGTGAAGAGGTCATTTAAAAAGAGGGAGATACACTGACAAGTTAAAACTGCACCAAGACAAACCTTTCAGACTACATAAAAATTTTTTTTTCTAGGTCAAGTAGTGACTGCCATAGTCCTTTGCATGTGATAAACACTCAATAAATATTTGTTGAGTGAATAAATGAACTTTCAAAAGTTTGTGACTATATTAAGTACACAAACCGTAATAATACTAATTAAAATGGTATCTGCTTACATTTCTATTTTCCAAAGCATTTCCTTTTGAAAAAGTTTCTTGTTTGATCCCTGCAATAATTCTAGGAGATGGGCAAGTCACTTTTGGTAAGATAGGTATAACAAACTTACCCCACTTTAAATGGGCATGGAAAGTCAATGGATAAGGTTGAGACTAGAACCTAGGTTTGCTAATTTGTCTCTTTTCCCACTAGATCACATTATGTGCAGATAGTACCCTCTGCATTGATTTCTACTCGCCTATAAGCTTATTAATTGGGTTTACTCAATATGTGATTAGGTTGACATTATTGTAAACAAATGAATTTTCATATTTTCTAATAAAGTATGAAAAAATATACTTTCCATTAAAATTACATTGCGTATCACTTTTTCTTTTGGTTATTTAGAAAGCACTTATGGATCATCATGGTACTATTATGAACTATTAAAGCTTTTGGAATGTCCTGTATATATTACCTGTGACCCAGAACTATTACTTTGGACTTACACAACCATGTTCATTCTGGAAGCTTTTCAGTTGTCGTCTATCTTTGGCTTATTCCGTGACCTTCCTAGGTGTACACATATAATACCACATATGTACAATGTATATCTTAACATAAAATAATTAATATTTATATTAATAAATATATACTATTTGATAAAATTAGTATTATCAGTTATTTGGAGCATTAATTATCATTGTTCATAATTGTCAACAAATAAAATTTCTAGTTTTTTTTAGACTCTATATGGAAGAGAATGTGGCTGTGTTAGATACTTCCAGTACGGAAAAACACTTAGTGTTGCTAGAACATCAAGTGACTCTTCCTTTGAGTGAGCCCTACGTTCCAGGGATTTATATCATTACCTTCAAATTTAAAATACTACTCTATTTGAGGTTTTCCTATTTGGGGAAAGTTCTCAAGGCAACTTTTCTTTAAGCTGAGTTCCTTCTTTTTAAAGACACACAGTTCTCCACAGTTATGGACCCTGGTTAAGAGTCCCAGGAAAAGGGGGGAAAACTTAGGATCTAATAGAAAGTTGACCCTCCCCTCTTTTTGACTGCCATCACCCACATAATTCACAGCACTATTGCTCTATCATGGCTCTGTTTCTCTCTGCTCCTTGGCTCCAATGACCATTTGTGATCTTCCTTTGATGGAGCAGTGATCTTTTCCCTCCTCTCGGGGCCAGGTTTACTTTGTGTGAAGTCCATATTTCCTCTGCTTTTATCTCTAGGAGCTCTCCTTTTAAAGACTAAGTCCAAAGACTAGAATCTAGTGTGAATTTCTTTCTTTCTCCCCCCCCCCCCAACCCCGCCGCAAGATTAAGTGACTTGCCCAGGGTCCCACAGCTAGTTAACTGTCAACTGTCTCAGGCCGGCTTTTGAACTCAGGTTCTCCTGCCTCCAGGGCTAGTGCTCTATCCACTGTACCATCCAGCTGCCCCATCGAGTGTGAATTTCATCAGCAATTGTATGTCAATAGGGCAACAACTAATTTTGAACTTGGTGTTAATCCCTAATACTCACACAAATAACCATATCCAAGGAGACACCTTTAATGATAGAATAAAGGCAACATTATTTAACTTCGCTGACCTCGTTAAGAGTTAGCCATAATTATAGACTTGCCTTGGGAACCTCTATAACTTGGAACATCAATTATCATTGTTCAGAACTTCCCTAAAAATCAACTTTCTGGGTTTTTTTAAAGAAAGGATATGACTTTTTGTCACTCAATAGGGTTGAATTTTCAAAGTATGATTCCCTAGAGACATATCTTGGGAATTATTGATACAATTTGGATAGCTGCCACTAGGTAAGGAGAGATGCCTGTCTAGGGTACAGTTTGACATATTAATGGTATGGATAAATGAGACAGATGCAATGTATCAGGTGAGCATTTAAAAAAAGTCCAAAGTTAACCCATAGTAGTTTGAAAGTATAAATATTGGTTAAACTATAAAATAAAAGTACAAGATATGAGATATAAAATATGGAGTTAGATTTAAAGAAATACAACCAGATAAGCACCAATTAGTACCTTCTCTTTATTCTCAATTATTATCAATCATTGCTTATCCAAACCTCTAGTATTCTTTCAGATCTAAGTTTCAAATTTACTCTGATTTTTTTCTTAGAGTCAAGAGAAGCCTCTAGGCTTTGCTCATTTTGCATACTGCCAAGCTTGGCAAGACTGGTTAAAAAGCACCTTTACTTAGTTTGGCTAAGTACCTAATTTAAATAGGCCCTCATGTGTTTTTGTCCCTTTGCTATTGTGTGTTCAGGAAAATTGCACTTACCTAAGCAACTCCTCTCCCTCCCTCTTTTCCTCTCCTCCCTCCTTTTCTCTCCCTTCCTTCCTTCCTTCCTTCCTTCCTTCCTTCCTTCCTTCCTTCCTTCCTTCCTTCCTTCCTTCCTTCCTTCCTTCCTCCCTTCCTTCCTTCCTCCCTCCCTCCCTTCCTTCCTCCCTTCCTTCCTTCCTTCCTTCCTTCCTTCCTTCCTTCCTTCCTTCCTTCCTTCCTTCCTTCCTTTTCAGCTCTTGGCAGTTCATGTGTTACTGTAACTATGCCTTATTTCATGATCAGGACAATTTTCCCAATTACCTTAGCAACAAAGCTCCTTTTCTCCCTTTATTGATGCTGAGTTTGCACTGAATACTTCTGTAACTAAACTCTGATTTCAAATTTTCTTTTTCAGTGGCAGACTGTTTCTTAAAGGCGCTATGCCTCTCCTCCCACCCTCACCTGCTTTCTGAATGAAGACATCTGATTTAAAACAGTTATCAAAGTGTTTCCTCAAAGGGATTTGACTATTATTGATAAAATGTGCCTTTTTATGTGACAGGATTTGTATGTACTTGGGTGATTATAATCTGAAAACTTTGAGGTCCCCCATCAGTATGATTGTTCTCTTTCCAACTAGGTTGTTATGTCCCTTGATTTTTTTGGACAAATCATTTTGGATTTTCAGATAATATCCTGTGTTTAAGATGATGTCCTGTTGGACGGCTCTGGCTTGCTGTTAATTTTGAGAGAGAACAATTAATTGGACGTTACTTACAAACAAAAATACTGCCAAACGGTATTATCTTCTGCTTAGAGAAATTAATTGCACAATTAAAGCTGAATTTGAGAAGTATTACCATTAGATATGACATTTTTCTTGAAATAAAACTCCAAGACACAATAAAGAAAAAAAACTTTTCACTTTCTTGTCTGAGAAGAAAGGAAAGTGGCGTTTACTTTTGAACATGTATCGGTGTAGTGATATGCACATGCTCCTGGGATGATGGAAAAGAATTATTTTTGGGTATGTAGAAAATCCCCAAAATGTAAAGTCAAAATCATTCATATCTGTCTTCTTCCTTCTTGTGGTAGACAGGAAAACTAGAAGGACTTTTAAAAAAACGTAGTCTTAAAATATGGGTAGTGATGATAGAAAATCCGATGTTTCCCAAGGGCAAGATCAAGATCTTCAGCTTAGTTTGGTTCATGGGAAAGGGTAGATCATCCTTGCATCTAATATTCTCCAGGAGAATGAAGATGCTACAGAATCTATAGCAATACCTGTCAGATTTCTGGTCTATGCTACTTCCAAGCTAGAAAGAAGGCATATTGTAGTAAAAAGAGTGCCAAAGTTGGCCATAAAGAAGGGATGAGAAGACATTTCTTTTGTAGAAGTTTGGGCAACAGGTATGGAATATTGCATATAAGATCTTATTTTTTAATGTGTTGATTGGTTTTGCTGATTTTTGGATCTTCCTCCTTTTTTGAAATTCTTTGTTATGAATTATTGTATGTGAATGCAATGGAAAATTATTATGTTTTAAGAAATGATGATGGGCATGGTTTCGGAGATACTTGGAATGGATGCAGAGTGAAGAGAGCAGACCAAGAGAATAATTTACGCAGTAACAGCAATATTGTAAAGACATACAACTTTGAAAGACTTCAGCATTCTGATCAGAATAATGACTAGCCATGATTCCAGAGGAATCAATTGTATGTCAGGAGATGGATAGGTAGCATGACTCAAGGTGCAGAATGAGACCAATGTTTTGGACATGGAGAATGATAGAATTTGTTTTGCTTAATATCTGTCACAAGTACTTTGTTTTCCCAGTGGGGAGAGATGGAAGGAGAGAAATTTAATTCTTGTTAATAAAAAAATTAGATTTTTAAAAAAGAGTACTGAATTTTAAACCAAGAGACCTCAGATCTAGGCTCAATCTTGTCACTAGTTATGTGGCTATGAGAACATATTATCATCTCTCTTTGGATTAGTTTTTTAATATGAAAATCCTGAAACTACACTATATAATCTTTAGGGTCCTTTCCTGCTCTAAAGTTCCAAAATTATTTACCAAGAAATAGTAGATGATAGTCAGGACCAAGCAATAGTAGTTATGGCCAGCCCTAGCTCAAATTGTAAATTGGGTAAATACTGGATTTTGGAAGGACTGGCCTTTATGGCTTATTCTCTTTCTCTTCTCTTCCTTCCTTTTCTCTTCCTATGTTTCTGTCTTCTCCAACCCTTTTATCCCACCCTCCCACCCCACTCTCTATATCACCATGCTTTTCTCTTTCCTCATGTCATAAACCACTCTGAGGAAAAGATAAAGTAAAGAAACAGGTAGAGTCCAATACCTACTCTAAGAAAGGAATGGGAAAGCATTAAGCACTTACTATGTTCTAAACACTGGATAGTGATAGGAACACAAATAGAAAAGCAAGACAGACTCTGATCTCAAGGAGTTTACGTTCTGATTGGTTGAGACAACACATAAAGGAAGATTCAGTTTCATGGCAGATGGGAGGGTCAGGTGGTTCTTAAGGTTTGGCAGACAATGTAGTAGAACAGATGTCAAGCTCTGATCACCTTGGGGAACAATGGCAGGGCAGATGGTCCTGAGCCAATAATCATTGGGAAGAGGGTACTGGGTCCAAGCGTTGGAGTGGAGTGGGACTCTGGGTTACCTCAAAAAGAGGTAGGGATTGGAGGGTTAGTATCTTGCCAAGAATAAACATCCATAGCCTGGTGGGAATTTGGTGATGGTGACTGGGATGGTAGCTGATGGTGGTATTGTCAAGTCATCCATTGGTGGGTTGGGGTAGGGGATACAGAAGGTTTCTGGCTATCCTTTATGACCTCCATTGATGGTGCAGGCCACATGTTTCATTTGTAGCCCTTGAAGTAAGCAAGAAAAAAATGGCAATTAAGAATTATACTCTTGCCAAGAAACAAGACTGATTTAACATGAAAATAATGTAACCTGAAGCTCAAAGCCCTTTCGCGTGGTTCTCTTCATTGATGGAGAAGATGACATTTTGCTGGAGTTGTCAAGAATTTGAGAGAGGAGAGATATTGTTTTTTTGGGTTCCAGCTTTAAATGAAAAGACACCTGGTTCCATATTCTCTTTAGAGAGATGTCCATGAAGTGAGATAAAGACTCTGGGAAGAAGTCAACATGTAGAAGGGAGCCAGCATTTCAATTACATCCCTATCTCGAATTTGTTTCACTAGAGACTTCAGGGAATTTCCCCTTGCATGAGATTTTGGATTTTCTCTTTATTAGTTGAGCTGAGATATTTCAATTCCAGTGGGGAAGCTCATTCATTCTGTATATTATCTGGTATATTCTTACCTCTTCTGATTTCTTGCCATCAGCTTGGTTAAACTGGTTTATTTGCTATTCACTACGTATGGTTTTTGTGTAACTGGCATTTGGTTAGAAGGGAGTCCCAAATTCAATATTTAGCCACTGCACAATTTGATACATAGCAAAGGGCACTCCTTTGCTCTTAAGGGATCAGGAGCACAGCTTAAATTAAGAAATTATTCCTCATAGACTAACAATATTTAGGGATGTGATTCTAGCCTAGTACTCTTTATCTGCAGAGAGTAGAATGGCTAGCTTTTGGCCCCAACCTCCCACTTCTCCTCCTGGAAGGAATCAAAATCTCCCTTGTAGAAGGATGGGTGGAAGAGACTCTAGAGATGTCTTTATGCCTTCCTGCAAGTCATATATAGACAGACTTATGTGGATGCACATAACCTACATGGACAGCAACAACCAACAACAACAGTACACACACACACACACACAAATCCTACAAATAATAAGTGTATGATGACAAATGTAAATACTTGAGTTCTATTCAAGAGAGCTGAGTTCTAAGAGCCTGACTTCTGCCACTAACTGTTTAAACTTAGTCATGCTAATCTGTAAAATTAGGGTGGCAGAGCTGATCTCTAAGGTACTTTTCGTCTCTTAACAATACAATTTCATAGGTCTAATAAATGAATTAAGCATTAATTATAGTTTTGAAAAAAATGTTCCTTTTGAAAAAAAAAGTTCCTTTAAGACAAAGTAATGATGTTCTAATTGTGAAATTTCAGGATTTAATTGGCTAAGTTGAAGGTGAATTTTTTGCGGCCAGTGAAAACTTTCTCCTGAAATCGCAATTTATCAATGACTGCGCTCTCTGCTCATTTATTGTATTAACCCTAGTGATGGCTGTGCGGTTTGTCCTTGGTTCTTGTAGAGGACTGTGACATTGGGAAGATGATGCCATGACTTGCAAGTGAATTGGATTTGAGTGAGGGAGGACTGGGAAAAGTTACCAGCCTCGCTTTCGCCTCCAGAGCTGTCTGGTCCAGTGGCCAGATATAGATCAAGGCATCTGGACAGGTGGCCCAGTCCCTGGCAATGGACCTTATGAATGAAAGAAAAGAAGTTCATAAAGCGTTTTCTACATGCCCAGTGCTTGGCTGGATGCTAGGGATATGAAAACAAAAGTGAGACTGTTTCTGCTCTCAAGGAGCTTACATTCTAATAGGGAGATTGGTAGTGAAGGGAGGGCAATTTTGGTCTGGAAAGTTGCAAGGATGGTGAATAGAGCTGTAGGGAATGCTATGACACATCCATTCCACAGTAGTGGCAGTATTAACATGATTATGTTTCCAAATTTAGAAATTGGAGAGAGGGAGGGAGTTCAGTCTAGGCATGTGGTAGCAAGATGGCCAGAAGTCTGGTGAGAAGATGGTGGGAGAGTTAAGTACACTGGCTACTTATGTACCTTGCTGGGCTGGAGGAAAGTGCAATTGTCCCATTATAATTGTCCCAGGACTCTGCTTGGTAGAACGGATGCAGATAGGTGGGGTTAGTAGAGGCAAAGTCTGTATTGGATTTATGAAGGATCATAGGCTGAGGATGTTAGAGCTAGAGAGGTCCTTAGAAATCATCTAGGACACTGTTTGTACAAAAATATGTATAGCAGTTCTTTTTGTGGTGGCTAAGAATTGGAAACTGAGGAGACGCCCATCAATTAAGTTGTGGTATATGATTGTAAGGGAATATTATTATGCTATAAGAAATGCAAGTGGAATGATTGCAGAAAAACCTGGAAAGACTTACATGAACTGCTACAGAGTGAAATGGGCAAAATCAGGAGAACACTGTTTGCAGTAACAGTAACATTGTGTGATGAACAACTGTGAATAACTTAGCTATTCTCATCAATACAATTATCTGAGACAATCCCGAAGGACTCATGATGAAAAATGCTATCCACCTCCAGAGAAAGAATTGATGGCATTGGAATAAAGATTGGAGAATACTATTTTCACTTTCTTTTTTTTTTTTAGTTTACATTTTCTTCCACAAAATCACTAATATGGAACTGTTTTACATGATTGCTAATATATAACCTATGTCAGATTGCATACCATCTTAATGAGGAGGGAAGGGCAGAATTTGGAGCACAAAATTTTAAGAAAACCTGAATGTTATAAATTGTTTTTACAAATAAAGTAAAATAATAATATTATTAAGAAATTATCTAGTTCAACTATCTTATTTTGCAGTGGAAAACCTGCTATCTTAAAAATCAAATGATTTTCCCAAGTTAGTAAGCTGTAGTCATTTATTAACCAGTGCTAGACTACCCCAGAAGGTGCTTGGAACTTTTCCTCATGGTCAGTTGGTGAAACCGACCTTTTTTTTCATTTTTCTAGTAGTTGTGGGGAGGGGGCATGCTGCCACTCATAAATCTTGCTTAGTGATTTGGCATCACAGGCCTTCCTCTGGGGATATTTTTTTGTGGTTACTCCTCTTTAGGGTAGACTTACCTCCATCACTGTAGCCTGAGTTGTGAATACTCAGACTACTTCAACTCCCATGCTATTATCCAACCATCAAGACATAATCTTGGGCAGAGTAGAATATTCTAGATGATTAAAGGCATCTCTTCCCTTCTTCCTTTCTGTGTCTAGAAGAGTGTACAATTAGTATTGTTTTTCATATGAAGATGAGAATGGAGCACTTAATATTCCATAAAGACCAAAAATGGATAGCAGGCCATTGAGTTTTTTAAAAAAAATTCTTGAGGTTCTCCAATTGATCTCACTTAAAACCACTGAAATATTGATGCATTCTCAGAGTCACTTCCCACATCAGCAATTTTAAATAATTCCCTCTCTGACCCCCAAGGATGAGATTCTGAATAATTTTAGTATAATTTCATGTGTTGCTTCTTCATATTGATTTATAATATAGAATTAGATACATCACATATCCATCTGTTCATTCATTCATTCATTTATTCATCTATCCATTTAACCATCTCTTCATCTATTCATAGCTTTAGCTGTATCCACAGGATATAGAATCAAGATTAATAATGAGATATGAATGAATATTAGGGTAAATATGTCCACTTTTGACCAGTGCTGACTACGTTGAGCTTTGCATCAGAGTATTGATTCACAGGATGAAATCCATAAAGGAAGCTGGAGGTCATCTACTATGATGAGTATCTATGGATCTAGATTGCTAAAATTCCTATTGCTGAAGCAAGAAAAGATTTGTGACATTATTTGGGGTAGTCTATGTTTACTATTTAATGGGAGTGCTTTGTCATTGGAATCACTTTTTTTCTCTACTGAAGTTCACATTTGAATTGATATGACACGTAGTAAAAATTTTACATGCACGGAAATGAGACAATATGAACAAGAGAGGGGATGAGTTCATTCAATTAATTAAAATTTGAATGTGTATTTATCCTTTCATTTTTCTTTTTATTAGTACTTTATTTTGCCAATTACATGTAAAGATAATTTTTAACATTTGTCTAAAAAATTATTTTGAGTTCCAAATTTTTCTCCCTCCCTCCCTTTGGCTCTCCCTAAAATGGTAAGTGATAGGTTATGTATGTACAATCATGTAAAACATATTTCCATATTACATGTTGTTTTCCATTTTTCCTTGCAGCACCTTCAAATTCGTCTCAGTTTAGTAGCTCAATTGGTTGAATGACGATAATAATAATTTACCTGGAGCTTTGCAGCTTACAAAGTACTTTCTCATACATAGATCTCACTTGATTGTTATGCCAACCTTGTGAGTTAGGCAAAGCAAATATTATTGTTTCTATTTTACATAGGAAGAAACCGAAGCTTAAGAAGTTTCCTTCTTTGTCGTTTTTTCCCAATGCTTGCTGCATCGAAGGCATTTAATGTTATTTGCATTTAATTGAATAACCTGACTTGTCTAATGTTATGCAACCTGGAAAGGGCAAATTTAGTTCTCTTACTCCAAGTTGAGAACTCTTTCCATTAGGCCAGGCTATCTTTCATAATTAGAAATTATCATTAGCAATAGGAATAAAAATAAAATATTCATTGCCAGTAAAATGGTAAGCAGGTTTTAAAAATCTGAACTGAATATAAAATTATAATTTCAGAGTTAGGAGGGATTGGGATTAGGATTGTATCAATATCTTTCTAAGTCATGGGCCATTTTTTTTTTTCTCAGTAATTTCTGGACATGAACATTGGTGGCCCAAGAAATGGCTCATTGAGGAGATGAATTTTAAGGGGCTTGAAATAGGTGAGTTAAATTCCTTGCTTGGTGGAAAATAGAAAGTGGTTTCATGTACATTGGGAACCCCCTAAAGAGTATACAGAAGAAGGCAAGAGAAAAGGAGGCAAGAAGGGAGATGTTTGTTCTGAATGGAGTACAGAACAGAGGCACAGAAACAATTTAACCACCTGGAGTCATTTGGGAATAAGCCACTTTAGAGAGCAGTATTGCTGCAGTAGTTTAGGGTTTGCTCCTTTAAAGATGAAAACTTTGACCATATAGTATAATATAAGGGTTCCACTTCTTAGAGTCAGAAGACCCTGAATTCAAGGCCTAGCTCTGACATTTACCTAGTTAAGTCACTTATTCTTTGTGTCACAGTTTCTTCATTTATAAAATGAATACAATGATTGCTATAATACCTGCTTAACAAGGTTTTTGTGAGAGCTATCCATAATTGGAACTATGGATAAAGATGCCCAAAGAAACTCTGGTTGATTTCCTAGGGACAGCAAGTCTTTAACTGGGGGAGAATATAAGAATGGAAGTCAGTCTCTGACCAACTGATTTTCCCAGACAGAATGTAATCCCAAATGATGAGGGATTAGTGTATCAATCAAATATTAATGGCTTGCTTTTTATGAAGTATGAACACTCTTCTCTAATGAAATTGGATAGATGACTTGGGATTGGGTGGCTAAAAATTAACCGTACTCCTAGAAAATCCCTAAAAAATTGAGTTCTCTAGCCCTGAAACCATCTTAGGTAGGAGTTGCCAATTGAGGAAGCATCAAGCTCCTATGATGGAGAAGGAAATCTCTGTTTCTCTGTCTCCCTTTTTGTCTGTCTGTCTCTGCTCTGCTCCCTGCTTCTCCCTCTTCCCCTAAAGGCCATGGTGCTTTGAATGAAGCTATTCAACCAATAAGAGACACACATTCTCTGGTCAGTCATAGTTACAAAGAGGCATCCTTCAAACAGTTGCTTTAACTGAACTGGCGATATATACCTGACTCAAAAGTAAGCTAGGCTTAACAATTGAGAGTCAAACTGAAGAGAAAAGCGCAACCTGGGAGCCCAGCTGAGTGATCCAACCAGCAGAGACATTGTGCCTAGGGAGAGCTGCATAATGGTAGGAGAGAAAGAATATCAATATCCTACAGTACAAAGTATATGAGTTGCCTTTGCCATATGTGTTCCCTACATGTATATGTTATTGCCATTATATCCTGAGTTTATGCCCATTTTTACCTTGTATGCTGAGGTTATTTGTGAGAGAAGGCAGTTTAGGTAGGAGAAGAATATTTTGTAGCTTCTAATCTTACTATCCTATCTAAGCAAATGCTACATAGCTTTGAGCTAATTTTGTCAACTGGCTGATTAGAAATGGAAAGAACACTGATAGGGGCTCAAGAGCTATAGTAGTAGGAATCTGAACCCACAGGGTAACCTTGAAACTGTGTAAGTATCATTAACCTCTGGATGTAGCCTTTGAATGTGAGTTCAAGTTGGGGAAATGGACCAGAGCGGTGTGTTCCATGTATTCTATCTCATGTGATCTTCACAATAGCCCTGTGACATAGGCACTCTAGTGGTTCTTACTATAATTGTTCTATATCAGGACCTGAATTTCATTTGTATAAGTAATTTCTGGTATGCGACTCCCCAATAATGGTTCAGATTGTTTTCATTCAGTCGTTTCAGTTGTGTCCGACTCTTCGTGACCCATGATTTGGTCAAGATACTGGAGTGGTTGCATTTCTTTCTCCAGCTCACTTTACAAATGAGGATCCTAAAGCAAACAGGGTGAAGTGACTTGCCCAGGGCCACACAGCTAATAAATATCTAAGGCTGAATTTGAACTCAGGTCTTCCTGATTCTGGGCCCAGCACTCTATCCACTGAACCGCCTAGCTGCCCCTCAGATGAAATTACTTCCCTTTAAATTTAAGTCTTATATTCCTGGGGCCACTGAGAGATTAAATGACTCACCCCTGGTCATGCAGCTATGATGTGTTGGAAGCAAGATTTGATCTTTGGTCTTCCTGCCTCCAAGGTCACCCTCTTTCCACAATAACACTCTGCTTCTCACTCCAGGTGTTATCCCCACTTTACAGATAAGGAAACTTAATCTGGGAGAAGATAAATGGCTTACCCATGGTAACACAGCTTAATTAGTTCTAGGGGTAGGGTTTAAACCCAGGTCCATCTGACTGAGTCTTAGCTCTCCAGCACTGACTTTGCATTGCTTCTCATGAAGATTTACCAAGGCCCCTAGGATATGTTTGTAGTCAATAGCATATACTTGGTCATGTAGAGCTGTGTTAGGATCCCTCAACCCTGTCCCACCATCATTTTCCATTGACTGAGTAATCATCTGAGGGCCTATTTCTCTCCGTTCATTATTCTACAAGTATGAGCGAGCATCTTGAAACAAACGCCTCTCAAACTGTTGACAATAACTTCAAACCAAATGAGAAACACTCTTAAGTACAACGACTAGGGATTGTGGGCTACTTGAAAGAAGTGCTTTAAGTTTATCTGGATTATAAAAATTCTATCTCCATAGCATTGTGGCAAAGTCTGCTTTTTAGAGGCAAAGACAAGGTATGAATATAAAGAAGAATTCAGTGTTGTGGAAAAGCCATAACAGGCTTGTTCATCTCAAAGTAGGATGTATAACTAATTACGGTTTAATTAAATCTCCAACATCGACAGCTGTTTTTAAGGGGTCTTTTTAAGGTACATTTATTTTAGTATTGTTTGAGATCTTCTCTCTTTATGAGCGTCTATATTAACAGATTATGGCCTTGAATTTTTTTTCTATCTCTGGTGCAACAGCGTGGGTGTGAATTAAGGGTGAATGTCAGCAACGGTCCAACAACCTCTTTTCAAGGAGGGATCAAAACAGTGCAAAAACGCTCAAACAAAACTTACAGTTTAGGAAAATAATAATAATAATAATAAAATCCTTCTCAAATTTCAGGAGTAAATGAAAAGTATTATAAAGTTTCCTTGAAATCTGAGATGAAGGGAAGGTGAGGGAGTTGGCAAGATTTGGAATTTGTCACCCAGACCTTCCTCACTTCTCAACCCTTTCTATGAAGACCTGCAGGATAAATTCCTCTTCATATCAATTGCTAGGCAAAAGTTGTCTTTCCAAGTGAACCTGTCCATCTTCTTTTATCTGAGAGGGAGAACTGAAGAACCAATCAACCATCTTTTTTCTTTTTCTCTTTGTTTTAGCTGGCAGGACACATCAGGTAAATTTAGTGCTCAAATGGTAACCAATCGGGTGCTTGGTCACATGTCTTTGCTTTTTGGGAGGGAGTTGAGATTGTTAAATTTTTATCGCCCTGTTTTATATTTACATTTGCTTCATCCCAAGTCCTTTTCAAACTATAAATTTAGGATTGTAAGGGACCCTAGTGGTTATCTAATCTATCTATGGTGCAACAGCATGGGTATGAATTTTATGGATGAAGAATCTGAGACCTAGAAAAGGCAAATGACCTGCCTAAAGTCAAAGAAAAGCAGTTCTAATTATAATATCTTACATTCATATGGTACCGTGCATACTTATTTGATTTGATCCTTACAAAAAACTGTAAAGTAGATAGTATAAGTATTATTCTTCTTAATTTTTTTCTGGCATTAAAGAGGTTAAATGACTTGCCCAGGTCATAAAATGAATAAATGTTAGAGAGCTGGGATGAACACAGACTTTCAGGCCTAGAAAGCTGGATTGCTTTCGTTGTCATAATAATATTAACTAGTATATAAATAATACTTTAAGGTTTGCAAAGCACTTTACAAATATTATCTCATTTTGTCCTCACAATGGCCTTGGGAGTAGGTGCTGTTATTATCCCCATTTTATAGATGAGGAAATTGAGGCGTTCCCTGGATCACACAATTAGTATCAGTGGCCAGATCTGAACTTGCATCTTCCTGACTCCAGGTCCAGTGCTCTAACCACCCAGGTGCCTCTTAGTGAAGTAATTGGTAGCACTGGCCCTAGTCTAGAGGTATGGTAGGAAGTGGGGTAGACAAGGGCTGTTAGGACTACAGACTCCAAATCTCGATTCTTTGCGCCCAATCTCTAGCTCCTGAAAATCTTTATAAGAAAGACAGACACTTTGAAGATGGCATTTTTTATATTACACTGAAATTTAAAGTTAGATTGTAAACCTCTTTGTAAACAGAGCTTTGTAATTAACCCACCAGTGATCACTAGTGAAGCTCTGACTCAGAGTCTGTTTATGTGATGTATAACTTATGAGCTTTGGTTTCTAAACTAAGAAAATATTTGTAATGCAACAGATAATATTCTGTGAAGCAATTGCAAGGAGGGAAAAAAACAAAACAACTTTCCAAGCTTGTCTCCTAAGGAAAATCCAGTTAAAAGACAGGAACGTTATTGAAACACAATTTTATCCATGCCATGATATTATTTATGTCCTGATTTCATAAAGAAACAAGACATTTATTTCCAGTTAACGAGATCTGCAACCTGGCTTTTGAATATTAACTCGCTCCCTAATTCATTAACTGTCTTTGCCTTCAGTGCTCAAGCTCAGACTCTCAAATTGCTTTATCTCCAATCTTGTATTTAAATGTAAATGAATTTCTCTGTCTATATGACACAAGAACATCCAGTCCATTCAGTCAAAAATCCAATGATCCAGATGTTTTGGGTACATGATGCCTAACATCTGGTTTAACTTCATTTTTTTTTTTTACTAAATTGAATGGATGTTTTGGCATGTAGACACAATCTTAATCTAAAGCATACACCCTCCATGGAATAGACAATGTGCTGCCTTCTGTACTGTATGGGCTTATTATAAACCCTTTTCTCCAGCATGGGCCTATTGTAAAGAGGTGAGGTAAGTGGAATAGTTGGAGGGGCAAATGAGCAGGAAGAAAAATGGAGACTGTCATCTTGTGAGAACTCTGTGCTTGGGTTGCTTTTTGTAAAATCTAAAGTTGGCAAGCACTGGTGACCTTGGGGGTATTCATGCTCTCTACAGCAATTCACAGTTATGGCGCTTGGTCAATTCATTCATTCAGTAAACATTTACCAAGTGCCCACTCTGTTCAGTGCTCTGTGTTAGGAGCTGGAGGGATGTGGAGAACTAAAACAATAGCATTCATGCTTGAGGAGTTTATAATACCCATATTATTACCTTCAAAAGGCAGCTTGCAAAGTATGTGGCCCAGTCGGTCTGATAGCTCATATCCTGGAACAAGTTAGGCCTTATCTGGGCTAAGAAAACTTATTCCAGCCAGGTATACGTCCTTTTTAGAGGTATCTCTAGTTTATAGCTTCAGGCAAAGCTCTTGCAGTATAGAGGTGGGGGAATTCTCTCTCTGGCTTTTTCCTCAAGGCTTCATAGTCCTTACCCCTCCTCCATCCTATATTTGCCGAGATTTAATATTTAATTGCACAAGAATGCTGTTTCTCTCTCTCTCTCTCTCTCTCTCGCCCTTTTTCTCTCTCTTTTTTGTATATCTTGGGTAATTTGTTACTGCATTGCCATGGTGGATTAAGTCATTAGCATTTCTCAAACACCTACTATGTGCACAGCACTGTATACTAGGTGCTAAGGAAGATACAATGATGAATAAGACACAGTTCCTGCCCTCAATGAGTTTATAGATCAATCAGATTATATACCTTTTAGAAAACTTTATAATAAATAGTGCACTGCCATATATTTTTGTGCCGAGGCAGATAGGTGGCACAGTGACTAGAGTATTGGTTGCGGAGTCAGAAAGACCTGAGTTCAAATCCACTTACCACCTGTGTGACCCTGGGCAAGTCACTGAACCTCGACCTGCCTTAGTTTACTCATGTTTACAAAGTAGATAATGATTGCCTGTTACCTGTCAAGACTGTTGTGAGGATTGAATGAGATAACATTGTCGTTTAGTCTTTTCAGTCCTGACTGACTCTTTGTGACCCCATTTGAGGTTTTCTTGGAAAAGATACTGGAGTGGTTTGCCATTTCCTTCTCCAGCTCCTTTTACAGATAAGGAAACTGAGGCAAACTGGGTTAAGTGACTTGCCCAGGGTCACACAGCTAGTCAGTGTCTGAGGCTGGATTTGAACTAAGGAAGAGTATTTCAGACTATAGGACTGGTGTTCTATCCACTGTGCCAACATTTGTAAAGTACTTTGCAAACCTTAAAGCTCTACAGAAATGCTAGCAATTAACTCTCATTATTTATGGTTCATTAACTGGTTTATTATGTAAAGTAATAGTGGCAGTTTCTTTTTAGAGTTGCAAATCAGACCGTTGATTAGGAAGTCAGCCCCCTATAAAAAATGACATTCCTATTGCAAAGTCAGCTGGGTATAAGTGGGATGAACACTGGATTTGGAATCAAAAGGCTTGTATTCAAATCCCACTCTCCTGCTTAACTTGCTGTGTAACCTTAGGCAGGTGCCTCAGTTTATTCATCTGTAAATAAGAGAGTTGGATTAGTTCCCTTAAAGTCCCTTCCAGCTCTGACAGTCTATGATTGTATTTTGATTTGGAGTACATCTGCCAGGGACATAACCATCAGGGTTTCAGTGACTTGCACCTGTGAAAAGGTCACAAGATCTTGAGAAAAAAGCTTGAATTGTGTACAGTTTAGTTGGAATGTCTTATTGAAAGCCAAATTCAAAAATTCAAGGGATGGAGGAAAGAAATAGGTAAAAAGGAAGTAAGTTTCAGTGCTCCCCATTATTTTGTAGATTGGGATTTGCAAGACTAGCGTTCAGGTGAATGATCTTTACCTCTGTCATCCTGGCTAGGTGTAACAACCCGTTGATAACCAGGGCTGTGAGTTAGAATCAGATAGGGAGACCAGAGTCAAGGGCAAGCATGAAGAATGAGGGTGGGATGATGTCCTCTGAGAAGCAAGATACAGAACTGTAGGGCAGAGCAAGGTTTATGTGGGGGTGTCCCGATGAGCAATCAGGAACTAGGTGACCCGAGCAAAGACAGATACAAGGCACCTATAGCAAGACGGAGTCAGTGATTCAACTAGGAAGAGTCTGTACACTTTTTTTCAGGGTAATTGTCATTCTCCAAGTATGCCACGCTTGAGACCTTCAGGTGGAGGCAAGTGGAAATATCTGACCAGGTGAATGAGAGAACAGAGAGACAGCTCATTATTCACAGCTAGCTTCTAATATCCTTTTAGGAAATTTGTCTATAATCAGTACGCATCAGACACGCCAAACTCACCCACAGTCCACAAGTGGGCTGCAAAACCCCCCGGGGGAGCCAGAACTAGATTAAGATGTTATTAGGAAATGCTTACCAAAATAAATAAAAATATAATGCAACATAGATAATGATAATTTGTGGTTTTCTAGGTCATACTGCCCACAAGGTCCCAATCCCGTTCTATTTGAGTTGGACACCATTGGTTAATACTATTACCAGACAGCTCATGTAGTCCTTTATTATGGTCTCCTCTAACAAGCTTCTCAAAGGTGTGTTTAACAGATTAAGAGGATGAGAAAGAAGGGGAAAAAAGAATCTATTAATTGCTTACTCTGTGCCAGGCACTGTGTTAAGCACGTTACAAATATTATCTCATTTGATCGCTACAACAACCCTGGGAGATGGATGCTATAATTATTCCTATTTTACAGTTGAGGAAACTGCAAAATACAAGGTTAAGTGACTTGCCCAGGATCACATAACTAGTAAGAATGTTAGGCAGAGCTTGAAATCAGGTTTTCCTGGCTTGAGGTGTAGCGCTCTATTCACTGGGCCATGTAACTGCTCCTCACGCCTATGGCTCAATTATAAAATTAAAAAAATATGGAATTCTTTTTAATAAATATCTAAGCATACGTATTATTCGATTCATTTCAATTAACATATATTAAGTGCCTATTATATGCCGGGTACCGTGCCAAGCTCTAAAGATATGAAAAGAGCTAAAAGACAACCTTTGTCCTCAAGAATCTCCTGATCTCATGGGGGATACAAAATGTAAACAAATATATACAGAGCAAGCTACAGAATGGGGCAACTAGATGGCTCAGTGGATATAAGCCTAGAGTCAGGAAGAACTGAGCTCAAATCTGGCTTCAGACACTTACCAGCTGTGTGACCCTAGACAAATCACTTTACCCCATTTCTCTCAGTTTCCTCATTTGTAAAATGAGCTGGACAAGAAAATGGCAAACCACTCCAATATCTTTGCCAAGAAGACATCAGAGTCACAAAGATTCAGCCGCGACTGAAAATGACTCAACAAAAAGAAACATATAAGATAAAAAGGAAATAATTAACAGAGGGAGGGCCCTGAAATTAAGAGGGCTTTGGCAGGGTTTCTGGAGGTCAGATTTTAGTTGAGCGTTAGCATAATAACTATACAAATAGATGCTACAGAAGTTAGAGCATGATTTAAACCACTAGGCAGAATCAGGTACTTTATTAACTAATCTTCAACCTTTCATTGCTCAATCAAATTCCCTTTCCAAGTTTGAGTAGAACTAGCTTATCTTCTAGCTATGTGACCTTGGGCAAGTCACTTAACTTTGTTTGCCTCAGTTTCCTTTTCTGTAAAATGAGCTGGAGAAGAAAATAGCAAACCATTCCAATATTTTTGCCAAGAAAATCCCCAATGGGGTCATGAAGAGTCAGCCATAACTGAAAACAAATGAACAGCAACAAACCTTATCTTCAACCAGGAAGAGTAGGATGAACTAGAAAGTGTTTTTGGACTGAGAATCAGGACATTTGAATTCGAGTCCTTACACTGTCCACTAACTTGCTGTGTGACTTTGGACAAGTCATTTAATTGTCCAGGGCCTCATCTCTAAAATTTAGTTCAATAATAGGCAGCTGGGTTGCATAGTGAATAGAGCACTAGACCTGGAGTCAGTTTAAAAATGGACTCACACGCTGTGACCGTGGGTAAGTCACTTAACCTCTGTCTGCTTCTGTTTCTTCATCTGTTAATTAGGGACAGTAAATAGCACCTACCTCCCACAGTGTGAGGATAAAATGTAATATATTTATAAAGTACTTTACAAACCTTAAAGTCCTAAATAAATATTTGGCACTGTTCTAGGTGTTGGCTTGGCACCTGAACAAATGGAATTAGCTTTCTAAGTTCCCTTCCATCTCTGAAATTCTCTGATATTCTTTCTGGATTAGAGCTCCTAAGGCTTATCCATAGCCTGGGACCTCTAGCTGGCTTTACATCAAAAGCCCTTACTGACATCTTCACTCAAGCTTCTGATCTGCTCCCTGGTGAGAGGACTCCCATATCCAGCTGTCTGTTTATGGTTGATCAGAGGAAAGCCTCCATTTTGCCCTTCTTTTAGTCCTTGCTGCCTCTCAGGTGGCAGAAGCTGAAAAAAAAGAAAAACCAGTGAGCAATGTGAGGAAAGCCTGTGGTTCGATTTTCCAATTAGGACATTTTTCTCCTTTTTACGCATTTTTGCTCTAACTACCGCCTCCTTCTCAAGTACCTTGCTACCTGCTGATGACTCAGAAAGAACAATTTACTGATTGGTTGGCATCAAGGAGTCCCTTAGTAACCCTCATTGACACTGAATTCTAAACAAAACTGCTTTTCGATTGTAACCGTAGTTATGCATCTCAGAGCATAACTTAAGAAATATTTAAATAGACCTTACAAACATGTAATGGGCTTTCCCCTACGTGAGCTATGTGGGAGAAAGACAATACCCTCATTTGCCAGCCTTCCCTTTTTCTTCCCCTAATATTGTTTTACTAAGGACTAGCCACTTCTGTGATTCTGTAAAAAAAAAACCAAAAAACAACCTGCCCCCCCCAAAAAAAACCACTTCTAGTAGGAGAAAATTAAAATGAAATGTATTATATTTATATCTTGAGTAGACTGAATTTAAGTCAAGTTTTATTTAAATCCCTAGTTAAAAAAGAACTCAATTAATCAATGTCTTCCGCCTCTCCTAACCTAAAGAGTATATTCCCATAATTTATAGGATATACTTTTTATTCTTTGCTAAAGTTCTCTAATGCCTTATTATGGCTTGGAGTTCTGGAGTTCTCAAGGTTTTGCGTCAAAGGCTTTGACCAAGCCTTGGCAGATTCTACCAAGCTAGGAAGGAAGGACTTGGAAATAGACTTGGCTTTCAAATCCTACCTCAGATTCTTATTAGCTGTGTGACCCTGGGCAAATCATTTAAACTGAGTATCAATTTGTTTACCTGTAAAATGGGTATAATAATGTCAGGAGCAACACGAGGGTCCACTGAGATAATGTAAGATTATACACACACACACACACACACACACACTATGTATATACATATACATATACATGCATATATAGTGAGACAATGTAAGATTTTATGTGTGTATTTATATATAGTAATATAGATATTAAGTGAGATATTGTAAGATTTTACATATATTTATATCTGTGTATCTCTCTCTGTGTATATGTATGTATATCTATATATATGCGTATGTGTGTGTGTATAGTGCAAACCTCAAAGCATTATAAACATTTCAGATGCTATCATAACTTTCATCATCATCATCATCATCATCATCTTCATCAGTTGTCAGAGTGCCAGTTCAAAGGCAAATCACCCAATGACTGGTTACTAAGTAATGAATTCTTTTGGCTATTTCAACTCATAAATGGAAGGTCTGGGGTTTGTCTATGTCAGAAAATAAATTTCCAAGCTGACGAAATTAGAGTATAACTTTCCTTTAGAAAACTTTTTATGGTGCTTTTTTTTAAACTTCTTTCTCACTTTGCAATGACTCCTCCACCTCCAAAAGAATCCTCTCTTGTTATAAATAAGGGCGTCAAGCAAAGTAAATTGACGCACATTGGCTGCATATGAAAACGTATGACTTACTCTGCACCTATGGTCCATCGCCTCTCTTCTGAGAGGTGGGAAGCAACAGTATAATTTCCATGTGGATTCAACATTGTTCAGAGATAGAAGTGAATTTAATTTTTCTGAAGATACATCCTATTTTAAAGCAAATTTTTTTTTCAGATGAATTTTGTTGTGACTACAGAAAACTACATGATTTTTTTTTTTATCAAAATGACCAGAAGCTGGATAGAGAATGACTTAGGCCAAGGTCATACAAAAAACCCAGGTCTTCTGAAGACACATCCAGTGTTTTTTCCATTATATCATGTTAGGAGATTATAGCAACAATTCAGCTATTGGCTACTGTGGCTGTGTAAAACCAACAACAACCAGCACACAGAAAGCTGCTAACACAGGTTCTATAATCTGCTTTACTAAGGAAAGTAATCGTAAAGGGTAAACAATCTTACTTTAATCCAACATATATATACTCACTTAATTCAGGAGGAAAAGTCAGCAACTTCAGAGCAAATACAAACAAATTACAAACATACACAATATAAACAGACCAAATCACAATTCATAGTTACCAGGAAAGCATCAACATCTGGGTTTACAAGCCAGAGGGACTCTTAAACCGGCTGCCCAGAGTCCTGTCACAATGTGTGACTCAAACCCGCGTGACCTAAAAGCATCACAAACATGGGACTAAAACCCACATGGCCTAAAAGCCTCTGGCATCACAAACATGTGACTCAAACCCACCCAAACCAGGCTTTCCCTTGAGGCAATGAGGTCATTAAAGACTCCTAATTTAATCAAAGAAACAAAGGCCAGACTCATCAAGGGCATCTGATTAAGTGCTCCAAAAGAGAAAACCGTAAAAAGTCCCACCTTAATTAATATTACAGAGATGAATGAACTCTCCATTTCACTATGTTTCTCATGAATGGGACTTTTTTGCCAAAAACAAGAAATGCTTTTTTTTTTTTTGACAATTAATACAGCGAACACATTTTTGATAACTTTCTTCAGGAGCAAACATGTATGCTTATTTTTTAATAAAGTTAGTATACATTTAAACATTATCTGGACTCATAATGGGCTGATAGACCCCAAAGGGAAAGTAGAAGTCATCTAGTTCAAGCCCTTCTTTATAGATGAATTAAAGTAGTCCAGTGAATGGAAGTGATCCACCCAAGGTGGGGGGCAAACAACAAAACTCATTAGTGGCAAAGCCAGAATTCAAATCCAGGTCTCCTTTTGATTCATTTAATTTAAATGTAAAATTAAAAAGACACAGCTTGGTCAATAAGATAGAGTAGATTAGAAGTATTTTTCTGTCAGCCTTCATCTGCTTTCTATTTATTCATAGACTGGGAAACAGACACAAACCTTTCTGAATGTTTAGTTCTCAAATGATTTTTCAATGCAGAATAGAGGACATTTTTTTACATCTTTCTAAATACTCAATCGTGGAAACGTCAAAAGATTATTCCATGGTCTCTTGTGCTGTTGCGACATTTGTAAACTTTTTTAAAAAGGTTGTATGCTTATCCCTGTTTTACGATGATATAATTGAGCTCTATGACAGGAGACCATAGCTCCATGACATAAATTAAAACTATTTTGTAGAAGCTTTTTGTTAATTTTACAGAGGAAAGTGAGGGGACTTGTAATCAGGTATCCCGGGTCTGAGTCCTGATTTTACTGTTTATGAGTCATGTGATAATAAGCAAATCACTAGACTCCACGACAAACAACTTTAAAAGCTTTGTAATTAAACATCAAGAAAAATATTGAAGTGACCAAAAAAATTAAAAAGAATCTCCACCTAACTTGGCATTTTGGGAAATCTTAGAAGACAAAGGTTCCATGTAAACTTGTGTCTGAAGCAAGGATGCTCTCAGAGTTCCACATACATTGGGTGAGTATTTGAACTTGGCAGTTATATGCGATGAATATTGTTTGTAGAATTGAAAGAAAGCCTCTAATTCATCACCACCATCTTTATCATAAAAAACCTATTTATTAAGCTCTTACTTGTGGGTGGTGCTGCCCACCCTGCTTTAGAATCTGGCTGAGCAGATTGAGTGATAATTTTAGGCTTCTAAAATCATTCTGTGTCCCCTCACTCCCATGATGTCATAAGCAGCTGGTGTTGCCTTGGCAACTCTACAGAATAAAAGTGCTGCTGTCTGTGTAACTTTATGCCATGTGACTGGGGATCTGGAGCTGAGTATAACAGGCCAAAATCATTACTTGCTTCTTCAGAAAAACTGAGATGGATTCAAATAAGGAAAACCAGATTCAGCAAGGCACAACATGAAGGCTGATACCTGAGTAGTTTATTTACAACGCTATTATCTGGCAGCCAGTGTTTAATCCATCTTTGACTTCCTTGCTTGCCCATACACTCGCCCATTCTTTGGAGCCCCTCTAGAACCAAAAACCCAGGTTATCTACCATGTAACCTGGGGCTAGTCAATCCATGAAAGGCTTTTAAAAGTGAAACACAGAATTCTATCTGTTCCCCACCTCTCAATCCTGATGGTGAGAGGCTGCGCTTGTATGTTGGTCTGCAAGAAACCACCACAAGCACCAGAAAAATGAAAAACAAAACAAAACAAAACAAAAATCTAATCATCTCATTGTTTAGTTTATACTAAGGTAAACAAACAATTTGCTTAACTTCCTAGCATTACCCCTTCCCTCTCCCTCCCCCGCCTTCTCCTTTACCCTCTAATGGATTGACTACAATAGCAAAACGGTTTGCTACAGCGTGAAAGGTTATCAGGGGATCCTAAATAAGAGCTGGCACCTCAGAGGTCATCTGGTCTAACCCCTCTCATTTTACATAGGGAAACTGAGGCACAGTGATTTTCTCAAGGCAGCACACACATTATAATGAAAGAGGCTAGATTTGAATCTAGGTCTTTGTCCTCCAAATTCTAGTGCTCTTTCTGGGGTATACTCCTAGCATAGGGGATAGGGAAGAGTTGAATAGGCAATTAATCTGGTATCTGGAAAGTGCAATGACCTGGGAGAGAGGAGGCCTGGGGTTTAGTCTGTCCTCTTTTACCAATAATGTATATATGCATCAATGCCCTGGGATTGGCCAGCGTTGGAATTTCCCATTGGTATCTTCCTCTACTAACACACTGTCACCCACAGATAGTGTTAGAGAGGCTAAGTGACTTATTCATAGTCCCCTAGCTAGTAAATATCACAGACTATGTAACACTGGGCATTTCTGCCCACTGTTGTTTCATGGAAATAGAGGCTCTCAGAGCTGGAAGGGTTCTCAGAAGCCACCCTGTCCTCCCTCTCTGGGTCTCAGTTTCCTTCTCTGTAAGGTGGGAGAAGTGTGATTAAGTGGTGTTTGAAGTCCCTTTTGATTCTAAATTGTGATAATGGTCAACGTGAGAAATCTTTCTAAGTAGCTTGCCCAGCAGGCTTTTTTAAAAAAAAATCAAATGCTTCCACTGGCCAATATAAAGGTATACGTTTCTCCAAATAACAAACAGGAAATTTTATTACAGAAAAGTGGAATAGAGTTGGAAGATTGGAGCCATTTAACCCCTCTGAGACTCAGTTTCTTCACCTGTAAAATAAGGAGATTGGGTTAAGGGATCACTCAGGGATCTATCTGCTTTGTGGGTTTCAAGATAATTTGGCAACTCCTTTTGAGCCAGGGCCAGGCTCCACAGCAGGTCTTTATAGTCAGACATGCCGATATGAGAGTACAAATACAAACATATCTCTCAAAGCCAAGTATGAACCTTTATTAGTAGGGCAGTTAACAGTTATAGTGGTTGGGGGAGGAAGGAAGGAAGGAAGGAAGGAAGGAAGGAAGGAAGGAAGGAAGGAAGGAAGGAAGGAAGGAAGGGAGGGAAGAAGGAAGGAAGGGAAGAAGGAAGGAAGGAAGGAAGGAAGGAAGGAAGGGAGGGAGGGAGGGAAGAAGGAAGGAAGGGAAGAAGGAAGGAAGGAAGGAGGGAAAGGAGAAAATGACAGAAGAAAGGAAGGATAGTGGGAAGGCAGTGGAAATTGTGGCTCTGGATTCTAGGCAAAGATTACAAAGCATGGGGACATTAGAATGTCAAATAAATGGGATTTAAAAATGACTTATCTTTATTATTATAATGGTCTTACATTCAGAAGACCACGATTGGAGACACATGGGTGCTATTTCTTAGCTATGTGACTGTTGAACGCTTACTCTTCTGAGCCTGCTTCTTCCTTTGTAAATGGGGATAAGAGCCCCCACTCCACCTACCTTGTAGGGTACATGTGAGCCAAGCCCTTTGTGAATTGTAATGTGCTTTATAAATGTGAGCTACATCATTGTAAGTGAGAGCTGACTATGCAAGCAAATCCTTCTATCATGTGGTACAGTACAATGCGTGTTGGGACAGGAGTTAGATGACATAGGTTCGAATGATATAGGTACAAATGATATGGGTACGAATCCTCTTAACGCCTGTGTGACTTTTGGACAAATTATGGCAAATGTTCACTGTTAAAAATGGGGCCGAGGGGAGCATATTAGATGGCCTCTGAGGTCCCTTCTATCTTGAAATCTATAATCCCAAATTAATGTTTTGTAAAATGCTTGTATAAAAAAAAGACCAAAGGCTTAATTCATTCAGCTGTTTACCTTGGAGAGCTCTTTATTTTGCATGAATTAGGTGGTACATGTTCTTGTTACTGAAGAGGAGTTCGTTGTCTGTTTGTTTTGTTTTTTTCTTTCTAAAAGCAGGAATCAAAAAGACCTTTCAAAGAGAGAGTGCCCACTAGGAGGAGGAGAGAACTTGAGCTCCCTGCTTTGATGAGGAGGTGATAGGCTGAGGTTGTGATTTTAAAAGTGATTTTTGCTTCTGAGCTCCCAAGAAACCAGCTAGCCAATTTACTGAACTCGTAGAGTCTTGGTCCCCAGTGTACCACTTCCCTCAGGACTGGGATGAGGAGTGAATCCAATTTGGGAAGTAGCCTGAGATGGCCTAATTGTTCAGGGACTTTTCTTAGCATTAATGACAGAGGAGAAAGAAAGTAGCTCATGTCAAATTCACCTAACAAAAAAACAACAACAAAACAGAACAAAATTCGGATGTCTTTATTTCACACCTCAAAATCAGCTTTTCCCTAGATGAGCCCTATTGCTGGCAACGTGAAAAGTCCTCCTCGGCTCAGATCTTCTTCCTGAGGACATCAAAAGAAAACCTTACTTGCAGCCCTGAACTAACTATACTGTAGCCCTATATTGCCAAGAGAACATAGTATGTGTAGAGTGAGTGCAGAACCAAGATCTATGTGTGATCTGCTATGATAATACAAAGTCGTTGCATTCAAAGTCCTATGTACAAAAATGTTTGCACATAACTCAATCCTTTCTTCTTTCCTTCCTTCCTTCCTTCCTTCCTTCCTTCCTTCCTTCCTTCCTTCCTTCCTTCCTTCCTTCCTTCCTTCCCTTCTTCCCTCTCTCTCTCTCCTTCCCTCCTTCCCTCATTCCTCCCTCCCTCCCTTCCTTCCTTCTTTCCTTCCTTCCTTCCTTCCTTCCTTCTTTTTTTCTCTTTCCCCTTCATACTCTCTTTTTCTTATTGTTCACCCTTTGTTTTCAAAGAGAACCAATGGCATCATGAGGGTGATGTCTTGACTTGCTTGTGAACTGTATTTAAGTGAGGCAGAGGTGGTCAGCCCCCTGCCCCCAACAAGACAAAAGTCACTAGTAGGATTCTTGAGCAGGAGTGTGATCCAGTCACACTCCTCCATAAGCCCCTCAGTGCACATGTGGGAAAAATGAGAAAGGATTCTATTTGATTTCCAAATCTAAAGTCATAATTCTAAACATTTTTACCAAATACTTCCTTTGTTAGTAACTATATATAAGCATGATATATTGCTGCTGTTGTCTTTATAAAAAAATGATAGCACTAACAATTATAGTGTTGAATCTGAAGCTAGGGGATTTGGATTGCATGTCCGGCTCTGCGCTTACAACCCGTGTGCTTTTAAGTAACTCATTTCCCTCTGTTTCCTGGTCTCTAAAACGTGGAGGATATATGAGTGACCCCTAAGGTTCCTCTCTGACTCTAAAGCTTATAATACATGGTCTGGGAGGGCTCTGACTGTGTATTTGACATCTTTGCACTCTCTAGTACATTGACTTGCAGGCAAGACTGTAAATCCGCAGATGGAAGGGAAGTCATCTACTCTGACCCCTTCATTTAACATGAGGAAGCTGAGGCCCAGGGAAGTTAAGTAATTTTTCCAAGGTTACAAAGGTAGTAAGTGTCACAGGCAGGATTTGAATCCAGGTCCTCTGACTCTAGGGCCAGTGCCCTTTCCCCTATACCATACTCTTACCCAAGGGGCAATGAATGAGTCAGTAGTTTTTATTTAAATTCAACAAACACTTATTTGTTGCTATTTGTTGTTCAGTCATTTCATCAGGTCTGACCCTCTGTGACCCACTTGGCACTTGGTTTTGGCAAAGATATTGGAATAGTTTGCCATTTCCTTCTCCAGTTTATTTTACAGATGAGGAAACTGAGGCAAACAGGGTTAAGTGCCTTGCTCAGTGTCACAGTTTTAGTGTCTGAGGCTGGATTCAAACCCAAATCTTCCTGATTCCAAGCCTGGTGCTCTATCCACTGCACTCCCTAACTGCTCAAATGCCTTAAACATTTATTAGGCATCGATTACATGCAAAGCATTGTGCTAAGCCCTGGGCATACAACCAACACAAAAAGGAAAGCAATTCTTGCCCTAAAAGAGCTTACATTTTAATAGGGGATGTCTGTATAGAGGCAGCTATAGTGGATACAGTTTTGGGACTGGAGTCAGCAAGATCTGAATTCTGAATTCAAATCCTGCCTCAACTACTTAATGAGCTGTGTGACTCTGGCTAAGTCACTCGAGTTTTCAAAGTCTCAGTTTTCTCCTGTCTAAAATGGGGATAATAATTGCACCTACCTCACAAGGTTGTTATGAAGATCAAATGAGAAATATATATATATATACACACATATATACACACATCTATATATATATATATAGCTTTGCAAACCTTATAGTGCTAGATAAATGTTATACTTATAATACTTATTGTATTGTAAGTTTTGCGTTATTGTATTGTATCATAAGCATTATGTAATAATACTTATATAATAATACTTACTATTTTCTTAATGATGATTTGATGCAAGAGAACACTAACCACCAGAAGGATGAAGTGAGTCTTTGTGTGTAGAAGATAGCACCTGAGCTGAGCCTTAATATGAGGAATATGAGGATTCTAAGAGGTGTGGATGGAGCAGGAAGGGGAGGGGAGAAAGAGAGAGAGAAATGCTAGACTGAGATTAGCCTGTGTGAAGACGTGGATGTAAGAGAAGGAATGCCTAGTTTAGGAGAAGAGGAAATAGACCAGATCAGTTGGAACACAGATGGTATGCAGAGAAGTAGTGAGAAATCAACCTGGAAAGGTAGGCTGGTTTTCCATTTTATTCCTACCTATGATAGCCTTTGACATTTTGTATATCCTCTTTTGGGTCTCTGAAAAGCTACTTATTCGTGCATCAGAAAGAAAATGAAGGTTTTGCAAAGGATGCTGGCATGTTTGTTTTCTTGATTTTTCTTTATTTGCAAACCAGAAATTGATATAACTTAGAGATAGAAGTAAGCCTAATAATAGTTATGGGGGGAATTTTCTCCATAAATGTATGCTATAACCCATCTGTCCCTTAATGGATAATGGTCCCTTACGGCATTTTCTCTACTATGCCAGGTTGCCTCTGCTCAGTTATGTAGTTCTCTATAGCTATGCTTCATATACATAATCAGGAGGCTTCCAATGAGGAACAGAGGCTGGGTTTGGGCTGATCTTTTCATCTTCTCCAAAAGCTCTGGAATCATCATTGGGGATTCCTCTTGTTGTTGCCATTCAGCTTTGGCTAAAAAGACCCAGGGCCTGGTGGGTTCACAGGGTTGTCTCCAAATCTAGATGCATCTGTCTCAGAATAGATACCTGGTCATCTAAGATAAGGAAAGAACAAATAGAAGAGGAAGTAAAAAATTCAGGCTCAAACCCAGGACATATATATATGGGACAAACCCAGGACATATATACACACACACACACACACACACACACACACACACATTACACACACACACACACACACACACACATATATATATATCAGGCTCAAACCCAGGACATACATACATATATATACATACATATATATATACATATATATATATACATATATATGTATATATGACATATATCTGATATGTGTTCATGATCACATGGCAGCCAAGGTAGGGGAATAAGGCAATCCACCATTCCCCTACAGTTCATAGAAAGTGACTCAAAAATAATCCTGATAGTACTCAAAGTCAGGAAGAGAGCACTGAGAGTGGGGTCATTCCATTTTAAAGATACACTGAATCATTTATTCTTCCTGCTCAGCAGCCAGTAAGCACACTGTCACCAAGCTGGGTAAGACACGTGCACTTGGCTGGAAGCATAAAGGTCAGCTTTGCGCGCGGTCTATTCAGCTCATTACATACTGATAGATTGACTCAATGGACCAGGTAGCCAATTGCATGTTGTAGTCTAGGCAATAGGCATTTTTCATGATTTTTTTTCCTGTGATGATTGTTATTCTGATCTTGGAGCCTCTGGAGCATCCTGGAGAGTTTCTATAAGTAATCTCTTTTCCATTCGTGTGCTCTACAGAATAATTTTCCTGATAGGGATGAACAAGTTTAGAGACCATTCCTTGTCCTCGATCTACTCTATAACTTATCTTGTATTTACCTTGTGGTTTACGTGTCTCCTCTATTAGAAGGTAAAGTCCTTGAAGGCAGGAACTCTATTTTTGCATTTCTTTATATCTTTAGCACATAGCACTATACCTGGCACATTGCTTAATAAATGCTTGTTGATTTAACTTGGCCTGTTTTAGGCCTCCCTCAATACTGATAAGCATAGGGTCATTGAACAAAGGTTTCTCAGATTGCAACTATCAAGGAATCTTTCTGTCCATCAGTTCCCAGTTCATGTTTTCATCAAGGATATTTTCAATAAGTGCATAAAACACTGTCATAAAGATTTTATAGAGATCAAAAAAGTAGGAATGAAGGTGGGTAGTTGTAGAAGCTTTATCACTCAATTAATATATCACCCGCATTTTTTTTCCTACTCGCTTGGTATCTTCCCAACTGAGATATCTTGTAAATTGATTCCTTAATGCTTTCCAAACTCTGTGTCCTTAAGCTCAGATTTTCTCTGCATTTGGTCAGGTGCAGTCACTCTTTCTTACTTTGTCTAATTATAGGCCATTGCTATACTGAGTTGGTAGAATCTAAATGTAGTGATTTCAGTGATGTTGATATGGAGACTAGAGCTTTAGGTAACATTGATAGAGAGTAGAGCCTATAAAAACACCGATAAACCAGTTCTATTTTCTATGTATTGTCCTTTTCCTCAGAATGATTTGGCTTAGCTGAATTTCATGTTAATTTTTCTACACATTCATTTTTTTCTTTGCTGTTTTTTGCTGTTTTAGGAGTCAATACTCTTCATGATTTGCATGTATGAAGCTTCTGAAGTTGACTGCATGCCTTTGGCCTCTTTTGTTTTTATTTTGGAACATTTTACAGTCATGAAATAAAGACAATTTATATTTTAGACGACAATAATTAAATATTAAGGCAATAAGGTCAGAGGTGAACTTTGGGAGGTTGTAATAAAATATCTTATTCATCTATTCAACTATTCATCAAATGGCTTATTCATTCAACAAACAAATTTTCTCTCTTTTCTTTTTGTATTGCTCCTTATCTGAGTCTGGTAATATAAGTATCTAGGTTTTATACCTGTAGGTGACATAACACTTGCTTCATGCCTTTTGTGGTGCAGGATTTCGATAGTCCTTGGAAACCAATGTACCTCTTCAGGATGGCGAGATTTCATTAGTATAGATACTTCCTTTGTCCGTGTAGATGGTGAACTCTCTGGCTTAGTGGATGCTTTTTGAGAGTTGATATGGTCAATCTGGTGTTGAACCTCTCCAAACTTAGTTATACAGATCCTGGGACAACAGACATACTGTCCTTTACTAGGATCTTACTCAAAGTCTTTTTAGCTCTCCCTCTGTCTTCCTCCTTTTCTTCTTCTCTCTCTTTTCCTTCTCTTTTCTTCCCCCCTTTCCTCTCCGCAGTCTGTCTTTCTCCCTTCTCTCTCTCTTCTTCCCTCCTTCTCCCTCTCCCCTTCCCCCACTCCTCCTTCTTGTTCTTGTTCTCCTTCTGTCTCCTTGCTCCTTCTCTCTCTCCTTTTTCTCTTTCTTTTCCCCCATCTTTTTGTTTTCACATCCTCTCCACCTTTGTCTGTCCATCTTTCCGTCTGTCTGTATCTCTCTCTTTCCTTCCACTGGCAAAGTCTTTGAGAATAGACAGTCACCTCTATGCCACACTAAGCTTTTGGTGTGGGACTACCTTGGAAAACCAGACTTCCTGTTTTCCTCAGCCTGCCCCTGAGGAAGTACTTCATGTAGTCCCGAATTTTAATTTTCCCTTGGGGCTTCAATCAAAACCATGCTTAAATTGTATGAGTCATCTGGAGAGTAGGGGAGACAAAGATGGGGGTATGGTTCCTAGAGTGTGGGAGAGGGGTCTTGGTTATAGTGTTGTTTTCTGAAATAAAGCTCTTGGTAGTACGCTGTCTACTGTCCAAGTCCCTCAACCACTGCTGAATCTACAGGTGGGTTCTGAGAATGTCTTAGAAGTACTACTCCCTTTCTTCCCAAACTAGGTTTGGTTTTTCACCAGCTTGGTTTAGCTCTCCGCTTCTTTCTCTTAAGTTTTAAGTTCAGATCATACTCTTATTAACTGTTTCCTTTTAACAAAGCAGGAAAACATCTAAACTCCATCTTATTTTTTAAAAAAATCTCGACACAGGATTAAAATATGAAACAATTCCACGAGTCTGTCCACACACCTAAGACCTGGTTCTGTTTGCCCAGTGCCTCATAAAACTCTGGCAGGTTTCACATGAATTGTCTGGCTCCAAAGAATATTGTCTGAAAAGCCGCCCATCCTAAAATAAGTCTGTGCTGCAAAGAGAAAACACTGAATTGAGTCTGAGAGGACCTGGGTTCAAATGCTGGTTCTGGCAGAATCTGGTTCTTACTACCCATGTGACTTTTGGCAAGTCACTTCCTCTCTCTAGGGCTAGTCAGTCCGTGAACATTTATTAAATGTTTACTACGTTCAAGACACTGCGATAAGATAAAAAAAGCTAAAAGTCTTTGCTCTTAAAGACCTCAAAGCTTAACGAGTGAGACAATTAAAAAACATAAGTATTAATGAGCTATGTATAGGATAAACTGGAGATGTGAGAGGGTGTCAGAGCATGCCCAGATCACCCAACACGGAAACACCCTGCTTCAGGGAGAAGACACCCTGCGCTCCCCCATTACATGGGTAGCAACATTGACTGCGTAGCTAGAATCGTTTGAGTTCATAAAAAGTGCTAAATTAGAACACGTGCTCTCATTCCTTTGTGGTCTTTCCCGCTTGACGAGCCCGAGAGGTGAAAGTTCATCTACAGGGCGGACACCCCAGCTGACCTGGTGAGGAGGTAGAAGGGCTACTTTCTCCTCCTCCCTATTTTTTTTACCCAGTGGCCTTAAGAAATGGGTTTGGAATGTGGAGGTATTTTGTTAAGTTTTATTTGTTCTCAATATAGGCTTTGGAATCCCCACTGAACCTGGAAACAAGCCATAGTGACTTTGGAGCCAGCCTGGTAGAGAAGTCCCCAGAAACCAGGGTGTCTGGGACTTGAACTCTTTGGGGGACTTTGAACTCGGAGGCTGGGACTATGCTACACAGGAACTGAACCAAAATGGGAACCTACTACTTTGCTCCTCTCCAGAGTATGAGCTGGTGCAGGGGGTGGGGGGGTGGATTATGCCTGACATGTTCAGCGATATATCTGTATCTGTATATTCTTGAAGTAAATATCCGTTTAAAAAAGTCAACCAACTGTTTAGTGGCTAAATGGAACTAGGGTGCAAGGGGACCCCTTCCTTATATTTGAGAGAATGCCACTGGTGGGGGCTACAGCCAATGGCCAGAGCCTATTCACCTCCAAGCCCCTTCAGGGTACCAGAGAACCTTGGGGGAGGGCTGAAATGTGACACATCTAGCCGTCAGGCGATGGCAGCCAGGAAAGTAGCCGTTTCAGAGGTAATCTAGGGAGGGAAGGCACTAGAGTAATGGAGATGGGGAATAAGCTTCCTGTATGAGCTGGAATTTAACCAGGGACTTGAAGGAAATCAGGGAAGCCATGAGAAAGAGATGAGGAAGGAGAACATTTCAGGCACGAGGGACAGCCAGCAAGAACGCCCCAGCTAAGGAATTAGAGCGTCTTGTTTGAGGAATAGCAATAAGACAAGCCACTGGATTGCAGGGTATGTGTGTGCTGGTGGATGGTGGTGTAAGGCTTAAGAAGACTGGAAAAGTTGGAGGAGGGGCCAGTCATGAAGGGCTTTGACCAGCACACAGAAGATTTTATATTTGATTCCAGAGTTACTAGGGAGCCGCTGGAGTTTGTTGAGTAAAGGGGTGACACGATCAGGGCTAAGGTTTAGAAAGAACACGTTGGCAGCTGAATGGATGATGGAGTGAAGTGAGCAAGATGCCTCATTTGGAAAACAAGGAGTTTAGACTCGGACTTCTAAAGCCTCTTCCAATTTTAAATCTATGGCCCGATGTGAATCATGGTATAGGATTTATGAATTGAATCCTAGGGAAGGTATAGATGGCCTTCTCCATAGACCTTCTCCTCACTTGCTTTTTCTGTACGGTTGCATGTTTCATTAATGAATAAGAGATGTAGTGGGAAAAAGCCCTGGGATGGGAGTTTGGGATCTCAGTTCTAGGCCTGGTCCCTTTGCGCGCTCCCCTCATTTCTTTGGGCTTCTCTTTCTTCTTCTGTAAGCAGGGGCAGTCAGAAGACAACCTCAAAGGATCTTCCACTGTTTGTATGCTCTGATTTAGTGATCCTGGGTTTCACTGGGCTTTATCAGACCTCACTTTGGGAAATGACATCAAATCTGAGCCGTGTGGCTTATTTGCCAGAGTGTGGCAAACAGTAAAGCAGGGTAGAGTCACGTGGGGCGGTTCCTTCCCCTGAGGGCTGCAGCCCAAAGGAGGAGGCTTGCACAGAGGGAACGGTTTCACCTCTCTGGCAGTGTTTCATTTGCAAATTAATGATGCACCCAGTCATCTCTGTCAGTTAACTCTCAGGGAGCACCCACTGAGCAACAGTATTAGGCACTGCTCAGTGCACACTGTTAACGGGGGCTCCCGTCCATTTTCATGGTGTGGCTGAACAAAACAAAATGCCTGATTACATTTATTTTTGCAATTATAGTCAATATAGGGCATACCTGGCCCAATTTGCTGTTCTAGCCCTTAGGTGATGGGTAGCATAACATTTAGAAACTCGAGTTTCCTTGGGATTTTTGATTTCTTTTTTTCTTCCTTCCTTTTGTTTGGAAGAAGAGAATGCATTTAAAATTGATATCAGCTCCCAGGAGGTTCCTGCAGGTTGCTGTGGGAAATTCAACTTTTAATTGGCTTTGCTTTAGATAGAAACAACATCACAGGGTCATGGAGCACTAAACGCACTTTATGTCAACTCCTTTTTCAATTGGTGTGCTTGCTGAAATGTTTCCCTGGGATGGTCATTAGTAGCTGAGCTGTCTCTTGTTTTCCTCTCTGTCTCAGCTCTGAGATGGAAGGTGAATGTGCCTACTTTCTGGAAGGGTGTCTGACATCTGGGCAATCATTTTCCTGCTCACTGGTAAAGGGACAATGGCTCCTAAGTTTTGGCATGTTGAAAAAAGGATGTAGCTGGAACCCAGAGGTCAGTGTGCTTATTCCCAGAGAGACTTCTTTATGAGGCCTTTGCTGAGATTCTGTCAGTCATATGGAGAGGTATGTGAAAATTCACACAAGCAGTCTCATTTCATTAGAATCATAAGCAGAAGGGGCCAATCAATCCATCAACACAAGTTTATTAAGTGACTACTCTATGCCCAGACCTGGGATAGGCTAAGAGGTCATGAGCAAGTCACAGTAGAGCTTAGTTATTTTTTTAGGGGGGCAGCAGGAATTTCTAAAAGCAAATGTTCTGTTTGCAGGCAGACCCCTGGAATGCAGAATCAGCCTTTTTGCTTCTGTACCAAGATGGAGACTATTCACATGAATTAAATCTGCCACAGTGAAAAGCATGTCATCCTTGGAAAGATGGTTTTTTTTTTTTTTGCCATTATATAAACTAACCCTGGCCTGCTCACAAAACAGATGTGCTTCTGAACTCACTCACTTCCAGAATTCAACAAGAGGTTTTTAAAGTGTCTATAGAAAATTCATCATGTACAGAACATTTAGGTGGTTTGGTGGACAGAGTTCTGGTCTTAAGGTCAGGAAGACCCAGAAGCCACACAGAGTTATTACGAAGGTCAGCAGAGAAAACATATGTAAAGCACTTAGAAACCTTTAAAGCACCATATAAATGCTCACTGTAATTAAATGCTAGGGTAGACACAAAGCTAAATGACAAATAATTCGAAGCAGCTAGGTGGTATGATGGATAGAGTAATGGAGCCTGGAGCCAGGAACATCTGAATTCAGATTTAACCTCAGATATGTATTAGTGGTGTAACCTTAGTCCAAACACTTAGCCCGCCTGACTCAGTTTCCTCATCTGTTAACTGGGTATAATAATAGCACCTATCTCCCAGGGCTGTTGTGAGGATCAAATAAGATAATATTTGCAGAGTGCTTTGTAAACATTAAAGAGACATATAAATGCTAATATTATCAATAATTATTAGTAATGATGGCAGTTATATAATTATAATATCTGTGCCACTGTACAAATTGTTATAGCTCTTTATCTCATAACAGCAACTTCCTTACATAGTTGTTGTTAAGATCAACTGAGGTGTGTAAAACACTTAGCAAGTCTTACCTTAAAGTACCATATAATTGAAATATGTAATTTTATATTATATATTAATAATAATTATATGTAATATATAATATATAAATATTATATCCATATTATATTAAAATAATTATATAATATATTAATATTATAGCATATATTAATATAATATTATTATATAATATATATTTAATTAAGGCAGCTAGGTGGTGAAGAGAATACACTACTGAGCTTGGAGTCAGGAAGATTCATCTCCCTGAGTTCAAATCCAGCCTCAGACACTTATTAGCTTAGTTTGCCTCAGTTTCCTCATCTGTAAAATGAGCTGGAGAAGAAAATGGCAAACCGCACCAGTATCTTTGCCAAGAAAACCCCAAATGGAGCCACAAAGAGTAGGACACAGCTGAAATGACTGAATCACAACATATATTTGATAATAATAACAAAAATCAACAACTCATAGCCCCTGTCCTCGATGAGCATGTGGTCTGAGCTATTTGAGATAGGATAGGATATGTGAGGTATCTGAGATATGATAGGGTTACAACTCTAATATAGATTAGTATAATAGGATGCTGGGGAGGTGTCAACGGTACGCATTGCCTTCCAACATCCTACTTCATTAGAATATGATAAGGGCCCAGGAGAGCTATAAACTAAGTATTAAGGCACATCCAGGAGGCGCAGATCTCTTCTGGCTGATAGGCTAAGGGAAGGCTTCATTGAGGAGTTGGCATATGACCTGGGTCTTCCAGGATGGTAAAGAATTCTTCAGGTAGAGATGGAGGTAGATTGAATTACAGGCAAAGGGTCATAGGCTTAGAAGGATGCACCATATGAGGCAAGATAATTTGGGGTCATATTATAGAGGGCATTGAATATCAGGCTAAGAACTGTAGACTCTATTCAATAGGTAATGGGGGATCATTGGAGGTTTTTGAGGAAGGCAGTAACCTGCGTATCTGAAAAATTACATGGCAATTAGAGATCAAAATAGGGAAATACTGAGGCAGAGAGGCCAATTAGAAGGCTATAATTAATACTTTCTAACAATGAAGAAATTTGTTTTGCTTCACTATATATGTTTGTTACGAGAGGGATTTCCTTTTCTTTCTTTCTCCCTCCCTCCCTCCCTTCTTTCTTTCCTTCCTTCCTTCCTTCCTCCCTTTCTTCCTTCTTTTTTTTTTCCAATTCGAGAGGCCTGAGGCTGCAAGTATAGAGCATCAAGAGAAAGAAAGAGTGTTAATGAAACATTGGTTTTTTTTTTTTTTAAATGCAGAGATGAAAAATGAAGGAAGATCAGAAAGAAGCACAAACAAGCAAGACAGCTTTGGAAGATAAAAGTTAAACATATACTTTCAAAAAAAGCAGGCTTCTCATGATAGAGGTCTGAAGTTTCATGTAGAAATCTCTTTATTTTCCACTATGAACATGGAAATGTCCATTTTATTTGGTGTTTATTAAGTACAGAATAAAAGTTTTTAAAAAATTTAAAAGAAAATTATTACTAGGAAAATTCTTCAAATACTACTCTTGTTGGGTTTTGTTTTCCTCAAAGGGTACGTGACTACAATATGATATCTTTTTTGAAATGAAACATTTCCACATCTTACTCGGAACTAGTAGGTGAGGGAAGGGTTGGGAGATCGCCAGAAGGTTTGGATATCTTTATTTTCTTTTTCTTTTTTTTCTAGAAAAATTGAAGCAATGAAATTTAGAGGAAAATCCTCCACTTTTGGCAATAAACTTTTACAGATAATTTTTTACTGATTTTTTTTGTTTCTTATATCATCACAGGTATCCCAGACATCTCCCTTCCCCCTATTCCCAGATAGCTGTCTCATATAACAAATAATATTTTTTAAAGAGGAAAAAAAATTATAGCTAAATTGAAAAAGTCCCCAAATATGTGTAACATCTGTGGAGTTGGGCATGTGTTCTTAGATCTCTTCATTTGAGTCCTGTTGGATCTTTATAATTTTGTTGCATTCATTTTTGATTTTTTATGTGTAGTTATTCTTCTATTTACACAGTTGCAGTTATTGCACATATTGTTTTCTTGACTCTGCTGACCTCATTCTCTGTATAGATCTTTCCATGCCTCCATGTCTTCATTCCACATATAATTTCTTATACAGGGTGTTCCTAAAGTATGGACATATAGGCAAAAATGCCTATTTTCAAGAAAAGAAACTTTCAGCAACATTTTATTTAATCGGAATATTAACAAAAAGCATCTTCGATATGATTTCCATCATTTATCATGCAAAGGTTGATGCACTTTGCAAGATTCACGTGAACTCGATGCAGTAACTCCATGTTGCTGTCAATTTTAGCACATTCACTCTTTATGTGTTCAATCAAGAGTGATGCATCTGTGATTTTCATTGAGTACACCTTCTCCTTTAGCATACCCCAGAAAAAGACATCAAAAGGGCTAAGGTTTTTTAATATTCCAAATATTTCAAAATATGCATTTTTGCCCATGTGTCCAGACTTTAGGGACACTCTGCAGCATGGTGGTATTCCAATGGATGGGCATCTACTTTGGTTCCAACTCTTTGCTATCACAAAAAGAGCTGCTATAAATATTTCGGTGTACGTGGGGACTTTCTTCTTACTGAGGGCTTCACTAGGGTATATATCCAGTAATGGAGTCTTTGCTTCAAAGGGCAGGGACATTTTAGTCATTTTATTTGTATAATTTCAAATTGCTTTCCAAAATGATTGTACCATTTAACAGTTTCATCAACAATGGATTAGTGTGGTACAACTCCTCCAACATGGACTATTGCCAGATTTTTATCATCTTTGCCAGTTTGCAGGGTGTGAGGTCAAACCTCAGGGTTGGTTTGATTCACACTTCTCTTGGTAGTGATTTGGAACATTTTTTCATGTGGCTGTGAATACTTTGAAATTCTTCTTTGAGAACTGTTTGTTCATATCCTTTGACCAGTTATCTATTAGGAAATGTCTTTTAGTCATAGGTGTATACATACAGGCACACACATGTGTACATACACACGTGTACATATATGTCAATACATGCATGTGTGTGCATGTGTATGTATACATGCTCATATATACATAAACATATAGATATATCATATTATACTTACATATTATTTGTTGCTCAGTTATGTCCAACTCTTCAACCATTGTAGGGTTATTAATTGGCCCAATTTCAATATTGTGGTGTCTCAGGAAATAGGGGAGCCTGAGAAGAGGGAGACAGGTCTGTTGGTGGAGCAGTCATTACACACACACACACACACACACACACACACACACACACACACCATTTATCGATTAAGTTCACCGTCTCAATGGTTCATGGCAAACCAAAATAATTCCAACAGCAACATCAAAGATCACTGATCACAGATCACCATAACAAATATAATAACAGGCTTGAAATATTGCAAGAATTACCAAAATGTGACATAGAGATACAACGTGAGCACATGCTGTTGGAAAAATGGTGCTGATAGCCTTTCTTGACCCAGGGTTGCCCCAGACCTTCGATTTGTAAAAAAGCACACAGCATCTGCAGAGCTCAATAAAGGAAAGCGCAATAAAACAAGGTTTGCCTATATGTCATACATTATACTATTTATACATATATTAATAATACATTGAACACTTTAATCTTAAATCAATCACCATTTATTAAGTACCTAACACATGCCAGGCATGGACCTATATGAATCCTAGAAGACCATGTTCTCTCTTTGGCTCATTCTCCCCACGTTAAGTGTACTATTGGACAATCTGTAAATCACAGACATGTGTAAAGCGTGGGTCATATATACTGGCATACACTGGGGAAGTATGCCCATTGGCCACCTCTTTACCCTTAGGAGTAATGAATGGTGTGCTAGACCTAGAACCAGGAAGACCTGAGTTTGAATCCTGTCTCAGACGTTTACTTGCTGTGTGAGGCTGGGCAGGTCACTGAATCTCTGCCATCATTTGCATGGTGCAATGGGAAACATGGTTGATTTGGAATCAGAGAACCTGGTTTTCATTATATAACAAATAGAAATAATAATAGTACCCACTCCACAGGATCTTGGGAGGATTAAATAAGGTGATATATATATATATATATACATATATATATAAATATAAAAATTATATACACACATACATTTTATATATCCACATATTTCTGCAAACCTTAAAGTGCTATGTAATGGGGGGGTCTGGTGCATATGCAGTCAACCAGTCAATAAGCATTTATCCATTATGTGCCAGGCACTGTGCCAAACACTGGAGTTATAAAGAAAGCCAAAGAATTGTCCCTGTTCTCATGAAACTCATAGTCTAATGAGAGACAATATGAAAATTGCATGGAAACAAGTTATACACAAGATAAATTGAGGATAATTAACAGAGGGAAGGCATTAGCACAAAGTTGTACACACACAAAGAAATAACCAAAGTTTGGTTATTTCAGTCATGTCTGACTCTTTGTGACCCTATTTTGGGGTTTTCCTGGCAAGGATACTGGCATGGTTTGCCATTTCCTTCTCCAGATCATTTTACAGATGAGGAAACTGAGGTAAATGGGTTAAGTGACTTACCCAGAGTCACACAGCTAGTAAGTATATTTGGACTCGGGAGGATGAGTGTTTCTGATGCCAAGCCCGGTGCTCTATCCACTGTACCACCTAGCTGCCCCATTAATACAAAGAGGGACCAGAAAAGGTTTCTCATAGGAGATGGGGCTAGAAGGAAGCCAGAGCAACTAAGAGGCAGGCCACATCAATTTTTATGAAATGGCACCTCCATGTGGAGGACCCTAGGGAGCTGCTTCCAGAGACTGGAGCACAGGTGTGCATTCTGTAATTGGGTATGGTTGGCCTATCACATGGTTGGGGAAGAGTCTCTTTCTACTGGCCATGTAGCTAGAACTACCAGCATTTTCAGAGGACAAGAGTCAGCTTTGACCACCTTTGCTGATCTTTGCCTTGTTGTTTTCAGCTGCTTTCTTATGGTGTGATGATATCCAGTGAAAGACCACACTTTAAGACGAAGAGCCATGGGCCTTCCTCCTCTAACACCATGGCTCTTAAGAAAGGGTTTCTTTGGACTTTTCATTGACTTTTTTCCTATTCTAGTTGCTGAGAGTAGAATCTCTGACCCTGGAAGTTTCAGAGGCCAGGAGAGCAAACAATAGGAATCTGGGAGTTGGAATCCAGGCTGGTTTTTGTATTTATTACAACATTAATAACTGAGGGATAAGGAGCAGAGAGCAAGGAGCAATTTTTGGGAGAGACCTTCAGATTTCCAGTCCTGTGTCAGGACCCATTTGGTAACGATAATACTTCTGGATGTGAATTTGGTGGCATGAAGGCTAGGTAAAAATTGACCTAATTCATATTTTTGGGGAGGGGAGGAAGAAGGGATGGATAATGCTCCAGGTACTGGGAAAAACATTTGCATGTTTGTTTTTGCTATATCTTTGAAGTATATATGTCTCTGTAAAAGCCACCAAGTGTTAAGTGATTAAATCCTCCTAAAATGAGAAAACAGACTTTATCGCATGCGAATAGAGAAGGGTCATTTCACAAAGGCCTCAGGGTACCCAAGAATCCTGGGACTGGGGGAGATGTACACTGCTGTAGATCTGCCCTGACAGAGTGGACCCAGAATATACTTGTTACTCTTATATAAATACCAGCTATTGTCACCATTTTGCCCTGAAAGGATGCCCTCCCCGAGAATCTTCCTTCTAAGTTGACTTTGAGCTGGTCTACCAGGTCCAATTCACCTAAATGTGTTTTCCTCCAGTCCCCATCTAGCCATCTTTTTCACAAGAATAGCATCAGAGACTGAGGGCAATGTTTCCTGAGGGTGTGCTGGCACACACAATCTATGGTCTATGTACACCTAAGCTCCAAGTATAGCTGAAATGTGGCTCATGTCTAGGATTCCCCAAATAGAGGTAAAAGGAGTCCTCAGCTCCCACCCAAGCATTCAAGGTTATAAATACAAATTGAATGTGGGACAGCCTTTATTTCATCCCACAGAAGATACAGAAGATGCAAAGGACTCATAGGAGACCAGAAATAAAAGACACATAAGGCTCTTAAAAGATTCATAAAATCTCATGTAAGTAGATACAGGAAACATAAAACACTCAAATAGGCCACCAACTTTCACTGATGGATAGGCAATCGTACATTGGGACTACTTAATGAGCAAAAACCCTTCTCATTGGGACCTATGCTTTTGGAGGAGCTGACTCTGGTAGCTGGGGTGGCAAGATCCAGCCCTCTTGTATGTATCCATACAAGATGGGTCTATATATGTATCCTGGCTTTGCTTTCTAGCTGTAGGAGCTATGTGGAGTGATTTTTTTTTTCTTGAGGAGGCAACATGGTTCAGGAAATCCCTTTTTCTCCCTAGGTCTAATCCCTGTTCTTAAGAACTTCCAAACTTGGGAACTCTTGAATTTAGTATCGTTCATGAGATGGCCCCAAAGGCTGCTACTGACCAGGTAATCTTCGTTTCTCTAGAGAAGTCTAGATTCTGGAATCTGAAATCCCCTATATGCTACTCAGGTGCTAGGGCTCACAAAGTTTGCTCATGAATTTCCATCATAGCGTGAATGGATACTCTCTTGTCTGCTCCTGCCATGCATTGTCAGGGAGTTCTATCAGGTCTTCAGTTTCTTCCCTGCTCTTAGGAAGACCTAAGGGTGTCTCCTCTCAAGCCATGTGGCAAGCACATTCAACTCTCATGTGCATCTGCTCCAAGGCAGCCATCTAAGGGGCTGCATACACAAGGTTGCCCATTCCTACCTTTAGGAACACGGGACCGTTTTGCTGTGCCCTGTTGTTCTTTGAGTCAGGAAAAAAGTGAAAAGACCAGAAGTCTGGGAGTGGTCTTTTGCTTTCTTTTATATGTTGCAAAGAGGCTTGGCTATTCTGATAAGAGTCTGTATTCTTCTGTTGCTGCTAGTCAGTCATCTTAGGAGTAGCCACAGTTGCTGAAAACCAATCCAGAATATTTTGTGATCTCTCATCAAGGTAACACTGCACATATTCACACTCCAACGTGGGATAGGTTTACTCATACTGATAAACAATGACTCTGATTTATCTCTCTGTATACATACTATGTTTTGGAAATATTTTGTCCAGGTTTGTATCATGACACCAGCACGACTGACTGGCAGAGTAGAGATGGGGTTAGGGTTGCATTGTGTATTGTTCCCTAGGTTTGCATTGTGCCATACAAAGTCTGCTTGATTTGATTCAGAAAACCTGGCTTTGAATCCATTTTTGCTATTTACTTGAGCGACCTTGAGAAAGTCACTTGCATGCTTTGGGCCTCAGCTTACTGATTGAGGGAATTGGACTAGAAAACTTCTGAGGTGCCATTCGACTCTAAATTGATGCTTTTGTGCCCAGCCCTGGGCTTGGGACCTAGAATAGAACTTCATGGTATTATTCAAACCCTTTGCTCATTGGGAAATGAGGGAGAAGTTCCAGCTGGAATATTCCAGGACAGCACAAGGGATGAGAATTGGGTCAGAATTATGAGTGGAGCAAATGGAAGTTAGTCAGGTCTTGGAATTGAAAGGGTCGCATTATAGTGATGTCTAAAGTGGAAACCAAGGTCTATAGCCAGGGGCTTCCAGTTGCAGGATTGGATGGCAGAAGTTGTGTCCCTGCCAAGAAGCCAGGTCAAAAATGCAGAGTCCAGGGAGGGGGCAAGCAAGGGTAAGACCAATAGGGTACTGTGCCAGCCCCAAAAGCTAATTTGATTTTAGGCTACTCCAAGAAGCATCCTATCCAATTTTGCTGTTATTCATCCTCTGTGATAGCTGTTGACACATTAATTTTAATTATCTGTTTTGTATCTCTTTGATCACACCAAGCCCACCTCCAGATGTATCTTAGGAGGACTTTTCTGGGGACTCGCCTAGAAGTTTTAAACCTAAGAAGTGATCGTTGTTTAAGTAAGTGGGATTTTAAAAGGAAAAAAAAGACAAAATCATAGAATTCATAAAATCTGAAGAGCTGGAAAAGATTTTAGAGGCCATCTAATCTGGTATTTCCTAACTAGGCTACAGACTTGTAAAATATCTCAATTCTCTTCTGTAGCTTGCCCTGCCAATTGAAACCTTAGCAGGATGGCTCTTGGCAGATCAGAGGCTGAGAACCTGGAGCCAGGGAGCAGGAGGGAGCCAAAGGTGACAGGAACAGACTAGGCGGGGAAGAGGAATCTGTTTAAAAAATGTTTATGAGTTTTAAGAAGTAAGGTCTTTGGGTAGTAAAAATTTTATGAAATAGTAAAAAAAATGTTATGGATCTGCAGTTGGGAAACATATATATATATATATATATATATATATATATATGTATATACATATATATATATGTATATATCTAGTCCAATATCTTGATTTTACAAATAAGAAAACCAAAGCCCAGAGAAGTCAAGTGATCTGCTCACCATCACACAATTAGCTGGTGGCAGACTCAGGATCTCTCAAGTCATAATTCAGTCCTCATTCTGTTGTTACACTATCCTGACCTTGCAAAGAAATCGATCCCTGGGCCAAGTTGGTTAACTCTATCACAGGAGATGAAGAAGCCACATTTGGTTCTAATACAAGATTTCAAACTTTAAACCTCTGATCATTTACCTATAGAAAATCCACATAAGCAGATAGTTCCCATATTGTATTTGGAACATTGATCTTAGTCGAAAATTGTAAGCCATTAATAACGGAGTAGTTGAAGGAGGTAATGACCAGTAGGAATTGTCTGCCTTTTTTCAATAGCTGAGTAATCAGTATCTATGCAAACAATAGCCTAGGGCCCCCAGGCTCTAGGATCCCACAGGTCAGGTCCAGCTCTGGGGAGTTCCTCCAACTATCAGTATCTCTGACTCATGATGCTTCTACTTGAAGTTTTCTATGAGAAAATTAACAAATTAATTATCGTCGTGTCATATCCAGGTTTTCACAAATGTGGATAACATGGTCTCTAGCTCCTATACAAGTTACACACACACACACACATGCATATATATGCACACACATATACACACAGAAGCTAACGGATGTATGTTAGGAATAGTACAACTTTACCTCACTAAAAATTCAGAAGATGTAAATGACTTACAGGAATCCATGAATGAATATAGGAAAAAACATAATACATGAAATCTTAATATTGCTAATACATATGTATATATTCATACATATTTTCTATATGTATATGTGTGCATACACACACATATATATATAATCTTACAATAGTTCTGAAACATTATACACTGTTTTCTTCCTACTTCCCCATGGGGTCCTATGCCATCTTTCCCCGTGCTCACACTTGTAATGCTAGCTCGACATTTGGGTTACTCCAGAAGGAAAACACACTTTGGGGCTACAGCACAGAATATCCCCTTTCCTTTATACCTATTTTGTTTTGTCCAAATAACTCATTGAAACTTCACTCACTCATCTTCCAGAAAGCACCTATAAAGATGTACAATTAAAAGTTCAAAATTCAGCTCTCTGTAAATTCAAAATGTTAATTAACTCATCTGATGATCCTTTTATATCTGAAGTCCCACATGAGGCTCACCACCCCTCTTCCCCTCATTAAGCTTGATCAATCCCCTACCCACTCATCCCAGCTAAATATTTGTATTCCCTGAAAATCAAACCAGAGTACTTTCAGGAATGTTGGTACATTTAGTTTATCAAAGCAAGATGTTATCTTAGGAATCATTCAGTACAGTTCCTTAATTTTACTGCTAAAGCAACCAAGGTATAGAGAGATTGTGTAACTATTTTTTTAGGTCACATGGTAATTTGTATCTTTTAATTGATAATTAATTAGGCTCTGGTTTGCAGCTTGAGTTTTTCTGTTTCCTGTTTCCCTCTCTCCCTCCTCCAATTTTTCATGAAGGCAGAATAATCCTGTATTATTCCCTTCATATTTGAAGGCATTTCAACTGGCTACTTGTAAAATTTGTGTTATTGAAATTTTAAAATTTAACCACTACATGTCTTGGATCTTGAAACATGATTTCCTTCTACCTTCGCTCCCTGGCAGTGATCCGCGGATTCTCTCCATCAGTGCTTTATTGTCTGAATATAGACACTCTGAATGATTTTCTTTCATTATTTCTTGTAGTTTGGTATTCAATTAAAAAAAATACTGTGTTCTTCTGGGAGGCGTATGTTCTTTAACTTATTTCTGCACATCCTCTCTTCAGGGTCAGTTGTTGGCTTGCATAGAATTCATGTTTTCTTTTAATGTCTTTTGTTTCTTTCCTGCCAAAATTTTCCTTCTCTGCTATTTGTGCTTTTAAAATTATGCATTGAGATCCCTAGTTGGTGACCTAAATTAATTCCCAATTTTTTTTATTTCTAAAATTTTATTTCTCTTTGAAGAGGCAGTGTGAGATAGTGGATAGAGAATTGGCATCAGACCCAGGAAGACCATCTTCTAGGTCAAATCCAGCTTCTGACTCATTCTGGCTGTGTGACCCTGGGCAAATCATTTAACTTCTCTGTGCTCTAAGTAACTTTCTAAGCCTCTAAGTGGCAGAGAAGATGCCAACCTACTTTGGTACAGGGAGTTTTCTCACCTTCTATTTCCTTATATCAATGAAATCTCAGGTCTAACTCCTATTTCTACTTCTCTTTGAACAATTCTGGAACTCTTTGCTGTTTTTCCATGATCTCTGGGGAATCTTAAGGGCTTTCTTTCAATAGGTAATTTTGGTTCATTTTCCTTCATTTTATATTATTTGTTCAACATACTTTGGTTTTTCCTTTGAGATTTTACTCATTCTTTCTTCTGTTTTGTTAATCTCTCTGTTGGCTTATCTCTGTTTGAGTTAGATTTCTATTTAGGCTTTCCCTCTTTGACTTTTGGTCTTTTCTTCTTTAATGGAGTAAATTAAATTACTTTAATGAAATAAATTAAAGATTATTGAGAATAAGAGGTGTTTCTTTTTTGTCTTTGAATCTCTAGCACCTTTTTGCAGTGACTGGCACATAGTAGGTGTTTTATGAATGTTTTATTCATTGATTGCTTGACTTTGGCCTTTCTCTTTTTATCCAGTGTTGAAAACTTGCCTTTGGATTACTTCCTTAATCTTAGGGTATTTCCCCTTCTGCTGCTTCACAGACCTCAAAAGTTGGGCTGCTGGGAATTCCTTACCTTCTTGAGATGGGGGATATGGAGGTTGTGTGGCCTGGGTGCCTGCCCTGTGTAAACTTCAGAGAAAAAATACTAGATGCAGATGGATTTTTAGTCTCATTTCCCTTGGGTTCAGTAATCTGGTCTGAGTTTTCCATCCCATCCATATCTTTTGGAACCCTTTGCTTCCAGTTACTGTCCCTATCCCTTGATTAATTGACTGTAATCAGTGTCTGCTGCCTCTTTGCTGGATGGAAGAAAGGGAGTCAGGCCCAAATACAACTATGGGGGATTCCTATAGCCAGACACTGAGTCACAAACCTTTGAGTTTGCCTGCTCTCATTACTCCTGGAATGTAGAGGGTGTTGCAGTAGAGACACTGAGTGGGAACTCAAAATATCACAGTCCTCTGAGGTTATTTCATCATGAAGTCTTTTGAAATTAAAAGATTTTTTAAATTCTGAAGTTAACAAGCATTCCATGAATGGGCGTTTCATTTAGAAAGATGCTTGTATATGAAATTGCTGATCTTAATTATATACACCTTACTTTTCTTTTAAATATATAATAAATTAAAATATAACTTTAAAAGCTGTCCTACTTGTCTGTGATTCTTTCTGGTCTTCCTTCTGTTCTTTCCATATGTTTTCAATTATCATTTTTTTTCTTTCTCTTATCTTCCCTCACCCGCATAAAAATGGGAATGAGAAAAAGGAAGAAAGTCATGAAAAAAGTGATAAAGAAATACAAAACACCTGTTTCATATAAGCATAGCAAAGTAAAGCAAATTCTTATGTTGGCCATGTCCAAAAATCGTCTTCTCATTCTGCATATTAGTCTATCATCTCTCTCCTAAGGTGAGAGCCATTCTTCATCATCAATGCTCCAGAATCACGGCTGATCCTTCAGTTCATTAATTATTAAATCTTTCAGAATTATTTATCTTATGCTGAATTATTTCTCTTTTATCTTGGGGATTCAGCTGTAATTGCTGTGATGCATAATTCCTTTTTTCTGAGATTTTTGTGTTGCTCTCATTTGGGGAAAACAACTATTCCAGCTCAAAATTATTACTCTGATTAATCCAAGCTAACGCACATCACTTGGAATAAAATCCCTATGTCTTACCCAATTAATTACCCAAGTTTCTGGACTTCCCTTTTATCAAATATGAGAACTTCATTTTGCGATGACCTTGCCATTTGCCTTTATCTCCTCTTTATCCACATTTTAAAAAGTGAATCACCCTTCTGAAACATTTAGTGCTTTAGCCAATATGCTCTGAAGGTTCTCATATTTGTTTGCAGCTGCTGAGTCTTCATTTGTAAAGTGCAAATTATCTTAAATGCAGTTTTGGCTTGAAGGCTTGATTGTTTTTCAAAAACTACCACAAAAATACTCATGATAGACAACTTTTCAACTTTCAACTGCCTCACCAGTGCCCATTTTTGGACTTTGGTATACTAAGATTGTCAGATAGATAATTTTGTAGTCATAGACCACACTTTTTGGCTTTATGTGTCATATTCCAATTTCTCTAATCATTCCTGGACTTCCTTTAGAAAATTCATTGTGATCCAAATTAATGTCTCTTGCTGTGCCCTTCTGGTTTTTATCCTTGTCTTTTTGTGATATTGGAGTTTAATTATAATAGGTCTAGGAGAGTTGACTTTTGAGTTTTTCCAAGTTGGGGTCTTGTGAGTGTCTTCTATTATATATTGTTGCTTGTATTTGATAATTCTAGAAAGTTTTCCTGAAAGGTTTCATGAAATGTAGTGGCCAAATTCTTTTGGTTTTCTAAATTTTTTAGAATGTCGATAATCTTTCATCTTGACCTTATCTCCAGATTTGTTATTGTCATCTGCAGATTTTCCAAATCTCCCAATAATTAAATTTTTGGACTTTATTTTTCTCCTTCTCCTACATTGTCTACAATTTGATTTTCTACTATTACACATCTGACATTGATTACTTCTGTAACTCTTAAATCAGAAGGCCACATAACACAAAGGCCTCAGATTCACTTCACACAGCCCTTTGCCTCTTTGACTCATAACCTAAGTCCAGAAAAGTCTGGAAAATCTGGCATTGCCCAGTGTTTTGACAGCAACTTCCATTCAAGCATGTAATTGACAAAAATAAATGAAAGTTTTATTAAGGTTCAAAGAACACAAAATAGAAATAACAACAAAGCCCTTGGGAAAGGACATTAAATAATATCAGAAAACTTCCATATTTTTCTGAAAGGTCTACATAAACTTGATGAGGCAGGTCCTATGTTTATTTACTAGCTCTGGTTTTATCCTCCTCATGGCCTAGTCCTGCTGATTTACATAGCTCCTAATCACCACCCACCAAAGAGATGAATGCTTCCAGAGTGTTTCTGGTATGACAGAGATCAGTCTTTCACGTGCTTCTGTTCTAATGATGAAATGTTATACTAGGAACCTCTTCACCCTGAGACTCTTCCTTAGTGCTACTATGCTTGCTGATCCTGACCTCAGGACATCTTGTCCAAGGTGAAGGAAACCCATGACCAGTCAATATACAAGGTTAAGACATAGTGACTCCAAATCTTGATGGTTTTTCTTAGAAACCTGAGAAGTGCTTTCCCTCAATCGGTCAACCAACTGACATTTATTAAGCAACTATTATGTGCCAAGTACTGTGCTAAATTCTGGGACTACAAATACAAGTAGAGAGAAAGAGAGTCCTTGTTCTCAAGAAGCGTATATTCAAACGTGGGAAGACATTTATATACAAGGAAGCTGAAAAGGGAGTGGGGGAAGACTAAGGTACTTGGCATGGGGCATGGAAGAGGAAGTCCTGAGAGCAGCCTGGAGAGGAACGAGACATAGCTTGCCCGAGTGCCTTCCTTGAATATAAAGTCACAAAAGGATCCATCCAATCATAGGATCAGTCTGAATGAACGGAAGATACTTCCAATTTGTGAATTCCAGGGCTGGAGTGAGGCTTTGAGAGGAAGAGATGGGCAGAGTAAAGTTTCTGGAAGGTAGAAAGAGTCCAGAGTCCAGTCTAGAGAAGAATAAGATTTGTAAATAAACATTCCTCACATGCTCAGGAACTAACAAAGCACCTTAATTTCTCTCATATTATCTCTCAAGCCCTAAATAATTTTTGAAGGGCACTGATTAGAGTTATTTACATCTCTTTAGACTGTTACCAGTATCAGTTACGCTGGCAGAAGATAGAAAGGCAGAATAAGTCCCTGAAGGCTGACTACCTTTCTATAAAGTGTTTCAGGTTTTCTCTTCTATCTACCCTCCCATTTCCTTCCAAGCTTTTTAGTTTTCTCATTCTAACTTGAGTCTTTTCTGTGATTTCTAAAATTTCTATTAGCTATTCTCTTATTTGTTCTTATAATTTTCTTACCAGTGTCAATTCTTGCTTAAAAATTTCATTTGTGTCATTCATTATTTGAAGATGTGCCTTGAGATCTCTTGTATCATTTCCATCTGCCTTGCTTCTGGTACTTCATCTGTTTCAGTTGCTCCAAAGTGTTAAAAATATTATATTAGTTTTTGTCTTTGCTTAAACCTTTTTCTTGTTATTTATTTTTCATTATCTCAAATGGGTGTCTCTGTTGTTTTTATGGGATTTACAAAGACCTTTGTGACCTATGGCTCCTTTGTAACCTTTCACTTAGCCATTTTAATTGGAGTCCCCAATGCATTGTTTTTTTTTCAAAAAGGTAATTGGAAAAGAATGTGCATGATGACATTGAATGAAATCACAAAAAAGAAAAGAAATTGACCATATCTAAACACACATGAAATGACTAGTTACTGATGTGTGTCTCATTTTTAATCACTTGCCAGTGGGTCATCAAACCATTGTCTATAGATAGCTAAAGCAAAAATCAACATTCTCACAAGTGACAACAACTCCAACGTGACCTATTTAAACAATCAAATTGGCAGAAAAAGTACAGAGGAGCATGACTCATGAATGGCACAAGGGAAGAGTCTCCATGAGAGATTGTCCCTCTTCCACGCTGTATCACTAGACTATAATACAGGAGGACTCTGAAAATAGGAAAAGGATAAAAGTGAAGACATTGACCCAGATTAATTTTTTTTAAAGAAAAACTTAACAAGGAAATAGATTCCAGAAACCACTTCATTCTGCAAACACTTGATATTCTTCTCAAGTGGAGAAACAAGGCAGCCCCAAGGAAATATGAGTTTAGAATACGAGCATGAATACAAAATACTTTTTTGTATTTAGAATACAAAACATGACAAAGTAGTGTCTTTCATATGGCAGTGAAATGCTGTGGGGATTATAGGGATCCTGAAGAAAGTTTACCCTTACACCCAACTAAGTTAAGTCATCCTCAAAACATTTATAGATAAAATTGAAAGGGGGCAATAAATTGATGTTACAGAATTGATTTATTAGGATTTCTTTTTTGTGAAATCTCTTCTTAGCACTGGTGATGCAGGAGCTACTGCAACTGAATTCTAACATTTCAGGATCCAATATGCTATATAAAGAAAATGAAATAGGGAAGAGAAATTACAATAGACCAAGTACACCTAAAAGAAATCCATGCTGGAGGCATTACAACTTTAAATGTATGTGTATTAATTTTGGAGAAATTTAAAATATGGAGCTACTCCAAATGGATAGAAATGTGATGGATAGTATTAGAACATTTTATTAAAAAATGACTGAGAAGACATCAGTAACAATCAGTGTGACATAATCAAAAGAGTGTTAAATTTGGTGTCAGGAAGACCTGCGTTCAAACTCCACCTCTGACACTGCCTATGGGATCATGGGCAAGTCATTTAATTTTTCTTAGTCTATTTCCTCATCTTAAAAAAATGGAACTAAGGGCAGCTAGGTGGCACCATGGATAGATCACCAGCCCTGGAGTCAGGAGGGCCTGAGTTCAAATCTGTCCTCAAACACTTTATATTTATTAGCTGTGTGACCCTGCAAGTCATTTAACCCTGATTGCCTTACAAAAACCAAACAAACCCAAAAATGAGGATAATAACTGCAGAACCTACTTCATAGACTTACTGTGAAACTAAAATAAAATATTGAATATTAAGTGCTTTTCAAACAATAAGTTGTTATATAAGCAGCAACTATGAAACATAAGAATATTTTAAATAGTCACTGAGAGAATCCTTGATTAAAATCTGGCACAGGAGGTGGCAGGTTTTCTGAGATGATTTTCTATAAGAGACCACATCTTCAAGGTCATACAAGTGACAAACATAATTTTCTCTTGTGTCTATTGTTTGTTGGCTACCAAAAAGAAAAAATTGGTTGAGCCAACTACAATGTCAAAGGCTTTCTCTCAATAAGATGTCTTATATGCATGTATTAATGTCATATAATATTCCATGACAATATACAACAAAAGTTTGTTATTTTTATTATTTTTTTAAATTTAATTTATATAATATATTTAGTTTTCAGCATTGATTTTCACAAGAGTTTGAATTACGAATTTTCTCCCCATTTCTACCCTCCCCCCACTCCAAGATGGTGTATATTCTGGTTGCCCCGTTCCCCAATCAGCCCTCCCTTCTGTCACCCCACTCCCCTCTCATCCCCTTTTCCCTTCCTTTCTTGTAGTGCAAGACAAATTTCTATGCCCCATTGCCTGTGTATCTGATTTCCTAGTTGCATGCAAAAACTTTTATTTGTTTTTGAACATCCGTTTTTAAAACTTTGAGGTCCAAATTCTCTCCAC